>CM077510.1:17959067-19159067 GCA_039654745.1 Houttuynia cordata
CACTCTTGCAACATTCCCCTCAGTGTACAAAGCAGAATTCCATGATACTGTCTGTCGGAATGTCAAGGAACATTGCTGAGATTATATCTGTTGCTCACAGTTTGTCGTTCTTTCCTTTTTGATGAAAAACAGTTGTCTTTCTTAATCCTCTAAAATGGGATGTGTACTCACTTTTGTGACTGACTTTGTAAGGGCAATTTGAACGTCTTCTATTATGATTAGAGAATTGTTGTTTTTTTATCCTTTAATGGTTTGTGTGCCAGGTAATTGATTATGAATCCACTGGATAGCCCTTAAACTTCAACCATAATGGCAATGGTGATGGGCATGGAAGCAATACCTATACAAGACCTCTACATGAACCCAAGGAATTTTGGATCTGAAAAGAGTGATCAATGAAATGAACATCCGTACATCACAGGGATTCAACACCCAACTTTAACCTTTCATAGTTGCTAGATCATGACAACATCATAATTGAAGCCGTAGAGAGCCAGAATCTCAGCATTTGCATATAGAAGTTAGAAAACCTGTAGCATTTTCAGCAGTTTGTCGAGCTACTTTCATAATATAGAGAACACATATGCTCTAGGCAGCATAGTCAACAAAATACCTTTGATTGGAGTACTAATGGAGACCAAGGTGCAAGAGCTGCATCATCAATCAATAGTAAAAATAAGCTATCATCTTCAATTCCATACAACAAATAATATAGCATGTGATTAATAATGACAGGAAAGAAACTAATCGTTTAACACATTAAAGGTAAATTGCAATATAGATGCTATCTTTCTCCCTATAGTTAATTTTGTTTCCTTTAAGCAATAAAAGTTATGGGCATTATTTGCCTTTAAGAGCATAGGCCAAGTCATTTTCAATGTTAATATTGATCAAATTGTCTGTCTTAAACATACTTAAATATACTTTGCTTCTAGATTAAAAGAAAGAGTGAGGGGGTTGGGCATTTGCATGCACCTAATCAAAGATGATCACCCAAGGAAACCTATCCAAGAATGAGAAAATTATAAATACCAGAGATGGCATATAGCTCTTTTGCACCCCAGTAGACCTTTTTGCTGCACTAATCTCCTTCAAAACCTTCCAGCTGTCTGCTGCCCGGTATGACAAGACGAATGTACCAAATGAGAAGTTTATGCCGACATGGACAATATGAGAACATAACTTTTATAAGAAATCTTTCGGCAAAGATGATTCAAGTTACATGGCCTATATATGAATAATGCCGCATTCACAGACAGAAAAATAATCAAGTTTTTTTTAAACAAAAATGTAGTAGTAGACTAGTAGTATTCAAGATAAAAACCTCATGGTATAAAAAAGGGGGGCTACTCAAACCCCATAAAGCTCCGCAGTACCCTAAAACAATTCTTATATTTCTTTAATCACTCCCCTATGTCCCCACTAATTTTTACACCACCTACCCCAACTAAAAAAATTCTAATTTCTCCCTTCTCCTTCTGCAGCGCCGACCCCACCTCCTCTTCCTAGCTCAGCCCCAGCCCCAGCCCCGCCTCCACCTCCCACCCCATCTTATTCTTCTTCTTCTATGCTCTCCAGCTGCTTGGGAGGAAAGAGGAGGAGAAGGAAGAAGAAGAAGAAGAAGAAGAAGAAGAAGGGGGTAGGTATGATGTGAAGTGAATGAGGAAGAATAAGTTTTCTGAGGTATACATATGAGAGAATTTTGAAACTTATGAGGTAAATGAGAAACGTGGTACTGAGAAGTTTTAAAGTTTTCACATAGCCGCATTCTAAAAACTAATAACCACATTATTAAGGTTCAGACTTATGCTCCTATTAACATAAGATTCACAGCATTTTATGCCAATGAAATGTGGGGTTCACTTCAGAATCCCAAGTTGAGCATGGCTGTGTGCACTCCAACATGAAGCCTCTTGTCTTCTTTGAAGCTGCACAGAGTATGTTTGAATTTCTGTATGGTATCAATTTTATAGAAGGAAGATTTAATCAAAGGGTGTTGGAAAATCTCCCTCCAAGTAGATTGGTAGCATTGTACGCCTCAAGGCCGGTAAAGAAAGAAAAAGCTCAAAATTCAAGGATCATAGATGTCATGCCCCGGGCTCCGCCCGATCCGAACCGAAAACGGTTCAAGAGTCGAACCGGCACAGGGGGGCGATGTTAAGAGATATAGCAGAAGACTTATGCCCCTCTTACGGGCGGTCTCACTAACAGAGTTACGCATAAACAGTTTTGAGCAAAAGTAAATAAGAGGAATAAATATAGAGTCTAACTCAAAGTAGATCAACAAGTCATTAAACCCACAAAATACAAATTTGAGCCAACACACCAGCTCGAATCAAAAGGGTCTACAAGTCTCAATATACCAAATATAACAACTCCAAAAGATAAACTAATCAAGTCTAAGGCATCCACACTCAATCCCGCTCTCTCTACGATCACTCCTCAAATAGAGGATCCTGTCTGTCTGCGTGTCGCACCACGCAGCCCCAAAACAAAACAAAACAAAGAAAGAGGGGTGAGTATAAAACTCAGTAATGGTTTTGTATAATTGACAATAATCAGAAATTACAAGGCATCATAACATAGCTGAAAATCCATAATCGACATGATTATTCCATTATCTAGTCATGCATGTATAACACATAAACCTGCATAACCATATCACATTCACATGCTATCATATCGCGCATCTATTCGATAATCTTGCATAATGATAACTTATTCACATACTTTCATCTTGATCAGGCATTCATATCTCATACATTCACCTTACATAACCAAAGTAACCAACACATAGTATAATCATGCATTCATATCTCATAAATTCACCCTGCATGTCTAAAATAACCAACACATGGTATAATCATGCATTCATATCTCGTAAGTTCATCCTGCATGTCTAAAATAACCAACACATGGTATAATCATGTATTCATATCTCATAAATTTACCCTGCATATCCAAAGTAACCAACACATGGTATAAGCATGCATAACATCGCAATAAGCATGTATCATCACAATGGTGAATGCCTCCATCAAGGAGTAACACAATCTGCCATAAAGGCGGGACATAATCAAGGCCCGAAGGCGTATCATAGTCCGGTTCCTACACAGGAACAAGGGGGTGGTTAATCCCAACGTGCTGCTCGCCCTGGACAATCCTGGCCAAGGATGCCCGAATCTCAAATAGAGAAATTAGAGCAGGTGTGTTCGCCCTGGGTAGTCTCCTGCGGTGGGGGAGAGCCCGAATCTCATCCTGAGAAACTAGAATATGTGGTAGCTGGTGCACAAGAGCCTACCACCTGGGTGCTCAGTGTCCAGTTTTTGACCTCTCAACTCCGCAAGGCGAGTCCATCCCTCGCCCCCACATATCTCAATCAAGCTCAACCCGGGGAGTGAACCTATTCCAGGAGGGAACGAAATAAAAAACATGTCCTTTCGGACCAACCAAGTTTCGATTAACCCATCGATCGATTAATCCGGCATACAGTCTCACACATTGCATACAATCGATCAATTCCGTTTAAACAACGATAAAACTTCATCCATGAAGTCCGATACATGATGCATGCTATCATGGTACATCCGTGAGCAATCTTACATGGGTTCCAACACATAGAACGTGCTCCCAATCCATCCTCTCATGCATCATAATCAAAGCATTTATCAACTACAATATCATGATAAATTCCTAAATATGTGTGTGTTCATGCACATTCTAGTTACATGGCAATATGCTTTGACATAACCTCATAAGACATTAAATGCATTCTTAAATCCCATTTCAAATCACAATTCTCAATAAAACCATACTTGACATAAAAATTGGACGCAGGAAGCCCTAGTGGGTAAGTTCATGCATGGCCTGAAGCTGGAAATCTCGGACGCCATTCGTCATTGCCCACACACATCTATGGCAGAAGTGATTAAGCATGCAAGAATTGTGGAGGAATGCCTCAATCGTCAATTGCAGCCTTGGAAGCCCCCCTCGAGAATACCTCTGTCGGCACCCACTCAGGTACTTCCGACTGGTTCTCAGGCTCCACCAGTGTCGCAGCCAGCCATCCGCCAGTTGACCCAGGTCCAAATGGAGGAGCGTCGCTCCAAAGGCCTCTGCTTCAATTGTGACGAACGGTTTGTTCTGGGTCATCGCTGCAAGACTCGCGCCCTTCTTGCCTTGGATGACGGAGAGGGTGGATTTTCCCCTGACAGTCCACCTGAGATATCCTTTCATGCCTTTTTGGGGGCATACATGCCTCAGACGATGCGCGTCCAAGGCACTATCAAGAAGCAACAGGTATCAGTTCTGATTGATTCGGGCAGTACTCATAACTTTATCAATGACAAGGTGGCCATGAGGCTGGGATGTTCGTTGCAAGCCTCGTCCCCCTTTGATGTCCGAATTGGAGATGGCTTGAACCTCCGTAGTGCTGGGATGTGTCCCTAGGTGGAGTTAACTAAACAAGGTCACGCCTTCCTTTTTGACCTTTATTTATTGCCTACACAAGGGGCTGGCGTGGTCCTAGGCGTGCAGTGGCTCTGTGATATCGGAGATGTGGTCTAGAACTTTGACGCCATGACGATGCAGTTTACCATAGGCGGCCATTCTGTCAGGCTCTCGGGTGGCCTTCCAGGTACTCTCCATTCTATGTTCTCGGTGGATTTATTATCACATGGTACTCCTCAAGGTTTTTTCTTGCAACTACTATCGTCGGAGGGCACTATTCCTGTGGAGACCCCCTGACTCAGCTGTCCTCCTTTTGGGCTTTGAGGAGCTCTTCCACGAGCCTTCTGGGTTGCCACCCCCACGGTCACATGACCACCATATTCCTATCATACCAGGGCTGCACCGACCAATGTGTGTCCGTACAGGTATCCCCATATCCAAAAAGCCGAAATTAAAAAACTGGTCAAAGATATGTTGTTGACGGGGGTAATCAGGCCGAGCTCTAGTTCCTATTCCTCGCCTATTCTGTTGGTCAGGAAAAAGGACGGCACATGGCGCTTTTGTGTGGACACAGATCTCTCAATGCGATCACTATCAAAGATAAATACCTCATTCCCGTCATTGAAGAATTGCTGGATGAACTAGCTCATGTGCGGGTCTTTTCTAAACTGGACTTGCGCGTGGGTTACCATCAGATTCGCATGCATCCAGAGGACGTCCACAAAACAGCTTTCCGCACACATGACGGCCACTTTGAGTTCATGGTTATGCCATTCGGTCTCACTAATGCTCCCGCCACATTCCAAGGGCTTATGAATGATATATTTCGGGAGTTCTTGCCCTGGTTCGTGCTGGTCTTCTTTGACGATATTCTCATCTATAGTGCCTCATGGGAGCAACATCTTGAGCATCTTCATTCCGTCTTTGAGGTACTTCGCCACCATTCCTTATTTATTAAACGGTCCAAATGTTAGTTCGGGTGTTCTCAGGTTGACTATCTGGGCCATGCCATCTCGAATGGGCATGTGTCTACCGACCCATCCAAGGTGAAGGCTATGCTGAATTGGCCCATTCCGACATCACTAAAGGGGCTTCGGGGGTTCTTAGGCTTAACCGGCTACTATCACCGCTTTGTGGCTAACTATGGCTCTCTGGTCGCCCCCTTGACCTGCCTCCTCAAACAGGGCGCATTTGTTTGGTCGGATATTGCTCAACAGGCCTTTGACACTTTAAAGGCTACTATGTGCAAGGCCCCTGTGTTGGCCCTTCCTGATTTCTCTCGGCCTTTCGTGGTGGAGACTGAAGCTTCTGGCCATGGCCTTGGTGCAGTCCTGCTTCATGATGGCCATCCCATCGCTTTTTGGAGTAAAGCCTTATCAGGTTGCTCCGTGTCACTATCAGCTTATGAGAAAGAAATGTTGGCCATTGTACACACTGTGACAAAATGGAGGCCATACTTGCTGGGGTGCCATTTTCTTATTAGGACGGACCATCAACCGCTTACATATTTCTTGGATCAGTGCATTGCCATTCCTGCACATCAACGTTGGGTGACAACATTATTGGGTTATGATTATGAGCTAGTTTATAAACGCGGCTCCGAGAATACAGTTGCTGATGCTCTCTCTCGCCAATTCGAGATGGCCTCTTCTCTCGATATGTCCGCTCCAACTTTCCCTTTCCTTGCCAAATTACGGGATTCCTATCAGGAAGACCCAGCAGCGGTGACTTGATCGTTTAAATATAAACCCTTGCAAGTGCACAAGGCAATTGTACTACGGCGAGTATTAATAAGGGTTGTCAAACCTCAGGGACGGTGAATATTTTACTAAATTCAAGAGAAGAAAGTTGCAGTTTTTGTTTAATCTAAATAAAGCTATGAACTTTAACTGCTAAGCTGAGTTTTAATCAATGCAGAGAATTATCAAGGCAATGAATCCATTACTAGACATGCAATTACTACTCTCAATTATTATTAAACATACACTGACATGATATGGTAATTCATGTTCTTGATCAGACACACGAATTACTAATAAATTCACTAACGTTCTTGATCGGACACGAAAGTTCATTCACTATTGTGTAATCAATCCTATCCTTGATCGGGCATAGAATCAATCACAACTCTATTATAATGCAATTAATCTTATCCTTGATCGGACATAAAATCAATCACAATATCTAATTTCATTCATAATCAATCAAGTCTATGATCAAGCACTCAAAAGAAACTCATGAAATCGCATTAAGCATGAATCATAATCAACTTTATAAAATTAAACTATCAAGAGTAGCAATACACATCTAGGGCTTCATCAAGCCTTGACAAGGAATTTAGTAACACATAGAAAGAGAGAAAAGAAAAGCCTATTTATGTAGATTCATCGTCATAAATCCTTCTTCTTCTTTGCTCCAAAAGACTTATTCTCTTGCTCCTTTCTAGCCTCCAATAAAGCTCTAGATTCTATTCTCTGGTTTCTCCAAGATAGCCCAAAACGTTCTCCCATAAGGCCTATTTATAAGTTTGAAGAGAAACCACGAAGTCCCCTTCTAAAACCAAGTCAAAATAGGTCTTATTTCAGTTTTCCGCAAACGGCGATCGATCGCTCCGTATTGCCGATCGTTCGCCTACCGATCGACCTCAATTACTTCGTTATTTTCCTCTGATCTATCACTTTTCTGATCGATGCCGTATGATACCGATCGATCGTAGGTACTATCTTGCGTGATTGAAAAATTCCAATACACTGCTTTTGCGGCTCTGGCGATCGATCGCATTGATATCCGATCGATCGTGGTTGCTGTTCATAAACTTCAAATGGCTATAACTTTCTGTCCCGAACTCTGAATTGCGTGTGGTTTGTGGCGTTGGAAAGCTGACTTCTTGAACTTTAACTGAAGCTTGAATCAGTCCAATCCGATATTTGTACACGAAGTGATGATGATTTAACCATTTGAGTTACTTTTCTCCTCATTTTTGTGTATTACTCTTGTTTCCTACAAAAACAAAAAACTATATTAAAGTAGTAATTATTCTAATCAAATACTATCATAATCATAAGTTTAGGAGATAATAAAATGCATATTTCATGTATAGATCATGACTCTCTTGGATCGGCTTCAGGCCAACACTTCGGATGATCCATCTTTTGTTTTGAAGAATGATTTTATTTATTGGAAGAATCAGTTGTGGGTTCCTCATTGTGATCACATTCGTCATACTATTTTGACTCATTTTCACCCCATAGCTTTGGTCCCAAGACCAGAGGACTGTGTAGGTTGTAAGAGATGTGAATCTGCTCCGACGGCAGGACATGAAGGTTCTTTTAGGACATACAAAAAGGTCTCTCAGTGTTTTTTATGGCGCGGTATTAAGCACGCCATTCAAAAATTTGTGGCTGTATGTGAGGTATGTCAACGCGCCAAATCCTCTACTATTACCCCCTCGGGTCTCTTAGTGCCGCTACCTATTCCAGAGTAGATTTGGGAGGATGTCTCTATGGATTTCATTGAAGCCCTTCCGGTTGTGCAAGGTAAATCGGTGGTAATGGTGGTGGTTGATCAGCTTTCTAAATATGCTCATTTATCAGCCTTGGGACATCCTTATACAGCCAAGACCGTTGCTGAGCTTTGTGTCCGAGATGTGGCTAAACTACATGGGATGCCTCATACTATTGTGTCGGACCGCGACAGGGTGTTTATATCCCAGTTTTGGCTGGAATTTTTCACCCTTCAAGGTTCTCGCCTACTCATGAGTTCAGCATATCACCCGCAAACGGATGGCCAAACGGAAGTTGTTAACCATTGTTTGGAACAGTATCTCCGTTGCTTCGCCGGTGAACATCCTCAGCACTAGCTTCAGTTTCTACCATGGCCAGAATGGTCTTACAATTCCGCCTACCATACTTCTACCGGATTTTCTCCATTTCAGGTTGTTTATGGCCGGCCACCCCCAACCTTACTTCATTATGTGCCTCAATGTGCGTCGGTCAGTGAAGTTGACTATATCTTGCAGACTCGCGATGATATTTTACTGCAATTAAAAGGGAATTTGGCCTTGGCTCAAAATCGTATGAAGCAGATTTATGACAAGCGCCATTCTGACCGTGAGTTACAAATCGGTGACTGGGTCTATGTCAGCTTTATTCCAGCACACCAATCCTCCTTGTATCAGCCGGCTAGCGTCAAATTGGCTCATCGGTTTCATGGGCCTTATCCGGTTATGAAGCGCATTGGCCCAGTAGCTTACTGCCTGCAGCTTTCCGACGGTTCTCCAATTCATCTGATTTTTCACATCTCGCGCCTTCGTCGTGTTTGGGTGATCCCTCTCGTTTGGTACCTATTCCTCCTCCTCCTCCTCCTCCATCTGTGCCAGTTGACTTGCCATTGGTACCAGCCTCAATTGTGGATTCGTGACGAGTGCGTCGTTCAGGCCACATTATCACTGAGGTTCTCATTGTGTAGCAGGACCGACCACTAGTGAATGCTTCTTGGATTCATGAGGACGAGTTTTTAGCCCAATATCCAGGTTGGAAGCCTTGAGGTCAAGGCTAGCAGAAGAGCGTAGTGGAATGTTATGTTCCAACTATTAGTCTAATTACTTAGTCTATTGTATTAATGGCCTTCGGCCCAATTTGTGGGAGTAGCCCAGTTCTTTTTGACGTTTGGCCTCTGGCCCATATATATCTGACGTCTTTTGTAATAAGGCCTTTGGCCCAACTAGAGGGAATAGCCCAGGGGTTAGCCCAAGCCCACTGCGTGGGAAGTCTATGTAAAGAGCTTAGGCTCTCTTGTTTGGATTATTCAGAAAGTATTACCCTAATCTTCTCTTTCCTCTGGCTTCACCTCCATCATCCCCCTCTTTACCAGCCGCCGGCTATCCAAGAGAGGGTCTTCTCCCTCGTTGAACCTACTTCTTCCTATCTTTATCCCTCCTTATTTCTCTATCTCACGACCCTCTTTTGTCTCATATTGCTGAGACATATCAAAATCATGCTTGTAGGAGTGAGACTTCGATTTCACATGAATGGATGTAAACTTTATGATAGAATTTGCTTGATTTCAGTTGAAAATCATTGTTTTGAATGTGTTTAAGCATGCTTATAATGCCCTACGAGTTCATGTCAAAGCATTAGTCATGTGATTAGAATGTGCATGAATACACACACATATGGGGAGTTTACTATGAAATTGTAGTTGATTTATACTTTGATTATGATGCATGAGGGGACGATTGGGGAGCACGTTCCATGTGTTAGAACCCATGTAGGTATTGCTCACGGATGTATCATGATATCATGCATCATGTATCGGACTTCATGAATGTAGTTTTATCGTTGTTTAACCGGAATTGATCGATTGTATGCAATGATTGAGATTGCGTGCCAGATTAATCGGTCGGTGGATTAATCGGAACTTGGTTGGTCCGAAAGGACATGTTTTCAATTTCAGTCCTATGTGGAACATGTATACTCCCCTAGGTTGAGTCTAGTTACATTGAGATATATGGGAGGCGAGTTGTGTACTTGCCTTGAGGATGAGATTATTGAAATTGTCATCTGGACTTGAGCATCCAGAGTGGTATGCTTAGTATACAAGCTACCACGTGTTCTAGGGTTCTTTGTGTGGGAATTCGGGCTCTCCCCCATCGCATGAGATGTCTACGGCAAGCAGCTTTAGGGGCCGACAACCCCAACCTTCTTGCATTTCCTATGTATAAATCGGACCATGATACGCCTTCATGGCCTTAACTGTGTCCCGCCTTTGTGGCAACACTTGTGTTTACTCTTTGATGGAGGCATTCACCATTTATGTTGATGCATGTGTATTATGAATGCTATGCATGATTGTGTATCATGTGTTTGACGCGTTGTCGTGCAAGATGAATGGGATGTAATATGAATGCATGATCAGAAAATAAGTAATTGAGACAATGTTATGCAGGTCTATGTGATATGATCGTATGATCAGAAAGTATGTGATTGAGATACTATTATGCAGGTTTATGTGATATAAGTGCATGATTAGAAAATAGTGTATCTTGTCAATTATAGATCTTAATTGCTATATTGTCATGTTGTGATGTTTTCTAATTACCGCCGATTATATCAAAACTATTATTGAGTTTTTACACTTATCCTTCTTTCCTTCTTTTGTTTTGGGGCTGCATGGCGTGACACGTAGATGGACAGGACCCCCTGTATGAGGAACGATCGGGGAGAGCATGGAATTAGGCGTGGAAGCCTCTGAACTTATATTGTTTCTTTTCTATTTCTCTTTGGTCAGGTATGGAACATTGTATGTTGGTACATGTGTTCATACCTATTCTAGACTTTTTATATTCGAGCCCTGTGGGTGGCTTAGGTTTTTAGTATGTGGGTTTAAGACTTGTAGACTAATTTAGAGTTAAACTCCACTTTTGTCCTACTTATCTACTCTTGCTCAAAGCTGTGTGTAACTCTGTTTGTTAGACCGCCCATAGGTGGGGCATAAGTCTTTCGATATTTCTTTTATACCGTCACCCCCGTGTGTTGAACCAGCCCATTGACTGGGTTCGGCTCAGGTCGGGCAGTGCTGGGGTGTGACATATTGATCTATACATGAAATATGTATTTTATTATCTCTTAAAACTTATGATTATGCTAGCGTTTGATTAGAATAACTACTACTTTAATATAGTTTTTGGTTTTTGTAGGAAACAAGAGTAATACATAGAAATGAGGAGAAAAGTAACTTAAATGATTAAATCATCATAACTTCGTGTACAAATGTTGGATTAGACTGATTAAAGATTCATGTTAAAGTTCAAGAAGTCAGCTTTCCAACGCCACCAACTACGCGCAATTCGGAGTTCGGAGTAAAAATTTATAGCCATTTGAAATTCATAAACAGTAACCACGATCGATCGGATATTAATGCTATCGATCGCCAGTGCCGCAAAAGCAGTGTATTGAAGGAAACGATCGATCGAACCTCAAAACGATCGATCGTATCTACTAGAATTTTTTAATCGCGCAAGACAGTAACTACGATCGATCGGTATCATACGGCATTGATCGGCAAAGCGATCGATCAGAGGAAAATAACGAAGGAATTGCAATCAATCGGTAGACGAACGATTGGCAATACGGAGCGATCGATCGCCGTGTGCGGAAAACCGAAATAAGACCTATTTCGACTCAGATTTGGAAGGGGACTTCGTGGTTTCTCTTCACTTTTATAAATAGGCCTTATGAAAAAACGTTTTGGGCAATCTTGGAGAAACCCTTAGAGACTTTAGAGACACCCTTGGAGGCTAGAGCAAAAGAGAGAAAGAGATGAAGAACATGAAGAACACGATGGTGATTTCTCTTCTGATGCGAGGCTAAACACCTTTCCAAGGCATAGATAAAGCCCAATAATCTGGTTGTGTAGTTTTTTTCTCTCATTTTATGTTTTTACTCTAGTTGGTGTATGAATTTTATTGTATAATCAGTGTTAATTTAATAAAGGTTTGTTCTTTGTACTCGAGAGAGAAGAGTGAATTCTTGTGAGTTTCAATCCGAAGAATACTTGCGTATCCGAGAGGAACGTGAGTAGACTGAGGTGTTATATATCAATAAAATTTCATTGGTTTATACTCGAGAGAGATAGATCACAATTTTATGTTTTAATCGTTTTATGTGTTACATCCGAGAGGAGAACACTATATTTTGAGTTGAGAAGTGTATGTCCGAGAGGAATATGCTAGCCAATTAGAAATCTTTATTCAAAAGAGAGAGATAAACAATACACTAGTTTATTGTGGTGGATTCGAAGCCTTGGTCTTCTCCACATTGATTAATTCTCACTTAGTTTAGTTAAAAGTTCATTGCTTTCTTAGTCTAAAATCAGCATTGCTATTTTCTCATGAATTTGGTAAAATATTAATCCGTCCTTGAGGTTCGACAACCCTTCTTAATACTCGCTGTAGTATAATTGCCTTGTGCACTTGCAAGGGTTTTAATTTTAAACGATCATATATGAGGCCACTTTAAGTCTTAACTGTTTGGTCTTGAACTAATGGCTACAAACAACTACAAGGTACTCACTTACCCACTAAATTGACACACTCACTATATATGAGTGCGTGAAATCAATGAGTAAGTGAGTCCCTTGTAACTCTTAGATCAACAGACTACGAATTGAATTGGCCTCATATAAGCTATATAAGAGCGATCTCATTTAAACTTTTCCCTATATTTAAGAATATACTTAAATTGTATGTTGCACCCTATCACTTTTAATAGCGCATTGTTCACTTTAAATAGCAGATATAAATAGTCTCAAGTAATTTTTGGTCTTACATGGAATCCATCAGTTATCATCCCTAAGGTAGGGGCCTTCAACCATGAAAATTAATGGCACACATGTTACTCCTTCCGATCACGTTTAATAGATACCATTTTTTTCAAACGAACTAAATAAGGTAGGGTTCGTTGATCTATACATGAAATATGCATTTTATTATCTCATAAGCTTATGATTATGCTAGTGTTTGATTAGAATAACTACTACTTTAATATAGTTTTTGGTTTTTGTAGGAAACAAGAGTAATACACAGAAATGAAGAGAAAAGTAACTCGAATGGTTAAATTATCATAACTTCGTCTACAAATATCGGATTGGACTGATTCAAGTCTCAAGAAATCAGCTTTCCAATGCCACCAACCACGTGCAATTCGGAGTTCGGGACAGAAAGTTATAGCCATTTGAAGTTTATGAACAATAACTACGATCGATCGCCAGAGCCGCAAAAGCACTGTATTGAAGGACACGATCGATCGGCATAAAAATGATCGATCGTATCTACTGGAATTTTTTAATCGCGCAAGACAGTAACTACGATCGATCGGTATCATACGGCGTCGATCGGCAAAGCAATCGATCGGAGGAAAATAACGAAGGAATAGCGATCGATCGGATAGCGAACGATCGTCAATACGTACGATCGATCGCCGTATGCGGCAAACCGGAATTAAGACCTATTTCGACTTGGATTTGGAAGGGGACTTCGTGGTTTCTCTTCACTATTATAAATAGGCCTTATGGGAAAACGTTTTGGGCACCATATATTCAACCTAGAGAGCAATTTGAGACCTTGGAGGCTAGCAAAGGAAGAAGAAGATGATGAAGATGAAGATGATGGATTCTCTTCCCATGCTTGGCTAAACTCCTATCCAAGGCGTAGATGAAGCCCAATAATCTGGTTGTGTAGTTTCTTTTCTCTCATATTATTTTTACTCTAGTTGGTGTATGAACCTTTGTTATGCAATTAAAGTTAATTCATTGAGTTTATTCTTTGTGCTTGAGAGAGACAAGAGTGGATTTTATGAATTTCAATCTGAAAGATTACTTGCATGTCTGAGAGGAATGTGAGTGTTCTGATTTGTCATATGTTAATAAAGTTTCGTTGATTTATGCTTGAGAGAGATAGATCACAATTCCATATGCTTAATTGATTTATGTGTTACGTCCGAGAGGAGAGCACTATAATTTGAATTGACAGGTGTATGTCTGAGAGGAATACACCAGCCAATTGAAAATCTTTGTTTAAAAGAGAGAGAGAGACTTTACACTAGTTTATTGTGGTGGATTCGAAGCCTTGGTATTCCACATATTGATTAAATCTCAGCTTACTTTAGTTTAAAGTTCATTGCTTTCTTAGTCTAAAATCAACACTGCTTTCTTCTCTTGAATTTGGTAAAAGATTAATCCGTCCCTGAGGTTCGACAACCCTTCAATACTCACCGTAGTACAATTGCCTTGTGCACTTGCAAGGGTTTAATTTTAAACGATCAAGTTTTTGGCGCCGTTGCCGAGGACGGCTCAATAGTTTACTAAATTCTTAGCATAGTTAGTTTTAGAGTAGTTTAATTTAATTTCGATTTCAGTAGCTTAATTTCGTTTTCCTTCTTTTGCAGGATTAAGAGAGGGCGCTGATTTTCGTCATCGTTGGAAGGGCCATCCCTTCCCACTGTTTGCACTCTCTTAACCCTCTTTTAGTGTAACTTTGGGTGCTTGGTGTTTTTAATTTTCTTTGTGGGATTGCATGACGTGCTAGTTGTCGCTATTAGGTTGCTAGTTGTCGCTATCTAGGACTGATGTTTGCTAGTTGTCGCTATTAGGATTGCACAGGTTTTGTTTGATTTTTATTATGCATGCATGGTCGTCGCTCCCTGAACCCCGACCTTGCCTTTGATCCTGATCCTGAGCGCCTATATAGAATTTGTAGAACTCGTAGCAAACCAATCCCTGAAATTCATCCAATGGCAGACAACATGAACCTTGGGGGTGGGAATGGCCTAAACCAGAATCCACTAATGCCCCATGCCCGTACCCTGCAAAACTACTACCGTCCCACTGCCTACACCTCCCCTTCCTGTATCCTACTTCCTGCAACCGTGGCTAATTTTGAAATTAAGCCAAACATCATCCAGATGCTGCCCACATACCATGGCCAATTAAATGAGAACCCCTATAGGCACCTACAAAATTTCCTAGAGGTTAACACAACCTTTAAACTTACACTATCTGATGACCAGGTGCGCCTTAGGTTGTTCCCCTTAAAGATAGGGACAAGGAATGGCTGTACTCCCTTGAGCATAACTCTATTTCCACTTGGGAGGAAATTCAAGCCAAATTCCTCCAGAAATACTTTCCTGTGGGGCGGACCAATAAGATCCGCCATGAAATCATCACTTTCACCCAGATACCTAATGAACAATTCCATGAAAGCTGGGAGAGGATGAAATCCTTACTCCGGTCCTGTCCCCACCATGATGTGCCCAAGTGGCAATTAGTACAAAGATTTCATGAGGGTGTGTGTGATCAGCATAAGACCCTCATAGATGCCTCCTGTGGAGGCACATTCATGAAGAAATCCCCTGATGATGCTTGGATCTACTAGAGGACTTGAGCGAAAACTCTCTACACAGTGCCACCCTCTATAGATCGGAAGGCCATATGCCTCGCAGGAGTGCCTCAAGGGGAGGCATGTATGATGTTAAAGCTACCACAAACCTAGAACACCAAGTGGCATCCCTTACTGAGAAGTTTGACCGATTTTTCTCACAGACTCCACCTTATACCCCAACCTCTCAAGATGCCTGTGCCATCTGTGCCAGCCCTATGCACACTATTGTTGACTGCCCCTCAGCCTCCCAGTATCCAGTCCTTGTACAGGAGCATGTCAACTTTGCACAAGGATACCCTAGAGCCAATAACCCCTACTCAAATACCTATAATCCAGGGTGGCGAAATCATCCAAATTTCGCCTGGAAACAACCTGACCAGGGACCAGCTTTCAATCCAGCCCTAAGACCAGAATTCCAAAGCCGGCCCCAGTCTAACCAACCCACACCGGCTCCCTTTGGCCAATCCAATAGGCGACCTTCCTTAGAAGACCAGATGAGCCAAATGCTCCTCTCACACTTAACCGAGATTAAAACTGAACAGAAGGAGACAAGAGCAGAGCTAAGAACCCAGGCCCAGCTTGTCCATTCCCATACACAATCCATTGCCAAAATAGAAACCCAATTAGGACAGCTGGCCCAATCTATGAACCGTAGGGAAGTAGGAACCTTGCCCAGCCAACCACAGCAGAACCCTAGAGGCCAGTTCGCCGTTGAAGGTTCCCATTATCCAAATGAGCAGGTGCAAGCCATTACTACCCTCAGAAATGGAAAACAAGTTGACAATCAGGTTAGGGACCCAACCATTGCGAGTGAGGACACTCCCCTTGAGAAACAGAACCAACCCACTCCTACTATGCCTAATCCTGTTAGTCTCCCACCACAGAAGGATGTCCCAGCTGAACCCACCAATGAAAAATCCTATCTCCCTAGGGCTCCTTTCCCTCAATGCCTCAACCAACCCTCCCCATTCAGTAAGTCCCACCAACGAATGGAGGAAATGTTAGAGGTGTTCAAGCAGGTTAAGATCAATCTTCCCCTCTTAGATGCCATCAAACAAGTACCTGCCTATGCCAAATTCCAGAAAGACTTGTGTACCCAAAAGAGGAAAACCAAATCCCATGTCACCCAAAAGGTCTTCTTAACCAACCAAGTAAGCTCTTTACTGACCAGTGATATGCCACCTAAATTTAAGGACCCAGGTGTCCATGTTATATCCATTGTCATAGGTGACCATACCATTAGAGGAGCTCTCTTGGACTTAGGGGCCAGTGTCAACCTCCTCCCTTACTCAGTGTATGAACAACTTGGCTTAGGAGAGTTACAGCCCACCTCAGTCACCATTCAGTTAGCAGACCGATCCATTCGCAGACCTAGAGGTGTTATAGAAGATGTTCTCGTTGGAGTTGACCGGTTCTACTTTCCTGTTGATTTTGTCGTCTTAGACATGGAACCTGTTGCCAACTCCAAATCCTAAATTCCTGTTATCCTTGGCCGCCCTTTCCTAGCCACAGCCGATGCCACCATTAACTGTAGGTTAGGGCTTATGAACGTCTCCTTTGGGAACATGAAAGTTAAATTAAACATCTTTAGTGCTTCCCAACAACCCTCGAGTGAAGCTGAGTGCCTTGTGGTAGTGTTCTTTTGGGAAATCTCCTCGATTTCCTCTGGCGGAGATTTCCCAAAAGAATTCACTTCAACTTCTTCTGGTGGCAAAATCCATAAATTCATAGTAGAATTCACTTCAACTTCTTCTGGTGGTAAAATCTGTAAATTCAAGAAATCGAAGAATTTATGGATTTTGTCATTATGAATTTATGGATTTTGCCACCAGAAAAAGTTGAAGTGAATTCTTTTAAAAAATCTCCTCGATTTCCTCTTGAGGAGATTTTCCAAAAGAAGCGCTTCTTTTTGGCTTACCAAAGGGAGCCTTAGGGTGCGTTTGGAAACTGATAGTGATTGGTAAAAAAAAAATCAGGCTGAAAATAATCAAGGTGATTTGTAGGTGATTTTTCTGATTGTGGAAAATCCGTTTGGGAACCTGAAATTAATCATATTTTCAGTCTTTCACCATCAGCCTAACTCTTGATTGGTAACTTGCGTTTGGGAACCTAAAAAAAAATCAGGCCTGATTTGTGTTTGGCAAAGCCGATGAAAAATTTCTTTTTTGGACGGCAGATAGCGGCGTTGGTGGTGGGTGGTGCCGGCGGTGGTTGGCGGTTGGGTGGTCGGCGACGCCGGCGGTGTTGGTCAGCGGCGATGGTGGCCGATGGCAGGTGGTCGGTGGCCGGCGATGAAGGCAGTGGTGGCGACGACGGTTGGGCTATGTCGGTGGCCGTGGCCGATGGTCGGCGGTGGTGGATGGTGGTCGGTGGCGTTGGCGGGCGGTGGTGGTCGGCGGTGATGGTGGTGGCCAGCGACGGGCGATAGCCGACGTTGGTGGTGGGTGGTGGTAGTGGTAGGTGGTGCCGACCGTGGGCGGTGGCCAGCGATGACGGTGGTGGTGGTCGGCGGCAATGGTGGGTGGTGGCCGACGACTACAGCGGTGGTGGTCGGTGGCGATGGTGGTGGTAGGTGGTGGCCGGCGACAGGCGGTGGCCAACGATGGTGGTAGGCGGTGGGTGGCAACGGTGGTGGGCGGTGGCAGTGGTGGTGGGTGGTGTCGGCCGTGGGCGGTGGCGATGGTGGAGGTGACGAAAAAAAAATTTTCAGGCTAACCCTCATTCGAATGAGAATAGCAAAATCACCTCTTTCAGGGGTGATTTGCTGATTTTTTTCAGTTTTCACCGTCAAAAGTGAAAATTGAGCAAAGCAGTAACCAAACACACTATCAGATGATAGGTGATCACCATCAGCACCTCCTATCAGTAAAATCAGTAAACAAATCAGAAGAATCAGGCCCGATTTTTTTTCAGAGAATCAGTAAACAAACGCACCCTTAATAGATTATCTATTAAAATTGGCTGGAGGGACTCGGAATACTAGATATAATTTTTTTTTCTCAAATATTTTTTGGTCGTACATGAGGTCCACCAGTTATCATCGATAAGGCAGGGGCAATGGCCATCAACCATGGAAGTTGATGGCACACATGTTAGCGCATGTAAGTGGCTTGCGCAAATACGAACTAGCTAGTGCCGTCGCTCTACATCACCGATGCGTATCCTCTATCGTCGATCATCAGGATCAATGGCTCACGCACAGCACACGTGCGCTCATTGCTTGTGCGCACATTCACTGCATGTAGAAGTAGGAGTACCAAAAACTCGTCCCAGCTGTAGGCACGCATTCTAAGGGCAAGTATTCTGCTGGGAAGCTACTTGGAAATTGCACGTCTCTTAATCATGGAATGCCAGCTCGCCGATATATCGGCGATATATCGCCGATATATCGGTATCGGACACAAACCGATACTCCGATACCATTAAGTATCGTTTTTTCCAATTTTTCCAAATATCGCCGATATATCGGTCCGAAACCGATATATCGGCCTTTTTTGAAAAAAAAAATATTTTTTTAAAAAAAAAAAAATTTTTGAAAAATTTTTTTTTTTTTTTTTTTGGGGAAAAAAAAACTTTCATGTTTGTTTTCTATCCTTTTATGCATATTTTGAAATCTATTCTTTGTTTAAATTAGTATAACTCATTTTAGAAGTTAGATTTTGAAAATATATGATAAAAACTAGTTTTTGACTACCGATATTTTTTTACGCAATATCTCCGATATATCTCCGATATATCTCCGATATTTCGTCTCTTAGGCCGACCGATATTTTACCGATATCCGATACGACATTCCATGCTCTTAATGACACGATTTACAGACTCGCCTGGTATATCGCGGTGAATTCCCGAAGAAAAACAAAAGACCTCTGTCGGCGCTCCCCACCGGCGCTGCTCAACGGCGTTTTCCGGCGAAAACCCTAGAAGGAGAAGATGCAGCAGGCGTTTTCCAATGAAGCCGCCGCCGGTGATCTGGCTCACCTTCGATCCTCCATGCAAGCCATCGAGCAGGCTTGCAGCGCCATCCAGGTTCTTCTTCCTCACACTTGTATGCCAAACTTTTGAACTTCCAATGCTTTGCTTCGAGAATCAGACTGAAATTGTCCTGTTGGTAGTTTGTGCGTTGAGGGACTACCTGCAATAAGTATCTTATACAGATAGGCTTCGGAGATAGATATAAGTAGCTTAATTAGATATTGAGATTGCAGGTTGTGAGATTACTTGGTTTGATTGGTTATAGTGTTTTATGTTGGAATCATTGGTGATCACCCAAAGACTTCTGCATTAGACTGCAAAAGTGCATAGTTGGAAGACTGTTATCCATTGAGTTGTGGTATAAATTTTTCGGGTAAAAATAAATACTCCGTGGATCTGATATTAGTAGCTCCATTTGAAAAAACTAGTTGTTTTTATTGAATGGCACCCAACAACTACTTTCACCAATTGCCAAGCGAGTTATTGATAATCACCCTAAGACTTCAGCATTAGACTTGAACAAAGTGTGTAGTTGGAAGACTTTGAGTTGCAGTATAAATCTTGCAGGTAAAAGAAATACTCCGTCCATCCCATGTTAATGGCTCCATTTCAAAAAAATAGTGGTTTTATTGAATGGTACCCAACAATTACTTTCACCAATTCCAGGGTACCCAACCACTTAAATCAAGCCAAATGGAGCTATTAATATGAGACAAACTTTTTTCAGGCAGTGGAGCTATTATTATGGGACGGAAGGGTTATCAAATTAGTGTAATGTATGTGTCTCCTTCCTTGCACTTTCGAAGTAAACTTTGTTCATATGCTTGGGATTAAATTGTTTCAAGTAAGCATCTTTCAAATATATGGTTGCTTAAAAGCAGTTGTTAGAAGGCATGTAGCCTTTGGCCATTTACTTCCTGTTTATTTTAGATTTGGTGTACATAAAGACCCGATTTGTGGAAGAAGGAAAATGATTTTTTACACTGGAATATGTACTCCAAAACCTAACGCTGGGTTTTGATTGATTAGAGGAAAATGGACCCCCCCATTGTCACGTGAACCGACTTTCCATATGTCCAATCAAAACCCAGTGTAGGGTTTTGGAGTGCAGATTCGGTGCAGGGATATATCTGCCTGTGGAAGAAAGTGTTCCTTTTTCTCATTTCTGTGCTATATAGCTTGTGTTTAACATTGTGCTTTTTCCTTTCTTTTTAAATTGTGATATAATTTCTGGGATCATTGTTGAATATTCTATTGTGGTTAATGCAGATGCACACTAATCCTTCGGCAGCTGAAGCAACTATTTTAGCATTACGGCAGTCTCCTCGCCCCTACCAGTTATGTCAGTTCATTCTTGGTATGTAAAGATAAGATACTTGTTTTCTTTCTAAGTAACTCAGCTTTTAGCACTTCTCTTTACATTCTGAATATAGAGATGGTATATTTTTATCAAGGGTAGCCCTATAACATGATAATCAATTCTTAGTCTAAGAGATGTAAAAGGAGCTCACTCCTTGAAAAGAAAATCTTTTGGTGATTTCCCTACCAACAGAATAGGGAAGAGACAGGGTTAAAGAAAAAAAAGTCTACATGAGCTGCAAATGACTCCTGAACAAGAAGGCTAACTTCAATGTTCTTTTTTGCTCCATCTCTTCCCCTCTTCGTCTAGCTACCATAGCAACAGGAGCTACTAGAAAGGCAGGAAAGAGACATTCGCATCGCATTTTAATTAGGATAAGCAGAAAATTCTGATTAGTGGTATATTTTGTAGATTTTCTGTATCAGATGCACGGGAAAAAGGTTTATATATAATATATGTCCAGCACTGTCTTATATATGTATGATATCTGTAAATTATGATTGAAATTATAAGGTTTATTAAACACAATCAATCATAATCAAGTAGCGCCTGCTCCCAACAATTTGATGTCGTAAGAGATAGCGTAACCATATCCCTTACTGTTCATTAATAAAAAAAAAAGTTCTGGTGCGTGTGAAAGGCCAATTTTGAGGTATGTTTTAAGGTTTCTAGTTTCTATGAGGACTTTGCTGCTGTATTTAGCTGAATTGTCATACAAGTATGAGGCAAGGTTTTAAAACTCGGACAGGTCATCGACTCGGAATTCTTGCGGAGTATGTCCAACCAGGGGTCAACCTGGGTTGACCCGGTTGCTGATGTCATTAATAAATAAATAAATAAAGAAAAATGGGGGTGTGGTGTGTGGGGGCTGTCCACAAATGGGAGGGAGGGAGGGGGGGACTGATCGACGAAGGGGCTCTTGGGATTTGGGGGGCGGGCGGAGGGGACCGATTGACGAAACCCGTTGGTGTTGGGGGGGGGGGGGGGGGTTGGTGCAGATCTCTCGGGGGTGGGGGAGGACAGATCGACGAGACCCACAGCAAAACCCGGCGGCGGCGGTGCTGAGGTGTTCCTCGACTCAACGGGGCGGCGCGGGGGGGGGGGGGAGTGGTAAAAAACCCGGCCCGGACTGGTCGGCCAGGTTAAACTGACCTGGCCGAGTCAATCTACTCTGCTCGAAAGAGTAACCGGCTCAGGTCGAACCGGGATGAACCGGCCGGGCCAGTCCAGGCTTTAAAACCATGGTATGAGGATGTGGGTACGAAAAAAGCCACCAAATTTTAATGCTAGTGTTTATGTCCTTAGTTGACTACTGCTACATATTGCTGATTTTGGTTGTCCCTTCGTTAATGCCTACTTGATGCTGTCTGGAAACCCTGAGTATGTGTAGTCTGGGCTGAATTTTGAACTTTTTTTTAAAATAGATTAGATTTAATAATGATTACACTTCTTCAGAAAATTCTCAGCTTCCAAATGCAAGGTTTCAAGCTGCTGCAGCTATTCGTGATGCTGCCATGAGGGAGTGGGCTTTTCTTAATTTTGAGGATAAGAAGAATTTGATAAGGTACAAATCATAAGGAGAACTTCTTGAATTGGCTTCTTGCATCTTTTTATTTGTAGCATGAGTTGATTGAATATTCTATTGTGTCTTATGTGGAGGTATATCCTTTCTTCTATACTCTTGTTTTAATGTGGTATCAATGAATGGTGTCTTCATTTTTCTTCTTATGTTTATTCTCCTGATGCAGATTTTGTCTATGCTATGCCATGCAACACGCAAGTTCCACCGAAGCTTATGTTCAAGTGAAGGTTAGTGCTGTTGGGGCCCAGTTATTGAAACGAGGATGGTAAGTTGTAAGTTTTTTCTCTTTCATTATTATGCGTGCTGGTTTAGAATCTTTCCTATTGTCAATTATTGGATCCTTTAGTTGTTTGGGGTAGGTTCTTGTGTTCACATGCATGAGACTGATGCGGAAAGACCTGAATGAATGTCAAACTTTATGTTATTAGAAGTTCTGATCATTCACACCAACAAAAGGGTAAAATTACAATAATCAGGACAAGCACCACAAAAGTATTTGCTAGCAAGCTACACAGAGTCAAACTTCTGTTCTGCTTGACTTGAGCTTGACTAGCTTTTGAGACAAGTTGAGCCAGCTTAATCTCTGTATTGGTCAATTCACCGTGGCTCAGTTTTTTAATTTATTTTTATTGCATCAATGCTTTAACATCAAGACATTGGTTTAATAGTTTGAAAAACATAACTTTTTATTGATATATGAAGGAATACATCATTATGTTTGAGAATATTTTCCTAGACCATATATGTAAAAATTAAAAATATCAAAGCCCTTAATATTCAAGCACAGTTGAGTTGAATCAGGCTGAGTTTGAGCTAGGCTTGACAGTTGACAAACTTGCGTTTAAGCTGTGAGTCAAACCAGGAAGGCTCATCAGTTGCCTCAGCTTGTTGACACCAATGTGAAACAGAATCAGTATGCTTCCATTCTTATGCATAATTATTTTTTGTTGGCATCTGTTTAGTTCTGCTATTGTATGTTTCTATTAAGAGGACCAACTAGCTGCAAAACACTTAGCTCATTTCTTAAAAGAGGAAAAAGAGATACTGATGGATGTGTCAACCTCCAAATACTGGATGAGTTCCTTTTGCTTGATTACTTGTTTAGTTTTGCAACTCCGTATTTGGTATATAGTAATTGTCGAACTGTCATTCTTCATCCTTAGTAAAATTTTAAATTTCAAATGATTTGGTATTTGGTTGGGTCTCTTTGTGGCATAACAATTTACTCAAGTGGAATTCGTGTCGCACACAAAATGTAACCATTTTCAGAGTGTCAATTTATATAGCATAAGTGGATGCTTGATAAGTACTCGCATTTGTGGATATAAAAGCCATATCTGTGTTTGCCTAGTGCAGTTCTTACGATGAAGTTTTTTTAAGTACCTTTTGTTGCTTTTAGCCGGAATGTTATTGCTAGCTGTTTATGGTATTTTATCATCACTAATTCTTCTTCATGTAGGCTGGAATTTACTGCCGAGCGGGACACTTTCTTTCTTGAGGTATAAGATGTTATGTTTGATGGATCTTTATGTTAATTATTCTTAGCATGGTTGATGTATTGTTTAGATCAACGCACATTTGCTTCTTGCTACAGATAAAGAAGGCCATTGTTTGTGGTCATGGTATTGATGCACAGTTTACAGCAATCAATTTTCTGGAGTCATTGGTATGAGAACTGGTTCTGCTGATGGTCTTTCATTTATCGTTCAAGTTTTTCTTTGTGCACAATCTCAAACCCTGAAAATGTTGTCTATAGGTATCAGAGTTTGCACCTTCAACTTCAACTGCAATGGGTCTTTCTGCAGAGTTCCATGAACAGTGCCAATCATCATTAGAAGTGAATTATCTAAAGGTTATTACAAGTGCATTTTCTTCTCGTCACTAATTGAGGGCCCATTTTGAAGAACTTTACCATGCTGAGACCGCAATCCAATATTAATTAGATTTGTCATTGTGCAGCCATTTTATTTTTGGGCACAGGATGCAGTACAGAGTGTTGCGAATAAAATAGTAGAATGTCGTGCAACTGTATCAGAACTTAAAGTCTGTTCTGCAGCAATACGCCTCATGTTTCAAATTTTGAACTGGGATTTCCATTGCATCACGACTGGAGTTAAATCGACTTTGAATAGAAGAACTTTACCTATGTCTAGACCAACATGTAGCACTCCAGCATTTCGAAAATTTGAACGGATCCTTGTACAGGTGAAACCTACAGTTCTTTTTCTTTTCATTAAAATTCTTGTCCTTCAAAATGTCAAAATTTTATTCTTTTCCCTTGTAAATCCTGCTTGTAGCCAGGACCAACTTGGCGTGATGTCTTGATTTCAAGTGGTCATATCTGTTGGATTTTGGGTTTCTATGGGGCATTGCGCCAGAAATTGTCACATGATGGAAGCTGGTTTGATTCCCCTGTTGCCGTCTCTGCTCGGCAACTTATAGTGCAGTTATGTTCCTTAACAGGAACCATATTTTCTTCGGGTACACTTTCCTGTACACTTACATTGCTTGGTTTATCATGTCACATTTGTTAGTATATATCAGAAAATACTTTGGTTGATTGTGTATAATGATGGAAATATTCTGCTAAATGAACTATTAGATAATGGGCCTACACAAGACAGTCACCTTCTGCAAATGTTGTCAGAAGTTGTCCATTGGATTAGTCCTCCAGAAGCAGTCTTAACTGCAATTAAGTGTGGAAAAAGTGAAAGGTAAACCTGAATGAGTGGTTCTGGTTATGGGTGTTCCTAGCAACTTTTCTTAACATACATAATTTTTATTTCAGTGAGATGCTTGATGGATGCCGAGCATTACTTTCTGTCGCAAATATGGTCAGGCCCGTAGTATTGGACAAACTTCTGAAATCTGTCAGGTCAGTGTTGGGTTCTCTTGGATTTTAATGTATTGTTGGCTTGTTGCTCTCTGTTAAGTCTCCATAATCGAAATCGTCCACTTTCATTCGTGTGTACTCACCATTTTATGGAGGAAGCACAATGTAATTTGGCTTTTTAGTTCCTGATCTTCTCCTTTATGAGTTTTTAACTTTCATTCGTGTGTAATCTTTTTCTGTTTTCAGCCCTTTTGATACTGCCAGCTTGTTATCCGCCTTAACATGTGAAGTAGTGAAGACTAAAGCAGGCCAAGCTGCTGAAGAAGATACATGGAGATCAGAAGCTTTGGATAGCTTGCTTGATACATGGAATGTTATACTAGTGGCGTCCACAAAGGTAGTCTTCCATTTCATTTTAATTGCAAGGGTAAAGATCTTGGTGATGAAAAAATTGTATGTTTTACAACTAAAAGCAATAATATTTCACAAAAATTGATATGAAACGATTATGAATCATGAGGAAACACTTAAACAAAACATAGAAGAAGAATGAGGCTAATGTCATTGATGATGATGATGGAGGAGAAAATAGTTCATCAATGAAAGTAGCCTAATTCTTCTTCATTTTTGTTAAAATAAGTGTGCTAATAATCATTTTCCAATAGATAAAATTTGATCATTTATAAGCTACAGAAGGTTGATCTCACCAGAGAACTTGCCGATATATCCCCTTTCTTGAGATGCAAGATCTTGCGTAATTGCATTCCTTGATTGCATCTCCATTGTGTGCTTGAAGTTGAGATAAGAAATACTGTTCTTTAAGGGAGCTTAACTGCTGATGGATAATGATGATCACTAAAGCAAACCTCTGCTTATAAGTGAGATCTTGTGGGGATTTTCATGACAAAGGGAACCCCCCCTCTCTTCCCGTACTTGTTTAAAGTCTTGGTTTTTTGCTGTGGTGGAATGATATTGCATTTCTTGACTGTATCTTTGTTTGCGCGAAGTTAAGATAGCATATACTTGTTATGTAGAGAGCTTAAATTCTAGCAAATAGCGACCAATATTAAAGCAAATCTCTGCTTAGTAGACAAAATAAATTGGCATAAAGTTGGTGTAATACGTTTCTAGAAACTTCAAGATGGCTCTGGCCGGCCGTGGCGGCATTCAAGCTTCTCCTAGACTTTATCTAATGGGCTTTAGATCATGCTATCAACAATTAATCATTGTGCAAATTATAAAAACAACATTAATATCGTCTATCAAACCTTCAATCATGATTTTCATATGCCACACCTCTAATTAGACATGCATCATAATGAATATAACAAGTTTAAACAACTTATCGCACTCTGACTTTCACTGGTGGCTATGGCGGATCCGTCGGCTTGGTCTACTGTTGCGGCGGCGGCCTCCTTCTCTCTCAGATCAGAAATTAGGGTTCTGAATTTATGCTAACCACCTCTTTTTTTAATGTTGATTAGGGGAGTCCTAATTGTAGAAGGGTAATATCTAATATATTACTCCCTCTGTCCTGTTTTAGTCGCTCCATTTGAAAAAAATTTGATTTTTACTTGACGGTGGAAACCCCAACTAGTGGGGGAAGAAGAGGTTCAAAATCCTCTAAAATTGACCATATGGAGTATCTAAAACGGGACTGTCCTCTGTCCCTGGTGGAGCATCTAAAACGGGACAGAAGAAGTATATTCTATTTTAATTAGCATTCTAATAAGATTTCCTACTTATCCAGAAAGATCACATTAGATTATCTCTTAGCACCGAAGAAATCACTAGAAATAATTAATTTCGTAATTAGCTCTTAACCCATGGTTTAGGTTGGGTCCTGCATGCATAGAGAGTCTCACAATTAAAATTTGTATTTAAAGTAAACTATATTTTGAAAATTTGTTCTCCCTTGTCCAAACTCCTTTTTGCATGTTCTTGGTACCGTTTCAAAAATTTTGAAGTTTACTATTTAATAAAATAAGTTCCACATATAAGCAATAGATAGATGTATCTCTATTTATCTAATGATAAATAGTAGCTTTGTGAATGTGGCGAAATTTCCTTCCATTGATTGCTATTGAAAAATGAAATTACATAAGTGATTAGGAATTTAGTGTGCCTAACTAAGCATGTAAAAGGATTCTTCTTATCAAGGTAAATTTCAAACAAGTGGTGGGCTGTGGTACCTATATATATATATATAGAAAGAGTTCGGTTTACATGAGACTCGTCTCATGCAGCTTACATGAGCCAAGTCATCTCGAGCCATCGGATTTTGATCCAACAGTAGGTGTCAAATCAGTGGGTAGGTGAGTGTGAATTGTCACCTATCCTTGTAGACAAGTCTCATTTAAAATTTTCCCATATAGAAATAGAGTGAATATGTAAGAAGCCAGTTATATGTACATAAATAAAGTAATATCCCATGGCAACAACTAAAGAGGCTACCTGGCAGTGTATCTACATTGGATGTCGGATTTTCTCTTAATAAAATTATTGTTTGTATGCAAACGGCCGTTAAATAGGCCCATTGATTGACATAAAAGTTTGTGCCCTCCACCCAACTCTCTCTCTCTCTCTCTCTCTCTCTCTCCATGTGTGTGTGTGTGTGTGTGTGTATAGCAATAGAATTCAGGGGAAGGAGAATAGTCATATGGTGTTTATTGATTTGGAGAAAGAATAATATAGGGTGGTAAATCTTATAGGAGGTTCTAGAGAGGAGGAGTTTCATGGAGTTTAGTTCTCAGTATTAAAATGGTGATGACTAGCATATAAGGAATAGGATGGAGAAACTGAGGAATTTTTTAAAGAAATACGTTTGCATGAAGTGTCGGCTTTAAGCCCGATATCTCTTTGCATTACCTTTGAATGAACTAAGAAATTATGTTTTATATGGGGATCTGTGGTGCATGATGGAGTATTAATAGATACGTTTAGAGGAGTATTTGCTCGTTTGCTTGTATTTGGTTGTCATTAGTAGGATAGTCTCATGTATAAGGGGTAGTTTTGTCATTTAAGTTTAATCTCACATATATTGTAATTGGTCAGCCCTCACGTATATGAAGGGCAATTATGTTTTTTGTCTTTAATAGCAACCCTAAGCCTACTTAAGAGGCCGGTCGATCCTTTTTTATGTAATCAGGCTTGATGAGTTAGTCAGAGAATGCTTATTCTTCTTAAAAATCCTTAGTTCTTTCAAAATAAGAAGTTAGAATAGTTGAAGGGAACGTGAGACTTAATGGTTTTAGAATTAGTAGAATCAATACTGTATATGCTGAATGCAAATGTGCAAGGAGTAAAGTTATATATCCAAATCAAAGTATGTGGCGAAGTTTGATCAACATTTTAATCTTTGCTTATTAAGGATCCGAGTGGAGAGTGAGGTGAAGATTTCATAATTAGGCTAAGAAGTTGAAGGGGAGAGCAGACTCACTTGTACTATGTTATAATAAGCCATCCCTAATAAATCATTGAATAAATAGATAAAGAGCACTCAGATCCTCCTTCTTAACTTTTCAAAGATAAGAAGGGGGAGGGGAGGGGGGGAGGGGAAGAAGGAAGGGCGGTGGCACAAATCCTTTAATTTTTTGTGTGGATGTGTAGTGCAAGCGTCCACGAACATCCCATCACTGATTTACTCATCATCTGTAAATAAGAGTTGTTCCTCTTTTCTTGCTTGCCTTCTGCAAATCCATGCTATATTTTGGAATGAACCATGTTCATGAAACTGTGTTTCAACTTTTGTACTCTTTTTGCCCATAGCCTGCAGATGATCCCAATGACAGTACACAGTCACCGGAAGGAAGAGCAGCTGCTGCCATGGTATTTGGTGTGGTTGTGGAATCTGAACTCAAGGGTGAGTTCCATTTCATGGCATTTGCAAAGCACGCCTTCGATTATTAATGATCTTAAATTTTATTATAACCTATTTTTAACACTAAATGTAGTATGATTCTCACTTTAGCTTGAGACTTTCTGTTCGTGCCTGTTATGAACTTCTGATTGTTTATGGTTGTGATTTAGCTGCTTCTGAGTCCGTATATGAAGAAGGGGATGACTCGGAGCACTTTGAGGCCTCCATCTCAGGTATGCATATATATTGAGTCTTAAATATTCGGAATGCAAGCCTTGGATTTTTTGTTCCCCTTGTCCTCCCCTGACCCCAGTCAACCTACTCACTTCCACTAAACAGTGCACTCCTATATCTCTTTTGTTCTTTTCCCTAAACCCTATTTTTTGCAGCAAGAGATGATAAATTAAGTTCCTATGCTCTGATTGCACGAGCAGCCGCTGATTTCACTATTCTCCACCTCATGAACCAATTTTCTGAGCGCTTTTCTGTTCTTCATCGAATGCAAAAAGTATGCCTTGCAACTTCTATTGCTTGTTTCTTCAAATGTAGTTTGCTATGTTCTATATTGTAGCTATTATGGTCAAATTAGAATTGGTACAATCTAATTTGACCATTTCTCTTGAAAGCATATAAGCTCTTGGGGAAGGGATAACCTTTTATACTAAGAAATGCTCCTTTGCACATGCAAGCACTACACAATAAAGATTGCGTGTGAGATTTACAGTAGGCACACACCCACGTTCAGCAGGATTAGAGCCCAGACTCTTTGCTGTGGTACCATGTTAAATGACATTGCAAAAAGCTTAAGTTAGAGAAAGCGATAAATTTGTATACTATCACATACTTAGAAAGTTATTATTGTACTTGCATATATTTTTTAGGTGCAAATGCATTATTGCTAAAACTCGTTTTCTTGGCTGTTCACCACTGTATAAGTTCTCTTCCAGAAATTTGTTTTTGAAATGGTTAAATATAAAGATGTATATGAGCAACTTATGCTATCTGCTAATTGAAAAAGAAATCAACTAGCCTCCACAGCTGCCTTGGTGAGACTAAAAAATGAGGAAGAACAAAAAGAAATTACCGAAAACGGACTAAAAATGAGGGAGATATGATTTGAGAGAGAGAAGTTTTCGTGTTGAACAGGAGCGATGACTGATTCGTAATCACGTTTTCAGGGGTGAAAGGTGAAAATTTTCACCTATCACCGTCACCGACCACTTTCAGCGTTTTCACTAACCAAATATTTTTCAGGCCTGATAGCATTTTTTCAGGCCTTAAAGGTGTTTTTTTCAGCTTCCAAACCCTAAAGTGGAGGCTGGAATAGGGCTGCCAATGACAACCACTTAACTATTGCACCGCCCGCACCATAACCGTCCACCTTAAATGGTTAGGTTAAAATTGTCCGTTGGATAATTATGTGGTTAATTTCAACCAACTGCTTCGTAAGTGGAATAGTTACAAAAAAATTATTTCCATAAGCGCTTAACCGTTATTTGCTTGGTAAAATTGTAAATATTTGACATTTCATGTGTTATTTCAAACATGCTAAGGAATATATATGCATAGTGAAGGGAATACACCAGGTATATATTCCCTTTACTACATATATATATATATATATATATATACACTGCTTAGCATGCTTCAAAAGAGGACATGAAAAGCTAAATACTTACGATTTTACCAAGCAGTTAACGGTTAAGCGGTTGGTTGAAATTAACTACATAATTATCCAACGGACAATTTTAACCTAACCATTTTAAGGCGGGACGGTTATGGTGTGGGCGGTACAATGGTAATGCGGTTGTCATTGGCAACAAAATAGTATTATTGATCTCAAAATTTCAAAAATAACATGGCTGAAACATCTAAGTGCGAGTTTGTCATCAATATATAACTAAACAAATAGAATAGAATTGAGGCTCACGCCTTGTTACAATAATTCAAAAGTTGTAATGGAAAAGGAAAATAAGTTCATACTCGTAGGCTGTAGCTATGTCGTCCTCTTGCCCAAGCTGCCCGATTCTTGTTTGATTAGTCCTCCCCTGGAGAACCTGCATCCAAGATGCTAAGTATACAAGTACCCAATTAAAAAACAAAAAACTACAATAACTGCAAAATGTGCATTAACATCTTATGCAGTGTATTAATTATTTTGCACCGCATGTTTTACCATTAATAACTCAAATGCAAACATCAGTTGTTTAATAGTTCGTGATGAATAATTAGTATTATAGTTTTGTCTCCAATGCTAAACAGACACTAGTCAACTGACAAACATCAATTAAATCATCAAAGACACTTCACCAAAGGATAATTCATAGCAAAGCCCTAGAACCCATCAGGGAGTGCCATCACCCAACCTAGCTCACAAGGACCTGACCAGAGCAGAAGGGTTAGTCCCTACAGCTGCTTCTATATGCGATGTGGGAGATGCCAACCTAAAAGGATGTCAGTGGCACCCGGAATCCGGAACTGCACATAAACTAAATGATCCTCTGAAGATCGGTGTTGACCTGAGCCTAGCTCACTCTGAGCTCCCTCTCATAGTTGAACTGAGCCTAGCTCACGCTGAGCTCCCTCTCATAGGAAAGGTGCAAACAACCTGACTAACTCATAAAGCTCATCCTACAAGCAGGGATCCAAAATTATATATAGCGAACCTAACAATCTCATTGAGACTCGGGTAAAAACGACCACGGTCCCACAATGATCGGCAGCTGCAGTTGCAAGTGTTGGCCAGTGCTACTGCTGCTGCTTCTAGGGCACAGGGAGTCTCCAGTCTTCACAAATGAGACGACCCCTAAATGGGCATGCAACCTGTTTATTGTGGTTGCTTCGGACCGGGTGTTCTGAGCCAGTTTGGATCCAGTCATGCCTGTCCAACAGAGTCCGTTTGGTTCACGCCCGACCGATTTTAGACCCAGGCATAGTTTGTTTGTTCACCGGTTCAACTCACTCATAACTCGGTTTAGACCCGAGCTTTGTCTGCTTGTCCACGGGTCTGGTTTGTTACCCGACCCAATGGTGATGCATTGTAAATGCACGTGCCCATATGCCCAGCATGGATTTGGACACCTACAGTTAGGTAAATGTACCTATGAAAAATAAGTTTTTTGGGCTTTAAAATTAGTCATTTTTGTGCCCTTACTTTATAGATCAGTCTAATGGGTTTTATGCCAATGCTACTAGGTTTTAGACCCATTATGTTTTTTTATTTCATTTATTAATAGTTGTGGGGCCTTGTTTTTAGAGATGTTAATTAAAAATGATAAATCGACGTCGAGCAGCCCACCTAGCAATGACTAATAAACTTAACTGGTTCTTACAATTTGTCATTTTATTGAAGATAATAAAATGATAACAAGGGGGTTTAGATAGCTTTGGATTGGGGAACACCTAATCAATATATCAAGATAATCAAGATAAAGACTAAATTCCCTTGCTGAGGATAGTCTTTCGGTTTTTACTCAAAACTTAGAATGTTAGGGTTCGAGATAGATGATTCTGGATCCTTGCTCAATGGATGAACTTTATGATTTAGTTGGGTCGTTTGTACCTCCCTTACGAGAGGGAGCTTTGCATGAGCTAGGCTCAAAACCGATTTTCACAAGATCATTTAGTGTACACGCAGTTCGGGTTTGTTGACATCCTGCTAGTTTGGCATCTCCCCCTACATTATGTTCAAAAGCAGCTGCGGGGATAACTCTTCCTCTCTGGTTATGGGCTATGTTGGGTGATGGCACTTCACGGTGGATTCTAGTGCTTTGCTATGAATTACTTTCTTTGGTGGAGTGTCCATGGTGATTTGGTTTCTGTTTGTCACCTTGGTTGACATTCATGGTGTCTGTCTAGCAAGGGGGGTTATTGTAATAAAGCGTGAGCGCCAATTCAACGCTGCTGTTTACTTTTAGGTTGATGACAGACTTGCACCTCGATGTTTAAGTAAAGTTTATATATGGAATTTTGAGACTATTAGCATTAACATAAGTTTTGTTAGTGATCATGGCCTGGATAGTTAATTGTTTGATTTGACAGCTTGGGCAGTACCTGTGTGCTGGCCTTTTCCAGGCATCCTCATGTATTCAAATATTTTAAAAATGGTTATATGTATAATAGTAGTATAGGAATTTAGTACCATCTCTAGTAAAGCTGGTTTATACTTGTGGTTATGTGATATAATCAGTTAAAATCTGAATATATGGAGATTAGATTCGAAAATCACATGGGTATATCTAAAATTGCAGTCGAACATTTGAAAAGATAATTATTATTATTATTGTATGACCATATAATTATGCATGATTTATTCAGCATGTAAATTCTTACGGTAGTTGGATTTTCACTGTCAGTTGCATTTATAGCTATTAATATTTACACGTCAGAAGCGCTGACGTGACATTTTCTCTGTGGGCATTTTGTTTAGTTGTTAATTTGAATCTTCTCCAGGGCCAGCAAACAGGTGACCCTACATGTATTCTGGAGGAACTTTATTGGCTGTTGTTGATAACGGGCCATGTTCTAGCAGATGCAGGAGATGGAGAAACACCTTTGGTAATTCACCTCAAGCCTTTGTAGATTCTTCATTCGAGAATCCTGCATGTTCTAGCAGATGAAGGAGATGGAGTTTCTCCTGCATGTCAGTTCCTATGCTGCTATGTGCATAATTGAAACCAGGCTGTTGATAATGCTCCTCCATCCTGCTCTCTCTGCTAATTCTGGGAATTTGGATACATATTCTATTTGATGACACTAAAAGTCCATGAAAATTGATGTGTTCTATGAATTGTTATTTGTGCACTTCTTGTTCCGATGCCACCTTTTTTTTTGAGTTCTGTGCTAATTGCCATCTTGTGTTCTCAATGAAGGTGCATGTTTCTTTGAATATGCTACTGGAATGAAGATTTATAGGTTGTTTGGTAGCTTCCAAATTGATCGGAGCCATAAACTTATTGTCGGATTACTGTACAGTTCAAAATATTTGAGTTTACTTTGACACAGTGAACACCTTATCCGATGTGTACTTTAAAATCCAGAAATTTTCAGTACGAGTTAAGCTAATTCTGTGTGAATACATATATGCCTGACTAATCTATCAACCAAAGTTGATTTGTAATCTGTCCATAAAGCTTGTTCCATGTCTGGTTTTTCCGGTGTAAACTGGAATATACTGGAGTATATGTTACACTGTAGAAAATGATAAACATTTGGCGATCTATGCACATTTCCAGATATGTCTTGGTTTAATCTTAGGAAGGCTGTCATTTCTTTATCTATTATTTTGCTTGGCGCTCTGGATCCATCAGTATAAATTTTTTTTTTCCATATGCACGACGAACCACTTATCTGTAATTGATTGAAAAACGTATGACACTTTTGATATTGCTAATTTATCAAATTACGTATGCATCAGGTCCCAGAAGCATTCCAGTTCCAGTTTGCGAGTGTTTCAGATGCAACAAATCATCCTGTTGTTGTATTATCTGGGTAAGGCTATGCAATTTAGAGTAATATAAATAAGTCCTTAAATGTAACAGTGATTCAGGGATATCAGGTATGCGATGAGTAGAAATAATAGATGATAGGAACTGCACAATAACAATTAATTTTTGTGATTGTTAAAGAGGATTTTGAATATTATTCTAGGGCCATGCATCTATTCATTGCTCTGTGTGTATCGGCAAGAGAGCACAAATCAATTGTAACGAGCCTGTTTAAGCAATGATATTATTCATATCCTAGAAACTTACTGTATTTATAATGGTGACCCTTAAAGTCTTGTTTTGGAATCGATTCCAGGGACTAACTTTAGGACCTTAACTACTAAGAGAAGCAATTTGGATGTAAGAGAGAGCTACTCTGAAAGCTTAAATTATGATACAAATAGTTTGAGTTTCCCTATGGGAACTTGTTAATAAGAAAAGTAGAAGACAATAGATGTAATCTGCAACACAGCATTTTATGGTAGTGCTCCTAAGGGTTGGCACAAATCCTGGGAAGCAACATGTGAACATGCTTGGAATATGCCTACATTGATGCTGCATCTTGTATTAGGAATTATTTGCAGTTATCTGAACTGTTCAGCTTTGTAAGAATTTAATAAACCTTTGAGTTCATGTTAGAAAATTTTCGACATCAAGTTCATGAAGAGTTAGTCAAGGAATATTGAATGGCACACAATCCTGAGATCTTAGACTAAAATTTGTAATATGAAGGCCAATTTGAGTTGTGTGTCACTTACAAACAAGCATTTGACTATTTTCTGCTGAGAGAGCATATTTCAGATGCAACTAGAAGAGTGGAAACCTACAGTGGGGTTGTTTATGTCATCTCACACTGGTAGACACGATCTAGTTTTCAGACTTCTTCTGAAATTTGTTGTCTATAACGTGCTTTTTAGCTTTTCATACTTCCCATGATTTAAAAACTAGACCTGATGTCCAATAAAAAATGGAAAGGATTCCGGAGGTTGTACCTGTTTGGAAACTGGTTAATAATATGGCTTATTCTATGGCTTTCCACCATTTTAAAAAGAAAATGTATATGAAGACAAAAATGTAAATATAAAAAAGAAAAATATAAATGTTAGATGTATGAAGTGAAACCATGAAAGTGAGCCGATGAAATTTCAGATATTGAAGACCTAAAATGAGAAGCCTGATCGCACAACAGTCATAAATATATTGATCCATAAGATGAAAGGAGGGGAGAAAAGAGATTGTTAGTGTATAGTGTCATTTAGCAGTAGGTGATGTCAGTTTTATGATGGTACCTTTACCACCTGTCAGAGTTCTGTAGTGTAGAAGGTTGGTGTTTTCTCAACACTGGCAGGCTGTGGGGTGTTAATCTCCCAGCTGGGACCAATTTTACAACTTCAGGTTTAAAAAATAAAGACACAATTTTTTTGCTTCTGATAGCAGATCCAGGTAGAAGTTCAAATTTTTAAAGAGTTCCAGATGGGGGAAGCGGAGGAGTTGAGGAGGGTAGGCATAAATGGAAATATCACTTTTAGCCTTCTATATAAATGCAACATTCCACCTATTCAAAGTGGTTTTTTAGCATTTACGCTTAAGAGGCCATATAATACCATTTTAGGCCTCCTATTGCATTTAAAATGGTTGTACCTCGTATATAGTTTGAATGTATGGCTGGCTACCTCAACTACAAAACACTATGCATATCTGACCTTGTTGCTGAATAATTCTGTTCATTGACACAGTTCTATCATAACCTTCTGCGAGCAGAGTCTGAATCCAGAATTGAGATCGGCATTTTTTAGTCCGCGATTGATGGAGGTAAGTAACATGGTACACTTTTTCACTGAACAGAAACGTGGGTGTATGGGTTTGGTGTACAGTCAATGTTTTGTGCATCTGGTTTCTGCTAAAAGATGTTCATCATCAGTCTAATAGTCAATATTTGCTCAAAGCACTTGATAAGCAGTTTAATTATTCTTATGCAACATGTGGACTTGATTCATTTGTATAGTTATATGAATGTTTTTTGTTATTCGCCTAGAGCAATTACTTTAAGCACGATCTCATGGATACAGGATCTTTTGGTGTATGATCGTCTAGTTTTTACTTTTTTTTGTTATTTTTGAGGTATAGACAGTGTCCGTTAATTTCAGTCAATCCTATATCCAGATTTGCATTTAAAATTGAAGCAATTCAATGAGCCTTGTTTTACATTGACAAAATATTTGAATTAATCACTTGTAAATGACGATTCTCTGTTATGATGGCATTCAATGTGCATAGACCTTTGGTTGATCTTCTGTTGGTTTCTGTCATGCTTCAATAAGCGTGCATTCTGCTTTATATTGTGTTACATCATTATGATGTGGATTTGCTGTTTAATCTTACCGAAATATTGAATTTCTTTTTTGTATTGTTATGTTTTTCCAAAAAACTGTATCAATGTGGACTGCACTGCATGGTTTTATGGACTTTTCCTATGTAATGCCATTATGCCAGTCATACATAAGGCTTATATGGATTCTCGACGGGCTTCATCTTTATTTTTTCAATAGTTTGCTTTTCCACATTGAAAAATCTTACTTATTTGGTGGTTTCCATTTCTGACAGGCAGTGATATGGTTCCTTGCAAGATGGGCTGATACATATTTAATGCCTCCTGAAGCTAGCAAAGCTTATAGTTGTGTGTCGGGACATGTAGGTGGACTTTTGCAGATATCAGAGGATTCTTGTAAAGCGTTGCATAATTTCTTTGGTGAGCATAATCAAGGGAAGCAAATGCTTGATGTTATCGTTCGCATAGCTTTGACATCAATCATGTCTTATAGTGGAGAAAATGATCTGCAGGTACATTTGTTTTTTAGTGTAGCTTGTGGATATTGCCTTCAGTGTATGAGAACATATGACAAGATGTCTGTTTTCCATATAAGTGTAAATACATTACTGTCTTTGTCCTAAATTACATACTGTACTTGAGGATACCTTAACTCCTCAAGGCATTGTCTATTCTGATGCATACTGGTTATTAAAAAAATGTGCCGACAAGTACTCTGGCTGTTAACAAGGTTAAATTTCTGTCCATAAATATTTACCAAACAAAAAAGTGATTAAAAGTGAATTGCTAATCACAATTGTTACAGTTATAATTTTTTTTATGGGTAAGACTCACACACCTTCACACATTATACACCAATGTGATCAAACCCTTGTTTACCTGGTGGGTATAACAGGACCACTCTCTCTCCCACAAGCGGGAGAGTTGTACGAGTTGGATCTGCTCCATCATTCTGCTATGCCACTCTTGCAATTCTGAGTTTTTCCCGAGTGATTGTTTTCGAGTCCTCCATCCTTCCTCTCCTTTTGGGGCTTGTACAAGTCAGTGGTTGCAGATTCTTGAGGGACACGTTGGTGATCTACTTTGTACATATGCAAAGCATCTCAATTGGCTTTTCCCCACTTTATTGTGTGAATATGTATGTTAGAGCTATACCATATTCTCTCTATTGTGATCGGGAAACTATTGTCATGATGGAATTTTTTCAGTCATGATGGAATTTTTTCAGTCATGAATGTGAGTCATGTTATTTCATTCATCTGACTAAGAAATTGGTTAATGTCTTTCTTTTGGTTTCCTATCAAGTGGAAAGTAGCAGATGATTTGAATATTGACAGTTAGGACAGTTGCTATATTTGTAAGTTATTTTTCTCTAGAGGAATTTGTAAATTAATTTGGGTTATGTTCCTCTCTATGGGCAGGCATTAACTTGCCAACAGCTACTACCTTCCCTTGTTAAACGAAAGAATGTCTGTGCGCACCTTATAACATTGGTGAGTTTCTGTACATAATTGGAACTATATACAATTTGACGCTTTATATAATTGTTTGTGAATGGGAATTAGTATATGTTAAGGATCTTTTGATCTTACAATAATTGAAAAATTGTTGTATGGAAGATGTGAAACAGATATTCGACATTTCACAGATGCATATAGGATTTGTTGGAGTTCAGTTCTACTGGAAGTATGTCTTGCGATGGCTTTCTGGATGTCATCCATGTCTCAGCTTTAATTTTAGGCTAAATGTGGGCTATGAATATGTCAGTTGTGTCATGCATGTAACCCATATTAAGTATACTGGCTGTCTGCTTCCTCCAGATCACATCCTTAAAAATTGATGTAAAGTGACAAGTATTTTTCTCTGACATTCTATGCTAGGGCATTTGCGCTGTATCGTTTGTTTACTCAGGTTTATGATCACATCTAGTGTAATTTCTGTGTGTTGATGGAAGGGTCAGTTTGTTACTGTTTAGAAGATCGTATTTACATTATAAAAAAAATCTTATTTCTTTAGAATAAAATAAATAAAATTTCCGCTTCCTAACAGCCCGAGCTTTTGGGAAATTTGATTGTCTTACATGGTATCGGAGCTCCAAGTTCTCAGAGGTCCTAGGTTCTAGTCTCGCTGGAGGCGTTTATACCCCAGTTGTGTTCCATGTGCTGCGCTTGGTGGACACTTGCATGTGAGGGGGTTGTTGTAATATTAAATAAATGAGTTAATATCTGCGCTTCTTAACAGCTCGAGCTTGGTTATCTTACAATTTCTAAGTTGTGTGTCCTTTATGTTTAGGAATCTTGGCGTAACTTAGCAGGGGGCTTTGCAAATGAAAGAGCTTTATACTCCCTTGCTCCATCTTTGCAAGTAAGAATGTTACATTTAGATGTGCAATCCAGAAGACATTTTTGAATTCCTTTTCATTAGTTTAGCATAGACGTATAAAAATGCCATGTTCTTTTTAGAGGTTACATTGTATGTGTTGGATCTTGTTCTAGCAGAAAATAGTCCCTTTTTTATCTTCCAGAACAACAAGTTGTACACATCAAAGAAAGAATTATTGACTTGAGACTTAGGGCTCGTTTGGCCTCCGCTTTGTATTTTTCACAAAAGTGGCTTTGCTGTAGGCGGGGATGTGCAAATCGTGACATCCCTGCCTTCCACCATCTTGTGGGAACCCTCTTCAGGAGGAAGCTTTCCACAAAAGCGGCTTTCAACTGACCAAAAAGCAGGACCCAAATTATTTCTTAGAAGTCAGAAGTCTAGGGTTATTTTGCAAGAGTAGGAGTTGGCTTGTTAACTTAGCAGGTTGGAGCACCTCATCTTGTTGTTCATGTATACTACGGTCATCTTTTAGGAACTATCTTATCATGTGCTTTTGCCTAGCATGTCTTTGTTATCCATGTTCATAATGATCAACAGAATCCTTCTGGTATTGTCTATACAGCGTTCAATTGCAGAATCATTATGTCGTTCAATCTCAGCAATGACAAACACAGAAGCTAATCAGTGAGTTTCTTTGAGGAAGTATTTGCTATTGATTTAGCAATTTTCTAATTTACAAAACCCAAGTGACGAGAGAATTTGATATAGGTATGTGAAAAGTCTCATGGGACAAGTTATAAGTTACTTAGTAGATATATCGTCTAAAAACGATATAAAAGCTATTGCAGAACAACCTGATGTGATTCTCATGGTAAGCCAGGATGGTGCCTGCTTCACTTATTGTCACAAATATTTCTTGGTTTATATTGAAAAATGTTTAACATCTTTTGTTTCCGTAGGTCAGTTGTTTGTTGGAGCGTTTGAGGGGAGCAGCAAGAGCAACTCAGCCCCGGAACCAAAAGGCAATATTTGACGTTGGTGTTGATGTAATGAAATCACTTTTGATTCTCTTAGAAGTTTACAAAAATGAGGTATTTTCTGCATAACGTGATGTTCAGTGTTTTTAAGTATCTGATTTGGCATTAGTTGTAGATATTCTTTTGTTCTTTGTAATAACATTCTTTAACTCTATATACTGGAGAACAGTTTTATTTATTTTTCTCTACATCGTCACTTTGTTAACAAATAAGTTACTGAATCATGTTTACTATCTAGTCTGCAGTAATTTATAAGTTGCTCAAATTTGTGGTTGACTGGGTGGATGGACAAGTTGGGTTTTTGGAAGCTAAAGAGACAGTGGTCGTTATTGGATTTTGCATGCAGTTATTTCAATTATATTCTTCTCACAATATTGGAAAGGTATAGTTTCAATCTTTTCTTGCTACTTTGCAACTAGATGAATAATTTATTTCTAGTCGCTATCTTTCTAAGCATCTTGGATGAATGAACTATCTCTCCCGTGGCTGATAAGCAGAATCTAAGCTTCATCAGTACAGCTCGGATAGTAGGGAGAAGATAGTGATGATGATATTTGACATGAAGAGAAGTTTTCTTCGGTGTAAAGTGGCATACTCGTTATGGAAAAGGATTAATCCTTTGGTACTTGAGAAAGTGCAATCAGAGCGTCTGCTTTCAAATATTTCCATTTGGGCATCACAATGGTCCTTTTCAACAGCTATCTTTGTATTTTTTTGCTGCAGAAAACCCCCTTTATAACTACTACCACCTCTTTCAAGTAGTTTTACCTTTGTTGGAACCTGGAGGCTTCTCTCAGGAAGCATGAGACCTTGGTGCTTTGTCTTGATTTAAAACATATTAATGTTTTTAGTATTACTAATCCAAAAAATAAAACTATTCATGACATAAAATAGTTTGGCCAAGTACAGAAAGGTAGCTGATTAATTATTCCAGTCTTATCTCATATACTAAATGGTTTGTGTTCTTTATTCTATCCAGATCTCTTTGAGCCGCTCAAGCAACATTTTGAGTGAGGAAAAAATGGAGAAGTATAAAGATCTGAGGGCTCTACTTCAGCTGCTCGCAAATCTCTGTTCCAAGGATCTGGTATTTTTTTTTGTTATCTTAAATTTGTAGAATTGTTGTTCATTGATTCCTCATAATGTAAAATTCTTGCTTGAAAATCTGCACAAGCTAACCTTACGAATGTGCAGGTTGACTTCTCTTCAGGTTCTGAAGTGGGTGATGAAACAGATATCGGTCAGGTAACAGAAGTACTTTTTTTTGTATTTGTCTCAGGCTTCATACGTGGGCCTCATCATACAACTAGAACAGGTATAGAGCTGATGTCGACTTTGCTGTACAGGTCGTCTTTTTGGGTCTTCATATAGTTACGCCTCTTATATCTGTGGAGCTTTTAAAATATCCCAAACTTAGTCGTGATGTAAGCCTTTCTGGATCTTATTCTTAATCATGCTGATTTTACTTCATTTGGTAGATTAAGGTCATTTTTCTTGTCTTATGTTCAGTATTTCGCCCTGCTGTCTCATCTGTTGGAGGTGTATCCTGAAAAAGTGGCCCAGTTAAATGACAAAGCCTTTGAACATATAATTGGAACTTTAGACTTTGGAATTCGCCATCAGGCAAGTTGCTCTCTTTCGTTGCTTTTTCCTAATATATATGTGTCAATACAACAAAAATGTGTATCATACTACCATCCTTCTTCTCAGTGGATTAGTTGCTTAATCATGGATCAGGTTTGGGTTTAACTTTCCAGTGGAAGGTAAGTCATTATGTGCTTGGAACAGTGCTTCAAACTTGCAAACTGCAGTCAACAGGCTATCGTCTAATTTGGGAGTATTCAGAGTCTGCTGTCGTAGTACTGATGAGCTGAACCCAGCCTTCGAGCTTTTCTAGCTCAACTTGCTCAGCTTCACTCATAACTTGAAAGTCAGCTCATTGAGTCAAAGCTCAAGCTTATCCTGGCTCAGTAGGCCTGACTGGACAATATGGCTCGACTTGTACATGTTATATCATAATCATAATCAAGTAGCGCCTTTTCCCAACTATTTGGGGTCAGCGACACGGATCTTACTCCTCCATTTAGGCCTGTTTTGGGCTATCTTTTTTGTAAGAGATAGTAAAGTCAAATCCTTTTTTATTAACTCCATCCAAGTTCTCTTAGGTCTCCCTCTCCCTCTTTTAGCATCGTTTACATGTATCCTTTCTAATCTTCTCACAGGGGCATCTAATGGTCTTCTTTGCACATGCCCATACCAACGCAACCTACATTATCTCACCTTCTCCCCTAAAGGAGCTACTCCTAGACTCTCCCGAATATATTCATTTTTAATCCTATTTCTCCTAGTTATCCCACTCATCCACTTAACATTCTCATTTTGGCTACATTCAATTTATCTACACACATTAAATTTTAATGAAATGACATTTAGTTAAAATATAATTAGTTTTTAGAATATTTTCATACATTTTTACTCATATATGATCTTTTAAAAAATATCAAAGGATTAAGGTCTGTTTGGTTAGCGGGAAAAAGAAAGAAACGGAAAAGACATAATTTATGGAAAAGAATAGAAAGGATTTACCTTTTTCATTCGTGTGTTTGGATAGAAAGAAAGGAAAAATTGAATTTCCCTTCATGTGTTTGGATAAAAAGAACAGAAAAGGAAATGCTTTTTTCCTTCGTTGTTGTGTTCTCTCTTTTTCTTACTGTTTGTGAAAGAAAGAGCAAGAAAAAGTTATATGGGCTTTTCTCCTGTGGCCCCCACGTGAGGGAAAACATATTTTCCCCTGTTATTTTCTTTTCTCACTGTCCAAACACTGGAAAGGGAAAACTTTTTAAATTTCCATTTTTTCCTTTTCCTTTCTCATAATCAAACACACGGTAAAGTTATTTCAAGAAAAGGCATACTCCCTCCGGTGTTTTCTAATAGACGCAATTGATTTTCAAAATGAACTAATTAAAATCAATTGTGTCTATTAAAAAAGACCGGAGGGAGTATTATACTGTTGACTTATGAAGATATTGAAAAAATTATACATCCAAGTCAGCTCAGGGCAGCTTAATGTTGAAACCGAGCCAGCTTGACTTGGCTTGAAAGCTGGTTAAGCTGGAGTTGAACTGGCCAGAAAGTCGAATTGACTCACGTTGATTCACCTCCAGTCTGCTAATGCAGATTCCTATTTTTGAAGAAAAGAGGAGGCATGAAAAACAACATTCAAGTAAAAGCTAGAAAAAAATGTGAGATCTGAGAACTTGTATCTGCACCAGATGACATTCAACTTTATGAGTTGTCAAGTCAAAGAAGAGTAGTAGGTTGATAATGCAATTTAGATACAATAGAGTGGAACTAGTATGTAAATGTTGGAATTCGGCGATGTCTCTGGCATTTAAGAGTGATACGAAGCAAATACTGGAGGTTTACAAAAACAGAAAACACTATCATCTCCCATTGAACCTACCAACTTCTAAATTGACATCTATTTCGGATGAAGAATTTCATCTTTAAGCTATCCCATCCAACCTGAGTGCTATTTTTTTTGGCTTAAAAGAATATTATTGCCTGAGGTGCTCTATATCTTTTCTCCTAGTGCAGCCTGCTGTTCTGCATGTCCATAAGGTACTAGGTAATTCAAAAGTAAGACAGGAATTTGCATCTGTTCTTTTTATGCATGTTTAGTTGTCTTTTGTAATTATTACATTTCCCTTTGCTTGTTTAGTTGGTGATCTGTTCCTTTGTTGTTGTATGGTTTTCAATTTGGCTCCTTTGCTGCAGGATGCAGATATTGTTGATAATTGCCTAAGTGCTTTAAGTGCACTTGCCTCCTTCCATTATTCAGAGCGGAGCAGAGGGAAAGAAGGACTGGGGTCACATGCTGCAGGTTACAATGATCCTAACGGAAATGTGCAAAGGGGAATTTTGAGCCATTTCCTTCAGTCTTTATTGCATCTGGTTCTTTTTGAGGATTACAGGTAAGAATTTTATGATGCATCTACTGGGTGATTGTGCAAAGGTTTTTCAGAATTACATGCTGAGTTTATCGGTCATCTTTTATGGGTATGTAAGAAATCCAGTGACTTTGGGTTTCAATAAAGGTGCATTAATGGCACATTCACTTTTTTTAGCTGTTCATGCAGAATTCAAATGCTTAAAGAAAATAAAAACAAATAACGCAGCTGACCAGCAAATGCTGTTTGTGATTTTGTTTCTGGTCTTCAGACAAAGATTCATATCAATATGTGTTTCTGTTGTTGCAGAAGTGATCTTGTGGGTTCTGCAGCAGATGCTCTCCTTCCGTTAATCCTTTGTGAACAAGGCCTATATCAGGTATTATCCTTTCTCCTGCTATGTATTTTCACTCTTGACCACAGTCATCAGAGTTGATTGCCTAGGCGCGTAGGCAGTTTGGTGGGGATGCAATCTGGTTTCCGAAGTTGTGGTTGTTTGCCTTCATGTTACACTCAACTGTAGAATAGTTTATCGATGAAACTGATAGTAAAATGTTTGATTAAATTTTGATGAGAATTTGCTGCCGGAGGAGATTCCAACTGTTCGCTGCTGATTCTGGATGACCGTGGTGTCGAAGCTACTGGTTTTATGTTCACTGGTACCGATTCTGATAGCTCCCTTGGTGCTAAATCCAAGAACACTAATTACTTATCCTTTCCACCCTCTATCCTCTCCGATCCTTCCTGATTTACCCCCCATCCCGTATCAAATCAGTTTGCGATTCACATTCTAGAGAAACCCTCCTGCGATAACAATCACCATTTTCTTCTCAAGGAACAGCAGCTGCTTGTAGTTTGTCGTACATGATTGCTTAGGTAATTTCTAGAGTGCATTCACCTAGGCAAGCAAAGCCTAGGTGGAACCTTGTGCAACATATTTATATGGTATTTTTTCATGAGATGGGCTTAAGTTATATTTATGGGCCTCGGTTGAATTACCTTCTTGCCCTGTAATTTTCTAGTTAGCTCCAAAGACTAAAGTTTCTGAGTGGGCTTGTGTAGGTTGCATCCCTGGGACTCGCATCCTGATTGTGTAAACTAATTTCCAAGCACTAACCATAAGTTGGGTGATGAATATGTTGGTCATAAATCCTAAAGCCAAGGTCCTGAGTTCGAACCCCCACTCTGATGGCCACCCACCTGGGATTATATCCTGATTTACCCAGTGCGATTGATAGGTGGGCCTTGTGTGCCTGAGGGGAATGGCGGCTGGAGAAGGACTTGGTGACCTGTGCACATTCACATGCTTTACGTCAATGAGATTTGACCTTGGAACCTCTCCCACAATTGGGGCAGATCTAACTATCCCGACCAAGTGCATTAGTCATAATATTAAATTGCTACTTTTATCTCTGCATTAGAACACGCACTTCTTTAAAAACATATAAAACTATAATAAAAAAAAGAAGAAACACTTGAGTGCCGATACTGTGCAGGTGTCCTATAATGGGTATTGCCAAGGGTCTAGGTGCTTTGGCAACTAAAATTTTGGTGTGAACTTAGTTAGAAACTATCCTTGGTTGTGAGATTTTAAATATGGTTAGAAAATTTTCTATCGTAAGAGGATAATTCACATTAAGATATCTTCACCTTTGCTGCAAGTTGCATCTATTGTATCTGACCCTTTCTGGTTTGAAATTCATGGAAATGGTTTTACTTATACTTACTTCGTGGAATTAGACTCTGCTTGTATCAAGTGTGATCATGTTTGTTATGTTGAACACTGAATATTATACACAATAACGTAGTCAACCAGAAAAGTGGAAGTTATTTGTTATGTTGAACACTGAATATTATACACAACAACGTAGTCAACCGGAAAAGTGAAAGTTACTGATAGTTGCATGATGTAAAAAAATTTCCTGTTATGAACCACCTGTTATTATTCGTCCACTATCTTCTTTGTGTGCTGTTTGGTTTTTAATATAAATATTCAAATCAAGCAGTTGATTTATAGGTGTTGAACCTTTTTTTTTCTTTTGGCAGCAATGGAGTAAGGACCTTATTGAGAGGCAGATGGATCCTATGCTGCAACTAAGGCTCGCAAAAGCTATTCAATCTCTCACAAGCTCCAACCAAGTTTCTTCAACCCTGGATCGGGTAAATCGCAAGAGATTTAGGTCGAACCTTGAAATTTTTTTGAATGATGTGCGTGGTTTCTTGAGGACATTTTAATTATGTCTTTAAGACCATGTGTTATATTTGTTCTTTCTATTCTTTTGTAAAATGTCATTGAGGCTACATCTTTATTTAGTTTTTTATTTAATATATAATACCCTAGTTTTGGCAGCATAGGAATACCCTTAGGATATTATGAACCTTCTGTTCAAGAGGAATCCATTGTTTTGTTTATATGCCATTCTGTGGGGTTCACATTCCCAGTTCTGAATAACAGATACGCTGATCGATATTGTAATTTGCTTGCTGGATATCTATGAAATGCAATATGTACCTAGTGCACATTGTTTATATGTGCAGCACCCATCAATATAACTTAGTATAGCACAGTGGTGGAGCTCGCATGTCTACCTTCAATTCGCATTTCAATTTATAGTGTAACAAGCTAATGTGCACTGGATAAGCGCGGAGACATGTTGCATCCATCCTATTTGAGTGTGGTAGTGCCCAAAGGGTGTGGAGCAATAGCATATTCACATATGATTTGTATGTTAATTCTAAATTCAGCAGATCTGTATTAAAATGCGTTTTAACACTTTTGTTGTATGACCTTCGCCACCATTGCCATGGGAGAGAAATGACACTTAAGATGGTGGTATTATTGTGCAATTCCCTGGTCACCGGAGAAGTGGCTGCATTTGGTGTCTGAAATAATTGAATTGCAATACAGAAATTTATTGGAAATTACAATATGATGGAGAGGTAAGCATACTGTATTTAAAGGCTTTAGCCATTCCTGTGACCCGTCTTATATTGGTCAAGTAACTTGCTCTGAGATCCCTCTGCATCTCCTCCCACCTCATGTCCCTATCTGTTTCCTCTTCCTTTTTTTTTTTTGGTTCTTTCGCCCTTCTCTATTCCCTCTCTTCTTCCCAAATTCCTTACCCTATCTTCCCTCATCTCTTGTCACTGCCCTTCTAAATTCAGCGAAACAAGCTCCACTCTAGAAGGTATTAGTCCACGCGTTATATGCTTGATTTTCCTGCTAATTTATGCCCATTATTTTTTGTTACATTTTTTACATATTGTCAATTTTGATACAGATACGACATGTATTCGAATGAATGAGAACAACAAACTTTTAGACCATTGAGTTATAAATTATCTTAATTCATCAGTAACTCGTGCTGTCTTGAATTGGCTCGAGGTTGAGCTCAACCAGACTTTGTTTGACTCAAATCCACACCAATCTTGTGTCGTAACTCATCATATAAAAGCTCGCCTCAGCTTGGCTGCTAACTACTTTTAACTGTTGCCACAAGTAACATTTGAACATTCATTTCCCAACTCTTTAGCAAAAAAATAGAAATCATCTCGACTTCTCAAACTCTAGCAAACAAATGTCAACTCTCCATGAAGTCCCCCAAAATGTGATGGCCAGAGAAGAGGTCCCCACTCCGTTGGCCACCCACAAGGATTTTATCCCGACTTTAACCCGTGTATCCCGACTTTAACCAGTGTGTATGTGTCCCGACTTTAACCCGTGTGTATGTTGTGTTGGCCCTGTTCGCACCCGAGGAGATTGGCAGGGGGATAGGGTGTTCTAACTTCTAGTTACCCACCCATGGGATGCCCAGTAGTGGGGGGATAGACTTGGGGCTTCCGGAGGTCCCAGGTTTGAATCCCCTGCTCCATCCTTTGATTTAAGTGGGGGATCATGGGGGTGGGTTGCTGCGCTAATCACCTCCCTGGATTAGTCGAGGTGTGCGCAAGCTGGCCCGGATACCCGGGCATAAAAAACAAGCTTCTAGCTGGGTTCCGACTTTAACCTTGTGTTGGCCGTGTAGGCAGTAGCACCCGACGAGGTTACTTCTAGTTGGGTCATAACTCGTAAGGATTCGACCCCCATCGTCATCAAAATTATAAATATAAAAAAGGGGATTTTATATAAAAAATCATCAAAAAAATTTTTTTTACCAAAATAGCGCACTGTAGCAAATAATTCCCGGAATGGTGTTCTGACAAGCCACGCAGGCGCCAGCGTGGCCGCTGGCGCCTGCGTGGCTTTTTTTTTAAAAATTAACCCAAAAGGCGTCGGTTCAACCGACGCCTTTAAGGTTAGCATAAAAGCGTCGGTTGAACCGACGCCTTTCAGTTTATAAAGTAAGGCGTCGGTTCAACCGACGCCTTTATGTTATAAAGGAAAGCGTCGGATCAACCGACGCCTTTATGCTAACCTTAAAGGCGTCGGTTGAACCGACGCCTTAAAAACACTTGGTCAAAAAAAAAAAAAAACGAAAGGCGTCGGTTCAACCGACGCCTTCCAAACACTTGTTCAAAAAAAAAAAACCTAAAGCATAAAGGCGTCGGTTGAACCGACGCCTTCCAACCGACACCTTCAAAATCACCTTTCTCTTTGAGGACGAAATCTACAATTTTTCAAACCTGATAAACACACACATCACAATACAACATCACAACCTAATAACAAGATAAATTTTGTATTCTCTAATACAACATGACGCAAAATATATACAAAATATATTACACGACATCAAAGTATTACAAATGTATTTATAAAATTACAAGAAATGTTTATTCAATTCTCCTCAACCTATTCCTACCCCGTCCTCGTTCTCGAACTGGAATATCCTCAGGCTCAACGTCAGGTAAAGCATCTGAAGACGAAGCTGCCTGACGTTGAGCACGAAGTGCACGCTGTCGCCGAGTATATACTTTCGAAGAAAGAGGCCTCTCAACTTGCTCCAGCGGGGCATCTGGAACAACAGGTGATGGGGTAAAACTTCTCGTGTTAGCTGATGATGTCAGAATCTCGGGTTCTGGAACAACCTCCAATCCTGGAATCTCAGTAACAACTGGTCGAAGTAATGGCAAACTCGCAAGAACATGTCCAGAGCGATCGTGTAGCGTCTGACAGGCCGCTAGCAAGCTCTCATATGATCGGTCCACCAAAGCTGCGCCCGTCTGATCAAATGTCTGTCGTGCAAGAGTAAGCTAGAAAGAAAAACACAGGTATGTTATCTACTCACTACAAAATACTAGTGAATAAAATCAAATATGAAGTTAATGATACTCACCAACGCCCGCTCAGTGTCGCCTCTTGGTTGATATAACATATCTGGCTCATGCATGGGTGGCATGATAAGTCTCCTAGTGATGCTCAAATACCATCTCATGTATGCATCTCGCTCAGTCATAGCAGGCTCCCCTTCAACGAGAGTGATCGTCCGGTCGTCCCATCTAGTAATGTAGGCCGCATGATGCGACCTCCAATCAAAACTACCTCGGCCTCGGCGCGATACTCGTTCAATGAACTCAACCATAAGAGGGGGAAAAACTTGTTCAAATCCATATTGTAACATGACCCGATCCGGAACATGCATCTCGACGATGTCGACACATATAAGCGGCGTCCTAGATAGCCACACATGCGCTCCATCCGTACAAATTCCAGGTAACTGTGCTAACACATCATCATGATATGGTTGCCATATTACCTACACAACATATGAATATGATACTTTACTTTTTGGTGAAATGTACATTTGTCATATTCATAACGCATGCAATATAAAGGAGTAATACCTGGCCGGATCGTTGATAGTCCAACTCCGATCTATACAACGCCAAGACACTGTGAGGATTCACAGTTTTTGTCTTCTTGGCATTCCACCTAACATAACGAGGATGAGGAATAAATTATCTAAAATATAACATCATCAAATACCTTTAACAAATAACACATACCGAACTCCTAACGGTGATAAACCATCTAGTGGAGTGCTCCTAATGTTTGGACGACCGACATGCAACCTCTCCCACGACCATAACTGTTTGCCACATACACACCCAACATGAATCAAATGTTATACTTATGAAAAAAATATACTAGTCAAAGATAATTGATGGTTTACCTGGACAAGGGTGACGCACCCGGCAATCCCTGATGTGCATGATTGACAAGCTTTTCCCAACTCTCTATACAGGTAAGCGAGGGTGGCACTACCCCATGCATACTGTCCCGCAGTGTATAAATCCTCTAACAAAAGAAGATACATCGGGTGCACATGGCTACTGCTGCTATCGGCAAATATAGTGCTACCGAGCAAATAGAGTAAATATGCTCGTGCGTGTTGCTCGACTTCAATCTCTGTGGCATCTTCCGACAGGCGACTGAACTGCTCTCTCAACCACAACAGACTTACCCTACTTCGTCCTTTCAATGATTCGCGTGGAGGTACTTGTCCAAGAAGGTGCAAGTACACTTCATTCCAATCAATTCCCACAGTCGAGCAACACACAGCAATGCCGTCAACTCGGAGTCCGAGAAGTACTGCAACATCCTGTAATGTGATCGTCATCTCCCCCAAATGCAAGTGGAATGTTTGTGTCTCCCTCCGCCATCTCTCAACTAGGGCGGTGATGAGAGCCCTATCAATCCTGATGTACTGTAATCGTATGAAATCACCAAATCCAGCCATCTCAATGTATGGCAAAATGCGCGCATCAACTAGCCAATGACGCACATTTTGCCAGTGCTCGGTGCATTCAATGCACCCGGGATCCTATACAATTTACATGGATGGAAAATTGTTAAATATATGTACAAGTGTAAAACTAAGGAGATAATGATTATGCACATACCTCTCCCCTCCATATGCCATCAGATCTGTGAGTGCTCTGCTCTGTCAGGACGGAGGGATCAATCGGTCCTGGATCCATAATATCTACAAAGAAACGAACAATTAATCATAACTTCAAAGAATGTGGACAACAAGTTAAGTTACATATTAAGATGATTGTATGCAAGTACCAATCAGCAGAAGGTGTGTTTTGGCAATGACGCCTGTTATGACCAACTTGGTTGCAATTCCCACAATGGTAGTGAGCTCGACCATCTGCTCTCATGCCCGCACTATCCATCGCATTATGTATTCTCCTACTGCGTGGACGACCGGGTTTTCGTGTTACCCTTGCGGGCTTCACCACATACTCAGGTGACTTTTCCTCCCAAAATCGTCGATCTGGAGGCGGATAGAATTCGGCTGCATATACCTTTCTATATGCATCAGATGTATAACAATATCCAACTAAATCGCCGATGGGTCTTCTTCGCCTCGCATGGACAACAATTAGATGACGACATGGGTGTTTGTACACTTGAGGGTAATTGCAAGAACATGTATGATCGTTTATATCCACCGCATATTTTCTACCACGCATTGTTTTCACTTCATACAAGTGAGAATTGATTTGGTCAGCCCACATGCTGCCAATCAGGCGCGTTTGTTCTTTAATCTTCAATTCAATAGTAGGGGTGTATGGGGTTGTCATAGCCAACCCGGCCGAATGTCGCTTCACAAAGAATTTGACAATTCTGTAGAATGTGGCCGACACTAAGGCTTGCACAGGTAATGATCGAGCCCCCTTCAACACGCTATTTAGACTTTCAGCCATATTTGTTGTGGTCATTCCAAATCTTCTAAAACCATCATGAGCAAGCGACCACAATTGAGGTGATAATCCACCTTCCTCACTGAGTAGCCATTTTGCCTCTTGACTTTCTGCACCGATAAGTTTCATCTTTTCATCAAACTCGTCTACAGTAAGCACATATGCAGCTTCCCCTATCAACCTCGTCAATACATCATTTTTAAACTTCTTATGAAAATTTGCCTTGATGTGCCGGATACAATATCGGTGACAAAAATGCGGCTCTGGAAACACCTCTGGCACAGCCTTTTGCAACCCTTTATGTCGATCGGATATGATAGTGATAGATATCCTATCAAGGATAACATGCTCCTTCAACATACGTAAAAACCATCTCCAGTTAGGATAATCCTCACCCGAAACAAGGGCAAATGCAAGAAGGAACAAACCCTTGTGCCCGTCGTTTGCAGTCGCCGCCAAAAGAGCTCCTCCATACTTACCTGATAGGAAAGTAGCATCAACACTTATGACGGGGAGACAATGTTTAAAACCCTCGATACATGGCCCAAATGCCCAAAACGCCTTCTCAAACCGTCGATATGTACCATCTTCCATTTCGGTCGTCACCAACCTACACACGGTTCTCGGATTGGCATTAACTATTGCCTCCATGTACATTGGCAACAATCGATAGGACTCAACCCAATCACCATAGATTGCTTTAATGGCCATATTCCTTGCCGCCCATGCTTTTTTATATGAAATATCAACATGAAAAATCTCCTTAATGATGCATGTACTCTCCATGGGCAGTCAGGGTATATGTCTTCACTTTAAAATCATTACTCCCCTTCCTCATTGATGCATGTACTCTCCATGGGCAGTCAGGGTATTGACATCTTGCTGTGTACTGCGTCGGATTTGTACGCAACACTTTATAGCGAACATTATGCGCTATTGAAAACTCCCTCAATGCGTGTACAAATTCATCTTTATTGTGGAATATTTGCCCCACATATATTGCTTCCTCATGATATGTCTCCTCATGCAAACCCCGATTTATTGCCCCATCTATTTCTTCATCAGTTAGTCGCGCCCACGTGGGCTCCTCCTCGTAAGGCAATTCTTCCTCAAAATCATCCAAGTTATCTGTAGCAATTGCGATATCCACCAAATCATCTCCCTCATTTTGAACCATCTCTTGCACACTATCCTCTCCTCGTACATCTTCAACATTAACCTCAGGTGAATTAGGCACCCACTCATCATTTTCCCCATCCTCTTCCTCATTAATATTTCCCTCTTGCCAACCACTTGAACCAGGGTAAGTATAGGGGTTACGAAATGATGTTTGTGTGTCAAACAATTCACCACCTCGTGCCATGCCAAGATTCATCGCTTCATGAGCTTGAAGATTCATCGCTTCATGAGCTTGAGATGTGTGCCTAAATTATTCAAAACAGAACTTATATCATAAATAAACAATTCACTTAGTCGTAAGTTGAATGGTCAAACTACATTTTGTAAATAAACTTACCTCCAACTCGGCGAAAGTTGAGGTTCGTTGCACGCTAGTGATATAGACAAATCATCTTCTTCATTATCTTCCACACGCCTTCCTCTAGAATTTTCTCTCGACCTATTTATGCGAGCACTCCTACTTGTGCCTTCGCCGTCATTTGCAAACCTAGGCATGCGCGCCTCTTTTTCTATAAATAGCTCGAAGCTAAAGACACGAGGCGCAAAATAGAGCATGACATGCATAGAATTATCATCATCAATTGATATTATAGTAGTCCTTGTTCCCAAAACAGGCATCTTGTACTTCATACGAATTTTCCACAATCTTTGATCCCATCCCAATTTATTGACCACTTGCATCTCTAGTTCATCGTAAGTACTTGGCTTATTAATCAATAATCCTACGCTCTCACCGCCTTCGTATTCACCTCTATCAATTCTACCACCATACATCAACACAAACGGAAGCATTTCTCCCGCCATCTTTTCTCACAAAACAATTAACAAACACTAGCTAATTATTTTCAAATTATACAAAAGCTAAATCAATACATCAATATGTATTTTAAACGGATATTAAACGTATATTACCGGTGAGACGGAGCGGGGTCACGACTGGCCGAGGTGTCCGCGGAGAGAACGGCGGCGACGGCGTCGGTGGGGCGAGAGAGGGCGACGGCGGCGTCGGTGGGGCGAGAGAGGGCGACGGCGGACTTGTTCGAGAGAGGGCGACGGCGGCCTCGTTCGAGAGAGGGCGACGGCGGCGACGGCGAGAGAGGACGACGGCGGCGACGGCGAGAGAGGGCGACGGCGGCGACGGCGAGAGAGGGCGACGGCGGTGAGAGCGAGAGAGGGCGACGGCGGCGAGGGAGAGAGAGGGCGACGGCGGCGAGGGAGAGAGAGGGCGACGGCGGCGTCGGTGGGGCGAGAGAGGGCGACGGCGGCGAGGGAGAGAGATGGCGACGGCGGCGAGGGCGACGGCGGCGGCGAGTAGTTAGGGCTCGGTGGGGAGGAGGCCGAGCCCGCGCGGCCACGGTTATATACGAAATAAAAGGCGTCGGTTTCTTTCTTTATAACAGAAAGGCGTCGGTTCTTTCTATTATAAAGAAAGGCGTCGGTTGAACCGACGCCTTCCTGTTATAAAGAAAGGCGCCGGTTGAACCGACGCCTTTCTGTTATAAAGAGATTTTGCTAAGGTAGTAAAAGACGTCGGTTGAACCGACGCCTCCTGAGAGGCGTCGGTTGAACCGACGCCTTTTGGGTTAATTTTTAAAAAAAAGCCACGCAGGCGCCAGCGTGGCCGCTGGCGCCTGCGTGGCTTGTCAGAACACCATTCCGGGAATTATTTGCTACAGTGCGCTATTTTGGTAAATTTTTTTTATTTTATGATTTTTTATATAAAATCCCCTATAAAAAAATAGGGGATTTTATATAAAAAATCATCAAAAAAAAAATTTACCAAAAGAGCGCACTGTAGCAAATAATTCCCGGAATGGTGTTCTGACAAGCCACGCAGGCGCCAGCGTGGCTTTTTTTTTAAAAATTAACCCAAAAGGCGTCGGTTCAACCGACGTCTTTTACTACCTTAGCAAAATCTCTTTATAACAGAAAGGCGTCGGTTCAACCGACGCCTTTTATTTCGTATATAACCGTGGCCGCGCGGGCTCGGCCTCCTCCCCACCGAGCCCTAACTACTCGCCGCCGCCGTCGCCCTCGCCGCCGTCGCCATCTCTCTCCCTCGCCGCCGTCGCCCTCTCTCTCCCTCGCCGCCGTCGCCCTCTCTCGCTCTCACCGCCGTCGCCCTCTCTCGCCGTCGCCGCCGTCGCCCTCTCTCGCCGTCGCCGCCGTCACCCTCTCTCGCCGTCGCCGCCGTCGCCTTCTCTCGCCGTCGCCGCCGTCGCCCTCTCTCGAACGAGGCCGCCGTCGCCCTCTCTCGAACAAGTCCGCCGTCGCCCTCTCTCGCCTTGCCGTCGCCCTCTCTCGCCCCACCGACGCCGCCATCGCCCTCTCTCGCCCCACCGACGCCGTCGCCGCCGTTCTCTCCGCGGACACCTCGGCCAGTCGTGACCCCGCTCCGTCTCACCGGTAATATACGTTTAATATCCGTTTAAAATACATATTGATGTATTGATTTAGCTTTTGTATAATTTGAAAATAATTAGCTAGTGTTTGTTAATTGTTTTGTGAGAAAAGATGGCGGGAGAAATGCTTCCGTTTGTGTTGATGTATGGTGGTAGAATTGATAGAGGTGAATACGAAGGCGGTGAGAGCGTAGGATTATTGATTAATAAGCCAAGTACTTACGATGAACTAGAGATGCAAGTGGTCAATAAATTGGGATGGGATCAAAGATTGTGGAAAATTCGTATGAAGTACAAGATGCCTGTTTTGGGAACAAGGACTACTATAATATCAATTGATGATGATAATTCTATGCATGTCATGCTCTATTTTGCGCCTCGTGTCTTTAGCTTCGAGCTATTTATAGAAAAAGAGGCGCGCATGCCTAGGTTTGCAAATGACGGCGAAGGCACAAGTAGGAGTGCTCGCATAAATAGGTCGAGAGAAAATTCTAGAGGAAGGCGTGTGGAAGATAATGAAGAAGATGATTTGTCTATATCACTAGCGTGCAACGAACCTCAACTTTCGCCGAGTTGGAGGTAAGTTTATTTACAAAATGTAGTTTGACCATTCAACTTACGACTAAGTGAATTGTTTATTTATGATATAAGTACTGTTTTGAATAATTTAGGCACACATCTCAAGCTCATGAAGCGATGAATCTTGGCATGGCACGAGGTTGTGAATTGTTTGACACACAAACATCATTTCGTAACCCCTATACTTACCCTGGTTCAAGTGGTTGGCAAGAGGGAAATATTAATGAGGAAGAGGATGGGGAAAATGATGAGTGGGTGCCTAATTCACCTGAGGTTAATGTTGAAGATGTACGAGGAGAGGATAGTGTGCAAGAGATGGTTCAAAATGAGGGAGATGATTTGGTGGATATCGCAATTGCTACAGATAACTTGGATGATTTTGAGGAAGAATTGCCTTACGAGGAGGAGCCCACGTGGGCGCGACTAACTGATGAAGAAATAGATGGGGCAATAAATCGGGGTTTGCATGAGGAGACATATCATGAGGAAGCAATATATGTGGGGCAAATATTCCACAATAAAGATGAATTTGTACACGCATTGAGGGAGTTTTCAATAGCGCATAATGTTCGCTATAAAGTGTTGCGTACAAATCCGACGCAGTACACAGCAAGATGTCAATACCCTGACTGCCCATGGAGAGTACATGCATCAATGAGGAAGGGGAGTAATGATTTTAAAGTGAAGACATATACCCTGACTGCCCATGGAGAGTACATGCATCATTAAGGAGATTTTTCATGTTGATATTTCATATAAAAAAGCATGGGCGGCAAGGAATATGGCCATTAAAGCAATCTATGGTGATTGGGTTGAGTCCTATCGATTGTTGCCAATGTACATGGAGGCAATAGTTAATGCCAATCCGAGAACCGTGTGTAGGTTGGTGACGACCGAAATGGAAGATGGTACATATCGACGGTTTGAGAAGGCGTTTTGGGCATTTGGGCCATGTATCGAGGGTTTTAAACATTGTCTCCCCGTCATAAGTGTTGATGCTACTTTCCTATCAGGTAAGTATGGAGGAGCTCTTTTGGCGGCGACTGCAAACGACGGGCACAAGGGTTTGTTCCCTCTTGCATTTGCCCTTGTTTCGGGTGAGGATTATCCTAACTGGAGATGGTTTTTACGTATGTTGAAGGAGCATGTTATCCTTGATAGGATATCTATCACTATCATATCCGATCGACATAAAGGGTTGCAAAAGGCTGTGCCAGAGGTGTTTCCAGAGCCGCATGTTTGTCACCGATATTGTATCCGGCACATCAAGGCAAATTTTCATAAGAAGTTTAAAAATGATGTATTGACGAGGTTGATAGGGGAAGCTGCATATGTGCTTACTGTAGACGAGTTTGATGAAAAGATGAAACTTATCGGTGCAGAAAGTCAAGAGGCAAAATGGCTACTCAGTGAGGAAGGTGGATTATCACCTCAATTGTGGTCGCTTGCTCATGATGGTTTTAGAAGATTTGGAATGACCACAACAAATATGGCTGAAAGTCTAAATAGCGTGTTGAAGGGGGCTCGATCATTACCTGTGCAAGCCTTAGTGTCGGCCACATTCTACAGAATTGTCAAATTCTTTGTGAAGCGACATTCGGCCGGGTTGGCTATGACAACCCCATACACCCCTACTATTGAATTGAAGATTAAAGAACAAACGCGCCTGATTGGCAGCATGTGGGCTGACCAAATCAATTCTCACTTGTATGAAGTGAAAACAATGCGTGGTAGAAAATATGCGGTGGATATAAACGATCATACATGTTCTTGCAATTACCCTCAAGTGTACAAACACCCATGTCGTCATCTAATTGTTGTCCATGCGAGGCGAAGAAGACCCATCGGCGATTTAGTTGGATATTGTTATACATCTGATGCATATAGAAAGGTATATGCAGCCGAATTCTATCCGCCTCCAGATCGACGATTTTGGGAGGAAAAGTCACCTGAGTATGTGGTGAAGCCCCCAAGGGTAACACGAAAACCCGGTCGTCCACGCAGTAGGAGAATACATAATGCGATGGATAGTGCGGGCATGAGAGCAGATGGTCGAGCTCACTACCATTGTGGGAATTGCAACCAAGTTGGTCATAACAGGCGTCATTGCCAAAACACACCTTCTGCTGATTGGTACTTGCATACAATCATCTTAATATGTAACTTAACTTGTTGTCCACATTCTTTGAAGTTATGATTAATTGTTCGTTTCTTTGTAGATATTATGGATCCAGGACCGATTGATCCCTCCGTCCTGACAGAGCAGAGCACTCACAGATCTGATGGCATATGGAGGGGAGAGGTATGTGCATAATCATTATCTCCTTAGTTTTACACTTGTACATATATTTAACAATTTTCCATCCATGTAAATTGTATAGGATCCCGGGTGCATTGAATGCACCGAGCACTGGCAAAATGTGCGTCATTGGCTAGTTGATGCGCGCATTTTGCCATACATTGAGATGGCTGGATTTGGTGATTTCATACGATTACAGTACATCAGGATTGATAGGGCTCTCATCACCGCCCTAGTTGAGAGATGGCGGAGGGAGACACAAACATTCCACTTGCATTTGGGGGAGATGACGATCACATTACAGGATGTTGCAGTACTTCTCGGACTCCGAGTTGACGGCATTGCTGTGTGTTGCTCGACTGTGGGAATTGATTGGAATGAAGTGTACTTGCACCTTCTTGGACAAGTACCTCCACGCGAATCATTGAAAGGACGAAGTAGGGTAAGTCTGTTGTGGTTGAGAGAGCAGTTCAGTCGCCTGTCGGAAGATGCCACAGAGATTGAAGTCGAGCAACACGCACGAGCATATTTACTCTATTTGCTCGGTAGCACTATATTTGCCGATAGCAGCAGTAGCCATGTGCACCCGATGTATCTTCTTTTGTTAGAGGATTTATACACTGCGGGACAGTATGCATGGGGTAGTGCCACCCTCGCTTACCTGTATAGAGAGTTGGGAAAAGCTTGTCAATCATGCACATCAGGGATTGCCGGGTGCGTCACCCTTGTCCAGGTAAACCATCAATTATCTTTGACTAGTATATTTTTTTCATAAGTATAACATTTGATTCATGTTGGGTGTGTATGTGGCAAACAGTTATGGTCGTGGGAGAGGTTGCATGTCGGTCGTCCAAACATTAGGAGCACTCCACTAGATGGTTTATCACCGTTAGGAGTTCGGTATGTGTTATTTGTTAAAGGTATTTGATGATGTTATATTTTAGATAATTTATTCCTCATCCTCGTTATGTTAGGTGGAATGCCAAGAAGACAAAAACTGTGAATCCTCACAGTGTCTTGGCGTTGTATAGATCGGAGTTGGACTATCAACGATCCGGCCAGGTATTACTCCTTTATATTGCATGCGTTATGAATATGACAAATGTACATTTCACCAAAAAGTAAAGTATCATATTCATATGTTGTGTAGGTAATATGGCAACCATATCATGATGATGTGTTAGCACAGTTACCTGGAATTTGTACGGATGGAGCGCATGTGTGGCTATCTAGGACGCCGCTTATATGTGTCGACATCGTCGAGATGCATGTTCCGGATCGGGTCATGTTACAATATGGATTTGAACAAGTTTTTCCCCCTCTTATGGTTGAGTTCATTGAACGAGTATCGCGCCGAGGCCGAGGTAGTTTTGATTGGAGGTCGCATCATGCGGCCTACATTACTAGATGGGACGACCGGACGATCACTCTCGTTGAAGGGGAGCCTGCTATGACTGAGCGAGATGCATACATGAGATGGTATTTGAGCATCACTAGGAGACTTATCATGCCACCCATGCATGAGCCAGATATGTTATATCAACCAAGAGGCGACACTGAGCGGGCGTTGGTGAGTATCATTAACTTCATATTTGATTTTATTCACTAGTATTTTGTAGTGAGTAGATAACATACCTGTGTTTTTCTTTCTAGCTTACTCTTGCACGACAGACATTTGATCAGACGGGCGCAGCTTTGGTGGACCGATCATATGAGAGCTTGCTAGCGGCCTGTCAGACGCTACACGATCGCTCTGGACATGTTCTTGCGAGTTTGCCATTACTTCGACCAGTTGTTACTGAGATTCCAGGATTGGAGGTTGTTCCAGAACCCGAGATTCTGACATCATCAGCTAACACGAGAAGTTTTACCCCATCACCTGTTGTTCCAGATGCCCCGCTGGAGCAAGTTGAGAGGCCTCTTTCTTCGAAAGTATATACTCGGCGACAGCGTGCACTTCGTGCTCAACGTCAGGCAGCTTCGTCTTCAGATGCTTTACCTGACGTTGAGCCTGAGGATATTCCAGTTCGAGAACGAGGACGGGGTAGGAATAGGTTGAGGAGAATTGAATAAACACTTCTTGTAATTTTATAAATACATTTGTAATACTTTGATGTCGTGTAATATATTTTGTATATATTTTGCGTCATGTTGTATTAGAGAATACAAAATTTATCTTGTTATTAGGTTGTGATGTTGTATTGTGATGTGTGTGTTTATCAGGTTTGAAAAATATTAGATTTCGTCCTCAAAGAGAAAGGTGATTTTGAAGGTGTCGGTTGGAAGGCGTCGGTTCAACCGACGCCTTTATGCTTTAGGTTTTTTTTTTTTTTTGAACAAGTGTTTGGAAGGCGTCGGTTGAACCGACGCCTTTCGGTTTTTTTTTTTAACCAAGTGTTTTTAAGGCGTCGGTTCAACCGACGCCTTTAAGGTTAGCATAAAGGCGTCGGTTGATCCGACGCTTTCCTTTATAACATAAAGGAGTCGGTTGAACCGACGCCTTACTTTATAAACTGAAAGGCGTCGGTTCAACCGACGCCTTTATGCTAACCTTAAAGGCGTCGGTTGAACCGACGCCTTTTGGGTTAATTTTTAAAAAAAAAGCCACGCACGCTGGCGCCTGCGTGGCTTGTCAGAACACCATTCCGGGAATTATTTGCTACAGTGCGCTCTTTTGGTAAATTTTTTTTTTTGATGATTTTTTATATAAAATCCCCAAAAAAATATAGACCCAACCCGAATCGGGCTCGCTGCCGGGCTGAAGGCCCTGAGAGCCTGACCCGTCGTAAACCGGTCCGGGTTGAAATGAGCTCAAAAGGGTCAGCTGATCGAGAGACAAACAGCTCGACGGAGTCCCCCCTTTGGCGACTGACGACGACGCTATTGGTGGCGGTGACCAAGTCCGGCGAAGATGACGGAGGCGATGATCAGGAAGAAGCCCGGCATGGCCAGCGTCCGGGATATGCCAGTACTCCAGGACGGCCCCCCGCCCGGCGGATTCCCACCCGTCCGCTACGCCCGGCGCATCCCGACCAAGGGCCCCAGCGCCATGGCCATGTTCCTCGCCACCTTCGGGGCCTTCTCCTGGGGCATGTACCAGGTCGGCCAGGGCAACAAGATTCGCCGGTAACCCTCTCCCCTTACTCTCAGATAAGAAAAAGCTTTCATTTTTGGTGTTAATTCATCCTATCCTTCTTAATTGTACTCGTTATTCAAAACGAACTTCAATTTGCTGTGATGATGGCCAAAATCTTGATCTTTTGTGCTCCCTTCGTGTAATGAAACCTGTCTGCATTTGGAAATGAGTGAAATTTGTTGCAGTCCAAGGCCTGTACAAAACAACAGAGTTTTCCCACCCTCTTTGGTGTTTTTGGTCGTGAGGGAGAAATTCATCCATCTAATGATGGATTCGTGAATGCAGACAGGTTTCATTGGACGGAGGGAGTATGGGGATTTAGGGATTTGATGTTCTGCTTTTGTGGTGTGCATTTTTTTTTTAATTTCCCTTATTAGTGGATTTTGTTATGTTACTGAGCTATGGAGGAGGTTGAATTTTGTTTCTGTTGTTTTATTCCTAGTCATTTTGCGCTTTCTAATAGTGTAAACGTTGACATTGTGCTAATTACTACTCGATTTGTCCCATTCTAATTGTTTGATTTTGAGTAAAAAATTTGTCCCATATTAAGTATCTCATTTTATGTTATTCTTCTTGAGTAAAACGGTTTAGCGGACGCAGTAAAATGGTTAACTAATTGGATTCCTTAAATCTCACCTTTTATCAAATGCGGGCAATTAGTATGGGAGAGGGAGTAATATTTATGCAGTTTTATGCATGTATATAGTTACAACGACCAGGATTAATATTTCAATCCTTCAAGTGGTTTTTCGTGATCGATTATGTTCTTTTTTCAGTTGGTCTTGTAATTTTCGGATGGGTAGGTTTCAGAATTATAACTCATTTGGCTCATAGTGGAATGATATTATGCACCTTGACGTGAATTTTTAGTAGCCATTTTCTTGTGAGAAGATCACGTAAAAAAGTTCAGGTTTTCTGCAGGTTATTAACCATCATAACTCTCTTGCATGAGTTTCACACCTTTGTTCAGAATTCACTTTGACCCATTTCTTCTTTGCTTGAATTAATGGAGTTGATATCGTACACATTTCACGAGTTGGGTGCATCACTTGACGTAATACAAGTTAAAACTATATGGACTTCTTTACATGTGTAGCATTTTCTTCCTGAAATTTATCAGTTGCGGAGAGTAAACTTTTAAGGTGGCAAAGACTTAAATGTATTCTAGGATGAATTGCTAATTTGAACTTGAGGGTTAGAGTGCAGTTCACTACTAATTTAAATGAGATCACCTGCAAACGGTAGTGTTAATCTCACTAATAGGTCACCAATTTTATGATATGTTTTTACCTGTTTGGACAATCAGTGAGCTATTCCTGCTCTGATCGTAGGAGCCTTCACATCTACGGATTACCAGCATTGGTTTTTGGTTCCATTTTTCTTTTCTGGTTCTTGAGTGCTCTTTTTTATCAATTTTTTGTTTTGGACTGGGAGACATATTTTAGCACATACTTTCGTGCTTGAATTTCATAGCTGCAATTGGTATGTGGTGAGGGGAGGGGGAGCTGGGTAGGGGGAAGAGAGGACAGTAATTTGCTTCTATTTCCATGTCAGTTATGCATAATTGCATACCCACACGTGTTTCCTTATGGGCTGCATGTCTTAATGTAAAAGAAGTCAAATTCGTCTTATGGACAGTTTTGTTGGTAAAAAAGTTGTCTCCTTTAGGTTGCCTGAGCTATCACTGGGCGATTTGACATGCAGGAGATATCAAAAATTTATTTTATATCTTTTTTCGGAATATATATATATATATATATATATATATATATATATATATATATATATATATATTCAGAACTTGTATGTGAATAATAATTTCTCCTCCCTGGGAAGTTGTAATAAAGTAGTTTTGCTGAGTAGAATCCCAATGTTGTGCTAGGTTTTAGGTGATCTTGATCTCCTGACAAATCTACTACTATTCTGTATATACATGGCTGACAGGAGTGTAAAGCCACTGCTAATTTTTCAGGTTAAAGGGATGAGAAAAAAATGTAATGTTGATGTTAATTAACTTGAGCTCTTTATTGTTTATCAAAAAAAAAAACTGAGCTTTCTACTGTTTTAAGCTGCTTTGCATTTTCTTTTATAATTTTTTCCTAAGGCGATATACATCTTTCAGATAATTTAAACAATGCTTCAATGTGAAATTGACTCCTATTGTCGAACTGGAAGCAAATTCAGTGTTTGCATCAGCAATTCTTACTGCATTACGTAGCTTTTGCAGAACTCATTGCTTCTTCGAAAACACTTTCCATTAGTGCCAATTTGTTGTTTAAGAAGCAATTTACTTTGTATTTCATCTTATAACTTGTTCCCTTCCGCAGTTATATTTTGATGTTTGTCTGCACTCTGCTTATGTTCTCCCTTTGTGCTGTTTGGAATATTTTTACGTCTGGTTCATATATTGACTACCATACTATGCAGAGCCCTGAAAGAGGAGAAATATGCAGCTCGTAGAGCCATACTTCCACTGCTTCAAGCTGAAGAAGATGAAAGGTAAGCTTAATACATTGCCTACATTTCATGTTGACCAGTTTATATTAATTTATTTCTCTCTGACTAACCGCTACAATGTTCAACTATTCTTTTTTTGTTTTTTAGATTTGTTGAAGAGTGGAAAAAGGCTTTGGAAGAAGAGGCAAGAATTATGAAAGATGTGCCTGGGTGGAAAGTCGGTGAAAGTGTCTATCACTCTGGGAGATGGATGCCCCCTGCAACAGGGGAGCTTCGTCCTGATGTTTGGTGAAGATTATTGAATCCAGAATTTTCCTGCAAAAGCATGTGCGAACGAATGTGTTGATAAAATGCTCGTTTGAAACCCAAATGTATTTGCTTTGTTGAGAGTTGTATTCAGAGGACACTTCCATGATTCTCATAGAAAAATTGAGATAATAAATGTCCAGGACATTGCTTTCTTTTAATGGAACTTCAATCGCCAGCCTAGAAATGCAAGATAGAAAATGAGAAAGCTATAGAGCAAGCTGAGACCTGTAAAACTCAACCATATTTTAGGCAAATGTAAAATGATAAACCAATTGGTTTTTTTGCCTTACTGATGTGTGTTTACTCAGCCTTTCCTTGTGAAAAATTGCTTATAGAAGTCTATATTAGGTTGGTATAAAGCCTGAAATTGATAATTGTTACTTGAGGGGAATTATTTGCTTTTATGTAAGGTGGATTACTCAGAAATAATCTATTATATAAAAAAAATACTCAGAAACAATCATCATCAATGCAACAATGAGCAAGAATGCTGGAAGGGAGATGAGTCATAACCTTGGGTCCCTACTCTCTGGATTCTTTTAAAGCTGCTCCAACTGCATATGTAGAAAGGCATATACATGATGTTCATGTCAAGTTTGAGCTATGAAATTTAAATATAAGTTGTAGCCTCATGCTCCCGAATGGTAAAAGCTGACTTTTAAAACTCAGACTGTCCATCAATTCTAATTGGATAATTTAAAATTAAAACCAATAATACGAACCTATGATGAGGATAACCTCCCTTGGGATGATTCTTATTAAGCTGGGCCAAACAATGAAGTATATCACTTCTAACTGCAAAAAATTGTAAAGATAAAATGACATGTAATAAAGGTTGGTTTATTAGTTTCTCATGCTTCAAGTACATTGTACCAAACAAGGTTTCTTCATAAAATTTCACAATGTTGATGTTCGCTAAGTGTGTCTATGCTTAACAACAAAGAATTGCCTACTCCTAGACATGTCAAACAAAAGGTGCACTAAGTTGAGATAAAATCTCTTGGCTGATCTTGCTGGTGAAGAACCCATCTGCTTACCTGGTGGGACAAAAGAGTGTAGGCCGGTTGGACTCCAAAATTTTGTTTCTATAGAGCATTGTTGGTGCCTTATATTTGACTAAGACGCTATATCAGTGATGTGACTATCTTTGTTAATAGTCTTGTTCAAATTTCTCTGCTGACAAGAACATTTTACGTTATTTGAATGTGGTTTTCGAGCTGGATTACGGTTTTATCAAAAACCCCATAAGACCACATGCATCAAGTAGATCACTAACTTACTTTACTCCAATCTCTCAGCCAAAAGTAGTATGGGCAATACTCAAAGATAATATTGAATACTCCACAAAGGGAAACAACTTACTTGCTGAGTCTATGCATGTATATAAAGTGAAAAATGCTAGACTCCACAAATGGAAACAACTTATTGTTGGGGCTTTTGCATGTTTATAAAATGAAAAATGTTGCAGGGTGGCATCTTCTGTTGCAAAGAAGAATTCATGCTAATGTTATACATCATGTTGAGTAAATGACTCGTACTCTTAGCTACAAAATGTTGAATGAAAGACACCATGCAAGTTTTTCTTTTTAACATCTTTGTTCTTATACTCCTTCTATCCCATATTAAGTGTCCTGTTTATTTTTTCAAAATGCGTGTTTATTTTTAAAAAAATACATAGGACAAATAATACGATTTTAGTTCATTTAATAGACTGGGACAGATGGAGTTGTAGTTATCTTTGCCACCCCAGTTCGCCAGTTCTGAAAGCACGACATGTTCAAGAACTGTCTTAGAATCTATATATAAAAAAAACTGTCTTCGAATAACACTTAAATTTTGGGTATTTCTCAATATGCTGGCAATACGAACTTTAAGGTTCCACCATCTTTATATGGTTTCATGTGCTTTTATGAGACTGAAGTCTGATGATACTATGGATCGAAAAAACTCATCCGAGTGCTGATTGCTTGTTCAAGTGAACATCTCTTTCTTTATACTCCCACTGGTCACTTTTAATGGATGCAGTTTTTTTTTTCAAATAAACTAAATTTTTAGTGTATTTGAAAAAAACTATACCTATTAAAAGTAATAAATTTGCTTTCAAATTAAAAATATAATGATATTATTTTCAAAGTCTAAAAACTGATATTTAGCTACATGGTTTATACTGAAGAAAAGTTTAATTAAAGATCCCACATAAATATTCGTCATTTTCCTTGCACAAAAGAACAATTATCTCGTGTACCAACCTAGAGTCGGTGGGATGGCTAGGACACGCTTCTTGAAGAGATGGTTTTGGTTCGAACCCCCACTATGTCAATCACCCATTTGTGATTATATCATAGTTAATCCGGTGGGTATGATGGGTAAGCCTTGTACGTGGGATTGGTGGCATGATGCATTGCTCTAAGAGGCCGGGTGCCTTGCCCCTTCTAGTGGGATCCGAAGGACTCAAATACCTCTCCTTATATAAAAAGAAAAAATGAATAATTGTTGCTGACATTTTATCATCTTTTAGCTTTTTGTGTTACTACCACACACAATACCTTTAGATTAGATGGCCCCATATACTTGATTGGTTTTAAGGAGCCCAACTATGTATGACTATATTAAGGGTGCATTTGGGAAAGGATTTCTCATTAGATTTGGGGAGCAGGAATATTTACTCCTACTATAAGCAAACTATATCTCATTGGATATGGGGAGCCCAAATATGTACTCCTCCCGAAGAAATTGTTCTCCTCATTCTGATAGAGGACTAATTAACACAGCTATAGATTTCAAGACAATTTGTGGAAAAGCAAGGATTTCCACCAAACAAGATACTATAATTGTTGAGAAATCTCGGTTGCAGGATAAATCTAGGACAGAGCCAAAAAACCTGTCCCGACCTAACCTGGATGGAACCGACCCGACATTGACTAAGTTTGGGTCGGGTCCTATCTCGGGTAGGGTCGGTTCTAAGATTTAAAAATCCGCTTCTATCTTGGGTAGGATCGGGTTTGGCTCTAAAGTACCAAAGAAACGATCCTACCCGAGATATGTCACTAATTTTCTAATATATGCAAATAAAAATAACTTTATGTTTGTTCTTTTTTTATTATAATTATATCAATTATTTTATTAAAGGTTTTTGTAATTATATTAATTATTTTATTAAAATCTCGGTTCGTATTTCGGGTTCTCGGGCATTGAGGTTTCTAGTTCAGGTAGGGTCAGGTTTAAGAATCTTGGGTCGGGTCAGATTTAAGTAGCTTAGGTCCTATCTCAGGTAGGGTTGGGTTCTACTATACCCGAAACAACCCGACCCTAGATGCAGCCCTAGATAAATCGGCAAACACCCCAAAAATACACACCCTTCTGGCTTATGCAAAATCCTGCGGAAATCCTATAGAAACCTTACACTGCCAAACATGCTCTAAGTGCAAATCTGGGGCCTAATTTTCATTGTTAGCTTATTATGGAGTCGAACCACTAGTACTGACTTAATTTCTAATAATTACCAGTTAATCTCGTCCTCCACCCCACTATGTTTACCTGTGTTCATGTTCTCTTAATCATCTATTTTCTTTAATTTATCTTCCCCCTCCAGAGTATTCTCTCGAGTTGCTCTACTCCCCCCGGCCTCCCAACCTATCTACCGACATGGACACCAAAATAAAGTTACCACCAAAATAGATTTTACCACGTCAACGGAGGGAGGGGAAAAAATGCTGAATAGAAAGAGAAATTACAATTTTACTGCCATGTGTCCCTTAGTCATGCTCTTGGTCACATAATGTTGGTTACAAAAATATTTTACCACTTGTCCTCAGCGCTAATTAATATCTGTGAGGCGTGTCGCTCCGGCATTGGTGTTCTGCACTATACTTTCATGCGCTTTGCCGCAACTTAAAAATGTCGGGAAAGAAACCGCGTGCTAATTAATATCTGTGAGGCGTGTCGCTCCGGCATTGGTGTTCTGCACTATACTTTCATGCGCTTTGCCGCAACTTAAAAATGTCGGGAAAGAAACCGCGTGGGGCCCGTGCATTGCTCCAGCGTTAGATTAGAGATCAGGCAGAGGCAGCCTCCAAAACAAAAGGGAAGCCATAAATTCGCAAGCTTCTTATTCATTACTCCTCTCGTCCTACGCCTGGAGGAGGACGCTGAGGTGGTCGCCGGCGTCGCAGCTTGGACCTCGCCGGAGCCGGAAGATCTGGTTTCCTTGGTGAGTTCCACTCTTCTCTATCTGGTGGTTCTCAGTTCTAGTTTTGAGTAAATTTTCTGGGTTTAGTTCTTCAATTTGGATCAAGTGTTTGGCATTCGTTAATCATCCCATTATTGGATATCTTGGTTTGATTGTTTGATGTTAATGTAGATCTGGGTCGTTGTGGTTGGCAAATGTTGATTGTCAAAATGCAGTCGATTCTCGCTCTGGTGTAATTGATTTGATTTTGGGATGGTTTATCTTCTGGATTTGATGATTCTTGAATTTGAATATTGGGCAATGATGAGATCTTTGTCTTCTCTTTTACTTTCCTTCCATCCGAAAAAAATAGGTACAGTAGTGTGGAGACTCGAATTACTCCCTCCGTCTTGTTTTAATAGCTCCAAGTAGGGGGAAGAAAAGGTTCAAAATTTACTTAAACTGACCATATGGAGCATCTAAACCGGAACTGTTAGATGGAGCATCTAAAACAGGACGGAAGGAGTATTTTTTCAAGCCACAGTAACAAAAGGTTTTAAAAGAAGTAGGACTAAGACAGGGTGCATGGAATTTAATTTTAAGGAAGGTAGAACTATAGATAGAGCCCTAGTTGTAATAGATGGGCAAGAAGTGCCAAGGTGTGATCAATTCCGTTATTTAAGATCTATTATCCATAAAGAAGGGGATATTGATAGTGATGTGGTGCATAGGATAAATGCGGGGTGGGTAAAGTGGAGGGCAGCCTCGGGAGTGTTGTGTGATAAGCGGGTTCCAAAAAGACTTAAAGGCAAGTTCTATAGGACGGCGATTAGGCCTGCAATACTCTATGGAGCGGAGTGCTGGGCACCAAAGAGGAGTCATATAGATAAGTTGAATGTAGCCGAAATGAGAATGTTAAGGTGGATGAGTGGGATAACTAGGAGAGATAGGATTAGAAATGAATATATTCATGAGAGCCTAGGAGTAGCGCCTTTAGGGGAGAAGCTGAGGGAATGTAGGTTGCGTTGGTATGTGCATATGTAAAGAAGACCTTTAGATGCCCCTGTGAGAAGATTAGAAGGGATACAGGTAAATGATGCTAAAAGAGGGAGAGGGAGACCTAAGAGAACTTGGATGGAGTTAATAAGAAAGGATTTGACTTTACTATCTTTTACAAAAGAGGTAGCCCAAAGCAGGCTGCAATGGAGGAGTAAGATCCGTGTCGCCGACCCCAAATAGTTGGGAAAAGGCGCTAATTGATTATGATTATGATTATGAGTAAACCCACAAGTGGGAAATAGAAATGGTTTCATGTAATTGATTGTTTGGATCTACAGGTCTTAAAAAGGAAATGGTTTCATGTAACTAAAGTTATAGTCCCTCCATCCTGTTTTAGATGCTCCATCTGGTCAATTTAAGTTGATTTTGAAGCTCTTCTTTGCCCCGTTGGTGCGGACACGGGGCCTATACGGGTTTACACTCGCCGGAATAGGACCCGTGCCCATTAGATTGCTTATTTTCTGTTTACATATTTAGTGATTTCTATTTTCAGCATTTGATTTAAATTTGGAATTTTTCTTTGATTAGAAAAGCTTGATTCCCGTTTCTAATTTGGGCAAGCTTAATTTGTTGCTTGATTTAAGACTTTTGTAATGCCTATTTAATGGCTACTCCTCTATGAAATAAAGACTTCAGTTTATGCAAAAGAAAATCACGTTTTGATACCTCTGTGAAGGAGAAACCCCGTCGGTGCTGAATCCGACGCCGGTGCCGAAGCCGGAAGCCGCTGGTGCCGAATCCAGTGGTGGGTTTTGGTGCTGATTCCAAAACCCCGCCTTTGAGCGTTCGTCGTCGTCGTTGTCGCTTGATTTCCCACCGATTGTTTATCTGAGCCGCCGGGCGACACCTACTTCAGAGAACCGCCGTCACCTTCACCGCCGCCTTCAATCGCAGGAGCTGCCACCCCACAACCGTCTCCACTACCCCAGTGGATTACCCCGAAGACGTATCGCCATCGAAAGCTGTCCTCTTTCTCCAAATTTCATCGCCGTTACCACTGGCCCCGATGCCCTTTCTGCCGAACAGAAACCAGGCTACCGCCGCCGCGACGTCATCGTCACCGCCATTCGAACTGGCCGCCCGCTTCTCTGGCCGACCTTTCAGACCACCGCCCCATTCATCGGAGCATCTCCTTCGACCGCTCCGCCGAGGTCACAGTCGCCTTCGTGCTCGAGCACCATCTCTTCGAGCAGGCTGGTTCAGGTTCTGGACCAAGGATTTACACCCGGTTCAGTTTATTCTACTGAGGGAACCCGGCCTCAATAATCACTCTGGACCACAGGCTCAGTCTGGTTTGGGTTTACTTTAATTCGTTGGTTCAAAGCTGGTTCGAACCTTTCTTTGGACGAGTCAGACCACTTGGGTTCGGTTCGGGATTCATCTCGGGCGGACAAGTAAGTTGTCTTCTTTGCATCTTTGTGGTTTTAACTGTTTATCTAAAATATCATACTTGATCTGAAATGCAAGCGCGTGGTAAACATTGATTTGACGTCAAGCCTTTGAGTCTTAGCCTAAAATAGTTTCTCAACTGTTGCTGCCCTTCAACCCTTTGAAATCAAATCTGAATTATTCGTAGTCATTTATTTTAAATTCTTTATCTTGCCTGAGTAGGATTGCTAAAGTTTATAATTTTCTTTACTTGCTTAACTTTTATCGGATTTCAAATTAGTTGTCCTACATCATATTTGGTGGCCCATGCATCATTTAGGCTAGGTATTTGAAAAAAAAAAAAACAAGAGTCCCTCTAGTTTGCATTTCATTGCATGCATTTGCGTTCTGGTAAAGTCATTTCTCCCAGTTTGTCTGAATCCCACTCTGTTATGGATCCCTTAGAAGCTATTGCTAACCAACTAGAAAACATAAACAAACGACTAGAAAACCTGACCGTTCAACATGAGGAGTTTCGTCACGATCTTGCCCAAACCAATGTTCGTTTAGACTCTGTTGAGACCTCTCAGAGGTTCAACCACAACTTTGTCGGTGAGTCTTCTCAAGCGCCTGACGCTGCACAGTCTAATGAGATTGATCCTCATGCCCATGACCAACCTGCCTATGCTAATTATGGTCCATTCCCATACAATGCGCGTGCTGCCCATCATCGCCGAGGCCCACCCCCTCAACCCTATTATCACCATATGGACCTTAGGGAGCCCCGTGACCCAAATGAGCGCATCATGCGGAACCTTAAGGTTGAGGCACCCTCCTTTGATGGTAGCCTTGATCCTAGAGTATTCATTGATTGGGTGAGAGAAATGGACCACTTCTTTGAGTGGTATGAGTTAACTGAGGATAAAAAAGTCAAATTTGTTAAGATGAAACTCATCGGGCGAGCTAAACTCTTTTGGGAGGATGTTGAAGGTTTGATAGCCCTTCGACATGAACCTCCAATTACTACTTGGATGGACATGAAAGAGCGCCTGAGCACTAATTACTTGCCTCGATCCTATAGAAGTGATCTCATAGAGAATTTCTATAAGCTTAGGCAAGGTAATCGGTCTGCCCTAGAGTATATTGCTGAATTTGAGGAGTATAGGGTGCGTTGTCAAGTCCGCGAGGAACATGATTCGATTCTGGTTCGATTTCGAAAGGGTCTTAATGATGACCTTAGGAAGGAGCTTGTGTTTCGAGGTATTGCTACTCTTGAACAAGCTTATGCCTTTGTTAAGGACTATGAGATGATCACTAAACCTCACTCCTTTAGGCGTCCAGAATCTCGCCCACAATTAGCTGTTCCCCAACCACTTTCCAGTAAGCCATATGGGGGATCGTCCCCGTATGCAGGGAATAGGTCCACTTCTGGACCAGTTCCGTTTGCTGGGCGTAAACCACAGTCCGGATCTTACCCAGCTAAAACCCCTCCTCCTGTGCGTACCTCTACTGATACTGACAAACGGGTAGATAGAGATTCCCCAACACCTAGTCGTTGCTATAGGTGTCAAGGATTTGGTCATGTTGCTGCTGTGTGCCCTACTAAGAAGACTCTTGTTATTAGTGAACAAGAAATGCCCTCTGATGATGACAGCCTCGAAGAGGAGGTCTATGAGCCCAATCTAGCAGACATACATGACTCTGATGCTGAGTATGAAGAAGCACCTGGCTTCCTCGGTTGTATTAGAGCTTCTCCTTCTCCATTCGATTGCGCAAACACTCAGTTTGTTGCCCCAACTCTGAACGTCGTTAGGTGTGCCCTAACCCAGCCTCGAGAGAATGATGATTGGCGTAGGAGTACAATCTTCCACACTTATGTTAAGTGTGGGGGAAAAGATTGTAAAGTAATCATTGACAGTGGGAGCTGTATTAATGCCGTTTCTTCGAGACTTGTTTCCCGCTTAGGTCTGAAACCAATTCCCCACCCTAATCCCTATAAGGTTTCTTGGGTTGACACTACATCCATTCCTATTAATGAGCGATGTCTAGTGCCAATTGAAGTTCACTCTTACACAGACAAAATCTGGTGTGATGTCATACCCATGGATGTCGGTCATCTTATCTTAGGGAGACCGTGGCTCTTTGACTTAGATGTCACCATATATGGTCGCAGTAATTCTGTTACTTTTACTTTTAATGGCCATAAGATCAAATTGAACCCTTTAAAATTGCAGCCTCTTCCTAAAAATCCCAAAACTGCCACAACCAAAGAAAAAAGCTTGCACATCATTAGCCCAAAAGAGTTTGAGAGAGAAGTGAGCACTGAAGATGTTCTCTTTGCCGTAGTCGCCAAGGAAGTTTCACCGGACACTCAGGAAGACACACCTGCTGAGGTAACTAATCTCCTTACAGAATTTAAGGATGTTTTTCCTGAGGATCTCCCGGACCAGTTGCCACCCATGCGTGATATCCAACACGCTATCGATCTTGTTCCAGGAGCAACTCTCCCAAATTTGCCTCATTATCGACTTAACCCCACTGAGCATGATGAGTTAAAGAGGCAAGTTGATGATCTCCTCCGTAAGGGGTTCATTAGGGAAAGTATGAGTCCGTGTGCCGTACCCGCACTCCTAGCACCTAAGAAAGATGGATCATGGAGGATGTGCGTGGATAGCCGTGCGATCAACAAGATCACAGTGAAATATCGGTTTCCCATCCCTCGGCTTGACGATATGCTTGATATGATGGTTGGTGCCAAAATTTTCTCCAAAATCGATCTCAAAAGTGGCTACCACCAAATTCGAATTCGTCCAGGTGATGAGTGGAAAACCGCCTTCAAGACGAAGGATGGCCTCTATGAGTGGATGGTTATGCCATTTGGACTCTCGAATGCTCCTAGTACCTTTATGCGAGTGATGACGCAAGTTCTTCGTCCTTTTATGGGTAAGTTCCTTGTTGTGTACTTTGATGACATCCTCATTTATAGCACAACAAAGGAGCAACACCTAGACCACCTTGTCCAAGTTTGTAACATCCTGAGGAAAGAAAGTTTATACGCTAACCTTAAGAAGTGTTCTTTTCTTACACATCAAGTTATCTTCTTGGGTTTCATAGTTTCCTCTAAGGGAGTTTCTGCTGATCCTCAAAAAGTACAGGCGATAGTCGACTGGCCTGAGCCTAAGAATATTCATGATGTTCGTAGTTTTCATGGGCTTGCTACTTTTTATCGTCGATTTATTCGTGGGGTTAGCACCATCATGTCCCCTATAACTGATTGTATGAAGAAAGGTGAGTTTCGATGGTCACTTGCTGCTGCTAGAGCATTTGAAGAGATAAAGAGGAAGATGACCGAAGCACCCGTAATGCGCCTCCCAGATTTTTCAAAGGTTTTTGAGGTTGAATGTGATGCATCTGGTATAGGCATTGGTGGCGTCCTTAGTCAAGAACGTCATCCAATCGCTTACTTTAGTGAGAAGTTAAATGAGGCTAAGCAAAAATACTCAACCTATGATAAAGAATTCTACGCGGTAGTGCAAGCTTTACGTCACTGGCGCCATTACCTTCTACCGCATGAATTTGTCCTTTATTCAGATCATGAGGCTTTGCGTTACCTGAACTCTCAAAAGAAACTTAATTCTCGACATGGTCATTGGATTGAGTTTCTACAGTCTTATACTTTTGTGTTGAAACATCGAGCAGGGGTTGCGAATAAAGCAGCTGACTCACTTAGCCGTCGAGCATTCTTACTCTCTATGCTGAGTGTCAAAGTTACAGGTTTTGATCGACTTAAGGAGGACTATGCATCATGCCCTGATTTTGGAGAGATTTCCCTAGACCTGACTCGTGATTCGACCCTTTCCCATGATGGCTACCATCTTCACGATGGGTACCTGTTCAAAGCTAACAAGCTTTGCATTCCCCGTACGTCCGTGCTAGATTTCTTAGTGTGGGAAATTCATGCCGGTGGTTTAGCAGGACACTTTGGTCGTGACAAAACCATTGAAGAAGTCGAGCGCCAATTTTATTGGCCTAGTCTAAAAAGAGATTTTGCTAAGATCATTAGTCAATGTCGCACATGTCAACTGGCCAAACACAAAAAGCAAAATACTGGCCTCTACACCCCTCTTCCTGTGCCAGATCGTCCATGGCAAGATGTTAGTATGGATTTTGTGCTTGGACTACCACGTACTTTTACAAAGCATGATTCCATATTTGTGGTCGTAGACCGCTTCTCCAAAATGGCCCACTTCATTCCTTGTTCCAAAACCTCTGATGCATCCAAAATTGGGAAAATCTATTTCGATAAGATCGTGAGTTTGTATGGTTTACCCAAAACCATCGTGTCTGATAGGGATGTTCGATTTATGAGTTATTTTTGGAAAACCCTTTGGCATATGGTAGGAACAAAGTTAAAATTCTCCACGGCTTATCACCCTCAAACTGATGGTCAAACAGAAGTTGTAAATCGCAGTCTTGGCAACCTTTTACGTTGTTTGGTGGGAAACAATAATAGAAACTGGGATTCAATTCTTCCTTTTGCTCAATTTGCATATAACAGTTCCGTTAATAAGTCTATAGGCATGAGTCCATTTGAAGTTGTGCATGGTTACAAACCTAGGAAGCCTGTGGATCTTATTCCCATGTCCCCTCATGTTCGTATTTCTGAGTCAGCTGATGCATTTGAACGACATGTTCATGATTTGCATAAAGAGATCCGTAATAAAATCGAAGCAAGTAATGAACGCTATAAAATTCAAGCTGATTCTCGTAGGCGCTTTTAAAAATTTAATGTGGGTGACTATGTTATGATTCGGATTCGACCCGAGCGGTTTCCTTCTGGTGCCGTTCGAAAGTTGCAATCCCGTAGTGCTGGTCCATTTAAAGTATTAAAACGAATTGGTTCTAATGCCTATGTTATTGATATACCTTCTGATTTTGGCATCCCCACCACTTTTAACATTGAGGATTTGGTTGCTTACCATGGCCCGCTTGCCATACCTGATAACCCGTTTGATGATTTGCCCCCTGACCATGACCCCTCACCTATCCCTGATCCTATTCCACTGCCTTACCCACTTGCACTCAAAGATCAAGTTGATGCTATTTTAGATGAACAGGTAATTTCCACCACGGATGGAGGTGTACAACGCTATCTTGTTCGTTGGAGGGGACGCCCCGAGTCAGATTGCACATGGATTACACGTGACGAGTTACAGACACTTGCTCCAGATGCCTTGGAGTTACATGAGAGTCTTCCTGCACATAACTCGACGGGGTCGAGTTTTTCCCACCCGGGGAGAGTTGGTGCGGACACGGGGCCTATACGGGTTTACACTCGCATGAATAGGACCCGTGCCCATTAGATTGCTTATTTCTTGTTTACATATTTAGTGATTTCTATTTTCAGCATTTGATTTAAATTTCGAATTTTTCTTTGATTAGAAAAGCTTGATTCCCGTTTCTAATTTGGGCAAGCTTAATTTGTTGCTTGATTTAAGACTTTTGTAATGCCTATTTAATGGCTACTCCTCTATGAAATAAAGCACTTCAGTTTATGCAAAAGAAAATCACGTTTTGATACCTCTGTGAAGGAGAAACCCCGTCGGTGCTGAATCCGACGCCGGTGCCAAAGCCGGAAGCCGCTGGTGCCGAATCCAGTGGTGGGTTTTGGTGCTGATTCCAAAACCCCGCCTTTGAGCGTTCGTCGTCGTCGTCGTTGTCGCTTGATTTCCCACCGATTGTTTATCTGAGCCGCCGGGCGACACCTACTTCAGAGAACCGCCGTCACCTTCACCGCCGCCTTCAATCGCAGGAGCTGCCACCCCACAACCGTCTCCACTACCCCAGTGGATTACCCCGGAGACGTATCGCCATCGAAAGCTGTCCTCTTTCTCCAAATTTCATCACCGTTACCACTGGCCCCGACGCCCTTTCTGCCGAACAGAAACCAGGCTACCGCCGCCGCGACGTCATCGTCACCGCCATTCGAACTGGCCGCCCGCTTCTCTGGCCGACCTTTCAGACCACCGCCCCATTCATCGGAGCATCTCCTTCGACCGCTCCGCCGAGGTCACAGTCGCCTTCGTGCTCGAGCGCCATCTCTTCGAGCAGGCTGGTTCAGGTTCTGGACCAAGGATTTACACCCGGTTCAGTTTATTCAGCTGAGGGAACCCGGCCTCAATAATCACTCTGGACCACAGGCTCAGTCTGGTTTGGGTTTACTTTAATTCGTTGGTTCAAAGCTGGTTCGAACCTTTCTTTGGACGAGTTAGACCACTTGGGTTCGGTTCGGGATTCATCTCGGGCGGACAAGTAAGTTGTCTTCTTTGCATCTTTGTGGTTTTAACTGTTTATCTAAAATATCATACTTGATCTGAAATGCAAGCGCGTGGTAAACATTGATTTGACGTCAAGCCTTTGAGTCTTAGCCTAAAATAGTTTCTCAACTGTTGCTGCCCTTCAACCCTTTGAAATCAAATCTGAATTATTCGTAGCCATTTATATTAAATTCTTTATCTTGCCTGAGTAGGATTGCTAAAGTTTATAATTTTCTTTACTTGCTTAACTTTTATCGGATTTCAAATTAGTTGTCCTACATCACCCGTTAGTTGGGATTTCTCTCATCCAATAAAATCAACATTTTTTTAGATGGAGCCTGTTTTAGATGCTCCATCTGGTCAATTTAAGTTGATTTTGAAGCTCTTCTTCACCCCATTAATTGGGGTTTCTGCCATCCAATAAAAACTCAAAATATTTTTCCCGAAGCAGCTATTAAAACAGGAACGAGGGAGTATTTAATTGACTTTTGAGTGTTCATTTTGCACAATGCTTTTGTTTTATTCTTTTTCTTTCTTTTTTTTGTTAAATATGTTGACTAAACTCTATTTTCACCTTCAAATTCTGAACATCATCTTTTCTTTAGTATTGATCGAATTCACTATTCGTACATATGATTAACTAGTTTGCGTGGAAAAGATTTATATACATTCTTGTAATATTTGTGGGACTAAACCTGAGACAAACTGGCTTGTGGGGTAACTTGGTACATGAGCTGAATTTGGCTGTTTGCTAAATTCTTTTTGTTGTTGGTCTGTCTTAGGATTGAGCTTTCATCTGTATGCTGCAATCAAAATTTGGTCTAGCCGAGGGTGCTTCAATCTGATTCCAAATACAGTAAAAGGCGCAGGAAGTGTGTTCATAAGAACTAGTTAATATGATACTAGTTTAGTCGGTGCTTAAAGGATAGGATGGAAGCCACACTTCATGCAGACGATACATTTTTGTAACCAGCTCAGTCTAGAGCAGGTAATTGAGGCTGTGACTCTTTGGTCACTTTGAGGTGAAAACTATGAAGGGACACCAAGATGGAGGCCAGAGAAAGCGTTTCGTCGGTGTTTTAGGTCTTGTGTTGGTAGTGTTGGGACTTGTATATTATGGGTCTAGTTCTGAACGGGGTGCCTCAGCCATTGAATATGGCAGGTCTCTCAAAAAAATTGGGACTTCATATCTTGGTGGTGATGATGATAGCAATCTTGGGGACAAAGAAGACAACTCTATCTTTACACTGGACGATGGAGATGACGAATCTAAGCCCAAAAGCTATCCGGTGTGCATGCTTTGACGCTATACTAATGTATTTCTAGTACTCTGAAATAGTTTACAGGCCTCATTATCTTTTTATCTCTTCATAGGTTTGCGATGATCGGCATTCTGAGTTGATCCCCTGCCTGGACAGAAATTTTATCTACCAGATGAGGCTGAAGCTGGATTTGTCCCTAATGGAACATTATGAGAGACATTGCCCACCAGCTGAAAGGCGCCTCAATTGCTTGATCCCTCCCCCTCCGGGCTACAAGGTTAGATGGATACTATCCTTTTTGCAGGGTGCCATCTGGTACACATAACTTTTGTGGCAACACTCATTAAAGGTATGTTGGCAGGTCCCTGTCAAGTGGCCATTAAGCAGAGATGAAGTGTGGAAAGCAAACATACCTCATACTCATCTGGCACATGAGAAATCTGACCAGAATTGGATGGTAGACAAAGGTGATAAGATTGCCTTTCCAGGTGGAGGCACTCACTTTCATTATGGGGCGGACAAATATATTGCCTTGCTTGCGAATGTAAGATTGCCTTCTTGTCTAAAATTAACATGAGAAAAACTGGAAAATGCATGCCTGTGTCCTCTTAATTGTTATGAATTGCACTTCGCTTTCCTTTCCTCTTCCCCCCATCTAAAATGAGTTACGTCAGACAGGAAGCATTTGTAATTTATTTATTTATTTATCATTGTTTTCTACTTTTAACACCTAAATCTTGGAAGAAATAACCATTTCTTTATCTTCATTGCAATTGCAGATGCTAAACTTCTCAAATAACAACTTAAACAATGAAGGAAGGATCCGTACAGTTCTTGATGTAGGTTGTGGAGTTGCAAGCTTTGGGGGCTATCTTTTATCATCTGATATTATAACAATGTCTTTAGCACCAAACGATGTGCACCAGAATCAGATTCAATTTGCATTAGAAAGAGGAATTCCTGCCTACCTTGGTGTACTGGGAACAAAAAGGCTGCCATATCCTAGCAGATCGTTTGAACTTGCTCACTGTTCACGCTGTCGTATTGATTGGCTCCAGAGGGATGGTATTCTTCTTCTTGAGCTGGATAGGCTACTTAAGCCAGGAGGCTATTTTGCTTATTCGTCTCCTGAAGCATATGCACAGGATGAAGAAGACCTCCGGATATGGCGAGAAATGAGTGCACTTGTTGAGCGTATGTGCTGGAAAATTGCGGCAAAAAAGAATCAAACTGTTATCTGGGTGAAACCCCTTACAAACGATTGCTACCTTGAAAGAGAACCTGGTACCCAACCACCTCTATGCAGATCAGATGATGACCCAGATGCTGTCTGGAATGTACCAATGGAGGCTTGCATCACACCTTACACTGAACGTGAGTATTCCACATTTCCTCTTTTATGTTGACCCTATTATGTGTTTGATGGATGCTTTCTTTCACTGAGTCTAAATGTCAGTTTTATGCCCACACTTGGAGGCTTGCTTCGCAACGTGGCCTGAATATGGACGTCCTTTTTTAATGCTGACCCTATTACGTGTTTGTTGGACACTTTTTTTCACTGAATCTAAAAGTCGGTTTTGATCCCACAATTTTCCGTAAAAGTTCGATCTGATAAGACACCTGATCATGCTGAGAAATGCCTCTTATTCCATCGTTGATATCTCAATTGATTGAAAGGCCAGTTTTTTTAACTTGGTTGTGCAAATGATTGTGCCTTAAAAATTGATGGTCTCTCTGTCATATATGTGCAAATTATGTGTCTTTCTGAGCATCAAGGCCTAGTTTGGATCGGTTTAAATACGACATCCAAATATAGGTTAAATTCAACTGACCTGTGATTCTATGCAATTATAGGATGCCATGAAGTAAATAACTATGTTTTTGACCTAATCTTTTTCTATAATGGAAAAAGTCTGGTTCTCATTCTGATACAGCTGCTAACAACAAAAGATAAGACTTATTCAATTTGGCATGAGCAAATCTTTTTTTTTTTTTTGCTATTTGGCTTTTTTTAATGCGCTATTTACTCCATAATGCTGCATTCCACTTTCTGCTAAAATAAAGTTTTCTCCTTTGACACTGAGATTGAAATTATGGTTCTATCAGAGAATCAGAGAGCACGAGGAAGTGGCTTAGTTCCTTGGCCAGCCCGGTTAACTGCTCCTCCTCCTCGCCTTGCAGATTTTGGGTATACAACTGATATGTTTGAAAAGGACACTGTAAGTGATATTCATAGTCCGTACATTAAGTGATTACCTATTGTGTGTGGGTTATACAATGGATAGTAGCTTATGGTGATCTTATGTTGTGTAGGAAACATGGCGACGAAGAGCTGATAGTTATTGGAACTTGTTAAATCGCAAAATCAAACCAAACGCTCTCCGGAATATAATGGACATGAAGGCTAATTTAGGGTCATTTGCAGCCGCACTGAAAACCAAGGATGTCTGGGTGATGAATGTTGTCCCGGCAGATGGTCCCAACACCCTGAAAATAATCTATGACAGGGGTCTAATAGGCGCAGTTCATAACTGGTAAGCTGCTCCAAAATGCTCTGCTCATGCCTGAAATTGATTACTGTTTGAACATCTTCTTGTTAACTTATACAACAGGTATCCAATTTTCAGTTGCTAAATCTTTAATGTAATATTCACAGGTGCGAAGCCTTCTCTACTTACCCGAGGACCTATGATCTTCTCCATGCTTGGAATGTGTTCTCTGACATTGAAAAGAAAGGATGCAGTGGGGAGGACCTGTTGGTGGAGATGGACCGAATGCTCCGGCCCACCGGCTTTATAATCATCCGGGACAGAAAATCTGTTATTGAATTTGTTACAAAATATTTGACTGCTCTGCACTGGGAATCTTTTGCGCTGGCGGATTCTGATACCGAGGAAGATGAGAAAGTGTTTTTTATCCAAAAAAAGATGTGGTTGACTGCTGCAGCCTGAAGAGTTCCAATTGAGTCTCTTGGCAGTGATCTCAGCAAACTGCTTCATTTCCGGAAGATTCAGTGCTTATGCATGGGTTTGGAGAACCCATTTTTTTGTTTTTTCCGCATTCTTTTCCATATTAAGGTGGCAAAAATTGGTCGCATTGTGCTAGTTTACGTTCTTCATTTGTTGTCGTTTTAAATGTATTATTTTGCCACAATTTCTACCTGGATTAAATAAGATTTTGTGGCACATTATTCTTGCATTGTCTTTTGTAATTTGTATTAGTCTACTACTCATGGATGTATACAAACATTTATGGCGTATAATTCTTGGTGGTAAGTATAACAACCTACCATTAAATCAATTCGCTTATAACTACCTTTCAAATATTTACATAGCTACCTACCTTTTTTTTTGGTATAAGCATAGCTACCTACCTTGACAGTAGATCAAACTGCTGTTTTTTTTTTCTTTTCGGATAGATGAAACTGCTCTTTATACATTATCAAATGTCATCCATTTATGGTCCCTACCATGGAAAATCGCCTCGCCGATATATCGGGCCTAAACCGATACATCAATACCCATCAATATCGTTTTTTAAAAAAATTCCAAATATCGCCGATATATCAGTCCGAGATATCGGTATTTTTTGAATTAAAAAATTATTTTAAAAAAAAAATTTGAAAATTTTTTTTTCATGTTTGTTTTCTATCATAATAGGCATATTTTGAAATTTATTCTTTGTTTAAATTAGTATAACTCATTTTAGAAGTTAGATTGTGAAAATATACGGTAAAAACTAATTTTTGACTACCGATATTTTTTTACACAATATCTCCGATATATCTCCGATATTTTGTCTCTTTGGCCGACCGATATTTTACCGATATCCGATACGACATTCCATGGTCCCTACAGTATGCTAATTTATTTAGTCTTATCTTTCTTCCTCATTAATTTACCCAAGGCAAAGATGACGTAACCCAATTAGTAAACATTTCTTATATGTCATGCTATATCGAAAGCAATATGTAACATGTGCTATTAACATGTTTAAGTCGTGAGCTGCATATATACATATAAATGGGATATATAATGGGATATAATTGGAGTCCGGTTTACATGGCTTACATAAATCATCTCAATCTATCGAATTTTGACGGATGTCAAATCAGTGGGTGGGTGAGTGTGAATCATTGCCCACCCTTGTAGCCATCTCGAGGCTCATGCAAGCAAGTCTCATTTAAACTTTCCCCCTATAATTGTTAGGTGCAAGCATAACAACTTTAGGTTTCACTATTAAGTGCCAATTGGGCCAATACCTTCGATCTTCACCCCACTTTTCAAATAGCACTAAAAAAACTATTGAGCTAGCCTTATTTTATTTTTTTTGTGCATTGTCATAATGGGAAGGAATTGCTAACTAGATAATTCAAATTATACTTAATGTGGGCATCTAAACAGGGAAGCATTTATTGTCCACCTCCAGGCTGTCCGCCAGCATACCCTCCATCAATACAAGCCATCGAACATCAAGATCAACGGTGCACATGCATTAACTGTGCGCGCATTTGATGGCAGAAATCTTTGAGGACAGCCTGGAGGCGGATAATAAATGCTTCCATAAACTGACATACAAAAACTAGATAGATTAGCTATAGGTGAAGATCCACGTAAGCGTGCATGTGCAAGGGTATGTGGAGGCTTGAAATGCTACGGGCACCTTAGACTTTAGACTTCAGGTTGTGTGCGTGTAAGAGAGAGTGGGTTCACTGCCTAGTGTCAAAAAAAAATTTGAAATGCTATGGGCCCTAAAGGCCTTTAAATTTAACTGATTTTCAAATGCCGCCAAGATTATTTGGATTGAGTATCTAAGAACCATTGTGCAGTTAATGCTACTAAAAGAGTATGTTTCTTTATGTACTTATATTCCCTATATCCCATATACATTGTCTGGACACACCACAAAAAATTATTAGATACACGCCGCTCAGGGTGAATAGTGTGCTCATCACCAATGGGTGATGGGCACGTTCACCCTGCTTGTGTGGCAATCATAACAAGCAGGGTGAACGTGCCCATCACCCATTGGTGATGAGCACACTGTTCCCATACGAGGTGCGCAGGTAATAATTTCTCGACACACCACTGCCATAAAACTCTGTTGCTAGTAGTCGTTTTAATCCTCAATTATTAGAAACATTCTTGTTCTCTCACTATGTTCTCACACACTTGTTCATTAATGTCCAACTTATAATTACCCACATTATTCCTCAGATGCCCACACATCTTCATCTCACCTATTATCCTTTTCAAATCACATTGTACGGTTTCCATGCCAGTATCTACCAGTGTCAACCGTACATGCTAATTTAACATGGAACAGGAATAAACACGGATCATGTCACACTGAAAACTACGCTCAAAAGGCACTCAGCTGAATGGTGCAAGAGGTGTACAAAAAGAAAACATGAATACCAAGTGATCGACCAGTAAACATTGATTGTTTGAACGTAAGCTCAGTTTGAATATCAATTATGATCATAGGCCTATTTTTAATTAATCTTTGTACACCAAGCTAATTCAATAAAGTCTCCTTTCCAAGTAAAACATAAAAAGAGTTTACACATATAGCAAGGAAGTACGACACTAGCGACCTCTCTGAGCCATCCACGCAAGAACGTTGAGAAATCATCAGTGAACCTATAAAAATGCCAAAATCCAATGAAATATATAAATGCCCAAATAACACGAGCCACAAAAATTCTGGTCCACGGACAGCAATTCACATTTATACAGGTTCAAAATCATGATGGTGAAAGGAGTCCATTAAAAAGATAAACATTTCATTACCTGATCGCAGAATACATCACTTGTGAAGGATACTCTTTTTTGACAGCTTAGGTCTCTTATGAGAATGATGCTGGCACGCAAATACAAGGGTTAGAATGCATACAAAGTACAAAATAAATGCAATACCACATCTGGAGAATAAAAAAAGACCAATTAAAATTCTAAATTGAACATTTAAAATTCTATACACTTGTGAGAGCTCAACAACAATTTCACCATGAAAAATTGAGATTCATCTAAACAACCTTTTGTCTCTCCAAGGCCTCAACATCTGTCCTTTCCTTCCACGTGCTCTTACGTAGCTTAATTGGACGATTGCCAACATATTTACCTGTGAATGCCAGACATAAAACATAGATAACAATTGCAAATGGAATACAAACAAGTATTTATATGCCACGAAAATTTAGCAGAATATGCAAAGAGAAAAGTAACAGACCATTCATTTCCTTCATTGCTCCTGCAAGGTCAGATGGATTCGCAAAGCTAACAAATCCAAAGCCCCGAGTTTTCCCAGTCCTCTTGTCTCTAACCACCTAGCCAAGACATGAACACACAACAGTAAATACCTACCTAAATTTCAAGAAAAAACTTATTTCTCTTCAGATTTAAAAGAAGACCAAAAGCAAAGTTCTATACACAATATCTTTAATGATACGTTTTCAACACAAACCATCTTTCCTCCCTCATCCCTCAAAGGACATGAATTTATCATATGCCAAACTAAAAATAATATCCCTCTCTAATCAGTACTTTCTTCTGTTTCTACTTCTGTGTTAAATCCCATTTTCAGTTATAATCCCACCATTTATGTTACCACTTAATAAAATCATAATAATTGTCCGATCTACTAAAGTATATGTATTTCTTCCATAGTTACTAGCGTTTTGTAACTGATGTCAATAGTCAGAATCATAGTCAGAAAGAGCTTCTTCCCAACAATTTGGGGTCGGGAGAGTAATGTCAACAGTAAGAACCAAAAAAAAAATTTATATTAGTGGAACGACCGTAGTAAAGGCAGATTTTGGAACTATGTCAAAGAAAAATTACCAATCCCACAACTGCCACTATGATACGCTTTCATGTCAATTAAATGCAACCAGCTAACAATGTAAATGACACGACCGAAGCAATAAAAAATTACAATCGAGGTCTCAGGATATACTAATCTTTAGAACCATCACAATTGGATTCAATAAGCATTTAATACTTATCCATTAGCACATTCATACCTTTTTGTCTAACAAACTAAGTGTATCTGCAAAATACCATGAAATATTATATCAGTCATTGAAATGCTCACACCGTAACAAGGCCAATTTATTATCCTATCTTTGGTACTTACATGCATTTCAAGGTCGCTGATTACATTATATGACCATATACGGAGTGAATACAATCCTTGTAGCCCACAAATTCTGTATCTCAGTACAATTATATCAAGTGTCTTTAAACTCTCTTAAATGTACAAGACAATGCATCTGGAATCTAAAGATCTACTAACTAACACCAAACGTACCCTTGCCATATTGAATGAAGGGAATCTAGAGAATGCCTTGGTAAGTACATCATCATTAACTTCATTTCCCAGGTCTCCACAAAACAAGCGAAAATCATCTGCACAAAGCTTGAATCTTCAGAAATAGTGCTGCTAATGAGAACAAGGAACATAAGAGAAAAATAATTTATCAATATCCTACAGCTATTATGACATTCCACATCCCTTAAGACAGGTATCTGGCATCATAAAGCCAGTAATTTCAGATTTATGCTACACTCTCACTTTTCAACTACATTTCGAGGGAGGAAAGTCAACCTCTATTCATCCCAAAAGATGGTTTTTTGCAAATGCCGACTACCTTTATGAAGCAATACAGTGATTAATGAAAGGATAATTGGAGAAATACATGAACTGACCAGGTAAACAATCAGCTGATGCAATTTGGCTTCAAAAAAATTCACTTATGCCAACAAAAAAAATGCATGTAAAGTCTTCCTAAAATTGAATTGAGGAAGGGAACATACTTTCCGGCCAATCTGAAAGTGTAGGATCCTCCCACGACTGGCCTGCAGCTTTACGCGGCAGTGCTTTCTTCTTTGTTTCAGCCTTATGCTCAATCTCACTGCTGGCTAGAGCAGCCTTTACACTTTCCAGAGCTTCAGGCGTAATTGTCTGTGCATCCCTTTGGAACAACTGTTGCGCCTGTTTCAATCAAACAAGTTAACACAAATCAATCAAGCCATTAAACAGCTTCCGTCACAATGCAATTCATATGATTCACAAAATTCTACTCCCTTCGTGCACTAAAGCCGGGTCCATAATTACATGGCTGACTTTGCTCCCTCACGACCAAAAACACTGGAAGACAGGGAAAATTCTTGTTTTTTTGTACGGGGCCAAGAGTCTGATAAAGTTAACAGACAGGCTTCATTGCACAGATGGAATATTGCTAAACTCATTTATCATCACAATACAAGCAAAATTAAAGAAACTTCCATCATAAAACGACACAATTGCAACAAAATAGCGACGCAGGATTCACGAAAGATCCAATCTTTCTAGAATCCGATATACTAAACAATTCTCTTTCAGTTTTTCTTTTTGGGAAAAGAACAACCGGAGAACGATTGGAAGGAGGAGGACCTGCTGGTACTGGGGCAGGGAGTACATGGGTGCCGGGGCCGGATAGGCAGGGGGATAGACCGGCGGGGCGGAAGAAGACAGCACGGGGATTCTTGGGGGCGGCGGGATGGGCGCCGGGGCGGCGTAGGGCTTGGGGTACTGCTGCATGACGATCGACCTCTCTTGTTTGTTCTCTTTTGGTGGATTTGGGATTCGAAATTTGGAGGATTTGCTTCTTCTTCTTCTTTTCCTTTTCTGGGTTACCGGATCCCCATTTTTCTGGGAGTTAATTTTTAGCACTTTTAGTTTTTATCACGTGCTCAGTAGAACCCCCCCACGGTTGCTTAGTAACACGGGTAAATTGCACTTGACAATGTGAATTATGTTGAAATTGGACTTATAACTCCTATGAATTATGAAAATATCTTAATCTACATGTAACTTAATTATCAGATAATTTTATCCCCGATATCTCTTACCAATTGTACTTCAAAATTTTATGGTACGTAGTGGCCATGACAAGTAGGAAATTTTCCTTACATGGGGAAAGCAAAGTCGGTATATTGACATTGTTGAGTAATATATTAAGTGTCTGTCTACATCGCCTTTTGCCAAGTGAAAAAAGGGATAGGTAAGGGAAAAAGAATGTGAATTTATTACTAAAAAAATCGGTAAACATTATCTCATTATATAAGTCTTAAAGGTTAAGTACATATTTTCATAAATCATGAGAGTTAAGTACAATTTCGTCATAATACATAGGGGTTAAGTGTAATTTATCATAGTAACACGTCACTATTCTCATTCACAATTTTATTAGTAGGATTCTATCGACGAATATTAAGGATTATGGTGCTAGGATCCTATCATTAAATATACAATGGTGGATTCCTACTGCCATATTGAATTGATTGAAACATTTGATATTAAGGGGCCGTTTGGGGTGTGATTAAAAGCAAAACATCCACAGTAGCATTCATATTTTTTCCATATCCAGCGTGAAATATGACCTGAGGTGTTTCTGAGGTGTTTTAAGTTTTTCTCTTTTCCTTGTTGGATCATCAAGCGTTTGTCGTGTTCGGTCCACGGAACGAGGCTATTTCGCGAGGAGAAAATGGTGTTCTACGCAAAGACTCGAGGGACTTGTCGCGTACGGTGGTAGGATGAGTTTTTCCTTATTTCTCACATGAATTCTTATGATCCTTGCTAAATGATTCTAATAGTAGTGCATGAAAGATTTGATGACTCCTTATTCATGTTATGATAGATATGCTTATTTTATACCAATATACCGATTTGAATATCAGTACATGCATGAATCATGTTGATAAATCTGCGATTGATATTCCATGTGCTAGCGTGTAGATGATACCCATGTTATTTACTTCCTTAAGTAATTCAGTAAAAGTTTTGGTTGATCTAGGGACGGTCTGTCCCATATTTGTCCTCTTCTTGTTGTGATGTTTCCACGAGTACTAACTCAAGTATCACCTATGAATGGTAAGTAAATACTCCTAGTTGCGTATCGTGATCAATCTTCATGTTTGATGATCTATCTTGTGCCTCGACTCTTGATTCACAAGAAAGTCAACTCTTTTATAATTCTACCAATTTGATTAGCCTTCAGGTTTGTGTCCGGGATTGGATGTTTCATTTGGGTAAAAAAAAGTATACTAATATGATACTAATAGCATAAACAGTTTTATGTAAGTTAAATGTACTACTAAAGCCGTAAAGGTTATGTAACACACCTTGGGAATGGGTAATGATGATTAATATCACGACTTAGGTGGCCTATAATGTATTCAATATGATTAGAGCACATTAGACTAAGATTAACTCTCTCAGCCTGGACTGTTCTTGTGCCAATGAGCGGTAAAGAAAAAATTATAATTAATTACAAAAAAATCAAAAAATTATGTCGTCTATTGGGTTGGAAAATAGATTCATTGGAAAATCTACTGTAAAAATATCAGAAATTAATTCGAACTGTAAAAATTGTAGTAAGCGTCGGAAGTGGGATGTTGTGCAAATAATAGTACACAGAAATAAGGTTCAACACACTAATATTTAGTACAACGTGATTATATGAGAGTTAATGGTTAAGATAACCTTTATTAAAGATGGAAAGACTTGGGTAATGATTATTACACTAAGAATAATTTACTAAAAAGGTGACCTTGGTCGAGTTATTCTTACCTGAGTTAGCGTCCTACGCATTGCAGTTTCTATATACTGAATTAGTCAATAGAGTTCCAATTAAGGTTTGCACTTTCGGACCCTAGCTTTCCGTCTGCTTGATGACCATTGAAGTTTGCAGTTAGTGTTGGAAATTCCTATATAGGGCTATGCACATAGACTATATTGGATAAGTTAAATATGTTGTTATATCTCATACAAGTTGGTTGATGTTCAAGAAGGAATTGTCTTCATGTTACTCCGTTGGTGAGTCATTTGTTAATCAAGAATTTCTATTCATCACTCCTCTAATGAGTCGATTGTTGATTGAGTGAAATCTCCTTGGTACTCTTATGAGAGTCAACCCTTGAAAGATGAGAACCTTGAGTTATTTTGATACAACCTCTTTTGTTGTAAATTGACCCTCAGTTCCCTAACAAACTATTTTCTTCCACTATGAGTTATTGATAGAAACTCTCCAAGGTGGAATCATAGTATGCTCCCGAGCCATAGCTAGATCCATAGTGATCTCCGATTTATTATGTGTTGGAATAATTCAAGAGGGATTGTACTTTACCCGTTCGTGTTGAGTAATAATCAAATAGAACCTGAAATTGCATACACAAATCCAATTGTCTGAGGCACAGTGATGAACTGCTGACTTTGAAACAGATATTGCCACCCTCTTATGCACGGGTTTTCTTCTGGCAATCTATTCAAAGATACAACGAACCAGAATGACAGGATGTGCACTTCTCCTTGTCAAACTCGAACTCAGAGAATCAGAAAAACTATTGCCTTTGGAAGAAGATCACTTTTTGGAAAAAAGAGAGAGATCCACACAAATTTGTTCTTGGTTGTTATCTTGTATGTCTCTTTGAGTTTTCCCGTTCATAATATATATGGGAAGACTCAAAGGTTCATTATTATGGAAAAGACGCAACTTTTTTAAGGAAAAACGGCCAAAAAATGCGAGAAACCGCCCGTAACCGCTCGTAGCGATCGATCGCTTCCATAGGCGATCGATCGCCTCGGGCGCAAAACACTATTTTCGTTTTTTCCAGTAGATACGATCGATCGGTTTCGCAGCCGATCGATTGCGGCCGGTCATCTCTCAGTTTTACGAAAATCACAGTAGATACGATCGATCGTATTTGTATCCGATCGATCGATCGCGTTATCAAACCGATCGATCGGCTCGTAATTTTCACAAAACTAATAGCCGTTTGATCAAAATCAAAGGCTTTAGATGCCACGTGCCACGTGCCTAGTGCAAAGTGCTAAGTGCGCCTCTAAAGCGCCACAATGCGCCCATTCGCCCACGCCACGCGCGCGCGCGTGCGTGTGCGTGTGCGTGTGCGTGTGCGTGTGTGTGTGTGTGTGCACCTTTAGGTGCACCCATGAATGTGTGCACTATCAATTGGGGAGAGTCACCACACCAATAAGATATATAAAGAGAAAGATTCTTTCCTCTTATATACCTTAACACACTCATGTGTATTTCCTATGTGGGACTAAAAGAAAACCTCATTAAATAGGTTTTCTCTTTCTCTCCAAACTTAGCACAAAATTAAACATTAATTCTAATTCAATCAATCTCAAAAATGTGGGCTTAAGATGGGCCCACTACCCATACCCAAAACCCAACATTATGAACCTTTGTAGTTCAACCGATGAAGGCACACGTACGTTTTTAGATTGTATGTTATTTCAAAAGGTCTACAGTCTCCACCCTTTATGCCCGTAAGTACCGATGGGGCCAGCATCCCTAAACGCATGGCCAGGTTCCTCTTAAGAACCTCTAAGATGTTCTGGTATAGTAATCCACACGTGAAGTGGACCGATCTGAGAGCAGAAGTTGATGTTTCCTTACACTATGGTTGTCTAGAGTCTGAATATATTGATTATTTTCTCCTTACGCACTGAACGTTCGGAGTCTTGTATTTCTTTCTATCCATACTTCAAACTAGTATTGTCTCTGAGTATGGTCGATATTCAAGTAAAGTAAACTATGGATTTCCAATTCTTGATTTCTGTTGAAATTTTTCACAAGAGCTTTATGTCTATATATTTTTCTTATTCAGATCATCAGTAGGTTTTTAGCATCCTTTTGGGTATTTCTTTTGGAAAACTCATGCATCATCTAATACAGGAATTAAAGGAGAGTGAAGCTGAGTAGGTAGAGATTACTAGAGCTGCTATGGACGGTTGAAGCTTGGATTAGAAAACTCTTTTAAATTTTATTTATAATTGACTTTTATTTGGTTGGCCTGTGTGCCTAGAACTTGATTTTGTTGGATTATTGAATAATCTGAATTGCTGTAATAGACTAAGTAGATTTCTTTACTGGTAATGTTAAGTTAAAATTGAATACTTGGATATTGTTCAGTCATATGAATTATGCATCTGCTCTTCTGGTGATTGTGAGGAGATTGATCGAGTATTCGGCTACTCCCCGAGTTTCTAACCTCCTGATTGTATTCGATTGGCTGCTTCTGCGCTCTGATCGATCGAGGTAAGGAATTTTGGGGTACGACAGAGGAATTGGCAAAATATACACAGTATTTTAGAACGGTGAGAGTATTATTTTCCTTTCTTGCTCATATGCAATTTTCCATTGTTCACTTTCTAGGCTCAGCTACCACCTATTGGCTGATCAATGGTTTTGCGAGTACCATTGCTGCCTAGAATTCGGTCCAGCAGCACGCCTTAATACAGGGATAGGCATGTTTGAATCACCCGACCCCCCTCTCTATTAACGTGCGAACTCGATCCGATGGCTCTAGAAGCCGTGCGCAGGAACGCATGTTAACTTTCTCCAAGAAAAAGAAAAACGTCAAAAAACGAGTCATGGCTCACTAGCGTTGGTGTCATATGAGGGCCGTATCCAACAGTGCGTGCGTAGGGCGGGTGATTCGAACCTGCCTGGCCCATGTATTAATGCCTACAATCTGATTGAAATCCGATGGTCCAGATCATCATGGCTCACACCGACGCAAAGTAAGGCTCAGCTGAAAAAATATTTTTCCTTTGTTTGTTGTTATTTCTATTGCTATTTTGATTTGATTGTCAACTTAACTATTCTTTCCAATTGAATAAAGGGATGCTGGAGACGGCAAGCATCTCCGGCCAAAAACGCCGGCGAGATGAAGTTTCAGAAGCAGAAGCGGCCGCCCAGGTGGAAGAAGAATCAAACCAGGAGGGAATGCTTCTTTTAGGTGAAAAGACATCTGCTTTCTTATTGAAATTTGATTGCAAAGGATTAATTTATCCGGCACTATCTGCTGCAATTGATTGAATTCAAAAGCAATGGATCATGTTGGATTCAGTTGATGGTCAAAGTAGGAAAGAAAGCTTTTTTTCTGCAAAAGGGTCACTACCATTATCAGGGTTTTTGGTGTCTATGAAATTGCTGATTTGGCTAAGAAGCTATCATGTCTTGTTTATAATGCAGAAAGCAGCCTTATTTTTAGTGATACCATGATAGCTCTTCGGATTATGCGTGCCCAGTTTCCAAACGTTGAGAAGGTTTATCATGTGTTTATGAATGATTAGTGATAGACGAATGTGTTATGTAAATTTGGATTCAAGTACTGAAGCTGTTGAGTTTTACGTGCTACAAATTTGTATATACAGGTTATGGTTCAGCCGTTTGTTCTGCAGACGCAGTTGTATAGCAGTGTGAAGGATAGGACACAAGTTGATAGAGAACTAGAGGTAAGTGTAAAAAGATTGCATCTTTACCTAGTCTTAGCATCATGAGAATTACAGCGTAAATAACTTTAGTTAAGCTTGTTGTTAACTCGTAATAAACATCATATGAAGTGCGGGATGCAGAATTATGGGCCCAAATGTATGTTTTAAGGTGTCCCTCAATGCAGTAATAGTGTTTTCTCTTTTAATTGTAGTGCCAGAGTAATTTGCTTGATTCCTGAACAGATTCATAAGACTATTTGTAGTCAAGGATTAGTTGATATTTTCTGCAAGCATTTTCATCTTGATGCAAGGATGAAGAAAGCAACAATAAAGACAGTTCTTGTGTATTCTTTGGAAAAAACCAAAATTATTGCACATGTGTCATGACCGAGCAATGAGTTGATAGGGAACTAATGCTGCCATTAGAATTGCGTTAAAACTGACCAATTGTTCTAGTTATTGGTTCCTTATTAACTCATTTATCAAAAGTTTTGTATAAAGCTAAAGAAAGTGGAAGAGATGGTTTGTTTCCTATGCTTGTTCAATTTTTGTAGTATAAAATTCTGTGAATCACGAGAAGAAATTTCTAGAAATATCATATCCAACTACATCTCATTTTTTGGTTGTAGTTATTGAAGAAGGAAAAAACTATACGCATATTTAAACTAAATACTGGGCAAGATGACCATGCTATAATGTTCATGGATGATTATTTGAAACAGGTATATCTTCAACCACTTATTTTATGACTTTTGTGTATTTCTACACTTAGATTTTAATTTGATATGGACTGTCAATCGACATTTCAAGGTTTTCTTGGTGATTATGCCCCATTTACAGCTGAATCACTGTATCTCTGTACATAACAAGAACTGGTTAAGAGCTGATTGCTTATATTTTTAGCAGGTAGAAAGATATGTAGAAAGAGTGGAGGTGAAAACCAAGAGTGATCTTGCTGTTTTTGACTGGTTCAAAACCCATGTCATTGGAACCAAGCTGGATACTAGCATAGAACATGGTGAATTGGTGAGTTTTAACATTCAAAGTGGATACGAAATGGTTATCTTAGCCTCTTCTTGATGTGTAAATTTCATGCTTCAGCTGTTTTTTTTATGTAGTAAGACTCCACTGTGTCAATTATTTCATAGTAGTGTTTCATCTTGGTACAAAATTGAGAGTATAGGGTATATGGAAAAACCACTGGTTACATGTAACCATGCCATGACTAGGATTGTGGATTGTTGAGATTGAGTTGGATCCTATTAGTCTCAAGTTGGAGTACGATTCAAGTTTGTATCAGAGTCTGCCTTAAGTATCATATGCAGCTAATCGCCGTACAATCTCACGAAAAGGACCTGAGTAAGAAGAGTGAAGGAACAGGGGAGGGAATATTTTTGCAGGAAAGTGTCCTCATATAATTATAGTTTTTTGTATATCAAGCATGCGAATCCCTAGCCCTTAGACTAGCATTTTGGCACTAGACTTGTTCAATGGGCTTGGACTTGTTATGTATGATGTGGCCAGATCGAACACTAGCTTTTTCTTTATTTTATTATTGCTATTTAATCTTAATTTGGTCCAATTTTAATATTTTACTCACATTACCACTTGCAAACCTGTAATGCTGCCTTGATTGCTCATTCTATTTAGTCTACAAGGAACATCTTCGTTCAAATATTTACTAGTGCTTTTGTGACACTTTACTTTCTTTTCTACATTGCAGTGCTCACTTTTATCCTCTGGAGGCAAGGTGAAAGATGATCATGTCTCGCTTTTAATCAAAGCTGGTCTTCTGGTGAGTACCTTATTCTTGTTCTGCCCAGACTGCAGCGTTAGAGCTAAATGGAAATGCTTTATTATGTGGGTAATCAATCATAGTTTGTGTGCCTTGTTCCCTCTAGATGTTATTCCTTTTTTCCTTTCTCTAGTGATATGGGAAGGGAATTAATGTTGTAGTCAGGTAATTCTGACACAGAGATTATGTTTAAAAAAAATCTGGGTATCACTGACTTTTTATTTTATGAAGGTTTTTAAGACATTTTTTATAGTTAACTTGCAGTTAGGTGAATTTTGTTTCACTGTTTTGAGCTCCATACATTATTTGGATAATTTGTTAAATAACTTGTGTGCCAAATAATTTGCTAGGGACTTGTGTGCCTGGCAAATTATCTAAATATTATTTTCTGGAGATGTTCAATACATTTTTTTATATTTAACTTGCAATTAGGTGAAATTTAATGCGAGATGATCAACCATATATCAGATGATTGCTTGGTTCCTAAAAGCTTGGTTGACTGAGATTGCGAGAATGCTATTGATTGTACTGCTATTCTTACTTTTTTGGTTCATTGGGATGCTCAAATACGTAAGATGTATCTCTTTTGTGAGCATCTATACAGAAACACATAATCATCACCTTTTTCTCCCACATTAAGTACATTGTGAGAGAAAATCTGAAGAATAAATTCTAGTCATATTGAACTACTTTGGCGTTTTGTTTCACTCTTTTGATCTCCGTACTTTATGTAGATAATTTTCTACGGACTTGGATGCCTTCTGTGAAATGTAAGCAGTAACACATAATTACTTCTTAGATGGAATTGGTATATGGACTGAGCGTATAAGTAATTTGTCCCTTTTATTATCTTTCTTCCGCTATTATAAAAATAATTTTTCCTTCAGAAGGGTAGCATTTAGCAAAGGTGAAGCTAAAATGTCGAACAACTTTCATGTTTTTACTCTTGAATTAAGTACCACTTTTCATATATATATATATACATAAATAGGGTAGTACGTTATCTGTATTAATGAAAGCAACATTGCCTCTCTAATTCAAATTTATGGAGAACCTGAAGTACTTTTTTACTTTAAACATGCTACGGAGAATTGTGTTGAAGGCAATGTTCTGAGCTAACTTGGTGGCTGATGTGAGCTTCCTACTGATCGACTCTATTGGGTCAAGCGGCTGTTCAAATAAATGTATCTCTCGAACATAGTACTTGGAAAAATTGGAATGTCATATACTTTGAAATGTTTGTTTCTAGTTAGTAATTCTGAAAGGTCATATTAATTGTTTTGCAACATCTGATGATATAATGTTACTCTTTATTAAATGAGGTCCCTCATTCAATAATGACGTTTTACGAATTCTTATGAAGGTGATATCCCTAAGATAGATTACTTTTGACCATTGAACAAATTTGCAGTTGTTACTATGTGATTTTTGTTTTGATACATTACTGATGATGGAAACTACAAATTTAGACTCGACAGTTGATTGACCCAAACAGTTACTGGTTTGCAATTCCCAATATTGGCTCCACACTTAAAGGCCTTTCTCAGGTAAAAAATGTTTCTTTATTGGTATTAGTTTGTTACCCATGAGATTCTAGATTTGGAATCAGTATTGTTATAGGTTGGACCATGCTGTTGCTTTTAGATTATTAGTCGAAATTGCACGGTTTTGCCGCTATCCTTTTCCCCTCTTAGTGGTTCTTGTGAAAATGTCTCGACTAAAAACTATACTTTCATTTTTGTGACATTTTCTGCTCTGTTTAATACTTAATATCTACATACTATTAAGGGCGTGATAGAGATATTATGGGAGTGCACACCCTATAGAAAAATACTTTTTGCATCTGATGATCTACTAACTGCTTGAATGATAGGGAAGAAAGGAGCTTCTATCCTTTCTTAACCGGAGGAAATACAAAGAAATGCTGATGGCTCCTTTGGAGAAGCAGCGGTTGCGGTTGTCTCCACTGGACATGCGGTTTCATCTTCGTGATCTGATTGGCTCTGGTCATCTTAAAACACTTAATACGCCTACTGGCCTGCTCGTCCGAGTTGCTAGGGATTGAGAGAAGGTAATTATACCAGGCACCTCGAAAAGTTTCTTTGGTCTTTGTTTCGTTTTTGTTGCACTTCCTAATCTCATTCTCCATATGTGGATGCAGGAAACAATTTCTTGTTTTCATAAGATATATATTTGTCATGAAAAGTTTACAGTACTATGCAGTATCATTGGCAAGAATTGCCTTAACAATTTGTTTATTTGTTAGTGTCATTCTTTTTTTTTTATTGTAATAATATACAACTAGATGACGTTGATGTGGAAAGAGGGAAAGAGATAAGGTTAGTGGCAAAGCTTGTACTTTGAAGTTCTTTTGGTTCTCGTACAGGTAAATAACTTTGGTGGTTGATTCTTTCCTTTGCCCGTGTGTTCTTAGCAGGCACACCTGCAGAAATAATGTGGGTGGCACTGAGGTTTGTGGGTGAGCCTGTATACATTTCGTAGCTGAAATATGTGGCTTCGCCTTGTCAAATCTTTCCACTTACAGTGTAAATAATAACAAGTCGATTCCAATGCAAGGAGAGAATTGAAATTTGTGAAAGGATGAGGCTGTAATCATAGTTTTGGGGCTTTTCGCATTGGACAGGGAAAGTAATTGTATCTAACTCAACAAAACAAATGTGATTCTAATTTACGTCCCATTTTGGCAGGTCATTTGCTTCCAGGGGCTGACCAAGATAATGGCATGCCGTTCTTTTTTTGTTGTGATTCGTAAAATTGAAGAAAAGCTATTGGAAAGGCTTGTATAAGCCTATCATCTATTTCTTTGGTGCACGTCTGTTATGCAAATGTAGAAGTTCAAATATCACCCAGTATGCAAACTCTACGCACTATATCAGTTTAGATTTTTCGAATGGTGCTGGATGGCATCAGGATTCAGGACATTCATCTACTGCATCCTTAACCAAGGCCGAGGTGTTTGCGAGCCAAGTCCTGTTATATGTTTACCACTACTTGCAAAAATCGGAAAAATTCTACAGGAAATTGTATGTAATACTTTTTATGATTAAAAAGAGCTAATTATGATTAAAAGCTACTGACTTGGATATGTGCAATTTCTATGCGTACACACGCATACACAAAGAAATAGATACAGAGGTACAATCAAATTTTTGCATGGCCGCGTCGCCCATGTCCTAAACCGGAGATGCGTCCCTATGGATTACTGGCTTACAGACACGGGACAAGCTTTGAAGTCAATCCGGTCCAGTCTCCAGTGGCAGAGCTGTAAGTATAATCTATGGAGGGATCCAGGTGATCATGTTGATTGAACTGTAGATAAGATTCAAGGATGTGATGAAGATATAAAGAAAAGGGGGCAATTTCATCCAGAAATTTGGTTTCCTTTCAACTGATCCAGGTGAAAAAATTGAGGGTTTAGAAAAAGGTCCAACAAAAAATGGATGCACGTGAGGGGCATGTGGTTTTTTTTGTGATAATGCCTAAACTGCCCCTTGATGTGTTCTTTCCCGCTAAAAAACGCCGCATGTCGCCCTGCCGCACGTCATTTCCCACGGTTATTCCCCATAACTCACTCCATTTTCCAAGACCATCGCCTATATCCCTTTGCAGTTGCTTCGAAACCCTTAGTCGACTCCCTTCGCAGCTACTCTGGCGACGCCCCTTCGCCAGTTCTACGACGCTTCTCTCCGCGGACCGTCCTCCTCGCCGGCTCCCCTCTCCGCTGAGTATCATCTCTGTCGACGCCCACTACTCGCCACATCGACGACGCCCCTCTCCGCCGATGCCCTATTCTGCGCATGCCCCACTCTGCCGACTCCCCTCTCCATTTTCCCCCTCCACCCAAAATTGATCACAGTTAGTTCTAGTCAGTTCCCCTACCACCACATACGCCCTTCCGTCGATGCGCCCTCTTTGCCGTTGGACAAAACCCCTCTCCGACGACTCCCCTCTCCATTGATGCAAATGGCTCCACGGACTACACAGGGCAAAGAGAAAAATGCAGGGAAGAAGAACACTGGCACCGGAAAGGAAGTAAGTGGCTACGGAAAGTATATTTTTTTCTTCCCGTAAGCATTTCATTTAGGTGGTTTTGATTGAGATAGTTTTGTTCTTGGGAATATAAATGGTTACCATGAATGTATGTTGTTTTTGTTTGAATTATGGATGGGAATCGTGTATAGAATAGTTGTTTATTTAGTTGTGAAGGTTTGCGTAGATTAAATGTATAATATGCGAGTTATAATTGCGTAGAATGTGTTGGATTGTGATACTGTAGGAATAATAACTTGAATTGATTTAGTTGTGAAGGTTGATATAAAACGTTGCGAATTTTAATTGCATAGGTTGCGATGGTTGATTAATTCTATGAAGTTGAGTGAAATTTATTTAGTTGGGAATGTAAATTACATAGGTTACGCAAGTTAATTGGTTTGGTTGCGATGGTTGATTAATTCTATTTGAAGTGAAATTTATTTTGTTACGAAGGTTGATATAATAGTTTTGAAGGTAAATGACATAGGTTGCGAAAGTTACTTGCATAGGTTGAGAAGGCTAATTGTATAGAGTATGATGATGTAATGTAAGAATGTTGCTGATTATTATATAAGGATGCTTATTTGATTACAATTTTCTGTCCAATTGTAGCTGCCTAAACTTGACTGCAAGTGTACAATGAAAAAATTGGTTGAGTTTAGCTAGACAATTAAAGGTGAAGCCCATCGATATCTCTCCAATTTTGTATTTGGAGATTTATTTAAGATTCCTCACTTGCAAGTATGTCATCGACTAGTATGCGAGATTCTAGAGAGAAGAGTCAGTGGGCTGACTTTTGATATAGGTGGAAAGAGGGCTAGAGTTAAGCTCTTGGATATTTCTCTAATTCTCGGGCTGCCGCTACACACTACAACTGAGAAGTCTTGGCCCCGATCTTGTAGTGCCTTCAAGGATAGAATGTTTAAAGGGGAATCGAAAATCACTTCAACAATGATTCGGGATTTGTTTGAAGGAAAGAAGACAAAAATACAAGACAAGATTAGGTTGGTAATTATGTACATCATTGATGTATTCCTCCCACCTAAGCCAGGAGACCTTGTGGAGATGAGGTTCTGGGCTATGATGGACGAGGAGGGCTTGAGTATATTCTAAAATTATCCTTGGGGCAGGGAAGTGTATGTGCAGCTATGGAGAGGAGTTGAAAATGCATACGAGGACATGAGGAAAGGTAGATTCAATTTGCTTGGTAGTTCAGCTATTTTACAGGTATGAATATCAACTACCAAACTAGTGACAGTTTCCAATATTATTTTTTAATATTTGATATACTAATTGTATTATCAATTATGTATTTATGCAGTTTTGGTTTTTTGAATTGGTGGAAGCAAGGGCAGTTGGATTGGATTGGTTTCAGCGGGCGGATGGATTGCAACCTAGGATTTTGAAGTGGCTGGTGCAAAAGGCACCTGGCTACAAGCTCCACATACGAGCCCTGAACAAAGGACAGATTGCTGATGGGTTTGAGTGCACTGACACTGAGTCTGCACTAGAGGTGGTTGCCAAGGGCTTGGATGTGGCAAACAACATCGAAAAGGATCTGGCAGCTGATGATTCTGTGGAAGAGGTGGAAGCAGAGAAAGATCTTCCAGTTGAACAGAAGAGGCCCAGAGATAGAACAGGTGATGTAGACAGCTATGAGGAGGGGAACAGTAGAGCTCACTCTACTGGACAACACAAGAGGCCCAAACAGCAGCAAAAAAGAGCAGAAGAAGTAGGGGAGGGAGCAGATGACGCTCTTCCAGAAATAGGTAATATTCTTTTGTTGGTGATTTTATTGCGATGATATTTTCATTCAGTTATGATTCCATTGCAGTGTTTTGCCTTCGTTATCTCATATTGGTGCATTTCTTTCTGACTATTGCATGTGTTCTTCACATATTTTTGTTGTTGTAGACCTTAGGTATTTCCTCAAGAAAAAGGCCTATGACTTTGGAGGCCATCTAAGAGCATAATCACCTCCTCTTTGTAGTTTGTCTTCACGTGTACGAGCTTAATTGGAAGGTTAGGGAAGAAGTCTGCGTGATCAAGTATAGACATGAACGGGAGTTCAACTCCCTCAAGAAAATGTGTCATATACTAGAAGTGGGACAAGAGCTTCCCAAAATGTATAAAAAGGCAGATAGTGAGGCGAAGAGGCAAAGCTGCCAAGCCCTTCCCCTGTGGTGGATGCTATGTCCCCTAATGTCCCATTCTCATCAAGGTTCAAGTATTTGGCAACCAAGTCAATTTTTCAAAATAAGGGGAGGAGGCTGGAATACGATGATGACACTGGCTCCTCACCTATTCTCTCTCCAGATGCAATAGGCAGGAAGGACACTACCTCTCCAATTGACTCACCTCATTGCTGGTCTCTGAATCTAAATGAGGAGGCTCAAGAGGATAGTGAAAGTGAAGAGGCATCACCAAAAGTTACAGAGAGGCATGTGGGGAATCCATATCAAGTGAGGTCATTCATTTCCATTGAATCGGATTCCACTACTTGTAGACCAGTGACAGTCATTGATCTACAAAGCTTTTTAGTAAGTGACCAATTTACCTTCTACATACTTACTTCCTCTCATGATGCTTCATATGTGCAAACTTTAACCACTCATTCATTAATTATGGTATGATACAGGCAGCGTATGGCCATAGGGAGGATGTTGCCCACACCACTACAAGCAGGTCAGTCCATCTGATGGTATCTGTGTTGAGAAGCACAAATCCTGCCTTGCAATGTCGATCCTCTTTCTTTTGTGAGGTTGCACTCCGACGCAATGAGAGGGAAAACCATTTCAGTGAGTTCTACTTAATACCCAAGGATGAGACAATTGTTGACACAATTTGGAGGCTGCCAACATAATTCTTACACATCGATGTTGGCCTTGCTAATGGATTACCTATCAAGATTAGCAACCTCCATAGCATTAGGTGGCAAGGATACCCTGGGGTGGAGGAAGAGATGTCATACGCAGGATGGTTCGACATCTTTATCGTTGATGCATATGTGGCACTCATGCGAAAGCACTTGAGGAAACTGCATGGTGAAGAGCTTCCCATCGTCTTCATATTTGATCCCCACTTCTTGGTGAGTTACCTTAACATTGTATACGAATGAATACTTGTGATCATGCTTCTTTCTTCCTTACTTTGTACATGCATGCAGTCATTTTGCAATGTTGACCAGAAAGCTTTCGATACATGGATGATGGGTAGAAAGCCTAAAAGTTTTGATCATGAGGCTTTGTATGAAGATTGGAACAAGAATGTGCACACATCTTGCAAGGGGTGCAAATGGTGATCATGCATTCATGTACAGTAGGTGGCTTGTTCCAGTCATCAAGAGTAATCACTGGTCCTTATTGGACTTTAGATTTGGTGAACACACGATGTTCATTTACTATAGCCTTGGGACATGAGGGAGATTTGAGCATGAAAAGTCAATATTCCTCCATGCCATGAGGAGGTAGGCAAAGTATGGTGGGTTTTTTTTTGGTTTTCCATTCGAAGATGGGGATTAGGAGAAGTAGAAAACTATGCATGTTGAATCACAGAAGCAAGTGGGGTTTGATGACTCCAGGGCATACCTTTGTTACTTTATGTATAAACTTGCATTTGGACAAACTCCAGAAGCCGTTGATGTGAAGCAATTCAGGAAATAGGTTGTGTGGTACATTCTTAGTTATGTATCAATGTATGGACAAAACTAGGCTTGTGGTACATTCTCAGTTGTGATACCATTATGATGTAGTTCAGTTTGTGGTACATTCTCAGTTGTGATAATATTATGATGTAGTTCAGTTTGTGGTACATTCTCAGTTGTAATACCATTATAATATAGTTCAGTTTGTGGTACATTCTCAGTTGTAATACCATTATGATGTAGTTCAGTTTGTAGTTAGGACTTGGTTTTTGGTTATAACTGATTTGATGTGGATGCGTATGTGATTATGGCTAGTTGTGGACAAATTTATGTTATAGTTCTGACATGTTAATTGTATTTGTGAAGTTAATATGTGGTGTGATGAATATTTGTGAACGTTGTGGTTTATCATTTTTTGCTGTTGCGATGCATTTACGAGTCTGTTGCGATGCAGTTGTTTTGGGTTTGCGATGTGTTTGTGGTAGCATCTCAACTTCTCAATAAAGGTATCACAACTTCAATATTTAGGCATTGCAACTTCTCATTTAAAGGTATCACAACGTAGATCCATCATGTATCACAACTTGATTGTTATACATAGCACATTCGAACTTGATTGTACACACATATATTCGAATATGTTATGTATGTCAGCACATTATGCCATAACAACTTAGTAATAATGGTATCACAACTCAATTGTCATACATATGTTCGAATGTGTTATGTATGTCAACACATTATGTCATCACAACTTCAACATTTAGGCATCGCAACTTTTCATTTAAAGGTATCGCAACTTCAACATTTATACATCGCAAATGTAACCTAACTTAGCAATAATGGTATCACAACTAGATTATCATATATAACATATTCGAACATATGTACACACATGTTCGAATATGTTATGTATGTCAACACATCATGTCATAACAACTTAGTAATAATGGTATCACAACTTGATTGTCATTTCGAATGTATTATGTATATCAATACATCATGTCATCACAACTTACTAATAATGGTATCACAACTTCAACATTTAGGCATAGCAAATGTCACCTAACTTAGCAATAAAGGTATTGCAACTTGATTGTTATACATAACACATTCGAACATATGTACAAGGTTCTGACAAGTTAATACGTGGTTCTAGATCCATCACTACTTACCTATATCCATGACTACAATGTCGTGCAATACAATAACATGCATAAGAGTCAACACATCATGTCATAACAGCTTAGTAATAATGGTATCACAACTTCAACATTTAGGCATTGCAAATATAACCTAACTGACTAAAAATGCATCGTAACTTGATTGTGTTGGGTTTGCGATGCATTTGCGATTAGTTTGTTGTCCTTTGCGATCTGGTTGCGATTTGGTAGATAAATTGGTGATACCATTCAAGGATTTAACACATTCAAACATATCTACAAGGTTCTGACAAGTTTATACGAGGTTGTAGATCCATCACTACTTATCTATAACCATCGCCACAATATCGTGCAACACAGCAACATGCATATGAGTCAACACATCATGCAACAAAACATGTCATTACAACCTAGCAACAAATGTATCGCAACTTCAACATTTAGGCATCGTAAATGTCATGTAACTTAGCAATAATGGTATCTCAACTTGTCCTATATAACACATTCGAACATATCTACAAGAGCAAAGATGTAATAGTACTCAGATTATTATAGACCTTGCTAAGTAGTTTAGTAGTCTAAACTGAAACAAAAAGTCTTAACAATAACTTATTCCACAAGCAGGTTAACCCGCAATGGGTGCCGTGCATATGCTCTTATTGTGTCCAAGTCCAAATAAGACGCTTATCCAACAACTTCTGTAACTGATCCTTCAATTCCTTCAGTTCAGCAGGTGCCATCCGATATGGTGCTTTCGATATCGATGTTGTTCCCGGCATCAGATCTAAGTAAAGTCAATATTCCTTCTTGGTGGCTGATCTATACATGAAATATGCATTTTATTATCTCCTAAACTTATATTTATGCTAGTGTTTGATTAGAATTACTACTACTTTAATATAGTTTTTGGTTTTTGTAGGAAACAAGAGTAATATACAAAAATGAGGTGAAAACGGACTTCAATGGTTAAATCTTTATAACTTCATATACACATATCAGATTGGACTGATTCAAATCTTATGTTAAATTTCTAGAAGTCAGCTTTCCAACGCCACCAACCGCGCATAATTCGGAGTTTGGAGCGAAAAGTTATGACCATTGGAAAATCGTGCTGCAAAATGAATAGTAAAGCGATCGATCGGTGATAGATCGCAAAGCGATCGATCGGCCATAAAAGTGATCGATCGCCGTATACGCAGAATTGAAATAAGGCTTATTTTGACTTGGATTTGGAAGGGGATTTGAGGGTTTTCCTTCACCCATATATATATGCCTTAAGGGAGAACGTATTGGGCATTAGAGAATAGAGTTTTGAGTCCCTTTGGAGGCTAGAGTGGAGCAAGAGAAGGAGCTTTTGGAGCAAAAAGAAGAAGAAAGATTCATGACGATGGATCTACATAAACAGGCTTTTCTTTTCTCTTCATCTATGTGTAACTAAATTCCTTGTCAAGGCTTGATGAAGCCCTAGATGTATATTGCTACTCTTGATAGTTTAATTTTATAAAGTTGATTTTGATTTATGCTTAATGCGATTTCATGAGTATTCTTTTGAGTGCTTGATCATAGACTTGATTGATTATGAATGAAATTAGATATTGTGATTGATTTTATGCCCGATCAAGGATAAGATTAATTGCATTATAATAGAGTTGTGATTGATTCTATGCCCGATCAAGGATAGGATTGATTACAAAATAGTGGATGAACTTTCGTGTCCGATCAAGAACGTTAGTGAATTCATTATTAATTCGTGTGTCCGATCAAGAACACGAATTACCATATCATGTCAATGTATGCTTAATAATAATTGAGAGTAGTAATTGCATGTCTAGTTGTGGATTCTCTGCCTTGATACTTCTCCATATTGATTAAATCTCAGTTAGATTAGATAAAGTCCATTGCTTTCTTTAGAATTAATTAAACTACATCTTTTTCTTCTCTTGAATTTGGTAAAAGATTAATCCGTCCCTGAGGTTCGACAACCCTTTAATACTCGCCGTAGTACAATTGCCTTGTGCACTTGCAAGGGTTTATATTTAAACGATCAGTGGCAAACAAGGCAACTCCTCCGGAAAGACATCTAGGAATTCATTCACCACCTCAATTTCCTCTAAATTAGGGTTCTACAACTGATAACACAGTCGCTAAAACGGCTCTACAACCCTTAGCTACCAATTTCTAAACTTTCATTGCAGAAATCAGACAATTTTCCTTCCTCGATCGAATTCCTTAGAACATTAATTCTTTCTTTCCCGATATTCTAAAATAAACTCTTCTTGCTACAATCTACCGTAGCATCAAACTTAGCTAACCAGTCCATTCCTAAAATTACATCAAAGTCAATCATCTCAAGCAATACACGGTTAGCATTCAACACAACATCCACAATCACAACAGGAGAATCCTTTAGATACTCAGTTGCTATCACTGAGTCTCGAACAAGAGTAGAAATAGAAAGATCACAATCTAGTCTAGACGATTTCTTTTCTAGATTTGCAGCAAACACCACATAAATAAAGGATCTCGACAATCCAGGGTCAATCAAAACTCTAGCCAATCTATCCAAGATAAGTAGAGTACCTTCAATCACATCACCTGAAGCTTGATCCTTCTCAGCCGAAGGCAAGGCGAAGACTCGTGCCTAAACCTTCTTGCTCGACTCCCCTCCTATCTTCTTGTCACGGTTGGGACAATAAGGCGTGATATGCTCGACCTCATTGCAGTTGTAGACCTTCTAGTGTCTTGTGGACACGACTTTCTAGCATGCGACTGTTGTCTGCAAAATCTGCATTTGCCTCCAGCTTCTTGGCTGTTGTTACGCTGAGGTTGATGGTACGGCACCATTGCACGACTCTGGCCATTGCCACGATTCATCTGCAGCTACTGTTTAGTCGATCAATTGTTGAAGCGACTACCGTTCCCAAACCTCTTAAATCCAGCACTGTCACGCCCCAAAATTTCTGGCCTCGTCGGAGTACGGAAGACATTTTTTTTTCATGAGTATGTTTGAGGCCAGAAACCTTGAGATATGACCGAATACTCGAACATCCCGTCTAATACATCACCATGAATAGATGTGTACTCGACATAACACAACTGAGTCTTTAAATAACATCATTAACACATATGAAATGGGAACTTAACAATCTTAAAATTAATCCATAATACAAGTCAATCAAAATTATTAAAATGCTTTGGCCAACATGCCAATAATATTAACACTAAATTTAAAATAATAAAGATAACTTTATCTTCCACGACTGTCTTCGAGTCTTCCATTATCTGCACTTGCCATAGCTATACTTTCTTCATGCCTGCATCATAGGATGCATGAGTATTCCGAAGAAATACCCAGTAGAATGAAAAAACCCACAAAAATAGAATATACAATATAGGACAAAGAGTAGGGTTTAATATGAGACAGTTGAATAATCAAGAATATTTGAACTGAGCAACAAGAATTCCATTACAAGAGGAAATAACATCATCAATGAAGACTCCTAAATATCCAAAGTGTAAGGAGAGAAATTACCATAATCCAAGACTCAGAACATCAACGCTTCTTGACTCTCAAGTATAGAGCAAGGACAATAAATTATACGACTCCAAACAAATACCTGTGTAAGGAGAGAATGGTCAAAATACTAATGGCTCCAGGCATCTATAGTGCAAGGAGTTACAATTTCTGCTCGCTGAATTTACCAACCCCGTGTGATAAAATATACCAGAATCATGCTAGAGGTTCTCCCTTCGGAACCCGGCCACGCGTCTAGGCATGCTGGCCCCATCCGTGCTTACGGGCACAATGGGCGGAGATGGCAGACCTTCCGTAATATCATACAGCCTAAACGTACGTATTTGCCTCCCTTCGGGCAATAAGGAATCAAAATTCCATAAATATCGGAGGTCACACTGGACCTAGCAATGGCTCGTGAACATACTATGATTCCACCAAACAATTAGTGGAGAAATAGATCAATGTCAAACTGGACAATGTTTTAACAATAGCAGAGGTCTCAACTTTTTGAGAATAGGGTAACTCTTACTTTAATGACTCACTCATGAAGTATGAATAGAATGGCAAAGACTCTCAACAATAACCATGTTACGCATACATAGCCCTAGATAAGACTTATGAAGAAAGACTTGATCAAGAATTGCCTTTCAAGACTCCAAGAAAACTCAAGTTATATCATGAAGAATATCAAGTTCTGGTTTCAAAGAAGACTTGACTCAAACAGACTCAATAACAGGTAAACTGAAGTTTCTCAAACGAATGGAAGTGCATTGATCAAATAGAAATAGATGGTTTGGTTTCCAATTGGAAACACGAATCGAGTTAATATCACCAGTGGAACATATAAGACTTGATGAACATCAAACCACTCACCATTAGCCCATGATACTATAGTATTATACTTAGTCCATCCTACTGTAATATTACTTAAAGTCTTATATAATACATATAAAGTTCTTAGTATACTTATTATAGCATAGGCTATTGTTTTGATAAAGTTTTCCCAACCTTTACCATAATTACAGTATTCTATTTTTACATATTAATCAACTTCCGACCCTTACCAACATCAAAACAGAAGGGATTAGACTCTAAAATTTTTACTGTGATTCCTATGTGTCTAGTTTACAACCCAACAAACGGCATATTTTTATGATTTTTATATAAATAGTTATAAATATTTTAATGAAGGTCGTCAGTGCAGAAACAGTTCTGGCTGAGACCCTTAATCATAGTTCTAATCAAATTGTGAGTGTGTTTACCCCATAATCCATTCAATAATACATAGTATACTTGAATATCTTCCATATCTTACTTATTTCAGAACTTTATTAGGTATGATATATCATAATATTTACAAGGATTGAGGTGTACTTTTATTATCTTAATTTATCTCACACACATACCCCTTTTTCTAGTTGAATTAGGCAAATTGGACAACTAATTAAGCACGATAAAATTTGGACAGCAATGTCAGAGACCAAAAGAACACAAGGAAGCTTCAAATAGGACTCCAGATAATTCAAACTTCTCATCATTGGGCTAGCAAGTGTAACAATTAGGAATTGGAACATCAAGGTTCACACGATTGAGCAACAACATGTAATAACTTGATAATTCAAAAGATTGGTACTTAGCGATTGACTCTCATGAAGATTTACAATTATAAATCAATATATTGACACAAGAAGCACTTGAACAAGGTATGAAATTCAGATCCAAGAGTGTGGGAAAAATCATCCTACCTGGTCCAAACGTAGTATCTTCTTGCTTCCTCGCGAAGGCTTTTGATTCCTCTACACGATGCCACTCTTTAGTGCTTCGATTGTTGACTCTTGAGATGAAGGAAAATGTGTAAAGCTTGCTGGAACAAAGGAGAAGGAGAAAGTCTTGGGACGTTCACAAAAGATTTGGTTTGAAAAATACCAGCCAACCCTCTCTCTTGTGCTTATATAGACCCAAAACCTACTACAACTTCAATATCTTCAAATCAAGACTCTTTCCTAATCCAAACTCTCACTACCAAATAAAAGCTCTCCCTCATTAGTAAGGGACGTTCATCCATGTTAATCCATTTGGTTGTTAAGATTTTGTGGTATTTTATTAAGATACTAATCATATTCAAGTCTATCTCCTACCATAACTAGGAAATTGCCAACTCTTTCCTTGCTCACTTGGACGTCCCAAAATAATTGCTTGCCTACTTTTGATTGGCTGATGTTGATCTCCAATTTGGTATGGACGTCCAATACATAGGTTTCCTCATTTAATTAGGATTTTAAATCTCTAATAAGATTCGTTCACTATCTTAATCCTAATTACAGCACACTGTCATATGCATAATAGTCAACTTCCGACTCTTCCCAAGGTCAGTACAGTTGGACTTAGACCCTGAAATTTTTATTAGAGTTATCCCTATGAGTCTAGTTTCTAACCCCACTGATTTATATTTTTTCGATTTTAGTAGAATTAGTTATTAATTATTTACTACAGACTATTGACACAGAAATAATACTAGCTGAGCTTACAATCTTAATCATACTTTACATATCTCATTCCAAACTAGGAAACTACCATATCTAGGCCAACCAACTAGACGTCTCCTTTCTATTGGTTGATTAAAAAGTGAAATATTTATCTATTTTTAATTAAAATTTATCTTCCATAATTATCTCAACTGAACTGATACTTCCCGATCCTTCACGATACTTACCATATTTACCGCTATTAGGTCAAATCGTAGATTTTGCTCCAAGATTTACTCCCACCATCCGAAGATCATCTTATGGCAAGGTTACCCAAGTTCATAAATCACCCCTGGGCTAGTGTCATGTGGCTCAGCGCCCAGGTCCTGCATCTTGGCTTGAGTCCTACGTGCACAGGTCTCTGACATCCCACGGTTGCACTACTCGTCATACTAACACGCGTGCATCACTAACCACACATCAAAACCAAATTCACTTTACTAATTAAGAGTAATCCACTGAACACATGCCCTGGCGCCTGGCCCCACTCCTGGCATCAGGTGTTCTCAGACCCTGGCGCCAGGTTGGCCTCAACGCCAGGTTGTGCCTAGCGCCAGGACCAACCCTCGCGTCCTGGTTTTATACTACTATTAGCCATGCGATTAACAAATTATATCACATCATTAAATCAAATAACACATCAAAGCACATCGCATAACCAGAAATCAAATCAGGAAATGAAACTTTCCTATTTTAGACCAATTTCCTAAAATAGATACATTTAGTTAACGTACCAATTTTCTGGGTGTTACAAGCACGCTTGAAGTTACCATCTTGACTTTTACCTGAACTCCCTTTACTCTCTTGAGTCCTTTTAAAATCATCCTCAAGAATTGAGGCTAACTCCACTGCCTTTGCCACTGTGTTTGGTTGTGAAACTAGAACTTTCGCCCTCAAACCATCACGCAGACCATTAACGAACCTCCTTGCCTTAACCACGTCGTTAGGACAGGCGTCTGCCATGAAATGCTGTAACTGTTCGAACTTGGTCTCATACTGCAACACCGACATGGAACTTTGGACAAGTTACAGGAACTCCTTCTCTTTCTTACGTTGGACATGCGGAGGAAAGTAATTGTTGAAAACCTCTTTAAATTCCTCCCACGAAATGTCTTGTCCTGCTTCGAAGTTGTTCTACTCCGTCGAATCCCACCAAAAGACTGCTTCGCCAACAAAAAGATATGTAGCCAAAGACTACCTGTTCTTCAGCAGGAACCTTCATTCCTTTAAACAAACATTCCACTTCAACGACCCAACGCTCGCTTTTTCTGGACTGTTGTCTCCTGAAAATGCTGAACCCTCTCTTTTGAACCTTTCTATGGTCGGCGCCTTCACCTTAGGCGTGCTACTACTCCATCCACCATTTCTTAGTTCAGTAGCAAGCTGCCTCACCGTATCTGTCAGATTCTGACTCGTGGCTTCCTCTTGAGAAGTATTAGGTGCAGCACTTGAACGTCTACCGCGAGCTCCAGACACAACCATCTTCGATTATCTACAGCCAAGGAAAGAAGATGAATTAGGATTTAACACACGATTCCATTTTAATTCATCCTTCGATCCATTGACTTCTAAGCGCAACAACACACCAAACCACAAAGCAAGAACACAACAAATAACTCAAACCAACAACTTTTTATTCAATTCAAATATAAGGATTACACCTAATTCCTTAGCATATAGATCAGGGTTTATTAAAAAATTCTAATCATTCTAAGGCTTCCTAATCAAATTTCCAAAATACTAACTCTCCAGAGGTACTCATCTAAGATTACTAATGATGTCCAAGTTGGAGCAAGCTTTAACTCCTGGTGCCAACGAATCTCCCATCCTGTCATATGAGGCCATCTATACCCCATAGACTTAAATCGAATATATAGGGCGTGAGAAAGTGCCACATCAGTCTCATCCCGTACATACACTAGATGTTCTCTAATAGACTGAGCTTCCAGAGTAATACGTATAGGTGAGTATACTTCCGCAAAACCCAAAAGAACATCAATCGCTGAAGGTCCTCTTATATCTCCCCATCCTAAAGGAAAATGCATCACCTCCGCTGGCACACGAGCCTCTTCTACACATATTAGGTAGGGTTCCTCTTCTAGGTCAATCAGACAGGGCTCCTCTTCTATCCCCATACCTATGTCTCCCTGTGTCCAGCTGGCTAACCACTGACGAGCAGCTTCCTGTTGGTCCTTCTCGTAAATTCTACCACTTCGAGTTCTCGCCATTAAACCTAATCCAGAAAATCATTAGTCTGAGGGTAAGTTACTAGTCCCCTCAATCTTTTAGGGCTCTACACACATCACAGAATAGTGTTATTCAAAATTCCTTGTACAACGAATAATTGTTTAAGTCATTCTTACGCTCTGATACCAAGCTGTCACGCCCCAAATTTCTGAACCTTGATTAGAGTGCAGAAGCACCAATCCAACAATGGTGTGGAGGTCTGAATTCTGGGACGGAACCAAATACTCGATCATTCTCATTCCCATTTAACATGATATGGGACAAATACAGGATCGATCATGACTAAATAATTTCCACGTACTAAAATTTTGAATAACAAAATCAAAAGTCTATTTAGACTATTACATCCATTAAGTCTCACTAGACCAATTTAAAATAAAACGCAATCCGGCATACAAGCCAACAAGTTCATAAAGATTACTAAATAAAGCATAATAAAATAACATCCTCAAACTGCAATCTGCCACAAATCACTATTGAAAATAACTTGTCAGTTCTTTTCCTTCTTGATTCCTGCATCAAAGGATACATGAGTATTCCATAAGAAATACCCAGTAGAATGCCAAGAAAAACCCACAAAACAAGAAATTACAGGAATACTGACAATACAGTATAAAGAATAAAGACAAGTTCAATAATATCAGGATTAGCAAATACAGAGTTTACTTACCTAGATACCAATCATCATCAAAAACCCTCAACGGTCAAGAAATAGATAAAATCAAAATTCAAAACTCCAAATGTACAATGCATAAGGAGAAGACAAAATGGATATTAGCTCCAGACATCCAAAGTGTATGAGACAACAATTTCTGCTCTCAGCTCAGTCCACTTCCCCTATGGATATCAATACCAGAACATCCTATAGGTTCTTCAGAGGAACCCGGCCATGCGTCTAGGGATGCTGGCCCCATCGGTGCTTGTGGGCACAATGGGCGGAGACTGCGACCTTCCGTAATATCATACAGTCTGAACTACAGAGGTTCGTTAAATAATCTAATATCACAGAGGATCTAGCAATGGCTCGTAAGCATACTATGATTCTACTCTAAGAGTGTTCGTTAATGACTCTTGGTGGAGAAACAGTTTACATCGAACTGATTTAATATAGAAATAACAAGAGCTCTCTCATCTAGAGACTCAGACAATAATTTTCCCGAATCTGACTCGCAGAGAAGTTAGACAACAATCTCATTGATACAATCCGAATTGACTCACATCGAAGTACTCAAGAAATTATAGTGACCAACATCGGATAACTCAAATTGAGACTCATCAAAGATTGAAACACTGAACATTTTTACCGTATTAGCCCTATATATGACAATCCCCAAGAATACACAAGATCCACATTTCCAGAAATAGGTCAAGTCATGGTGTACAAAGTGTAGAATTTTTAATAGGAAACTCCTTGGGCATGAAACCGTTCAAGAATATTGATACTTAACACAATTAATTTCGGGCAGAAGATCTCAGCTCTACATCCCGTACTCATAATTTAATATTACTGTAACCAATACCCTCATAGTCTTACATTATAAAATTGGGACATTGATACCATATTTACCCATAACTTATAGTAATAATACGAATTAGGGTTTTAGTACATAATACTGTATTCTTCCCCATGCATATCAGACAACTTCCATCGACCACCACTATCTACACAGTACGAACTACTTTTTGAAATTTTTATCACACATAGCCCTGAATGTATAGTTTTTAACCTAATAGACGGAATATTTTTCTGAGTTTTGTACAATAAATTATCATTTTTCGATTATTACTCGTCAGTGCAGGAACAGTCCTAGCCAAGAGCAAATATCATCATGTACTTCGATTAATTAATGAGTTAAACCCAATTAACTAATTAATCCTTCTTACTAACATTAATTACCCATCCCTTTAGTACTTTACAGAACTTGGTTGTTTCTGGAATCCTACGATACCTTCATCTTATAAAGAGTTTTATATTACTCGATTGCCTAATACCCCATGTAACTCCATACAACTCACAATACCCAAAGAAGACACTTTTAATTGGACACTGAAATAGCCATTGACACTGTAGCATAACTCCAAAAATTAAATGCACTTTAAGACAACCCTAGAATGTAAATAAGTTTGGGTAAGGAAGGGGGGAGACATTTGATCTTCCCGTAATGCCCTCACCGATTTTTACCTTTTTTCCCTCCAAAAGTCACTTCCATCAGCCCCATAATTATATTTTGTCTTTTTTTCCCCTTCTCCCCCTCCCCTCATTACATTACCGCGCTCCTCCCTTTCTTGCAACTCTCTTCCCCCTCTCTCTTGGGCGCCCCTTTCTTCCTCATTATTTCTCCCTCCCCTCCTAGCTGCCCCTTTCTTCTTCATCATTTCCCCTCCCCCCCTCTTGGCCACTATTGCAACTGGGTGACAAGCGTCCGTGGAGAAGGCTTAATCAGTGCATAGTCGAGGGAAAGTTGTCACTTGTAGAAACCATGATGTAAGTACAAAAAACTTGGATTTTTTTATGTGTAGTGGTGTTTGGTAAGATATAGGTCCCTTGTGATTTAGTATCATATGCAATACATATTTTAGTTGCTCCCTTGTAAGTGTGTTGCCTCATATACAGGTTGTTGTGTTGCATGATGTGTTGCCCCATATGCATGTTATTGTGCTGCAAGTTGCAATGTATTTTTAGTCATTACAGTCAAGTTGAGACTCATTTTTAGTCAGTTATGTTACAGTTGTGATGCGTTACTATTACAGTTATGATACACTTATTGCTAAATTGTGTTGACATAATGTGTTGCCTCATATGCACGTTGTTGTTGTGTTGCACGACTCTGTGGCTATAGTTATAATTGAGTAATGATGGATCTAGTACTCTTTATGATGGATCATATATAAGTATTGATGCATGAAAGTGTAGCACCTGAAAAATTGGTATGGTTACTAAAACTGCTATTTTACGATACTGTTCTAAAATAGGAAAGTTTTGCTGCCTGGTGATGTTTTATAATATGGTGTGTTGAATTATTATTTTGATGCTTATGAAAGTGTGGAATTGATAAACCAGATTAGGCAGAATACTAGGGCGCGAGGACTAGCCTTGGCACTAGGCTCAACATGGCGCTGAGGCTGGCCTGGCGCCAAGGGCTGAGTGCAGCTGATGCCAGGAGTGAGGGTCAGGCGCCAGGGTGTGTGTACTAAGTGTTGTGACTTGTTGGAATTATTTTGATTTATTAAGTTGGACCTTTGTAACTTGGGAATTTATTTTTGGTAAGTAATTACACGCGTACCAGAAGCCGGAAAAGCATTGGGTGCCAGATTCGTTGGGCGCCAGGGTCACCTGGGCTCCAAAGCTGAGCAAGGTTCTAGAGTCACGTGGACACATGCCTAGGGCGTGTACACATGATTGATTTGATGTGATTTGATTAGTTGTGGGAAAGAGAGCAAAACATGGAGCAATAGCAATGCAGATCTTTAATTCAATTTGAATTTGAAATTGAATTGAATTAGGAAGTTGCAATTGTGGTAAATTTGGTAATTGAAGAGATTGCTTTTAGACGTGATGGGAAGGCTTAGCATGGCACATTCAATTTGAATTAAAGGCACCATGTGTTAGGGGAAAAGATCATGCAATTGGTTTTCAACTGGGGAAGTTACTAATCTTGTTATAGTAACTAATCTAATTGGCTAAAATCCCAACCATAAAGAGATTGCAATTGATTTTGAGTCAATGGAGAACCACGTCCTTGACTGATAACTCTCCCTTTTGATAATAATTCGTGACCCTTAGATGAGATAGTGATCAACGGTGGTGATTAAAAGATTGGAATTAAGACCTCACCTATATAAACTCAAACAAGGAGGAGCTGGCATCCCTTTTTGGAGCCTTGGGAGTCGTACAAGGGGTGTGGTGTTTCAGCCACTTCTCCCTCTTTTCGATCAGAGAACTCCTTGGTGGTGTGAGCCTTGGTTCGTGGGAATTCGCGAGCAAAGGAAGTGGTGCGAGGAAGAGTCGAAGTGCATAGAGATTTCAGTTTCATATACAAGGTAGGATGCTTCTTTTTCCTACAAACCTTATTCATTGAAAATCTGATGAGATAGATCATATTATATGAATGCTTTTTGAATGATTCAAAGGTGTGTCTATGTTGTGTTCACACGAGTTTTGTTTCATATCATGTATTATGATTATATGTGAGGCACACTTGAATTGTCGAACTAATTTAAGTGCATATTTCTATTCTTCGCGTGTCCTAGTGCTTAGATTGACATCTGATCTATACATGAAATATGCATTTTATTATCTCCTAAACTTATATTTATGCTAGTGTTTGATTAGAATTATTGCTACTTTAATATAGTTTTTGGTTTTTGTAGGAAACAAGAGTAATACACAAAAATGAGGAGAAAAATAACTCGAATGGTCAAATTATCATAACTCCGTATACAAATATCTGATTGAACTGATTTAAGTTTCATATTAAAGTTCAAGATGTCAGCTTTCCAACGCCACCAACCACGCGCAATTCGGAGTTCGGAGCAAAAAGTTATGGCCATTTGAAGATTCCAGACACTAAAAACGATTGATCGCATCCTTACGCGATCGATCGCGTCTTCCGCTAAAAAAACACTACATTGGAGAAAACGATCGATCGGACACCAAAACGATCGATCGTATCTACTGGAATTTTTGGCCTAGCACGAAGTTTTGAAGACAGTAAAAATGATCGATCGACTTCGTCCGGCGTCGTTCGCCATACGATCGATCGGAAGTAATTAACAAAGGAAAACGACTTCGTTCGGCTGCGTTCGCAAGGCGATCGATCGTGCTATACGGGCGGTCGATCGGTGCATACGGAAAACGCAATTTAACCCTATTTTGATTCGGATTTGGAAGGGGATTTGAGGGCTTTCCTTCATCCTTATATATATGCCTTAAGGGAGAACGTATTGGGCATTCAACCTTGGAGAACCAGAGCTTTATTGGAGGCTAGAGAGGAGCAAGAGAAGGAGTCTTGAGCAAAGAAGAAGAAGAAGGATTCATGACGATGGATCTACACAAACAGGCTTTTCTTTTCTCCCTTTCTATGTGTAACTAAATTCCTTGTCAAGGCTTGATGAAGCCCTAGATGTGTATTGCTACTCTTGATAGTTTAATTCTATAAAGTTGATTATGATTCATGCTTAATGCGATTTCATGAGTTCTTTTGAGTGCTTGACCATAGACTTGATTGATATGAATGAAATTAGATCTTTTTAATTCTTGCGCTTAGCTAAAAGTAGGCTGGTGTTAATTCTATGCCCGACCAAGGATAGGATCATTAGCCCAAATGATAATTCTATGCCCAACCAAGGATAGAATTATCTACATTAATTTTTAGTGGATGAACTCTCGTGTCCGACCAAGAACGTGAGTGAATTCATTGTGATTTGTGTGTCTGACCATGAACACAAATTACCATATCATGTTAACTTATGCTTAATAATAATTGAGAGTAGTAATTGCATGTCTAGTGGTGGATTCTCTGCCTTGATACTTCTCCATATTGATTAAATCTCAGTTAGATTAGATAAAGTCCATTGCTTTCTTTAGAATTAATTAAACTACATCTTTTTCTTCTCTTGAATTTGGTAAAAGTATTCACCGTCCCTGAGGTTCGACAATCCTTTAATACTCACCGTAGTACAATTGCCTTGTGCACTTGCAAGGGTTTATATTTAAACGATCAAGTTTTTGGCGCCGTTGCCGGGGACGGAAGTCAATAGTTTACCAGATTCTTAGTATAATTAGTGTTAGAGTAGTTTAGTGAGTCTTAGCTTAGATTATTTGTCAGTAGCTTAATTTGTGTTTTGCTTTCTTTTGCAAGGTTAAGAGAGGACGTGGAATTCTCGCCAACGTGGAAGGGCCACCCCTTCCCCTAGTTTGCATTCTCTTTTCCTTATCTTTTTAGATTAATTTGTGTGTTTGGTGTTTTTCTTTTCTTTCTGTGACTGCATGTTGTGCTAGTTGTGGCTATTAGGACTGCTAGTTGTTGATATCTAGGACTGATAATTGCTAGTTGTGGATATCTAGGGTTGATTTTTTGATTTGTGGATGTGTGATATTTTGGTTCGGTTGATGAATGCATGGTGAAGAAATGTCTTCACCTTTCTATGGATTTAGCCATGAGAACCCATATAGGAGCTTTAATGATTATTGTTCTTCACACACACCTAATCCCCCTCCTTATGAATTGCCCTACCACCCACATCCCTTATATTCTGATTCTTACAACCGTGGTTGGGATAATCACTCTAATTTTGGGAGTGGCACATCTTCCCTACAATACACAACTCCTTATATGTCAGAACCATGTGCCCTCTGTTTAAGTCCTATTCATACCCCAGTGGAGTGCCCTTTGGCCCATGCGTACCCTGATTTTATAAGAAAATATGTGAATGAGGCCCAAAGTCTTCATAGGTGGGAGGACCATTCCAATTCTCCTTGGGAGCAACCCCACCCTGGGCCCACTCTTCATCAGGCCCCTAGACAAGATTTCCTAAGCCAACAACTACCTTACCACTCAGCCTCTACTCCTCAGTTTGGTCAATCTACCTTAGAAGATAAAATGAACCAAATAATAGCCAACCAATCTGCCATCCTCACAGCCTTAACTAAGTTGTCAACTGGATATAAGGAAATGAGAGAAGAGTACACCCCACCTGTCCAACCTCAATATCCGATGGGCCAATTTTCTGATGAAGGGATCTGTTTTTCCCCTGACTATGATGTTACATCCCTTCAAAATGCCCAAAGGTTTGACAATGAGCTTGAGTGGGTTTTACATAATGATCAAGAGGGTGTAGAAATTAAAGAAGAAGTGAGTGTGTTGATAGAACCAAATTTTCAACCTTCTTCTATATCTAAGGAGTTGCAGTCTACAACACTATTAACAGAACCTTCTATTCCTGAAGCACCATTCATATCTTGTCTAGATCAATCTAACTCTTTGTTTAATGAAAGTAACTTAGATTGTTTCATAGATTGTTTAGTTGAATCACTAATTGAGGAAGCTTTCCCAATTGGGTTACTAGAAGAGGCCCCTAAGGCCAAAATGGTTAATTTGGAGGAGGAGCCTTTTATTCTAAAATTTTCTAATGACCCTTCTTTATGGTTCATGCAGGGACCCCTCTTTACAAAGCTTCCCCAGCCACCACTCCATCCTTTTATTCCACGATGTGCTCCATACTTAGGCAATAAAGATAGGAGTGTGTGGTGCAATCATTTAATTAATCCAGGTTGATGACTTGATAATCTGACCCTGGAGAAGATTGTGGCTCCGTCTGGCTGAAGACATTAAACTTAGCGCTTGGTGGGAGGCAACCCACGTATTCAGGTGTATTCTCTCCTTTCTCTGATTTTCTTTATTATATGCTCATTGTCATGCTATATTTTGTTCACATTGAGGACAATGTTCATAATAGGTTTGGGGGGGGGGGGGAATATTACTTATAAAAAAAATTAAAAAATTGAAAAATCATAAAAATTTGGATAAAAAAAAATTTGATTAGTTTTTAGGTTGTTTGTTAGTACTTTTTCTTAGGTTTTGATAGTTTATCCCGTAATGATGCATGTTACAATTCTTAGGAGATTAAATTTACATTGGAAGTGTGAGTAAGTATACTGGAGGATAGATACACTTAACTGAGCATATCTTTCTATTACAGTCCTCTTGGAACAGGTGCTTAAACTAAGAAAATTCACTTACACACACTAGTACATAAAGTAATACCATCTTGAGATTTGTTGAATGCTAATTTACAGTGGGATGTCTTTAGTTATAGTCATTGGATGATGTGTAGTTGTCTGTTGAGCTTAAAAGATCATGATAGACCATTTACTTGGCTATGGCAAGGGATTGGAACCGGAAATAGGTTGAGAGTATAATACAGCCTGGACAAAATAAAGATGTGCTGAAAATATGAATGCTGAAAATGAAAATGCGAAAAAAATGAAAACAAAATGAAAGAAAGGGGGCTGCTTGACTTTATAGGATTAACTTAGGCTGATGCTCGGGCCCGAAGCGGTCTCTTAAAACCTAATGCCCTAAGCCAAATTGGCTGGGAGTCATTGGCCTGAGTCATTGCTAAACCTAAGCATCTTGAAGTCAGACCTTACACAGTCCTAGCGGAAAAAAAAAGAGAAAAAAAGTCTGAAAAAAAAGTCTGTGGTGTATTATCCTCTCAAATCTAGAATGTTGGACCCGAAGGAGGCGCGTAAATCTGTGCTATCATGAACCTAAAGATTACGATGACTATGTAGATTCTGATGTTCTTTGGTTAATGGGTAACACTGGATCTGTATAAAACAGAAATTTAGAATGTATTGCTACAATGTTCTACACTTTCTACTATTTATGTTATCATGCTATATAATATTTGAGCAGAAATTTCCAAGATGAAAGTGTGGAATAAAACCACTTACTTGAGGGCTTCTATATTCCTGTTGATTATGAACCAAGTACATGTGGTTGATTTTCTTAAGCATTGTAGTATGTATTTATCGGGATAATAGGTTCTTTGTTTTGCACTGTTTTTATTTTATTTTTGTTTTTGCACTTAGGTTAATTAGATTCATAAATACATGTTTGTGGGTAGCATGGCTGCAAACCCTCACGAGACAACACTCGTCCTACTAGGGCCACCTAGAGGTTTAACGGCTTGTTGCATACGCTCAATGCAATCGTGTTCCCTGCATTAGTGGTGTTTACTTTTCTGCATTAGTTCCTTAGTTTGTTTGATTTTATTTTGTTTTGTTTTGCTAAGGACTAGCAAAATCTAGGTTTGGGGGTGTGATCTATACATGAAATATGCATTTTATTATCTCCTAAACTTATATTTATGCTAGTGTTTGATTAGAATTATTGCTACTTTAATATAGTTTTTGGTTTTTGTAGGAAACAAGAGTAATACACAAAAATGAGGAGAAAAGTAACTCGAATAGTCAAATTATCATAACTCCGTGTATAAATATCGGATTGGACTGATTCAAGTCTCATGTTAAAGTTCAAGATGTCAGCTTTCCAACGCCACCAACCACGCGCAATTCGGAGTTCGGAACAAAAAGTTATAGCCATTTGAAGATTTCGGATAGTAAAAATGATCGATCGCATCCTTACGCGATCGATCGCGTCTTCCGCTAAAAAACACTACATTGGAGAAAACGATCGATCGGACACCAAAACGATCGATCGTATCTACTGGAATTTTTGGCCTAGCACGAAGTTTTGAAGACAGTAAAAACGATCGATCGACTTCGTCCGGCGTCGTTCGCCATACGATCGATCGGAAGCAATTAACAAAGGAAAACGACTTCGTTCGGCTGCGTTCGCAAGGCGATCGATCGTGCTATACGGGCGGTCGATCGGTGCATACGGAAAACGCAATTTAACCCTATTTTGACTCGGATTTGGAAGGGGATTTGAGAGCTTTCCTTCATCCTTATATATATGCCTTAAGGGAGAACGTATTGGGCATTCAACCTTGGAGAACCAGAGCTTTATTGGAGGCTAGAGAGGAGCAAGAGAAGGAGTCTTGAGCAAACAGGCTTTTCTTTTCTCCCTTTCTATGTGTAACTAAATTCCTTGTCAAGGCTTGATGAAGCCCTAGATGTGTATTGCTACTCTTGATAGTTTAATTCTATAAAGTTGATTATGATTCATGCTTAATGTGATTTCATGAGTTCTTTTGAGTGCTTGACCATAGACTTGATTGATATGAATGAAATTAGATCTTTTTAATTCCTGCGCTTAGCTAAAAGTAGGCTGGTGTTAATTCTATGCCCGACCAAGGATAGGATCATTAGCCCAAATGATAATTCTATGCCCGACCAAGGATAGAATTATCTACATTAATTTTTAGTGGATGAACTCTCGTGTCCGACCAAGAACGTGAGTGAATTCATTGTGATTTGTGTGTCTGACCATGAACACAAATTACCATATCATGTTGCTTAATAATAATTGAGAGTAGTAATTGCATGTCTAGTGGTGGATTATCTGCCTTGATATTTCTCCATATTGATTAAATCTCAGTTAGATTAGATAAAGTCCATTGCTTTCTTTAGAATTAATTAAACTACATATTTTTCTTCTCTTGAATTTGGTAAAAGTATTCACCGTCCCTGAGGTTCGACAATCCTTTAATACTCACCGTAGTACAATTGCCTTGTGCACTTGCAAGGGTTTATATTTAAACGATCAACATCCCCGCATGGTTTGACATATAAAGTCTTGTCTTTTATTACCCTTAAACATTATATTATGATCTGTTCATTTGGTTTGATACACCTCTTGTTCGATTCATATCAATTCGGTGGTAAGTTCTTCCAATTCCATGTCATTTACCCTAATTGATGATATCACGTGGCACACCTTATTAAATCGTTGGTATTTTCTATATCCATGTCTCTGATATTGAAAGACTTTAATTCGTAATCCTAAACCGTAATTCCTCCTAAAGAAAAAGAACAACCCATGCCTGGATAAGATTGGATGGAAATTGGAGGCAGATGTAGATGGGAATGGAATGAAGGCAAACAATGACGAGGCAGAAAAGATAACTGGTGGTGAGAAGGGATCTTGAAAGCGTGACTCTTACTGCAATAAACACCAACTTAACGTCATCCTCCTCATATCGAAGCATTTATACTTTCCACAAACAAAGCATGTAATTGTTGTAACCAATAGTGGCAACCAAACATGGATGAGCCACGCACTTCTCTTGAATGGACTTTCACTGGCACCAACACGAAGTGATATAAAAGCTACTAGCATACTCATGTACGTAATTTGTACTTTTAGTAGTTTATGGAAATTTGGCCTTCTAATTCATCAATGCTTCCCATGATACAGGCGGTGTGATAATATATGCACTACAATGAACAACTTCTAAGTTAAACATGAATATTTGTAGCCATCAATACAGGTATGTATTGGCCTCTGTGTGTGTGTGTGCAGAAATTTTTTGGTGTAGATATGACACTACCCTGGTATGCTAGTGTGGTGTCTGTCACCAATCAACAAGAGACACGCAACATCCTTGTGGCCCGCCCCTGTTAAACTCTTTAAAACTGCTTGGATGATTGTCTGTCCACAAGGGGTTGCATATCTCTTGTTGATTGGTGACCAACAACACACTAGCATGCCAGGGCGGTGTTGTAAACTATGCATAAAGTAGCAAGTCTCCAAGCCCCATTATGCTAACACATGTGAGCCTATAACCAGTCACTTTTAAAATCCAAAAGATATGTTGTTTCATGTATTTTTATTCATAAGTCCAGACATAATCCTTTAGTAAAGATCCTGTAAATTCCTTCATATAAAAGTATGAGCTCATGCGTACGTATCATCTTCGTAGGAGCTTAGTAAGGAGGGTACGGTGCGTATATCAAGGTGCTAACATTTGGTTCTGGCGTATATGGCCCTCGATATGATGTATCAAGTAGAGCCTGATGTGAGCATAGTAGAAAATGAGTATCCATGTGAGATTCCTCGGACCTTCTTGGCTTTGCCTTCGATACAAGTACATGAAAGCATCAACAGAGATACATATAGTACAGATAAGAGTAGGTGTCTATTGTAGTCGACAAATTAATGCATAGACCTGGCCTTTAAGTAACATGAGTACATTTCTTGTGTGGATGAAGTTCTCTCTATTTCCTTAGGAGGAGCCTTGCTGACTATCTGTTACCATATGCTCCTAACTTATTACATCATTCCGGGTATTATGACCAGTTGCTTTAAAAATACAGGGTTATAGTAGAAAAGAAGGCAGCTGTCACGACCTAACCAGCTGCTACACCCCCCCTTTTATATTGACAAGCCAAACTTGAAAAGCTTACTCAAGGCTCAAGCTATTGTACTTCTTTCAGGAGTCCATTCCTTTGGTATTGCAGTTCATCTACTAAAAGTCTTCCCTTTATGCTCTCTCTCTAGATCAGACCATGAGCTTGAGAGATGTAGAGGCCACATTGCCTCCAGGCTTTAGGTTCTACCCTAGTGATGAGGAGCTGGTTTGCTACTATCTTCGCAAAAAAGTTGCAAATGAAAGGCTCTCAAGAGGCACCCTCGTGGAGATTGACTTGCACACATATGAACCATGGGAGCTTCCAGGTCATGTCCCAATCTTTTTGGTGTGTCTCATGATGACGTTCTTCACTGATTAACTAATGATTACAATCTGTTTTATCTTGATTGGAAATTCAGATGTGGCCAAGCTGGGAGAGGAATGGTACTTCTTTAGCTTTCGGAACCGTAAGTACGCTACTGGATTCCGTTCGAACCGCGCAACAAAATCTGGCTACTGGAAAATCACCGGGCGAGGCAAGCCGGTAATCGATCCCACCATCGGTGAGGCGGTTGGCATGCGAAAGATCTTGGTGTTCTATAAAGAAAGAGCTCCCAATGGGGTCAAGACTGGCTGGATTATGCATGAGTTCTGGCTAGAGGGTCCCCATACAGCTCCCAAGGTCACACTAGCTCATTTACTCTTCTTTGCCAAGTACACTTAAGAGAGATCAGTCTCCTGGACTTTTGTGTTGGTCATGTTTGGTGACATAGCCTTTGTTTTTGTCTGAACAGGAAGATTGGGTGTTGTGTAGAGTCTTCCACAAAAGCAAAAGAGAGTTGTCCAAGCCCAGTCTTGGCATTGAGAGGGATCAGACCATTGGCTGCTGGTCTACTACCGTGCCTCTCAGGGAGTTCCCTCAGCTAGTGAGTTACGCATCAGCTGGGAATGTTATGAATGCTAGGGCCATGGAGGACTACAAGTTTCTAATGGAATTTGGATCAGGAGACCAGGGCAGCACAGTAAATGGACTAATCCCCTCAGGGCTGATGTAAACTACGTCAAAATTAGTTTAATTATTTTGGTCATCCGCAGTTTAGGTTACAAATCATAATACATCAGTCGTCGTTTAGTACGATATTAGTTTGGAACAACAATCTTAATGTATTTGTTTGTGTACAATATCTATATGTAGGAAAACATATTCAGAAATACTTACGATAGTAATAGGTTTTCTTTTTCAAGGTTGTAACATTTAAGATTATAGTAGCACCTGGGCAACTAAAATTACACATGATGGCCTCCATAGAATTTCAGTTCTGATTGTTTGTGCGCGCATTCCGCCTCTCTATACGAAACCGTATTACTCCCTCCATGCAATGAAGCTGGTCTCCATTATACAATGGGTGAAATTTATTGGACTCTAGAGTTTCTCTCTCTCTCTCTATCTGTGTTTTTGGTCTTGACAGAGCAAACTAAGCCATGTAATGTTGGGCCCGTCTGTTTTCAAATCCGGACAAGCTTCATTGGACAGAGGGAGTATGAAATGGTGCCAATGACAAAGCTCAGTTGGGATACAATTCATAATGAATTTCTAGGAGATTCACACATAAATCAGATAGTATATCTCACTAGCCTTATTTTTCTTTTTCTTTTTTTACTTTTTGTAAGGACCTTTGTGTATCTTTTTTTATAGTTGAGAGGAAAAACTTCAAATGGCTACATCCCTGGTGACAACCTCGTGACATGAGTCCTCCCAAAACAACGATTCCGCCACGAAGAACATGACTAACCACAAAAATTGAGCTTAGGACCTTGTGTATCTTAATAGCTTGATATTTGATACTGGCTTTCACGAAGCTTGTTCTCATTTGCCATGGGTGTAAGGGTTTGGTTGTATAGTTAGCAATACCCAACGAAGCTCACACTTTACTAAGCTTCGTCAGCTAATAGGCCATGCATTAGGGGTGGACTATAATTGTCCCATGGCTAGTGTAAACATATAAAAATTTATAGTTACACTTTCGTAACCACAACTTAGGTCTTGTTTATGGTGGTTGCATATCATTTAGATATGTAGACCTACTTGGAGCCAAACTTGTGGGCTCTACTTTGAAGCTCTCTTTTAAAAGAAGAAACAGGATGATTGACATTACGGGTGTAAACGGACGGACAAGAACGCGAACAAGCTTTGTCCAGTCCACTCACTTTAAAACTAGGTGTCTGTCCGTCTGCTATCCGTGTGGACACCTCTATGTGTCCGTCCACATGTGTCCATTGCGGACATGGATTGACACGGGCAGATATGGACACTATGAACTATTTGCCTTAAAAATTATCACGGATGGACACTGACGGCTCTGGACGCGAACACACTCTGTTCGTAACCGCGTCTGCTCAGATGCAGGACTACCAAAGCTATCCGTGCCCGACACGAATAGATTTTTATGTTCGTTTGGACAGTAAAACGAATGGACAGAGTAAAATCCCACGTAGACCGACATACACATCTAATAATTTGTTGATTAGGCTGGTTCGTTTGAAAAATTATTGGGTACAACAGACGCCCCACGTCACCTTTTATGGCACTTTTACAGGAATTGGTGACTTTCAAGATCGATAGAGCACATGCATGTGTCAGTTAACCACTTCAGATGTTTTGACCTCTTGTGGCCTGACTAGGCGACTCAAATTTAAAATTGTAAGCGCATGAGAGAGCTCCGGAAGTACTGGTCTGGACGTGCTCCCATTTTCTCTTTGAAAACTAACCAGTCATACAGACTAACGTGCATTTGGAAGGTGAAAAAGACTATCTTTCAGGCTTGAAAAGATGATATCATGCCTGAAAAATATTTGGTTAGTGAAAAGACTGATAGTAATCGGTTACGGTAATAGGTGAAAATTTTTATCTTTCACCCCTTAGGCTGACGAATCAGTCGTCGCTTCTCTTCAACGAAAAAATTAGCACCATTTCCCTTCTCTCTCACAAATTATATCTCCCTCATTTTTAGTCCGTTTTAGGCTACTTTTTTATTCTTCCTGATTTTTTATACTCTTTCTGATCATCATGATATCCTAATGATCTTGATATCCTATAAAAAAATATATTATAAAATCTACGATAAATAGTATGTGGTGGCTCAACATCTTTATGATATCATCATTGTGAGAAAGAACACTAAAAATGAAGAAGAATGAAAAAAATGGGCGAAAACGGATCAGAAATGAGTAAGAAATACTCGTTGAATTTTGTCCCATTAAAAGCTATCGTATAATCGATTGCACGATAGCCGTTTGCTTCTCCTTTTAAGCCTCAACAATGCCGGCATCGAGTGTTCCTTTCCAAACACAAATCAGTGTGATTTATGTTCAGTTCTTAAACAAATTTCACCTTTCACAAAATCAATGTGATAATTTTCACCCTGAAAGATAGTCACGTTTGATAGTATTTTTGCTTCCAAACGCACCCCTAGATGTCACACCCTAAATTTTTAGCTCTTATCATAATGTGCTGAATACTTGTAGACTAACAGATAGATATCGTCATTCACAGTAATGCATCGATCGAGAAGTGCAAAGTGACCAAAACTCAAAGGATATGCTATTTAAAAATAAAACTAATAATTAATAATTAAAATAATAACTTGAAATATTTATTCATCCAAACCCATTACAATTGTTCTCAAAATAAACTGAAAATTTAATATCCACTACAAATTTCTTCACTAATCATCCTTATCCATCTATTCCTTACGCCTTATCAACTGCTAAACCTGCATTGCAGGATGCATGAGTATTCCAAAAAATACCCAATATGATGCAACATCGTAATAGAGCATAATAAGATAATTCATGGATAATGTAATAGCGAAAATAGTTGTAACATAGAGTGCAATATGTTACAATACAATCTAAATACATGATTCATCATAAACGTCGGGAACTTAGATATCTGATTGATTGAATTTTCTACTTATTTTACTCGCAATCGCACGAGACTCAGTATAGTCTAGTGGTAACGAGGTCGAACCCAAAGGACTTGGACTGATTCAACTTAATTCTAATGAAAGATTTGATTTTTTATGAAACTAGTTATTAACAGAATGAAAAGTTCTAATTAAACAAAGCAATGAAATTTATGTGAAAATAATATGATGAGAAATATACTAAGACTTCAAATCCACCCAAACCAAATAGCTATCCTCTCCGTTAAACTCGTACAATTCCAAGTGATCAATTACCCGTGCCCCTCTCGAAGTCACGAATAATCGTAATGTGTGCAGCTCTCTCGAACATGCAACTAAACAATTAAATCTAATTTAATCAATCTCCCTCTCTCGAGCAAAGATCAATCATAAAAATGCAATTTTTATTCAAATAACACCTTGGAATTCGCTAAGATCTCTCGAACATTAACAAACCCTTAACTAACAATTACTCTACCCTCTCTCGAGCAACAGAATAATCATAGCAAAATAATAAGCATATGGAATAAAAATCACAACTTTAGAATTGCAAATAAGTATTGAGAGTCAAACAATCAGCAGGGCATCATCTAGTCTTAGTACAATAAAATTTAGCTAGACATGAAAAGAAGGGAAGAAAAAGCCTGATGTGTCGGAGAAATTATTCGCAGGAACACTGTTCACCAAATACTGTAGCAAAACACTATTCATGCACTATTCATCATCCCCTCCAACGAGCCGCGCACTGTAGCAGTTTGGATTCACTGTAGCAGCACAATTCAGTCCAAAAGATCCGAGCTTTCTTCCGCCTCTCTCCTGTCCGGCGAACTCCCAGCCTTCCTCCGTCGAGAAACACACCGGAATCCGGCCGCAATCCGATCTGTTTTTCTCTGTCGGCGGCTCTGTTTTTCTCTGTCGTCTGTCCAGCGGCTCTCTTCTGTCGGCTGTTTTCTTGTCAAGCTCCCTTCACTCGGCCCTGTTTTGGCTCTCGAGTTCCTCTGTTTTTTTATAGCCGATTCGGAGTCCAAATCCAGACTTCCCATATCGAGCACAAACTGCCTTTTTTAGTTCCGGCGAGACTTTGAGTCCGATTCCGCCTAAGTCTCGCTGTCTGCCTTGTCGTCGCCGTATCTGCTCTTCATCCTCCCCGTCGCCGTCAATTTATCCGCCGTAGTCATCGCCTGTGGCCACCGGAAAGCTCTGCCGCCTGCTGTCTTCCTCAGTCGAGCCCATCGCCGGTGTGATGACTGTTTCCTCCGTCGCCGGACCTCGTCGTGCCCAGCCACCATTCTCCGGCCTCGCCCAGCTCCGGCGCCGTCCAGCTCGATCCATTCCGGCCTCGCCCAGCTCACCGCCGTCGTACCCATCGCCGGATCTTCAAAACAGAGCATCGCTCTGTAACAGACGAAAGGCCCGAGCGCCCGAGCTTCGGCTCGGGCCGGGTTTTTTTATTTTTTTATTTTATTTTATTTTAACTGAACCGGCACTGAACCAGCCGGTTCAGCGCTCATTTTCTTTTTTTTTTCTTTTTCTTCTTTAAAACCCGTCGTCATAATCTCAGCCGCCGGATATAATCTGAACGGATCTTCTCTTTAATTGTGTCTCTTTCGCGCGTGATATTTCAAATGATCATAACTTTTTGCTCAGAACTCCGAATTGCGAACAGTCAGTGGCGTTGGAAAGCTGACTTCGTATACTTTAACATGAAGCTTAAATCAGTCCCATCAGAGATATGCAATCGAAGTTGTAAATATTCAATCATTAGAGTCGCGTTTTATCCCATTTCTGCGTTTTGCTCTCGTTTCCTACAAAAACCAAAAACTATATTAAAGTAGCAATAATTCTAAACAAACACTAGCAGAAACATAAGTTTAGGAGATAATAAAATGCATATTTCATGTACAGATCAATATCCGAACAAGATAATTAAACTCTATAGTGCTAGGAGTGAATGAACTTCTGCTTTCAAATCCTTTGCCGCTCTCAAGTGGACATCATACTCAATCGCCACTAAGGGTTCTCTTGTGGAACCCTGCCATAAATCTAGGATGTGAGTCCTATCGGTATTCATAGATAAAATGGATTGAGACTGTGTAGGCCTTCCATGATGCCTAACAATCTAATAGTGTTGTAGTGCCTCTTGTGGGTATAGATGTTGTGACAATCCTAAAATAAAGATAGAAACCTTACAAGATCAATGTTCTGTCATGGCTTATTGAGCATATTATGATTCACAATTAGAGATGTTGTGTCAATCTCGATAGCAACTTCAATCAAGCAATTTATATATACAAAATATACACATTTTTATATATCTTTCTACTTATATGTTAGTCATAATTTCTTGTTAAAATAAGGATAAATATTAGTTATTAGTATTATGTTTGTAATTAGGAATTTAATAAATGATTGCGCTTAATTGATTTATTTAGATGCAGTAATTAGATTTAACAGAGTTGTATTTTATTATGCATCTAAATTGAGTTTAATTTTATTTATGTAAGTTTTATAAGCTCGAGTAGTGGATTAGGGAGTTGTTGCACGTCAAATGAATTTTAATGCGAATAGATCAAAGATTCCAGGGGTAAGGAGGCATTGGCGGGTTTTAAAGAACTCAATTTATTTAAAGCATTGAGGTCACGTGCATAAAAGATCTAAGCTGCTGATTTACATCCTAAAAGATTATGGGTTTTGATTTTAAAGTACAGGATATTCAGATTAGATCCGGCGGATGAGGTTCTTACAACGTTTAACCAAAAGAAAGAAAAAAAAAAAAAAAAGAGAAACGAACCGACTCGGTCGGTCAGAAAGAAAAAAAAACAAACGGACACCCGAGCCAATTCGTCGGGTGTTCCAGTCGAACAGTGAGAGGCTCGAGCGGGCGAAAGCAGATGGCAAGACCAGAAATCAAGCTCGAGGAAGGCCGGCGGCGAAGGTCGGCGGAAGCTTGGGGTCTGGATCGATCGGGAGCGAGGTGGTGAAGGTTCCGGCGCTGTAGAGGAAGACGAAGGCTTGACCGCGAACAGAACAGCAGAAGAGGTGAGCTCCATGGGCGAGGTCAACGGCGGGGTCTCGGCGACGGCGGACTGAATCGATGAAGGCCATGGGCTCGAGTTCGGGAACCAGCTTCAAAGCAGAGGAGCACTCGACTGCGTGGAGCAGATCGTGAGCAGAACAGAAGGACCGCATCTCAATTTGGAAGGTTTCGATTTGGAAACCGAATCGGGAAAGACGAATCTCGATCTGTTTCCAAATGGTAGGTACTAATTTCAGTTCGATTGAGATTTCAAAAAGGGCGGATTTGGTTAGATTGGAAAGCTGAAATTTTTGGGTGTTGTTCTATTTCGAGAGGAGTTAAAGATGGGATTTTTATTACAAAATTGGACGAGAATTGAAGTGCAACGTGCTGGGTTTAGGAAGAATTGATGGCAGCAAATGGAAGATTTTCTTTTTACACGAAATTGATTTGAGGGAAAGGTCTGATTTTGGGATGAAGAGAACTGTCTTGCAGTCCATATAAACAGAGAACAGAGAGCAGAACAGGGGACCGGAGAGCAATTGCAGTTCCAAATTTTGTTTTTTCTTTCTATTTTCATTTTGTTTTTCATCTGCTTGCTGTGGCTGCAATTGAAGTTGTATCGATTTGGTCGAACGGGTGCTGGGAACAGTCGACCGAGAGAGAAGAGGAACAGTACGGTGTTTTTTTCTATTAATCTCAAAATTCTTGTAAGTCAATTTTATTTTTAATTTAGATGAATTTTATTAATTTTGTAGTTCAATTAGATAGCATGAGTAGTTAATCTCCCATCTAGGGGCTAACATGAAGCCCTGATTTGTTGTAGGAGTATTATTCATGTGATGCGATTATTTTTAGAAATGAATGAGCTTTAATAATTGTTATTCTTAATTTAATTATATTGAACTCTAATGTTTAATACTCCCTCCGTTCTAAAATATTATGTACATTTTAGAAAATTTTTATTTTTATTGAACCATGAAAACTACAAGGAAATTACATGGCTCCTTCTCCCTCATATCCCGTCCAACTCGTATGCTCATTTATGAACAAAGTTCTAGTCAATTTTTCTAAGTGTCCTTCAATTTTGGAAAGAGGAAGTAACTTGATTCGGTAAAATGTACACAATATTTTGGAATAATAATATTTTCAAATATACATAGTATTTTGGAACGGAGGGAGTATGTTATTTGAATATTAGTTGTGATTTATATAATGATAAAAAAATTAATCATTTGAATTTCATCTATTGATATGCATTTGCGTTCATGCTAAAATTTTTCATAGAAAAATAGATTGAATTTAAATTCTCTACAAGGGGGTAGTTGTTCTAGATTGAGAATGTCATGATTGAAATCCAGGACTCCCAAGTCTAAGATTGTAGAAAAACAGATTTTCAATCCTATATGCCATATTTAAAATATAAGTTATTTGAATATTGTACTAATCATAAAAATGGAAAAATACTTAAATATTCATCAGAATCTCATCTAAAAATTTTAAAAAAATTTATGAAACTCTTTTTAAAACAATGATAATTAGAGACTATCTCTCTCGAGCATAGAAATTATATAAAAATTAGAATTTTATTCAAAAGTACCTCGGAGTGAGCACATTTCCGAGACGGACACGGGCGTTCCTCAGTTTAATTTCATATAAAATTTTATACGCTCTCTCGAGCGCATAAAATACGAATTGACGAAACTAACATTAATTCAAATGGAATAAAGTTGTATACATCAAACTAAAATAAAGATAAGGTAAGGAGAAATAGAACCAATTTAATTAGGGATTCATCTATGCCTCGAACGGGGTTTAGCCGGCCATCAGTGTCATTTTTACTATTCACGACACTGTAGCACTATTCATGGAACACTATTTACATGCATTGTAGCAATTTATTGTTGCAGTTCACTGTTTATCAGCTCTCTCGACCAGTTCTATTTTTTTACTGTAGCACAACACCGGAAAGAACTATTTTTTTCTCCACTCTTCTGCACTTCGAGCACGAGTCTTCTCCTTCTCTCCACTCCACGAACAACCACCTCTTGATATCAGTTCAGTTTTTGTCTCTCTCGAGCAAAAAGTTTTGCTCTATTTTTTTGCAAGTCAGAAATCAGTTCTCTCATTCCTTAGCCGGCCCTCTTGAACCAGTCAGTTCTTTCTCTCTCAAGCAAAGAAGTGACTGCTCCCTGCAAACAATTTCGATCTCTTTCTCTCTCTCTCTCTCTCTCTCTCTCTCTCTCGCAAGCATCCTCTCTCTCGCAGCAACACCCTTTCTTCTTCCTCTATTTTTTACTGCCAGCCTCTGAAATCAGTCTGCTTTCTCTCTCCACAAAAACAGTTTTGCCCTCTATCGAGCATGAGTTCTTTTCTCTCTACCAGTTCTCTATCTCCTCTCTAGAACAAAACAGAGCACATTTTCTGTCCACGAGCGGCCCTCTCTCAGCCAGAAAATAATCTTGCTTTGCTCTCTCAAACCAAAGCAGCTGGCCCTAGTGCACGGCAGCCACCATTTGGCCGCAAACCGGTGGTGATCTCACTGGAGCATTGGCGGCTATGCAAGGAGGAACTTGACAATGCTAGGAATGTCGTCGGCCTCATCGGCGGGGCCCTTGGTCGTTGTCAACGTCCTGTGGGGGTCGTGCGTAAGGAGAAGAAGGGCATCATGCACCTTGGATTCTTCAATACCACCTCTTGAGAAGGTATTGGAAGTTGACAACTCTATTTATACTTGAGACTAAAAAGGGGATTCAAAACTCTCAGCCCTAAAAGTCTTTATAGTTTTGACTAATGGTATATTAGTAGTACTATATTATAAATACTTAACTACTAACGCATCATTCAAAATCCCTTGAAACCACTAACGTTAGATTCAAATTTTAATATTATAAATCTTGGTTGATTAACTCCGTATTGAAAATTCACTCGTATGAATTTTTCAATCTTGATTGATTACCCCCTGTATGAGATAATTGAGAGAATAATTGCTGATTTTGAATAATTATTCCTAGAATTATCATGTACTGATTCTTTTGCCCTAATGTTTTAAGTATTTGATTAAAGATTTAATTTTTATTTATCAATTTCGATTTTTTTCTATAGATTAAATTATCTTTCCATTAGTTGTTTAGTTAATAATTACATAATCAATTTTAGTCTTTGATTAGTAGTAGTGTAGTTGATCTAATCAACCTAATTCTTCAAAAAAGGTAGTTAATTTGATCTTAGAATTAGAGTTCCAAAAATACTCTAGTTTCAACCATGGAATGTCGTATCGGATATCGGTAAAATATCGGTCAGCCAAAGAGACGAAATATCGGAGATATATCAGAGATATTGTGTAAAAAAATATCGGTAGTTAAAAACTAATTTTTACCGTATATTTTCACAATCTAGCTTCTAAAATGAGTTATACTAATTTAAACAAAGAATAAATTTCAAAATATGCATATTAGGATAGAAAACAAACATGAAAGGTTTTTTTTTTCAAAAAAAAATTGATTTTTTTTAAAATAATTTTTTAATTAAAAAACCGATATATTGGCGATATTTAGAATTTTTTTGAAAAAATGATATTAATTGGTATCGATGTATCGGTTTAGGGCCGATACTGATATATCGCCGACATATCAGCGAGACGATTTTCCATGGTTTCAACCTTGTAAATCGTATGACTATACTCCAATATGATTCGTACACTTGCAAGTAAAAGTACGAAGATTAATTAAAATAACAATAGTAATTAGAATGCAGAGTATAAAGGTGTTGTGCCAACCCTTATGGAATCTCAGATAATGACTCAAAGAATAATGGTGTTGTGCCAACCCCTGTAGAATCTCAAATAATGACTTAAAGAACATTGGTGTTGTGCTAACTCCTGTGGAATATCAAATACTGACCCAAAGAATAGAGGTGTTGTGCCAACCCCTGTGGAATCCGACTTTCTGATTAAAACTATCAGAATCGTTCAGGCAAACACTAATGCTTTACATGTAATTGTATTAAGTGGAAAACCCCAGAGAAAAACATAAGGATTTACTACACATCTTGACTTCAAGAGAGTTACAAGACTTGAAGACTCTTAACTATTATGATTTTATATGTAATACATCTCTCAAGTGGATTGTATAAGTATATAATACTTAATTAGGGTTTTACAAGGTTCGGCTGGGGTAATAGTGAAATCGACAACAATTATATAACCTTCTTACTACAGTCATAGGACATATATATCTAATTAGAGACACTTCTGTCATAGTCTGATTAGTGTTTTTAGTGTTAATCTTATCACATTACTGTTAGTTGACAACATTGTTTAGATTAGTAATATTCAAGGAAACACAATCTGTCAAGAACAGAAGGGATGGAAAGACATGCCTCCCGAGAATAATAGGAATAGTTTCTGGATTGGAGAAAATTATTAGAGATAGCCATGTGAGTCTAGAACATAACTCAATAGACGACATAATTTTATGATTTTTTTTTAAATTATTTACGAATTATTTCGTACTGGGTGTCAGTGCAAGAAATAATATGGCCGAAAATGAAAGACTATTCCGAGAATGACAGTAATATTTAATTATAATAATTTCATAAGACAATTAAAGTTAAAGTATTGAACACGTGATATATATGCATATACCGATCGAGATGACACAAATGAATTTAGAGTTTCAGTCGACAACAAGTTGATTGTATATACTTGATTAAACCTAGATAATTGATAGTATTTATTATATTTATGACTAGACAATAACTCAATGGATTTAAGACAATTAAAGTTAGACAACAAGGTTGCAACAAGGCAATGGTAGCAACAAGGAATCACATATACGAATAAGAGTTTTCATCTTAATACAACACATGTGATAGAATATGAATTAGGCAAACAATTACGATTGATTATTACAATTTCCAGCATAATAACAACCCATGCAATACAAGCAAGTTTTTTTCGAAACATAAGCTGAATAGAAATCATCTCAACATCAGCATAAATATCAATAATAGTCGACTCTAAACACAGATTCTAGGCATTGTAAAAAGACAAGACCTTAGAAGGCATTACGTAAAATCATCCTACCTCAAATTATTCGCCAAAACTTTTTGCTTCGTATTTTGTTCCAGCTGTCCTACTTTTCTCTTCATTGCTTCCTTCAGGCCGGCCAACAAGAGAGACAAGAGAGAGAAGGTTGAGATAAATGAAAGAGAGAATGATCCAGAGAGCTATAAGGGAAAAAGAAGGGTTGGACTACTATCTTTTTATAGAGGGCACCCAAGGAGTAGGGGTGTAAATGGACAGACACGGATGCGGACAAGCTACATCCCTAGCCGTCTGTTTACTTTAAAATTAGGTGTCCGTCAGTCCGCCGTCCGTGCGGACACCCTTATGTGTCCGTTTCGAACACGGACGGACACAACCATTTTTACCTTAAAATTTATCATGGACATGGATATGGATGAACACGGACAACTCTGGACGCGGACGCACTCTGTTCGCAGCCGCGTCCGCTCATCTGCCGAACGACCAAATCTGTCTGTGTCTGTGATGGACAGAATTTTATGTCTGTTTGGACAATAAAACGGACGAATGGACATACACGGACATCCAGATGCCATTTACACCCCTACCAAGGAGTCCTACTCATGCTAGGACTAAGGTTAACTTATCCTACTTGAGTCGATCCTCACTTGAGTCAAGTCTATCTATAAATAACAAGCGTATTCGTAAAAAATCCCTAGCACCCAACATAGTCCTAGCTTGCAACGTTTCTTTTCCTATCGTCCATCTGATTCATCTTCCTAATCCTACTCCAACTTGAAATATAACATGTAGAAAATTATGTCAATCCACTCTTCCGCAACTCATCTTGGCACCAGACTTATCCTTCAGCCGATCAGACTCCTAACTTTGTAAGAAGTCTTGTTCTAAATTAACACTTGGTGTTATCTTTCATTATTCCTACTTCAAATAGGACTCTACAATCTTATCTTTAAACACTTATCCCTCACGCGAGGCATATCTACAACACCAAACATCCTTCTGGATGCTCAGACTCCCAACTTCTGATGAGTCTTATTCTAAGCTAACCCACCTTGCTATTCTACTTCATTCCTACTCCAAATATGAATATACAAATTCTTCAAATTTATCTATGAATCTCATCTCTGGCTCCTGGCATATCTCATCGCCACACTCAGTCAACTAGACTCCTAAGTCTGATGGAAACTGGTCTAGGTTAGTCCATCGTGTTACACTTCGCCTAATCCTACTTCAGGTAAGAATATACGATAACTACTATCAAACTTATCCAACCATGAATCTGATTCTATTCTAGTTTCCTAGAGTCTAAGTCGATTAGGGTTTCTAGAGAATTTTTTTTATGCTATAAAAATTGGGGTCGTCACACTAGAAGAACAAGCCAGGTCCAAAATCTTTCAACATGACATCACATAAGAACACTCGGGTAGAGTCCAACCACACATGAGACTCACTAAAAGAGAGAAGTGAGCTAAAGGGTGAGCGATCCATTCGCCTCACTGAACACATGGTTGACGGAGGGAGAGTCTCAATGTCCATTACCAAATAGGGGGGTGCCGTCTATGAAATCGACGGCGCACACGTTGTACATGTGCCTCGTCTATTTTATTGACAAAACAGATGAGAACACACATATAGCATGTGTCGTCAATATCGAAGATCTACGACTCCCTTTCGTTCTGGCATAAAGCTGACGTGGTCAGGCTATTGTAGTGATTAATTTTTGCTTTATGAGAGAGGGATGCTAGCGCACATTAATGCAAGTAATGTCCGCATGGTACTCAAAGGGTAGTCACCATAATAGTCGAGCGCACATGTATAGCATGTGTGCCGTCGATATCGGAGATCTACGGCTCCGTTTCGCCCTGGCTAAAGCTGACGTACATCAGGCTATTGTAATGAATAATTTATGCTTTATGAGACGTATGCTAGCGCACATTAACGCAAGTAATGTCCGACTGGCACATTAGCGCACGTTAATCTTCAAGAGACACTTTTGTCCCTTGACCTGGGCTGACAACTCAACTCACCGGTCACAACTCACAAGAAAGTTCAGCACTCCTCCAGCAGGCAAAGCCTTTTGTTCTTTTCAGTTTTTAATTTGTACATTACATTACTAAAGATTAGATTAAATATAAAAAGGATCAAAATAGTAGAAAATAAATTAGATAATCAAGTGAAGGAAGAAGAATCCTTTTTTCCTTCTGTTTAATTCAAATCCCCTCCCCTAAACATCCACCTAATTTCTTAGGGTTAGGGTTTAATAATCATCAGTTTTGCAGGGGGGTTTCTTGATTTGTTCCCTTTTTCTTGCCCATACTTCAAGTCAATTTGCTTCATCTCCAAAAATCAGCAAAAGTTCACCAAATTCATGGTAAATTTGGCTCGCTTATCAACCTTGTCTCTGCATTTTGTTCTTTTCTAATTCGGGTGGGTTCCTTTTCTGGAACGTTTTAAAGTGGATCTGGAAAAATTTTGATTAAATTGGAGTAATTCTCTTGCCGTTTCCTTATCTGGTTATTTTCTGTACGTTCTAGAATTTTATGTTGACCTGTCTGTTGATCTTTGGATTGGAGTTTGATTCTATTGAATTGATGTTTCTTGTTGAAATTTTCTTGGAGCTGATACGGTAGATGGGATTTTATTGGTGTACTTATTGTAGTTTTTTTCTTATAAATGGTTGGTGATTGTGGAAATATTTGTGTTGAACGAATTAGTGGATGACTGTAGTTTATGCTGTCTATTAGGTATAATATGGGCAAGCTTTGAATGAATCTAGACTGTTTTTTTTTATTTATTACAATCTAGACCAGTTATTGAGCGTCTGGAATGATTTATAGTTACACACATCCATTTCTTTGATACAATTAATGTAGCTAGTCTTCATTTGAAGGCAATTTTTTTATTTAATTATATGCAAAGTTAACGAAGGCAAGTTTTTATATAATTCATTACAAAGCTTATTTGAAGTTAAATTCTCCATGTTCATTGGTTTAAAATGCTCTGTTCCTATCCGTAGAGTGATGTTAGCATTTTTAGTGTTGTAGTTCAATCTGTCCAAATTAAGGATTCCGATTCTTCTTATTTTCTTGTTTCATCTTTCAATTGCAGTTGCTTTGCTTTCCTTAATGTTTTGGTGGCCTTTTATAGCGACTTAATTAGGTTTCCATTAGCCCTTTCTTTTGATCCCTCTTTTCTCTCTTCAGAAGATGAACCTTTTTCGTTTCTTGTTTTTTTTAATCAAACCGTGCTCATTTGTGTCATTACACACTTTCCTTATTCGTGTCATTTTGTCTTCTTCCTGCTTTGTTTATTACTCTGTACTGTATTGATGAATATAGTCTGGTGCTCATTGGGTTGAGTACTACTCCTGTTCTCTTCTGGAGAAAATCATACAGGAGAAAGGAGAAGATCTTTTATTGTCTTAAAGTATAATTATATAATTGTGGAGGTGAATTTGTGTGCTGGCATGGAATATCTGAATAAGTTATGGTGCGACTTCAAATATTTGTGAACTAGTGATTAGTTTCTTTGCAATTGTCGTAGTAAGAATTTGTCCCCGCTTAAAAAAATTTAAAGTGGAAACCATCATATGCTGTAAATATTCATTGGATTTCATGTTCATAGAACATATTTCGTAGCTAGGGAGAGGCTATCTTTGTGAGGTTGCTTTAGGACCTTTTTAAGGGATCTGCAGTAGAGTTTGCTATGCTCAAGAATTCTTGAGGATCAACTATTATAATATCATTGTAGTTGTATGCTTTCATGAACATATTCTGAAAAAATGGATTTTCAGTAGATTTTAATGTGATGTTTCTCGTTTTTTGTCGCAGATATTAATTCAAATTTAAGTTTTGACCATCATCTCCGCTATCCTGCTCTTCCATTAAGAAAGCTTTGCCGATCTTTCTTCCATAATGTGAGGTTGCCATGCACCTCTTTTTATTAGATGGTTCAGCGGTGAGGATTTTATTTGTTTTTTCCCGTCTATACAACATGTAAATTTCATTGTACAAAACTCATCAGCCATTGTACTTTTCTCAATGACGAGGGCAGAACTTTTAAGGAAGAGCAAGTCGATATACCTTTGGTTCCGCCTGGATTTGAGTCACTTACATCATTTACCTTGAAGAAGGTCCATGAGGGCATGCCCATGAATTGCATGGGAAGTTCATGTGCTTCTGATTTGCAGATTGATAATGAAGAGTGCAGAATTATCAGGGATAAGACACAACTTACAAGGACTCTCAGACGTAAACCGTGGGTGAACTATAGTAAGTTTGATAATAGCTCAGATGAGGAACTGGATGAGGAAGAGCTTGATCAAGTGAGTATCACTCCCAATAAGTACCTTTTACATGATTGTTATTGGAGCTTCCATATGTTATTTTTGAGATATTTTTTTATCTAAGCATGTGAATGAGATATTTAGATATTGATAAATAAAGGGGATACACATATTTTTATCCATGAACTTACATGCAAGAGTGGCCAAGGTGGTTCACAGTAGATAAGCAAGGTCGAGCAATTCTGGGTATAAGTAACAAGACTAACTGGAGAAAATTGTTATAAGACAGAAATTGCAATTATGCTGTGGCACCATAGTTTGGTCCTAATAATTCTACGAAATTAAAACATTTAATGCTTATACATTGTATACGTGTGCTGTGTATATATAATATGTCAAATCTTATTGAGCAGGGTCATAGATTCTAAATGGTAGGTAAACAGCGTGGTGGGGTACAGCAAAACTAACACAATGCATTTCATTTTTGTATTATCTTTTTTTTTTTCGAAATAAATTTTTGTATTATCTTCAAGATAATGAACTATTTTTTTATTATCCAAAAAAAAAGAAAAGAGAATGAACTTTTTCTATGATTCCTTTTACTAGTATATTCTGGAGGTATACACAGTGTGAATAATAAACAAAATTTAATTAGTCGTAAATGCTTTACTTCTCAATAAAGTCAATAGGATTTGTTATTTTCTAATGATAGTTTGATCTTACTGTAGGATAACCCTCCGTTATGTAGCCTTCCAAAGGGAGTAATTCGTGGATGCACAGAATGCAGGGACTGCCAAAAGGTCTGGACTGCATTACTAAATTATTCAGACATAATTGCCTTTTTAGTCTCTCTTGAACTTATAGATTAATTGATGCTTGCATAGCTATATTTGATGCTTTACGTATGTGGACATAAACTGGTGACTTAAACCAATTGAAGCAGGTTTCAGCAAAGTGGCATCGTGAAGATGCTCACAAACCTGAGATTGATGATGCTCCTGTATTTTACCCAAGTGAAGAGGTAGCTCATAATGCACGGATAATTGCAATACTTTAATGCAGTCATGACATTTGAAAGCATTTTGTTGGCAGGAGTTCAAGGACACACTGAAATATATAGCAAACATTCGCAGAAAAGCTGAGCCATATGGAATATGCCGTATTGTTCCTCCTCCTTCATGGAGTCCTCCCTGCCCCCTTAAAAAAAAGCAAAAATGGGAAAATGCCAAATTTACTACTCGTGTCCAACAGATTGACAAGCTTCAAAATCGTATTTCTGCAAGAAAAATGTTGAGATATCAAAGAAACATGACGAGAAGGAGAAAACGGTTGAAAATGGGCATGGAATGCAGTACTGGTAATGACAAAGTTGCAGATGACAATGAATATAGATATTGCAACAACACCGAGAGGTTTGGGTTTGAACCTGGGTTAGAATTCACATTGGAGGCTTTTCAGAAGTATGCAGATGATTTCAAGGAGCAATATTTTTGTGTAAAGGACTTTCATCATAAGCAGTGGGAGCCTTCAGTTGAAGACATTGAGGGTGAATATTGGCGGATAGTTGAGAAGCCAACTGAAGAAATTGAGGTATATTTTGCTGCTTGTGCATCTGAAGAATTTTCTGCCAACTCTTTTCTCTGAGCCTCTGTTAATCTTCATTTTCCTATAGCTTAGATTTGTTGTAATGCATTTTGCAGGTGCTTTATGGTGCTGATATTGAAACTCAGGTGTTTGGGAGTGGATTTCCTAAATCATCTGTGTCTGGATCTGGAAGTGATTGTGAGAATCCCTATGCAACGTGTGGTTGGAACTTAAACAACTTTTCTAGACTTCCAGGCTCTTTGCTCTCATATGAAAGTGGGGATATTTCTGGTGTTCTAGTGCCATGGTTGTATGTTGGAATGTGCTTTTCCTCCTTTTGCTGGGTAAGAATTCTCTTAACTTTCTTTTTCGTGCATTTGTCTACCTGCATAGGTGCCTAAGCACGTATGCACACTCAGGCATTTAGACACATCACACAAGAGAGCATGTACTACAGCATGATTTCTCCTCAAACAGTAGTGCTTATTTAGGATCTCTGGATATTTATGTCCAAACATATAAAACCATGGTGAAACTCTGATTGTGTACGTGAGACTTTTTTTACCATTTTTTTTAATTATTTCTCTATTTTACAGCATGTTGAGGATCACCACTTGTATTCAATGAACTATATGCACTGGGGGGCTCCAAAAATGTGGTATGGTGTTCCCGCAAAATATGCTGCAAAGTTGGAGGAGGCTATGAAAAAGCATCTGCCTGATTTGTTTGAAGAGCAGCCTGACCTGCTTCATAAATTGGCAAGTAGCTATACTTTGTCTCGAGTATGATTTTCTATTTTACTATTATATGTTCTTAATATTGGGATTGATGGTGAATGATGCTATTGTGAGGGAACAATCTGAGCCTTGGTTGATTTTTCCCATCTCTCAGGTCACACAACTATCGCCATCCATATTAAAATCTGAAGGTGTACCGGTTTTTCGTTGCGTTCAGAATCCCAGAGAGTTTGTTGTGACCTTTCCCCGGGCATATCATTCAGGCTTCAATTGTGGTTTTAACTGTGCAGAGGCTGTAAATGTGGCTCCTCTTGATTGGTTGCCGCATGGGCAGAGTGCTGTTGAGCTTTATCGTGAACAAGGACGGAAAACAACTATATCACATGACAAGTTATTGATAGGAGCTGCAGGTGAAGCAGTGAGGGCACATTATGATCTTTTGTTATTGAAGAGGATTACCATGGAGAACCTGAGATGGAAAGATGTTTGTGGAAGGGATGGTATCTTAACGAAGGCACTGAAGGTATAATCTGCATTGTTGTTAGTAGATTATTGGTCTAGTGGAAATAATTCTTTTTAAATGTTAAAATTGAACTAATACTGAATGTCGTCTCTCAAGATTTCATCGTGGAGGATGCATGGTGGTAATTAAGTAATTCTACTTTTCCGGGATAATTGGTTATGCTGTGGTTTTCAGTATGTGTGGCCATCAAAGCTTGGTGCAATTTAGGTTGCAGTGACTTGTATGAGATAAATCGTAATTAAAAAAGTTAATTCCTTCCTCAGCTGTTTCATAAGGAATGAAAAATCAAGAATTGGGTACATGTTGTCGCTTATTCTTTGATAACTGGATGCATGTCAATTGAATTTTAGGCTGTCTAGTTGAGTTGTCATATGGCAGGGTGTATGCATTCTAAACAGCTGATGTAGGGGCTTCATTCATGTGTCTGATCTATTGAAAAGCCGTATATCATTTACAATGGGTGCTTTTGATAATACTCCCTCTTTCCCATATTAATTGTCCTATTTGATTTTTCACGATGAACTGATTTTAGCTCATTTTGAAAAACCAAATAGGAAACTTAATATGAAGTAGGCAGGATATATGCTCGTTCAAGTTTTAGTGGTGCTGCAAATTGTCACGTATTTTTTAGGTTAATACTATATGAGTAGGAATTTTATTTTTTTGACTGATTGAACTTCTCTATCTAAATAGGCACGTGTGGAGGTGGAGCGTGTAAGAAGAGAATCCTTTTGCAATTCTTTGCAGTCAAGGAAAATGGATAGAGACTTTGACATAGCCAGTGAGCGGGAATGTGTCATTTGTTTCTATGATTTGCACCTCTCGGCATCTGGTTGTGATTGTTCCTCAGACCGTTATGTGTGCTTGATGCATGCGAAAAAACTATGTGCATGTGATTGGAATTCAAGGTTTTTTCTCTTCCGATATGAAATTAATGAACTAGTAGTTTTATTAGAGGCTCTGGAAGGGAAATTAAGTGCCATACACAGATGGGCAAAAATTAATCTTGGATTGGCATTGAGTTCCTTTGTTACAAAAAGTAATTCACCTTTTCATTCCCATTCAAGTGAAGCAGAAAGTAAACAATCAGATTCAGTAACTGCGGTCAGGAAGGAGAATGAACAAATACTTGTTACCGGGGCCACTTTAATCGCAACCAGATCTAAAACATTTGCATTACCTCATGAAGTAAATCCAAAACCTAACTTGATGGCGTGTAAAGATGACAGCCACCATACATTGTTTAAGAAAGTAGCTGGTCATACTGGAGGTTCTAGTGGCCATTGTCAGGATTTACCCAACCTGAAGATAGGAAATGAAGGTTTCTGTTTGATGGAAGGAGTACAACATTCAGACTCTGACATCTCCAGGCTATCTGCCTGCCAGATTAATCATAAAAGCAAATCGTACATGGAGACTGTGTCATGCAGTTCAAATGCAAGTGCACACACTTCAGTCGGGCGATCAAATTGTCCTTTCAGCAGCTCAGGTGCAATATCTGAAGCATCTAAATGTTCGTCATCAAGTGGAAGCAATAGTGCACTTCCTGCTGAAATTGGAGGACAACATACTATTTCTGAGTTTGCAGACGTATCTCTGAGACTAGCAAAGGCAACTGCTTCAAACCACCAAGAGAAAGTCCTTGATCAACCTGAAATTTGTGCCGAGAAGACGTGCGAGAAAGATGTTAAAGTTCCAGTTGTAGAAGAGGATGGCAGCATGTTGTATCCTGTGAATGTGAAAACTCAAGATGCAAAGGTTAATAGCATGGCAAGCTCGAAGGACAAGCCAAATGGGTCTCTGAGAGCATCCATCTGTCAAAACTATGACCAAAATATGATCTCTGCTGCGGCAACTTCAGCATCTCTGGAAGGACCGAATATAACTCGTTTTCGGGGACATGTTCAGCATTCTCAAACAGGCATGAGTGAAAAGCTAGGTAAGGAGGCTAAAGACGAAAGCTTGAGTTTGAGACCAGAAGATAGTGGAGGACTTGGCAACAGAAATCTTTCGGAACCTCTGAATAATTGGGATAGACAAAGCCGCCAAAAGGGTCCACGCATTGCAAAGGTAGTGAGAAGAGTGAACTGCCTTGTTGAGCTTCTGGAACTTGGAGTTCTAATCTCAGGAAAATTGTGGTCGAACAAGCTGGCCATATTTCCAAACGGTATCTTTGGTTCTCACATTTGAGTTATTTAAAACTGTTGGAAGATAAGTTCTGCTTAGTTTTCTTTACAATTTTATTTTTAAATGGTTGCAGGGTTTAGAAGTAGAGTCAAGTACTTGAGCGTGTTAGATCCAACAAAAATGTGCTTTTATGTCTCAGAAATTCTCGAATCAAGTCAGCTTGAACAGCCACTATTCAAGGTAATTAAATTCACTTTTCTTATGCCAAAAAAAAGTTCATCTTTCTATTGTGTTAGGACGAAAGGTTATTGGTCCAAATCCTGGAATAGTGGTTTCTATGTTTTGGGTGAGCTATCGTGTGTATTCACGTGGAATATTCTTGCACATGGGGGGGACTGTTGGTGTTATTAATATAAGTAGTTAGCCCTTTCCTTGATATCTGCTTTGATGTGAAGTGGTTAACTAGCTGTGCGTGTTCTACTTCATCAATTCACCTATTTAGTGGATTGTGCATTTTTAAAACGCAAATTATTAGGTTTAAGATCATTTATGGAGCACATCATTGAGACCTGATACTTATTATTGCCAGGAATAGTCTTGAGTTAAGCATAATTCACTGCGATGCCAGGTTTAGAGCATCCTGTTTAGTTAGTTATACTCTTACAGTGCTGTCTTGCAGAGATGCCATTATGATTACGCTCTTCTCCTGAGTACAACTAATAGTGGATTGTGATCTGAATTGTTGTTCAGTATTTTGATTCACGAATAGTATTCTGATCGAAGGGTTTTGTCAGGAAGGGCATTTGGCTAAAAAATCTTGCAACCATGTTGTCACATGAGTCTATATAATCAGGTTTTCATAGGAAATCAAATAGTGATAGTTTTTTAATTTTGACCCCTGATCATGATGTCGAGGACAACGACTATTGTTGGGGTTGAGAATGAACCATACAATCTTGTAACTATGTTGTCACATGCATAAAAATTTACCATCAGGTTTTCATAGGAAGGCAAATAGTGATAATATTTTGAGTTCTGACCCCTCCATGGGGATGGGGATGGGGATGATGATGATGATGATGATGATGGTTGGTTTTGAGTAATGAACCATGGATTCTTATTGAAAAGGGCAGTTTCGAATATTTACTTCATTAACTGGATCTCAAGACTATAGCTTAATGTCTCATGCATAATATTTTCACTGATGACTTTCAGGTGACTGTAGAGGAGTGCCCAAGTGAGGTGTTTATACATCTCTCTGCTACCAAATGTTGGGATATGGTGAGGGAACGAGTTAATGTTGAGATTAGGAAGCAACACAGCCTTGGAAGAATTGGCCTTCCACCTTTACAATCTCCTAACTGTATTAATGGCCTTGAAATGTTTGGTTTTTCTTCACCGACAATCATTCAGGTAACAAAGCTGCCGTCTTCAAATTCATTCTATAGCAACCAAATTTAAAGACATGGATACATCATTGACCATTTATCTCATTGTCACGAATTCACAACAGCTGCTTATTACTCCTCTGGCCCATATTAAGGTCTCCTTTCTGGTTTAGTATAATTTTGATGATGTAACGATAGATTGGACAGATATGGCGTCTATGTTTCACTTCCACAATGAAAGCATACATTTATAGTAGAAATAGCCAATCAATTTATCTCAGGTTGATAGACCTATCTATTTACATATCTATTTTACAGGCAATTGAGGCAATGGATTGTGATCACCTTTGTGTAGAATACTGGAATTCTAGATCGGAGCTATTACCTTCTCTTTCCGGTAGTCGTGCTTCTGACCTCAAAAGTGATGTGAAGGAGCAGCGTGTAAATGAAGAAGCTTCTGAAGAAAAGCAAAAACCTGGGGGAGATGAGACAGTACTCAGGGAACTTTTCAGGCAAGCTAATATCGCAGAATTGCATGCCCTGTGGCGCATGCTTAATGACGATAAAACAAATCATAGTCGAGAAGTAGTTACTCAGCTTATCACGGAAGAATTCCAGAACCGTTCCAATGTATATTCTTCCAAAATCTCATAGAAATTCCGCAATTTTGCATCAAAGATAGGAAATCCACAATTTTGTTTTTTCTTGCTTTACCGGAGTCGTCGTCCGGTACTCGATTCTTTCTAGTTTATTATTTGCCCGGGGGTTGGGGGCAGTGTCTATGGCTTGGGTCAAGGCCCTTCAGATGACATCCTTTGTACAGGTGGAGAAGTTTAACATGTCCATAGAAGCGTAAATTTTGTATAGCATATCACATCCACGAAGAAAAAATCATGTAAGACCTGAGGAAGATATTCTTTACTTTTTCTGATACAAAGATCCACAGTTCTAATGGTAACCATTTTATTTGCGGAAGCATATTAGCAGTTGGCAGCTTGCCTGATTTACTTACACGGGTCACTGTGCAAACATGTGTATACGCTCAGCTAATCTCCCAATGCTACGAGCAACCAATGTAATAACACTACAACACATAAATAAGAACGAATTGAAATACAAAAAAATTGAGCACATGGATCTGGCTACCCTCACAAGCCTGCAGAAACCAGACCATGCAACGTGACAATCCCAATGACGGTATTTTGAAGATCAATCACAGGTAGGAATTGCACGGGTGATGGTGGAGCTTCCATTTTCTTCATGGCGTCCACTGCCATTGCATTTGGTCCAATGGTTCTTGGTTTCCTGCAGTGTTTTTGAAAGCAGCATAAGTAAATTAATTTCATTGGAAGGAAAGAATACGATAAACACCAGATTTGAACATGATGCTGAGACCATCAACTTGGGGAACAACTTAAAATTTCAAGAGACCTGCCTCGCATCTTTTGGGTTTGATAGACTGCCCTTACAATAGACCCTATTCTTTCACAAGTTTCATTGATGCTAAACAATACAGTTTTATTCGTCTATAAGAAAGTGTTAACAGAGGAGGGAATGAGATAAAACACTAGGCTGTTGGGCATGAAAAGCAATTTTTTTCTGGACCAAGAAAAATAAGTCATTACCTGTTGCACATTTCTCCAACGGTGAGCTTAAAAATTCTCTCCCCACTGGCCTTAAGTGTTCGCCGTAGATCTCCATCTGTGAATGTGCCGATCAAACGCCAATTATCATCTATTACAAGAAGACAGCCACATCCTTTACTTGTTAGCTCCACAAGCTGGTCCATTATCAGGTCTCCTTCTTTGCAAACAGGAAGATCCTCTTGCTTCTTCATAACATCTTTTACCTATACAAATGAAATAGCATTCACCTCCATCCATTTTTCATGATATGATAATAAGAATCCAATTAAAGAAACATTAGACTTTGAAAAAAAAACATAAAAAAAATCATGTGCATGACTCAGATTAGAATAGAATAACTTAATAACAAAATGGCATCGAGCCAAACAACTTCCAAGATTAACCAATGTAGAAATAAAAGCGAAGAAAAGTTGATTCTTTAGAAATGGCAGGCGAAAATGGCCTGCCAATGCAGTAATTCTTGGACGAAGTCCACAAAATGGAAAAGAAAAGAACAATAATTTGATTCGCAATTACATTTCCATTCACATTTACAGTTGATTGAGCAAACAAATGGAAATTCAACCATATCATATATTTTAAAAATCAGAAAGAGTTGAAATATTCCCAAGTCAGTTCATTTTGGAAAACCAAATGTTACTACTACTTCAGGACGGAGTAGATCGTTTTTCAATTCAGCCATATCATATATTTAAAAATCAGAAAGAGTTGAAATACTCCCAACTCAGTTCATTTTGGAAAACCAAATGTTACTACTAATTCCAGACAGAGTAGATTGTTTTTCAATACAATGTACCAGTATTATGTTCATCACAATCTCCATCCCAGTATTTCTGGATACAGGACATGAAGCTCCAACCATTTTCATGAAATCATTAAAATCCTATGTTATTACCTGATAAATTTTGCTTTAAAGAAGCACAATTAGATTATCATATTGTCATTAAATTCGATCACTAATTAAACAACACAAACACCCAGATCTTTGAAAGCTCCAAAAACCAAATTGCCCATAATAGATGACTCAACAATAGTCTCATTTCTATATAACAGCAATCCTACATTACCATCAGATTATCGTATAAATGAAGGAACAGAACTAAAATGCCAGATCTCAAGATTTCCCCAAAAGAGCACCTTAAAGATGAGACATTTTCCGATCCGGCCGGCGGGGTGATTAGCCGCGTAATCGTCCTTAGTCAGCCTCCTGGCCTCCATCAGCGCGATAGCGACCGTATCCCCGAAAACCATCTGGATCGCCGTAGAGGTCACAGGCGCAAGATCGAAAGGGCAGAGCTCCCTCTCCACGGGCAAATGCACGTTCATATCACACAACCCCTCAAGCAGATTCCCCTTAGCGGAAGTGACGGAGATCAGGAAAACCCCCTTGGCCCTAACGCAAGGTACAAGCTTGAGAAGCTCGTCGGTGTTGCCGGACTTGCTGAAGAGGACGACGACGTCGGAGGGGGAGAGGGCGCCGATGTCGCCGTGGAGGGCATCGACGGGGGAGAGGAAGGAGGAGGGGACGGAGAGGGACACGAGGGTCTGGGAGATCTTGCGGGCGACGAAGCCGGACTTTCCGACGCCGGAGAAGAAGATGGTGCCGGGGGAGTGGAGGAGGATGTGGGTGAAGGCGAGGGCCTGGGAGAGGTCGAGGTGCTGGAAGAAGTGGTTCAGGTACTTCTGCTGAGACTGGAAGAGCCGGAGGAGGTCGCCGGCGTCGATATCCGTCTGGGGTTTGGTCGCCGCCGGCGGCGGGAGGGATCCCATTGCCTTGCTTCAGGCCGGAGAAGACAGTTGAAGAAGGGCTTGGGGGGTAGTTAAAATGGGCGGGGAAGGTGTCGGTGGGAAGGCCCAGGCCCACTATCATGGCCCATTCGGTGAATTTTTTGTGACTGTCAAATTTGTTTAGAAGTTCACCATCCCACGGTCAAGCCAGCCCACCCCGCCTATACACAGACGGTGGATGTTCACCGTGCTGGTGGAGAGACGAAGATACCGACCGTGCGAAGGGGTGGGCTGGCTCTGCCCATCGCCATCTCTGGCCTAATTTCAAGAATAATAGGGAAGGATATCATCTAATTTTGGTATGCATATTTTTCTAATTGTCTTGGCTAAAAGTAACTGGGGGGAATAGTTCATACGCGTAAAATTATACCAATTAAAAATTAAAAGTGACCGGAGGGAGTATGTTATACACTTGCGGCCCAACACAGAACTCAACAATTTGGATGGTGAGGCCCATTTGTCTAGATGCATTAGGTTTGTCATGATCATGGGCCCCACCATCCAACCTGTTGCCTGTTTGGCTGCCAGGCGCATACATTTTTTCAAACTTTAGTCGTTCTCCAACATGTGATAATTTTTTAAATTTTCTCCAATATCCCCATCATTTTATAAAAAAGATTTCTTACATACATAATTTTCCTTTATGATTTGCCATTTCTTTTCCACATTTCTTAATGTGCTCCCTCTGGTCACTTTTAATAGATAAATTTTTTTCAAATGTTCTAAATTTTTAGTATATTTGAAAAAAATTTGTCTATTAAAAGTGACCGGATGGAGTATAAAATTTTTAACACCTCATCTCTCTTAAATTTTTTTGCCATAGGCAAGCCCATTGACCATGAGTTTTCCTTTTTTTTTTGGCTTGCTATAAGACTATAATTTTCCCAGAAAAAGGAATATCTTTTCTTCCTCCTCGTTCGACCATAGCATATCTCCACTTTCATCCAATCCCTTCTGGCAAAATGTTTTCTCTTTCACATCTTTAATCTTAATCTGTTTTGTTGATGCATTCTATCTAGTTTCCCTTCCACTTTTTCTTTCTATATGTTCAACATCGATGCCTTTTTTATGTTTACTCATATACATATATTGAATGTTTTTTCTTGAAAACACATGCTCAATGGGTAATCACGTGACATATTTTTAGATATTTTTTCTATCAATGCTTTCCTTTTGCCTTTTGTGGGCATTGATATCTTCGATTTTTTCACATGTAATCATTAAAGCACAAAAATCTCCTTAAGGCTGATACACAGCTCCACACAAAAAGACGAAACAACATTAGATACGCGAAATAACATGCAATCACAAGAAAATCCAGTGCAAAGAGTTGAGTTAGACATTCCAGGAACCCTTTCTTACCAACTCAAGCTTTTGAGAAACTCTATTTTAACATGATATCAAAGTTCAGGTCTTCATTTCGAATCCCATAGGGAATGGTTTTCTCCCAAATACAAATTTGCCAAGATGTTTTCCCCACCTCCTCTGGTTATGTCCACATACTAAGCTTCGACGGATGCTTGCACGTGCAGCCAAGGGAAGTGTTGAAAATGAATTGCATCTTTTAAAAAGGACAGGAGGGAGTGGTATCATTAGTCACTGGAATTTGACAAGGTATGTAGATGACAAAATAATGCTTTAATTGCTTTGCTGGTGCAATTTTACTCAATTTTATTAGGCTCATCCAGAGGCAGCGTCGCATGATTAGAGACTCTGAGGGACTTATGAAGAGATTGATATGGCTATTTCTGAACATTATGCAACAGGCACGGCCATTGATATGGAACTTTATAGGTTTAGGGGGACAATAGTTAAAAGCAAGCGAAATTGTCCCTTGATCCACCATTGGGTAACCCAAGTCTCTTTATGCCATACTCTTGGTACTTCCTCTGTGCCATACCCTATTTCATTTGTTGTATATGTACATTACAATCACATATATTAAAATGGTACCGGAACACAATCCTAAACTCATGATTAATTTGTGGAAATGAGAATTTATTTGCATGCCAAAAAAATGCACATAACTAGCATTGGGATAGGAAGTCATTGCAGTTCTTTGCCCAATATTTTTTGAACTCCGAAAACATGGATTTTTCTCAAAATCACATGCAGTTGAAATTTTTTCCGAAATGAACTACTTTTAGTTCATTCTAAAAATCCTTATGGTGATAATAATTCCAGACAGAGGGAGTACATCTCGATGAACTAATTCTTCCCCACAATACCAACTAACTCTTTATGACTGATTTAATGAAAGATTTAGCCGTTTAACATTGGTAAATATATACCTTTAAGTTGTGTATAATACTGGTGTAATATCGATCTTGTAAAATTTGTTCTCTATTAGACCTTCCCTGAAATGACACATAAAACCCAGGCTAGTTAGCCAGGGAGGATAGGGGTGGGTGGTTTGAAAACACCAACTCCCTGTTTTGATGGCCTGGGAGGAGGAGGAGGAGAGGAACAGGGATGAGATGAAAGTCGGATGCTTGCACTCCTAGCACACATGCCCACTAGCATGTGCAAAGCTAGGCAGACTCTTTATATCCGCATTATTCATTTATAGAAGTGTCTACTACTAGAGTTAGAAGTGCATATTGTTTTTACAATTCAAGTAAAACGTTGTTGGAGATAAAGATTCTTATAAATTTGAAAAACAAGAATCACATTCATAAAATTATGAATCCATCTAAACCTAACACAACATTTAAAATACAATGATTATAATCACAAATTGTGGAGTTTTCAAACGACTACGTTACAGTGAACTGATATCCCAATTAACATCACTATGAATGCTTAATGCTGTCACTTTGGAATGATAAGAGTTTGGGTGATAAGTTAAATGTCGATGTTTTTATTGGGACATTGAAGTTCATAACACTGACTACATCCCATATTAAGTGTTCTATCTGCTTTTTGAATGATACTTCATGTTGAAAAACCAAATACGGCATTTCATATGGGACAAAGAGAGTTGTTTGTTAGGAAAAATGCAGATGTCATAATGAAGTGAAAATTTTCCCCATCTAAAAACAAGCCCATAAAATAACCTCAGCCCAATTGGTTTTCTGGGCCAAACATGCACTCTGCAGGTGTCGGTGGCTTAGCTCAAAGGCATCCTTTTCTTCAATTATTTTGCATCCGCATGAGCGCGCAGGTCACCATCCCACTTTGTAAGAACTTGGGGTGCATTTGGGTAAAGATCGGCAGCTCCTTCTATGGCCGTTTCTTCTAAAGACGCTTTCCTTCTTGTTAAATGTCCCATAAGACGAGCGCTTTTCCTAACCCTTCTCAAGAGGAGATTATCCGGTAAAGCGGCCTCTAAAGAAGGGCTTTGCTGCCAAACATGCTCTTAGGCCACTAAGAACTCCTGTATTAGCATACACCGTGAGAGGCATCCGATCCACGCCCTTCCAGATGCGAATGAAACTCATTTTGAAAAACTGTGAAAATGGAACTTTGATATAGAATTGGCACAACATTTTTATCATCAATAAGAATGTAGCACGTGCAAAAGAAATGCTACTTGGGGTCCATTTGATTGGTCTCAATCTGAATTTGAAAAGTCATATATAAGAAATTCTCCAAACTAAATCTGAATTTGAAGACTAACGTGGACAAAATAGGAAAGATTAAGGGGCCGTTTGGGGCGTGATTAAAAGCAAAACATCTAGATACACTGTAGCATATAGATATTTTATATATCCAGCTGAAACTCCTCCTGATGTGTTTCAGGGGCCGTTTGGGGCGTGATTAAAAGCAAAACATCCAGATGGGATGTTTTGCTGCACTGTAGCATCTGGATATTTTATATATCCAGCTGAAACACCTTAGGATGTGTTTCAGCTAGATGTAAAAATCCACCTAGATGCTACAGTAGATATCCAGAATCCAGTCTGGATGTTTTGCAATAATCACGCCCCAAACGGCCCCTCAGCTGGATGTAAAAATCCACATGGATGCTACAGTATATATCCAATATCCAGTTTGGATATTTTTGTAATAATCATGCCCCAAACGGCCCCTAAACATCAACATCGTGCTTGTTTCAGCATCACACCATCGCCTTCACCTATCCCAAACAGCCTGCCAACTCTCTACTGCCACATCCTACGAGTGGCAGTTGCGATGGAGGTGCTGGGTGGAGGTGGTGGCATTGGCCTAAGCTGAGGCTAGGGCTGAGGTACAGCCCATCCTCTTCCTCTTCCTCCGCCAGGCCCCCAACGGACCTATACTTGGCCTGGCGCGAGCCGGCCTCTTGGTTCCGGCCATGACTAGCAACATGACTCTATGAAAATGGATTTGGTCCCGGCGCCGGCCGATGCTCGGGAGCCAAAGCATAGCCCCTCCCAGTCTGGACTGAATTGTTGCCACGGCCGTATCCGGGCGCGATCTTTGACCAATGCCAACGCCGCCGTCATGTTGATGATGTTCTTGGTCGCGGCAAATGTAGTTGGGCGGCTAGTTTGAGGCTGGTGCCGAGTGAGGAGGAGGATCGGAGTGGGGGGGCTGATAGTTGTTATCGTGTCCCCTGCCACTTATTCCTCCTCCGCATCTTGGGTAGCCTTCCATTGAAAGTGAAGAAAGCATAGCAAAAAGACTAGGAAAATGAAAGAGAAACACAAAGCAAGACCATGGTGGATCCTCCCCCTGGACGCCACCTTCATTGTCTCCCTCGTCCTCATCGCCCTCACCTCCCCCGATGGTGCCACCATCTACCTCCCCTTTGCCGCCCCCTTCCACCGCACCGACGCCGTCTTCGTTGAGACCAAGCTCCGCGCCGCCCTGCTCGCCGACTTGCCCCCGCCCCTGCGCCTCGCGTATCTCATCTTCAGCTTCTTTTCAGATTTATTTTACCCTCTGATTTTGTTAAGTTATTTTGTAAACCCACTTAATTCAGTTACTTAGTTAGAGCCTAAAACAAACACACTGATAAGCTGCTTATAGCGTACTTATCAGTTTTAGCACTTAATTAGACCAATCAAATGGACCTTTGATAAACATAAAGGAACGAAACACTGAATTTGAAACAACCCATGTTCTTACCACCAAATATCACTGCAACGTCCGTTTGAAGGGCTTAATTCTTTTGGCTTGATAAATGAAATAAACAATTGAATGGTTGAAACAATGTTTTTATACGTACTTCCATTTGCAAGTATGTCATGGCCGCTCTCGCTGATCATCATCGCCATATTGATATCTGGTACCCAGTGAATCGTAGAAGGAAAATGAACTAAAGAAGAACATATGCGGCATAACGCTCCAAATTTACAAAGTACAAAATTCTTAATATGAAAAAAAAAAGTTGGAGATGCAATGGATCCATTTAATACCTCAAGTAAAAAACATATAGGACATTTTTATGGGTTTTTGAAATCAATTTTTTAAATCATCGATTACTAAAGAATATAATATTATCAAGTATCAAAGTAAAAACCCTAGATCATGTCAAGTGTACTCTAGCTTTGCATTAAATAATGAAAACAAACACATCTAATGCCTATTTCTTGTCTTTTTTACACGTACACTCAGGTACATGCAAAACTGTAAAAATAGCATTGAGTATTTACAATAATCAGTAAGACGATAATAATTGTATTGATTTTATCTCTTTCATTTGACTTCATGAATCCCTCCGGTTTGAGTTATGGGCACCGTGAACTTCGTCATAACTCATACATGCATACAAAATCTCTTGTGGATAACTCATACATAATCAACGTAACAATATGCCTCAATGTTGAATTGATCAGGTCTTGCAACAAAAGAACATTGATGACTTTGAGAGACCCCTATTTAAAGCATTTTTCCACTGCCATTGCTAGAGCTCTAGAAGCGGACTTTGCTTTTATGCTTTGTCACTTTTCTCCACCCTCAAGAATGAATTTCTGTAATAGCAAAGTTTCCATTGTATCAAAAAGAATTGGGATAGTAGTAAAAAAATAAAGAGCAGCTGATCAATATCAGTCTCATCTTTTCTCAATCAAAGCTGGAGGGTGGCTAAAGTGAATTCTATTGAGCTATCTCAACTTGAGTTGATGCATTGCATGACTACAAACCATGAAATCATTTCCTCCTCCATGTTACAAAAACTTAGGGTGCGTTTGGTTAGTGAAAAATAACAATTTTTCACCCTGAAAGGTGAAAATTTTCACCTATCAGGGTGAAAAGTGTTTGGAAGCTGAAAGGGTGAAAAGTGGTCGGTGACGGTGATGGGTGAAAATTTTTACCTTTTTACCTTTTAGGCATGAAAGGTATTTGTTTGTTGAAAGGCAGAAAACTAGCCCTGAAATGTAAAAGGTGATAATTTTTCACCTTTCACCCTGAAAGGCTGTGAGAATCAGGCTGACGAATCGATTGTCGACAACTCTCTCCTAGAGGTTTGTCCCCCCCGGTGAGTACCCCCACCCCGATGGTGCCCCGTTGAGCCGAGAGAGTTTGTGCCCCCGTCCCCGCCACCGCTCGTTGAGCCCCCCTCCCCTCCGGTCATCGCCGCTGCCGCTGATTGAGGCCCCCACCTCGCCGCCGCCGCCCCGTTGAGCTGAAGGAACCCGTGTCCACCCCTCCCGGGCAACTGCTCGGGTCGTCCAAAGCCGGTCATCCCGGTGTTTGCCCCAACGCCTCTGCCGCTGCACCGTTAAGCCGAGGGACCCCCCTCCCTATCATATCTCCCTCATTTTAGTCCGTTTTTGGCTATTTTTCATCATTATAAGAAAGAGCACTAAAAATGAGGAAGAATGAAAAAAATGGGTCAAAACGGATCTGAAATGAGTAAGAAACGCATCGTTGAAGTTTGTCTAATTAAAAAAGTTATCATGTAATCGTTTACACAATAACCAGTGCTATCATGTAATCGATTACACGATAGCCAGTGCTATAGTGTAATCGATTACACGATAACCAGATCCAGTGCTATAGTGTAATCGATTACAAGAAAGCCAGTGCTATAGTGTAATCGATTACACGATAGCCAGTGCTATAGTGTAATCGGTTACACGATAGCCAATATTATAGTGTAATCAGTTACACGATAGCCAGATCCAGTGCTATAGTGTAATCGATTACACGATAGTCAGTGCTATAGTGTATTCGATTACGCGATAACCAGTGCAAGTGCTATTGTCATGCCCCAAATTTTTATTAAACCCAAAATACGCGGAAGCGATAATCCAATCAAGGTTGTTGGGTATAAAATCTGGGATGGACCGAATACTCGAATCATCACATACTCATTTCCATACATGGGTTTTGTAGGATCGTTGACTTAAATAACATTCATTGTACTCGAATTATAAATAACAAAGCTGTAACACTAATAGTTAAATTATTACAGAAAATAAATGGTCTCCAAAAAAAAAACGATAACAAAAGTCAGGCACACATGCCACAAGTAACAAAGTTCAACAACTAAAACACTGAAATAAAAATCTTCATTTCCATCTCCGCAGTCAATCTCCACTTCTACCTGCTCAGCATCATTCTTTCTTAATCCTGCATCGAAGGATGCATGAGTATTTCAAACGAAATATCCAGTAGGATACCAAAAACCCCACTGATAATGGATTAACAAATTCCAAAGGAAAAGAAGATTGAATATCAAAAGTATTATGGAAATAAGGAATCAATAACCAGGTTTTGAAAAATTAGCAAAACAAGCTATCACCAAACACCGGAAAACTCATATGTACCGGTAGAATCAACAACTAAATTAGACTCAAACATATTGTGTGTAAAGAGTCAACAATTTTTGCTCACTAGTCAGTCCACTTCCCCTATGGACATCTATGCCAGAACATCCTAGAGGTTCTTCAGAGGAACCCGGCCATGCGTCTAGGGATGCTGGCCCCATCGGTGCTTACGGGCACAATGGGCGGAGACTGCAGACCTTCCGTAATGTCATACAGTCTAAGCGCACGCGTTGCCGTCGTCGGCTGAACTACAGAGGTTCATAAAATCTGAGATCACAGAGGATCTTGCAATGGCTCTGGAGCATACTAGGATTTCCACTCGAAGAGTTCTATCATGACTCTTGTGGAAGAAACAGTTTCCATAGGTTCAAAGATCATTGTACGACAACAGAGGTTGTATGGAAAATAATCAAAGATTTCACCTTGAGAATAAACTCTTATAGGAATGCCAACGAGATGACAATATCTTGAAGTAACCAAGCAATAAGGACTCAAGTGTCCGAACTTATCATCAACACGTGACTCACAAAAGAAGTAGTTGTAGCGCTCGTCTTCCCAAGCTCTACTCAAGTCGTTGGGGTTAAAATGGTAACTTTACTCATCTAAGATCTTCGATATGCAAGGCCCTAGGTATGAATTCCAAATACTGAATGTAAACTCGAGAGTTTATGAAGAAAATGATTAACTAGGGTTTAGAGTAAAACCCTAATTAAGGATTTCTATATCGACCACTACGGTGAACCATAAACTAAAAGGGAAAGACACTAAGGTTAGGACTCGAACCCCTGGTCTCTCTCTTATAGGAAAATTGTACTATTATATTAGTCATAATTCTGGTCATTTTGAGTTTATTTGTATTTAAATTAAATTTATAAATCAATTAATCCCGTGATAATAATACTAGTGAATTATCCTTAATTCATTGCACTGCCCTGTGTACAGCAGTACACTTTCAGCACTAGCTACGACTTTTATTGAGTGAATCTGAATCTGTAATTTTTACTGTAGGTTCCCTGATGAGTCTATTTTACATCCCACAGAGAACGAATTTTTAAGAATTTTATAGAATTAGTTATGCATTTTCTACTACTGACTGTCTGTGCAGGAATTTCCAGACCGAGGCTTAATTAAGTCTTCGGTTTGCCCTTTATTATGTTAATTAATCACATCTATTAATCACTTATGATATTACTAATCATCTCTCTGTTCCACCTAGGCATGATATTTGTAATAATTAATAGCAAGTAAATTTTCAATATAATACTATGTCTTTATCACTTCTACAAACTGTTTTTATGCCTAATCTTGATTATCATCTATTCAATAATTAAGAGCCTTAATTTGGGACGAAAAGGAACATAAATAACACCAAAAAGCAGAGGCCTTTACCTCTGGTCAGAAGGGTATCAACTTGTATTTTACAATATTTTAGACATTTAATCCTTCGCCTTCTTAATTCTCATGAATCATTACCCGATCTAATGATTAATATAATTTAAACAACAAGAAATGACCGGAAAGTAAGACTATAATCTCTGGACAACACGAAGTCAGATCCATGGGGAAATGAACGAGTCAATTACATGCTGACTAAGGAGAGAGGAATTCATATCTAAGACTTTGCATATCGAAATATGTATTCAAGTATTCAAATGGACCATGCATATACTGGACATAAATAAAGATATGACCTTTTTCAATTTACAAGCATCATCCTCATACACCAATGAACAACAGATATAAACATGCATGAAATATCATCAAGACATGCTATTCAAGCCAAGGAAATTGGGTAAAAACGCATCCTACCTGATTTGAAGAGAATTGATACGTTATGCGCGTAAATCGGTTCTCCGGGTAGACTACGCTTCCCTTCTCCACGAAACTACTCCACAAACCACCGGAGAGCTCCTTGAACGTGGTGTGCAAGGCTGCCCACTGCTACTCCTCTGCTGGCACGTCTCCCAAAAATTGCAAAGGAGAATGTCGACCCCTCTAATAGCATGTATATATAGGACATACACAAGTCCTAGTTGATTCTCCACCGTCCATCTCACCACGATCCAAAGGCTACCAAAAGATCCAACCATTCCACAATAGCCAGAACACCCTTCCCCTTAATTTGCTTCAGTTACAAATCCCTTAATTAAGGGGAATTAACTCAATCCCTTTAATTATCTAATTAAGACCTTATGCAGTTTCAATTAGCAAGATCTAACCATCTTGATAAAGCGCGCCAAGCTTGATTGGAATATGCCCTCAGCATCTTCCATAACTCACCTTGAATGCCAAACATAACCTCCCTAATTAATCCCAAATTAAATCCCAATTTTATTAAATTGCCAATTAGCTATCAATTAGGGTTTTCAAATTCAAATTATCTCCCAAATTTAGATCCCTTGATTAGGGCTAATTAGGTAAGACACGTCCTCCAAAGATCCCCCAAAATCAGCCCAAGAGGTTCCCCAACGGATTTGCCTCAAAAACCACGAAATTAACGGCGATCGATCGGTCCGTATACAAGATCGATCGTCCGACGATCGATACGCTACAACCGTGATCGATCGTCTCCCGATCGATATGTCATAAACGCGATCGATCGGTCTGACAAAAAAATTAAATTTTTAAATTTATTTTTAATGAGTTTTCTAGAACTCAAAATTACTCCCTTTGTGCAATAAAATTCCACTTTATTAATATAAAATTTACGGTCGCTACAGCTATAGTGTAATCGATTACACGATAGCACTGGCTATCGTGTAATCGATTACACTATAAAGTATGCCATCGTGTAAATTTCAACAGTTCATCTCTCTCATTTTTAGTCCGTTTTCGGCAATTTTTTTGTTCTTTCTTATTTTTATGCTCTTTCTGATCATAATAATATTCTAATGACCTTGATATTTTATTTAAAAAATCCCACAAAATCTAAAATAAATAATACGTGGTAGCTCATCATCTTTATGATATTATCATTATAAGAAAAAATACTAAAAATGAGGAAGAATGAAAAAAAAACTATCTTTATGATATCAGAAATGAGTAAGAAATGCATCGTTGAAGTTTGTCCTATTAAAAAGCTATCGTGTAATCAATTACACGATTGCTCTTCCTATCGTGTAATCAATTACACGATACCCGAAGCTGACGAATATTCCTATCAACGTGATTTATTTTCAGTTTCCAAACATATTTCACCTTTTACAAATCATGCCTGAAAATTTTCACCCTGACGCTTGGTTACTTTTCAGGTTCCAAACAGTTGTCACCAATCAGAAAATATCAGCATGATTATTTTCAGGCTGATATAAATTTTCAACCTTTCACCTATCAGCATCCAAACACCTTTAATTAACCTGACAATTAATTATTTTTTTTTGAAAATTTCTCTCAAATTGTAATACATCTATTGAATAAAAAAATGGCATTGTACTAAATCTAATGCCTTCAATTTCATAAAGAAAAAAAGTTTAATTTGGCAAACTATATGTCAACTTTTATGGGGAAAAAATATATATGCTGTCAACAAGAAAAAAGATTTCAAACACCAAATTCTACCATCCATCTATTGTACATAGCTTTTAAACAGTCAAAGCATCCATGTGAACTACCAAACATTCTTAGGGCCGATTTGGAAGCTGCTTTTTAGCTGAATTTTAGAAAAATCCAGCTTCTTCATGAAAATCTCTTCTAAAGGAGATTTTTCAAAAGAATCCAGATTTTACTTCATTGACTTTTCTCAATAGTATTTATTGTAATTTTGTCAAAAAGACAAGGGCAATTAATAATAAAAAATATGATTTCAATCATAAAACCGCATTTTTTTCTTATTAATTGCCCATATCTTTCATATTTATTTATGGAACATGCCATCGGACCCTAAATTCTTCCCAAAAAGCTACTTCTTCCCAACTAAATACCTAAATTCTTTAATCTAGCTACTTCCCTATAATCCAAATTTCTCGCTCCTAAAATTTCTAACCAAACAAACCTTTAATATGAATTGCTATTGTTAACAGAGAACGATGTGAATTGCCATATTATACATACAATACCTTTGGTTAACGAAGCATTTTCAGAGCACTGTAGGGCAAACAGCCGTCAGATGATGTGGGCCCCACTTATGTGACGGCTGCCTGTACACAGCTGACACAATGTATAAACAAGGTAAAGAGAAAACATCTGGATATCCTTACCGGGAACTTGTTGCATGATTTCCACCCCTTATAACATTTAAGAAACATTATACAGCACGCAGGAAGCAAAATACACTCAAAACTGAGTTGTTTTAGTTTACGTGTGAAGGCCATCATACTTTTCCATACAGTAACCAAAATTATAATAGAACATGCACAACCACACAACACTTCCATCAAGGAGCTCGCCAGCTTTGCACGGGGCAAGCGGGCATGCAAGGGAGAAGGGGACTGGAGTAAAAGGTTTTGAGTGGCAAGTTGTATAAAAGAGAGGCATCTGGGGCACGACCAGCAATACCCACCTCACAGCAAAACAAAAACACAAGAAATGAATGAATAAGCATTGTAAAAACTGACATATACACAAGCATCATGTAATCAATGTGCTAATTCCATTACAGCTGGATCTTCTATACCATGACGGAGTTCATGGAGGGTTTGGCTCATTGTGGTAGCCGTTGACGATGATGTTGGAGCGAAAGGAGGTGTTTTGTAGAAGACCGAAGTGGATGTGCTCGATCATGAGTGATCGTCTTTTTGTAGGTCACCTTGATCGTCTTCCCCGCCACACGGCCGGGGTGTTGGCAGCCAGGTTGTGGCCGGTGTGGGCTGCAAGGGGAACTTCTTCGGATGGGAAGAGACACCGGCCAAAGTGGATAGGTAGAGATCACAGAAGATGAGAATGGTACGGAAATGAGGGTGGCTCCGATAGACAAAAGGCAAGAACTTGGGAATGCTGGACATACCAAATTAGAAACATAAATTGATAGCTTACCTGCTTCAATTAGTCATAATTAAAGTTGGTAACCTATCTAAATTAATAGTCATAATTAACCATTTCATTCCTTTGCACGACCCACTTTTCTTACTGAATTATTGGTTCATATCATTAGTATCAGAGCAACCATCATTGGAATCGAGCGAAATTTTCGCGATGGCAAGAAGCAACCTACGCACAGATGATGCACAGGGGGACTCTCACAATGAGGCGCCGCTAGCGTCTCCTATGGGGGATGAATTTCTACCCATTTTGCCCTAATCAATTTTTTGCCAAAAATACCACCACAAATCGGGGTTATTTATAGCTAATTTGCATACTTCAATTGGCAGGGACATTATAGGGCGAGGTGGCAAAGTGTATCATCCTCTATGAAATTCAGATATACCCCTTTACAACTTAATTAATTTTAATTATAATTAAGTGATGATAAGGTACTTAATCAAATTTTCAGAGTCATTAGTGGAGAATTCTGCGTGGTGCTTTTTAAAGTAGTTAGATTAGATTAGATTAGATTACATTAGATTAGATATCCTAGTATAGCTAGTCAGTGCTTTTTAAAGTAGTTAGATTAGACTATATTACATTAGATTAGATATCTTGGGATAGCTAGTCGGTGCTTTTTAAAGTAGTTAGATTAGATTAGATTAGATATCCTAGGACTCGTTAATACGTACTCCATCCTATTTTAGATGCCCGATCTGGTAAAGAGGATAGTATTTTTTTTATGCTCCATATGGTCAATGTAAGTGAATTTTAAACATTTTCTTCCCCCATTAGTTGGGGTTTCCACCATCTAATAAAAATCAACATTTCCCCATATAGAGCTTCTAAAATAGGATGGAGGAGGTATTACTTTTTTTTTTGTTTCTCAAGGAACATATCCGCCAGAGGGATATAGTTGTCATAATACAAGAGTTTATTACTAATCAAAATACATATACGTTTAATCAGTTGTTGTGGATGGCGTCAAATAGGAGGTTTTTTCATATTACATGACCAATGAGCCCGGATTACCATATTACCTGGTTTTTTTGGGCTCATGCCATATAACCTGGTTTGAGGACCTAGTCTTTCCATTTTACCCTCCTAAAACCCTAACCTTAACCCCAAGCTGATTTTTCCATATTACCTGGTCGCTTCCATAGATAATACATACTCCTTCCATCTCTCATCGTGTACCACATTTCAACGAATCATATCTCCCTAATTTCTAATCCGTTTTTGCTCATTCCTTTGACGTTCTTCTTTATTTTTTCTCATATTTCTTCTAATGATGATATCTTAAATATCTTATCTATTTGGGACATACCTTAACCATATCTCTTTTATTTTTTATCTATTTTTACTCATTCTTTTTGTGTTCTTCTTTATTTTTCATCATGTTGAGACACAACATACTATTTATCGTATATTTTTTATATTTTATTAGATATTATCTCAAGATCTTTAAAATATCATCTTTAAAAGAAAGATGATAAAAAATAAAGATGAACGCAAAATGAATGAGTGAAAACGGATAAGGAATGAAGGAAATATGATTTGTTGAAGTGTGGTACACAATAAGAGATGGAAGCGGGCAGGTAGTATGGAAAAATTAGCTTCGGTTTAAGGTTAGGGTTTTATGAGGGTAAAATGGGAAGACCAGGTCCCCAAATAAGGCTATATGGCATGAGCTCAGAAAAACTAGGTAATATGACAATCCAGGCTCATTGGCTAGGTAATATGGAAAAACCTTTGTCAAATAGGAAACTTATATCAACAAAAACACTGCTCCTTCCATCCAATGAAGCTGTTTCCATTTGACAAAATACGGGTCCATCATTGGATGGCTGACTTTGCTCCCACACGACCAAAAATAAGGAAGAGGGGGGGTAACACTACTCTTTTTGTATAGTCAAGTTATGCTTAATTCTTTGCATGTTTTTTCATTAAACGCAAAACCATGTATGCCTATCTAAAGCTTTAGGAGTTCCAGTTGAATCTATCATTGTAGGCTCAAAAGGATTTATTACCAAGGTACATAAGATATAATCACTATGCAAATACATTTTGCATGAGGAATTTGACATGCTTTTACTTTGGTATCAGGCAAGAAAACTGAGGAAAACACTAGAAGGAGGGATGAGACGAGTTGGAGTGCTATGCCCGGAAAAACCAATGAAAAGACACTTTTTAGTCCCAACAGTGACAAAAACCATTCACTACTGGACATCTGGCCAATTCGGCAAACGTCCGAAATCATGATAGATGCGAGGATGTGTTGTACTGGTCGACCAGTACACTATGTCGATTGATAGGCACACTTTGTCGATCGACCGAAGGGTTTACTGTTTTGACACCGGATGTTCGCCCATTTGGCCAAACGTCCGTTCATGTTTTCATGTTGAAAATATTCAACACATAGGACATACACGACTCATGGCGGCCAAAGGCCAATACAAAACAATAAAACCCAAATCGTCAAGTCGCTCAATTCCCCTTCGGGTGATCCAGAGGGTTGTGATAAGTGATATAAGTATACTATGTTTGTTATGCATTTGAGTAGGTTATTTTAGTGTTTACTAATATACTTTGTTGTTTTTGTAGGTAAGAAATGGTTACTCTTCAATTTGGCTTACAAAGTATGAAGTAAGTTCAAATTGCACATAACGAGAAATATAATAGCAATGGTCGAAAATTTATAAATATGTGAACGTATTAAAAGTTAAAGAAGTTAGCTTTCAATGCCAACGACGGTCATAATTTGGAGTTTGGAGCAAAAAGTTATGGTTGCGTAAAAATTGTTGTGCAGTGCAGAAAATGCAATAGCAGATGTTCGCTGATTATGGCGGACTTCAAGTCATATCATAGTAATTTTTCCATGTTCCAGCAAACATCTGTTGGTTCGGGTGAACGTCCGATTATGACGTTGTTCTGGCCTTCCCCCCCCCCCCCCCCTCAAATTGCACATAACGAGAAATATAATAGCAATGGTAGAAAATTTATAAATATGTGAACATATTAAAAGTTAAAGAAGTTAGCTTTCAATGCCACCGACGGTCAGAATTTGGAGTTTGAAGCAAAAAGTTATGGTTGCGTGAAAATTGTTGTGCAGTGCAGAAAATGCAATAGCAGATGTTCGCTGATTATGGCGGACTTCAAGTCATATCATAGTAATTTTTCCATGTTCCAGCAAACATTTGTTGGTTCGGGTGAATGTCCGATTATGACGTTGTTCTGGCCTTCCCCCCCCTCCCCCCCTATTTTGGCTAAGTTATGAGGGCAATCAAGGTTATTTGGGAGGTCATATTTAAAGTCACTTTGAGCACGAATTTTAGTCAAGCTTTTGAAGGGGAGAAGAGAAAAGAAAAACAAAAAGATTCAAGATTCATCCTTTGTGATTCTAATAATGTGTGGTTGAGCTTTTTGGGCTTAGACTTTGATTAAGCCATTAATGTTATAGTTTTATTTGTTTATATTTTAATAAGTCTGTGTGTATAAATGATTGCATGATTGTGGCTCAATAAAAAATAAGTTTTATTATTCATTTAATATATAGGTTTAGTTTTTTATTGTTCACCTTTAATTTTGCATAATATTAATATTTATGTGTCTTATAATACGGTCTAGGCTATATGAGTAAGTTTCATGCAATGATATTTATTGTGACGTTCGATGACTAATGATGAGTTTTGGTTGATTAGACGGTCCATGACAATGAAATAGTGTAAGTCGAATCGGGTTGAGTTAGGTCATGCTATAATGAATTGACTATTGTCATTTTTGGGTGGTTCCAAGGGGTTAATTAAAAGTTATTTTATTCATTCACATGTTTATGTCTTGATCAAAAGTAGATAGCTTAGTTATTACCTAATAATGGATTTATATGTCCTAGCCTCCTTTTATCTTTCTTAATTTTTCTATTATTACTTTAGTGTAGATATTATTGTACTCTAACCGTCAATCTTTCTATAAGATTTGGTAAATAATCACCCGTCCTTGTAGTCATGGAATTCTAATTTCGCCGATATATCGATTTCGGGCCCCACCCGAGAAATTGAAATGACAAAATATCGTTTTTTAAAAAAAATTATAATATCGGTGAAATTATTTAAAAAAAAACATTTTCAAAAAAAAAAAATGGAAATTTTTTTTTTAAAAAAAAGGGAAAAAATAACAACTTTCCCCTTGTTTCCAATCCTAATATGTATTTTTATGCATATTTTGAAATCTATGCTTTATCTAAATTAATATAACTCACTTTATAAGTTAAATTGTGAAAATATATGACAAAAATTAATTTTTAATTAACTACCGATATTTTTTTACAAATATCTCCGAAATTTTATCTCTTAGGCCGACCGATATTTTACTGAAATCCGATACGAAATTCCTTGCTTGTAGTTCGATACCCATCAATACTCACTTAAATACAATTACCTTATACACATATAAGGATTTTAGTATTAAAACAATCAGGTTCTAGTGCTTCTAGCTAGTTTCTTGTTTTTTTATATGAGAGCTAGTTTCTTGGTGTGTCTAAAGCCAATGAGCCAAAAATAGTTCACGACATCCACTTATAATGCAGGATCAAAATCCAAATTCCACATCTCTATAAAAAATCTCAGTGGTATGAGCGTGTCCAGTACAAGGCGTGCACAGGCACATAACAAACCGTTGGATCTTGATCTGACAGATCATTCTAATGCATAAGGCATGTGGGCCTTCAAAATGAAGTTAAATTTGGAAAAGCCATTCGAAATCATCTGCCACTCCTCCCAATGCATCCGGTACACAGAGATGACGGATCTGACGGCTCACAATGCATCCGGCACACAGATGTGCCGAGCACACGCTAACTCCTTTCTCTGATGAAGTCCCTAATGATCCTTTTTATGACAGTGACCCTAATGACAACTTTAAACACCATCGACAAATACACCTCAGTCCACCACACTCCTATAGTGAAATCACTGTGACGATACCATCATGATGTCACAAGCCAGCTAGCGAGCACACAGTACCGATACTCTCCCCCATATCCCCGTATCCCTACCGTGCCAAATGATACCTCCACCCTGCAAACCGTACAAAGACAAGACGTTTGAAAACAGCAGCTCAGTGGCTCGTCAGGGCACCTTCCTTTTCTGGTTTGACCCTTCAGTTTTTTAACCAAAAGAAGATAACCCAATGTTTCCATTTTCCGGCATTTCGCTGATTTTCGTATCCCCCGAAACCAATTCGATACGAATCGTACGTCTCAGCCCCGGTGCCCTGGGACCACCTAGGGTCACGTCCAATGGGACGTGACGGATGGGCCGACTTTCAACGTACGGACCCAAGGCCCCCGCCACCGGCGCCTGGCAGTCGTGGGGTTGTACGGAGAAGGGAGTGAAGGGCGGGATGACTGACACGTGGGGTTGGGAGAGGGGCTGGGTTGCTGGGGCGGATGCCGACAAGGGCAACGGAGGAGCACGTGGGAGCGCACGATTGGTGGGACCGTGATGGGGCCCACATGTCAAGGGTCTCGTCAAAGCGGCGGATTTGCAGGATTCTCTATGGTCCGCACCATTGCCTCTCTCTTCCCGCCTTGTCCATCTTTTTTGACGAAAATGTCCTTACATTTTTTTTGTTTTTAAAAATAGTTCCTTACATTATTTTTCTTGGTAGATTGGAAAAATTGAATGCCCTTACATTTTTTTTTCTTGATCAAGGTCCGGGGATTGCACGCCGTGCTAGTGCCCTTGATGTACGCATGTGTCATCTAATTAATTGAATGAAATACTCTTTCCATCTTGTTTTAAATTCTCCATCGGAAAAAGAGGATAATTTTATTTTTTATGCCAAACACGATAAGAGAAAAATATGTTTTTAAAGACATGATCTTTCAAATATATTGTGTACATGAACATAATAGAAGAAATTTAATATAAATAAATTTTAAACCTCTTCTGATCCTCTCCCATTAGTTAGTTGGTGCTTCCACCATTCAATAACACAAATCATCATATTTTTAGATGGAGCATATAAAACGTGGACGGAGGGAGTAGTATTTTTAGCCTGTTCAAATCCAGTGTACTATGAGCGGGTGAGTCCTTCGAATTATTGAAAGATTGTTAGGACTTTTTATTTTTATTTTTTGACTTTACCTAAGGAAAGATGTTAGGCTTAAAAACATGGGTGTTAGATGATGGTATTGTGCTGCATAGTATTAGAAGTAAATACAAAGAGGCCATCCATCACTGCAACTCAAGTCTGCATGAACAGTGTGAAATGGCAGTTCTCGGGTTTCACCCATCTTTGCCTTTTTGTCATTGATGAAGAGCATCAGTCGGAGCTCTCTTGTTTCTGGGTATGTCAGCTGAACCCCACGCTTACAGTCTGGTGAGCAAGACAAGATCCCTGATACATAGTCCCCTCCACCATCTCCTGCTTTCTATTTCAAGTGGATACATGGTACTAATAGGCTTTGTGTTAACCGATCAAATATAGCACGGTTTTGTATATTCATGTGCCTGGAAATAAATATACCCATAACGGTGGTCTAGAATTTTTAAAATCCGTATATTTAATCAAACTCGACTTTTTTTTGGGGGGAGGGGGGACATAAAAAAAACGCATTATAAAAACATAACAAGCAATTTCATTCTTCAGTCCGCTCTCTAAGAGTAAATCTGTATCTAACACTTCACTAAAACTTGGAAATCTATACCGTAGGACACAATCAGTGCTAAGCATTTTAGCTCATTAATGATTTAACAATTCAAATATTCAGCTAAAGCTCTTACTCTCACCATTTACTAGAGAACTTGAGCACCTATGACTTGGACACATTCAGTACTAAGTATTCTCATGAATGATTAAACATTTTAAATATTCAGCTAAAGCTCATTACTTTTACCATTAATTCATTCTTTCATTTCTCTTTCTCTTTTTCCCGGTCATATATTTTCTTTTTGCAAGAAAAATTATTTTACCTTGATTAATAATTTTAGCAGTAATTTATCTTTGAATGCATTTTAATGCTCTCATCGTTCTTAAACTATTTGTTTCGTAGGTAAAACCAACATCGTATGGCCTATACGCAGTGGTATTCTTCATCATGTCCTCTTTCACAATCGCAAGGGATCCAACCAGCACACCAAAGGCTGGATCGACTTCTTAAACACAATCGTACAATTATTCCTATTGCAAAAGGGAAAAAGTTTAAATGAGATCGCTCTCATATAGCTTATATGAGGCCACTTTAAATCGTAGCCCTTGGATCTTGATCTGACGGCTATAAATAGCCATAATGATCTCACCCACTCCCTGATGTGACACACTTATTTACCCACTGATTTAATATCCATCCTCCTATCGGAATCCAACAGCTATAAAGATTGGCCTCATGCTTCTTATATGAGAACGATCTCATATAAACCCTTCCCTTGCAAAAGTATGATAAAAGAAATCCGGATTGCACACATGCTTAATCAGTCCAAGACCAATAACATCTTTGAGGAAAACAAATTGGTGGGAACCCCACAAGGAATCCTAAGTGACATGATATGACAATGGCGAATTGAATCTTCACTTATTTGTCAAATTGGCTGATCATCTTAACTAAATTAGACCCGTGACAAATCTAGATTTGCTCGACATGCTTAGTGGTGGGAATAGAACCTCATTTAGCAGCATCCAAGCAAACTCCATGTCCACCACTACTTGAAGCCTTCGGAAGAAAAAGGCTACTGGCATCTATGCGTTAGGTCATTATTCATCTTTCTAGGCCACATACGTGGAGAGTAGAGATTCTCTTATGAGCAAGAAGATTGAGTGGTGATCAACTCGGGCCTCGGAGGCCTCTTCACTGCAAATAAACAATTTAGATCCCTTAAAAGGAAAATCCAACACCGTATCCAATCATGGGCACTAGTCACTAGCTGCTTCATGACAATGTGAAACATTGTCGGCCAGTTTCCATTAGGAAATTGCCCAAAAAACTCGTCTCACTGTTTCACTCCCTCAGCCTTCTGGCTTCTGCTGACTACCATAAATGAGGTTGGCACATCTTAATTACTTTTGTAAGTACCTAGTGTCAGTGATGGAGAAAAAATGCCCCCTTTCTGTTCGCTTCCTAAGTTAGCTTCGGAGGAAGGTCTTCATTGGATTTCATGTGATTTCTTTCAGGAATCGCATGTTTACATCTGATATATAAAGCCATTATTAAAAAAATATCTGATATATATAGCCTCTTTTCAAAAAAATAAATATAAATGTATATGCATTTGTCAAAAAAAAGAAAGATATAGAACACATAATGTTGATGTGACACTATAAAACAAATGGCGATGATACTTGAATCAATTTTAATAATTACTATTCATAAAATACCAAAAAAATGGCCCGAAGGCCCAGATATATAAGGCTCTGAAAAATTAGGTAGTTCTTATAAAATTGTTCGCAAAAAAATAGCGTTATATCAATCATTTCCGCATTGATGGGAAAAATAAAAACTGAATTGATAGACAGAAACAGCTCAAATCAACAAAAACTGGTCTTGACTATCAAAGTGTAGAGGGTAGTTATAGCCAATCAAATCATGAAGGCACCTGTTGACAGATAATTGATCTCATTGTTCTCTTCAATGGCTAGCCTAGTTTCTTCCTAGGAAGGGAAGAAAAAAAAAAGAAACAGTAAAAGCTAGCCTAGTACTTGTATTTCATCTATCTTTCTCAAGCAAGAATCAAACAAAAAAAAATGTTACTTTGCAAGAGAAAACATTGAGAAATGTTCAATACATTGTCTTTTCTCAGTCATACTGATTGAACGAAATGCATTAGCATGATCGCATCACCAACATGTACAAATCGATAATAACCATTAGAAAAACTTAGTGTGTCTCATGGTGACAAAACAAAGGGAAGCTCTCTATTTTGTTCTCTCAAATAAGAAGAATGGCCCTAGGCTGACATATGAACCTTGTATATTTCATATTAAAACCTGAAATTACATGACCTTGTGTCGAGAAAAAACAATGAGTAGTTATCATGGAACTACCCTGGTACAAAAGAGGGAGAAACATAAATCTGCAACTTATAGAATCTGTTGATAGCCACATCTGAGATTCCAAAAAACATTTTAGTGCAAATACTCAATTCCGTCATGATCATACATGTAGAAATCCAATAGCGTATTCACATTTGCATCAAGCATGTTAAGATCATGCAGCAACTGCAACAACCACCAAACTTCCGCCGGCGCCTGCAGTGTTCTTCTTGAATGCTATACTAGATTAAACAAAAGACTTACTATCCCAAACTCCAGTCAATTAGCACCACCGAGTCACATACACAACACATGAAACAGCAAACATCACGATATATATAACTTCAAAACTTACTATATATAGCAAGCATCTTCATCATCTAAGGAAAGAAAGTGTACTCAACACGACATACAAGGAGATAGATGATCAGACAGTAGAGCTAGTCCCATAGAGCAAGAGTTCAAGCTTTTGTACAATTTCCACCTCAATTTCCCATGAATTGCCTCACAGAAGCAATGATACTAGTACTACTACTAGTAGAGCTAGGCTAAGCTAAGTGGTTGCACCTGACTGAGCAATCACCGGCGGTGGCACATGAGCCTGCTGCGCAATCCGGCCTGGAGGCGGCCTCTTCCGTTTCTTCTCGTAGCTGATCCCCCTAGCCTTGGCCTGCAGGTCCCTCACCTCCCGGAGGAAAAGCCTCACGGCCCTGGCGCCGAAGGGATTGGCCTCCGGCTTGCCGCCATGCTCCTCATAGGCGGCACGAAGGCGGCCGATAAGCGCATCGAGGCTGCCCCAGGCCTGGCGGAGTGGGCACGGGCACGGGGCCGGAGGATTAGGGTGGCCGAAGAAGGGGCAGATCTGGGTGTGAACCTTGGTCTTGCCGAACTGGTCCAGGTACCGGAGGAATTCCAGCACGTGAGCGCCGCTGCACCGGGCCAGCGACAGCGGAGGGCGGTGGTTCTTCAAGTACTGCCCGAAAGTATTCCAGTCTCGCCGCTTCTGCGATTCGTATCGGCTCGGCGTAGTAGGCGGCGACGACAAGGCGGAAGCTGCGTGCGAGGCCGAGGGGCTCCTGACCACTCCGGGGCTTCCACCGCCGTTGTTGTGGTCGGAATTGGAGCCCTCTGATCTGGCCAGAGCAACTACTTCCATCTGGGTATTGAATAATGAGCTCACTTTCTTCTCTTCTTTTATTTTCTTAAATTTATAAATTCCTTCTCTTGTCTAGGGTTTGCTCTCCTAACAGAAAATGGATGTATAAGAAGGAAAATTGAAATATGAGGAAGCAAAAGATGTGTCAAAAAAGCAAACCATTTGTAGCTGAACTTCCAGTTAAAGAGGGATTGGGCACTTTTGGCTAATTTGATGCAACTGCTGTTCTCTTGGGCTTTGTCTGACTGTATTGATGTGGAGAGCTCCCGGAAAAGCTGCAGTTTGTAGCAGATGTTCTTCGCTTGTGTATGATGATCAGGTCCAGAATATGAATGAAAAGAATCTTAATCTTTCTGGCAGTCTCTGCAGTTCTCTTCAGTCTTTTCTCGTAAACTAAAAGAGGTGCCAAATTTCCATAACAGCTTGTTGGGTTTTTACTTTGTTGGGCTGGTGTATGAATAAGGGAGGAATTGGGAGGTTATGGATTTGATGGAAGTCATGCTTGGCTATAGCTGGAGAATTCTGATGGGAGTGATTGATTTCCAAAAAATAGACGAGCCGCTTGATCAGTCCATGGAGAGAGGAGAGAGTGAGAGAGTGGGGGCCTGTTTTGGTCTGTGGGTGAAGGGGAGCTTAGGGAGGCAGTAGGGGTCTTTTATGTGGAAGTGGGAAGCAGTTTTGGACAGTGTGGAGAGGTGACTGGTGAGTGAAAGAGATAGGAAAAGGTATAAAGGGTTAATACACAGTACTACAGAATGATATGAGTTTTTTTTACCAAAAAAAAAGAAAGATATGGTTTTTCATTTTTCATTTTTACTAAAATTTATATTTTTCTTTTCCTTCAAAGTTATTGCCTACTTTTTTTTGGAGCTGACTACTTAATTTTTTTCGGTAAATGTAACAACTACTTATTAATTATACTCTTTTTGAACTGATATGCCATTGCTTAATTTTAGTATTTGTTTACCTACTTCTATTTTTTATCCTATTGATACTCTTTCCGTTCCATATTCTATCTCAATTTAAAAATTGAGTTCGGTTTACATAAGGCAAGTCTTATGGAACTTGTGTGAGCCAAGTCATCTTGAGCCTTTGGATTTCAACCTGATGGCTGGTGTCAAATTAGCAGGCAAGTGAGTGTGAATATTGCCTACCTCTATAGCCGTTAGATCAAGATCAAACAACTCAAATTTACTTTAGCTCATGCAAACCACGCTAGTCAAGTCTCGCATAAACTTTTCCCTTGAAAACTAAGTGTCTTAATTAATGGTGGAACTCACGGCTAAGAGAACTGTAAAAGCTTGACCAGGTATTTAAAGTATCATCTCATAATCTTCTTAATTATCTCACAAGCTAAGTTGGCATATGAGTTATAAGAAGCTTTTGACATGTCTTTTAAGTACGCATAATCATAATCATAATTAGATAGCACATTTTTTAACTATTTGGGGTCGGTAATATGAATCATACACCTCCATTCAAACTTATTTTGTGTCAATTTTTTGGTAAGAGATAATAAAGTTATATTTTTTTAAAACTCTATCCAAGTTTCTATTAGCGTACTTGTAATTGTTTGGAAATTTTTAATTCGTAAAAATCATTACAATTTTTACATTAGGGCTATATTTTGCTATATGACTTAAAATTATCCATTCCACCCTCTTTACTTTTAGTAGAGGTAGTATAAATATACATAGTATATTAGATTTACATTGACAAAGGTACTTATATATGTATTTTTGTAGGAGATGAAAGAGGTCATTATAGTATGCGGTGGCAGTAAATTGTTTTCTAACTTTTTTCAGTTTATTTCATATCTGCTTACAGAGTTATAGTACGAAACGATTTATTTAATAGTAGCGAACAATCAACATTGTTTATGATCATGAGCTCACAAGTGTATACACAGTCTTTTACATATGTATACCTTGAGTATTTAATACTAGTATAATTTATCTACACATCAGTTTTACGGTCCATTGAATAAGAAAATAATGTGCACTAATGTTTTATCATGCACTTCCTCGTTCCATTTTTTGTAGTAGCTAGTTTAGGGTTTACATTCAATCTATCAAAATTAGAATGGCTGCACTCTATAGCATGGAATGTCTATCGGATATCAGTAAAATATCGGTCGGTCAAAGAGACGAAATATCGGAGATATATCTGAGATATTGTGTAAAAAAAATCGGTCGTTAAAAACTAGTTTTTACCGTATATTTTCACAATCTAACTTCTAAAATGAGTTATACTAATTTAAACAAAGAATACATTTCAAAATATGCATTATTAGAATAGAAAACAAACATGAAGGTTTTTTTTAAAAAAAAATTCAATTTTTTTTAAAAAATAATTTTTAATTCAAAAAATACCGACATATCGGTCCGAAACCGATATATCGGTGATATTTGGAAAAATTTTAAAAACCGAAACTATTTGGTATCGGTGTATCGGTTTGTGTCCGATACCGATATATCGGCGGCGAGACGATTTTCCATGCTCTATAGAGAACCAATTATTTTTTTTGTGCTAACAGTTGTGACACCAATTCCAAAAAAAAGGTGTGCCACCAATTATAATAATTACTATACACATAAAAAGCATGCACCTTGTGTAATCTAACAATAGACCTGTAGCCAAAAAATCAATAATGAATAATAATAATAATAATGATGATGATGATGATGATGATGGAAGAACTTTAGATAATAGAAAATATTAGAAAATATTAATGGAGGAACCTGCAACATGTCACAGAAATCAGATTAATGAGAACAGGCAAAATGCCATGAAACCGTACATACAAGTTGGCATATCATATCGTGCCAAAAAAATAGGTTGGCACTTCACAAGCAGTCTACTATTTCGCCCTTATGCCTTGGCAAAACAAGTTTGCTTTCATGCCCTACGTCTACCAGCGTATCCCATGCAAGTATGAGGGCCCTATTTTGATAAGAAAATGCGATAATGATTTGATAAATGGGTCCCCAAGACAATCACGTGGAGGATGTCCGTATTCTTTATCAATATAAGCCATTGATAATCAGTAAGGTAAATTACACATAACTCTCGTGAATTATAACCAAAATATACTTAACCCCATGTATTATTAAAACTACAACTTAACCCCTATGCGCTAATGTTAGAATTTGGCACTTGAGTGGTAGTTTTGATCATACATGGGATCAAGTGTATTTTGGTCATAGTTCATGGGGGCTATGTACAATTTACCCTAATTAATATTGCCATAACACATGCTTTGCGCACAAGCGTATGTGTGCCACCGATCCTGAAGATTGACGACGCCACCTAATGAAGGATATTGTGTGCAGGGCAGGCGAAATAAAAATGCTTTTATCAGGTCAGTCATCAGTGTTGCTAGTTTGAAAAAAAAAAAGAATAAAATAAGTTAAAATTAGAAGGAAAATGCTCCTATTCAAAGCAACATGATCAATTAATTAGTGGAAGTCCACTGCAAGGATCACTTTCATGACTTCATTAGGCAAACACAGTATTTATCTTTTTTACAAGAAAGGAGGGCTTATTTTCCAGACAAAAAAGCACTCTTCTTCCATTAGGTAACCTGGCATTTAATTTCTAATAATTATGTGCCATAAGTATCTGTGACGACCGTAAATTTTATAGTATTTTCTTGGCTCAACGGTATGCATTTATTTAAATTTTCGAAAATCTTTTGAAAATTCAATTCCCGCCGGAATCGATCGAACGCCGTAAAATTTGTGATTTTTGAATTGATCTTAATCGGAGATTTTATTGGATTATATGATTCATGATTGGCGTGACATGTTGGTTTGGATTCATTTGACCTAAGATTATTGGATAGGTTTTTGTATAAAGTTTGTGTTATTTTTGGGAATAGAATTAATTTGAGATTAAGCAAAAATTATGAATTAGATATTTCTTAAGTGGGTTAGTAGTGATTAATGGAATTCTAAAAGAGAGACCCAAACCCAAACCCAAACCCATTTGAGCTTGGGTCGACTTGGCCATTAGTGGAGGTAGTTGGAGGTTGTCACAAATGCCATGCAATTGACCCATTTAATTCTTTCTTTGAAAACCCAAGAGTCATCTTGAAAGTGGTAAAATCTGGAATTTTCTACTGAATCTAAGCCGTTGGATTAAGGAGTGATCAATGGTGGAGAATGGTTCAAAAAGTTTATAAATAGGCAAGCAAGGGGGGCGGTTTTGGCTTAGTGCTCAAAGTATTGAGCACTTCAATCTCTCTCTCTCTCTCTCTCTCTCTCTCTCTCTCTCTCACTCTCATTATCCGGCCGGCGGTGGTCCGTGGTGGTTCGTGGTGGTCCAAGCAAGGTCGACCGGCGTGGTGTTGGTGCGGCATTGTCGGAATCAAGAGTGCTCGGGAAGTCTCGGTATTTACAACCAAGTAGGATGCCTTTTTCCCATTACACTTCTTTTTGATAAAATGATTTGTTGAATGTTGATGCCTTGATGTTGAGTACTCATTTCTGGAATTTGTATTGCCGATCCTAGATTGATATTCCCTCTTGATTCATAACTCTATTGTATTTGTATTTCAACTCAATCATTTCTACGTATGTTGACCAATGAAAATTGGATTTGGATTTCTATGTTAAATCATGATCGCATGTGATAATGCTATTTGTATATCCATGCTCACTCTCTTGAGTAAAGATTTGATCTTTAGTCACTTTGGTGCATTTCCGTATTTCGTGTTCCATATGTATTATCGTAGCTATTACTACTTGTATAATATCAACTAAATGGGTAATTGTATAATGAATGATAACTATAAGATTATCCCTTGTAAGATCTTGTCTCTGAGATTTCAGTTCGTTTTATTGTCAGCGTGTTTTAAGATCTAATGTTGTCCGGGATTATATGATAGTATCACTTAAATAATGAGATAAGAAAGTGTTGTAGTAATCGGGTAGTAAAGATTACGAAAAGTGGAATCATAAACTGAGATTTTGGAACTATAAAGGCACTGTAAAAATCTTAAGAAAGACTAGATTAATGTATGAAAAAGACTAATAAGGAGTTACTACACTTTATACATTAGTAAATTATGTATGACATAGAATACTTGGTCTCGGCCAGGAGCAATCCTGCGCAGGCAGACTTCAGTATAAAAATGATAACTAATTACACAGTAATCAGAAAATTAAGTTCTTTATCAATCTGGAAACTAGACATCAGAGGCTATCTAAGATAAAAATTTCATAGATTAAATCAAATTGTTCAGAACGTAGTAACTTGATAAAAAGAGCTGTTCTGTTTTGGACAGAACACAGTTTCTGACTTTAAATGACTTAAAATCATAATAAACCTAAGAAGCTTGAGAATAATTGATAATTAAGAATCTAATCAAGTCTAAAATGATTATATAAGACTCTAAGAACAGTAACCTTAAGGTCTTAGAGCCAAATAAGGTGTCTTATAATAGTAGTCCCTTTGTTCTTCTCTTGGTCCATTTATGACACAAGAGTAATCGAAGCTTGAAATTCTAAGTCTCTGACGTGGTCTTCGTCAAAACGCGTCATTCTAAGTCGGGAATTATCAATGGCAAGGCTAAGCTGGAAAATCCTTCGATAAATCGCCGATAATAACCCGCCAATCCCAAAAAGCTTCTGATCTCGGTCACGCTCTTCGGCTGCTCCCAATGAAGAACCGCTTCTACTTTCGTTGGATCTACCGAGACTCCATCCTTCGATATGACATGACCCAAGAAGTTAACTTTATCCAACCAGAATTCACACTTGCTAAACTTAGCATATAACTGGTTCTCTCGCAGAATTTGTAACACTTGACCCAAGTGCTCTCTGTGTTCTTCCTGACTTGCAGAGTAGACCAATATGTCGTCCACAAACACGATCACAAACTGATCTAACAATGCCTTGAAGATTCGATTCATCATATCCATAAATGCTGCTGGGGCATTAGTCAGACCAAACGGCATCACTAGAAACTCATAGTGCCCGTATCTGGTTCTGAATGCTGTCTTAGAAATATCGTCTTCTTTGATCCTCAACTGATGATATCCCGACCTCAAATCGATTCTCGAGAAAACTTTCGCTGACTGCAGTTGATCAAATAAGTCATCGATCCTCGGTAGCGGATACTTGTTCTTTATGGTCACTTGGTTCAGCATTTTGTAATCAATGCATAATCGCATGGATCCATCTTTCTTTTTTTACAAACAGAACTGGTGCTCCCCAAGGAGACACACTCGGACGAATCAACCGTTTATCCAATAACTCTTGGAGTTGTTCCTTCAATTCTTTCAACTCGGCAGGTGCCATCCGATACGGTGCCTTCGATATCGGTGCAGTTCCCGGTGTCAGGTCTATCGTGAAGTCAACATCCCGCTTTGGTGGCAAACCAGGCAACTCCTCCGGAAAAACATCGGTAAACTCGCTTACTACCTCAATTTCCTCTATATTAGGGGTAGATTTCTTGACTGATAGCACAGTCGCTAAAAAGGCTTTACAACCTTTAGCTACTAGTTTCCGAACTTTTATAGCTGAAATGATACGATTATCTTTTCTTACTCGAATACCTTGGAACAAAAGTTCCCTCTTCCCTGGAATTCTAAAATGAACTCTCTTCTTACTACAGTCAACCGTAGCACCAAACTTAGCTAACCAGTCCATACCAAGGATAACATCAAAATCAATCATTGCAAGCACTACCAAATCAGCAGGCAATAACACACCACCAATCATAACAGAGGATTCCTTCAGATACTCAGTAGCCACGACTGAGTCTCCGACAGGAGTAGAAATAGAAAGATCATACTCCAGTCTAGAAGGTTGCCGTTCTAGACTCTCAGCAAACATCACAGAAATAAAGGATCTCGAAGATCCAGGGTCAATCAAAACCCTAGCCAAACTATCCAAAACAAGGAGAGTACCTTCAATCACGTCATCAGAAGCGTGAGCCTGCTCGGCAGAGGTCAAGGCGAAGACTCTTGCTTGGCCCTTCTTGCTAGTCTCCCCTCCTGTCTTTGCGTTGCGGTTGGGGCAATGAGGAGAAATATGTCCGACTTCATTGCAGCTGTAGCATCTCCGGGTGTCTCTCGGACACGGCTTCCCCGCATGAGACTGCTGCCCACAAAATCTGCATTTGCCTCCTGTTTCTGGACCATTCCCACGCTGAGGCGGACGGTAAGGAACCATCGCCCGATTCTGCCCATTTCCGCGGTTTTGCGGAGGTTGTTGCTGTCTCTGCTGTTTGGCTGGCCGATTATTAAAACGTCCATCATTCCCGAACCTCTTAAATCCGGATCGTTTGACAGTACCATCCTGACCCTTACTGGCATTCCCTTTCCGCTCCTGGGTCCTTATGTAGTCATCTTCCAAAATCGAAGCAAGTTCGACCGCCTTTGCCACCGTTGTCGGTTGTGAAACTAGTACCTTCGCCCTTAAGCCATCACGTAAACCATCCACAAATCTTCTAGCCTTCACCAGATCAGTAGGGCAAGCATTCGTCGCAAATCGTTGTAGTTGCTCGAATTTCGTCTCGTACTGGAGTACGGACATCGATCCCTGAACCAGCTCCAAAAATTCTTTCTCTTTCCGGCGTTGCACATGCGGAGGAAAGTATTTCCTGTTAAATACTTCCTTGAACTCTTCCCACGAGATGTCTTGTCCAGCTTCAAAGTTATTTCGTTCTGCTGACTCCCACCAGAAGACAGCTTCTCCCACAAATAAGTAGGTCGCGAAGACTACCCTTTCGTCTGAAGGAACTTTCATCCCCTTGAAGAGACGTTCCACTTCTACAATCCAGCGCTCAGCCTTCTCGGGGTTGTCGTCTCCCGAGAAAGCAGGTCCAGCTCTCTTGAATCTCTCCAGTGTTGGCGGTTTCACGTTTGGGGTGTTGTTAGCTCCCCGGTCATTCCTTAATTCCCTGGCTAGTTCGCGTACCACATCAGACAAGTTGTGGCTTGATGCCTCCTCCTGCTGGGAATTGGGTCCAGTTCCAGATCGTCTGCCGCGAGCACCCGTTGTTGCCATCTCTGAAAATCTACAGTCAAGGAAAGAAGGAGAATTAGAATTTGACACTATGCTTCATTTTAATTCTTCCTCCAATCCGAGACTCCTAGCGCGACAAACAAGCAGTCACAACCAACGCAAACAAAGGACACAAACACGCAAGGGACGAACAAAAACTGAAATCCAAACGAGATCTTTTATTCAATTTTGAAAAAGCAATTACACCTAAATCCCTGATAAGAAAGCAGGGTTATTCAAATTCCTACTCAAATTAGAAACTTCCTAACCGAGTCCCTGAACACCGCATCTCAGAGGTACTCGTCTAGAATATCAAGAGACACGTGCATTGGTGCAAATACTAGATGGTCCATATACCAATCTATTTCCCACTCAGTCATGTGAGGCCATCTATACCCTAAGGATTTAAACCTAAGATAAAGGGTATAGAAGAGATCTGGATCGTTCCTCGCCCGAATGTAGACTGGATGATTTAAGACCGTCAGAAACTCTTGGTTGATCACCACCACATGCTCTTCTTCAGGGTCCTCCTCTGGGTCTTCTTCGGGATCTTCCTCGGGATCCTCCTCCGGGTCTTCTTCCGGATCCTCCTCCGGATCTTCTTCCGGGTCTTCCTCGAAGTCCATCAGATCTGGCTCTTCCTCTATGTCGATCAGATAAGGCTCTTCCTCAGTTCCACTCCCTACGTTCTGGAGTTTCCACTCGTCTAGCCATAGGCGAGCAGCTTCCTGCTGGTCCCTCTCGTAAATTCGACCACTACGCGTTGACACCATTTCCTAAAGAAAAAAAAAGGTTTATTAGTCTTTTCTCCCATTCTAAGGTTTTACTTTCACACTCAAGTTATCCGATTTCCTTGTACAGTAACTCATTACTTAAGTCGTCATGACGCTCTGATACCAAGCTGTCACGCCCCAGATTTCCAAGACCCTATTTACGCGGAAGCGACATTCCAATGAAGGTCAAGGGTAGGAAACCAGGGACGGACCGAATACTCGAGACTTCCACTATCCCTTTTTAATATCAGGGAACATGCAGGATCATCACGACTTAAACAATAATTACTTATAAAATATGGAATAACTGAAAAGATATCTAAATTGTTATTACAAAGTCTTGAAACGTCTTAACACAACATAAAATAAAGTAAAACGGCGCGCAGGCCGCGAGTTCAAGCATCCAAATCACAATAAAATAAATAAACAAGTCTTCTGTCTCCATCGTCCACTCACGTTGCTGATTGCCGTCACCGCTGCTCCTCCTTGATTCCTGCATCAGAGGATGCATGAGTATTCCATAGGAAATACCCAGTAGGATACAGAAAAAAAATCACAGTGGAACAAATGGTACAAGAGATGACTCCAAAACAGATATAGGTCAACAGACTTGGTTTAACAAACTGAGTTCACTTATCTGAAACATCTGACATCCTCGACTCATCATAGTCTAGGATTTTAAAAGTCAAAGACTCCAACTTACACAGAGTAAAGGAGATAAAATATTAACATAAGCTATGGACATCTAAAGTGTCAGAGATAACAATTTCTGCTCGCAAATCTGTCCATATCTTCATGGAAAACAATACCAGAACATCCTAGAGGTTCTACAGTGGAACCCGGCCATGCGTCTAGGGATGCTGGCCCCATCGGTGCTTACGGGCACAATGGGCGGAGATTGCAGACCTTCCGTAATGTCATACAATCTAAGCGCACGCGGTTGCCGTCATCGGCTGAACTACAGAGGTTCATCATCATCAGAGATCTCGCAGGATCTAGCAATGGCTCGTGAGCATACTATGATTCCGACTAAGAGCTCTCAGAAATGCTACTTAGTGGAGAAACAGTTTCCTAGAACATCGGGTTTTATTCTGAAAAGGGCTTAACTCAAAGCTTTCTGAATTTCGACTCTTCATAGGAGTAGAATACAATTGTCGATCACAATCCAAATAGACTCACTAAGGAGTGTTTGAATATCTCAGAACAAATAGGTCTGGGAACTCGGTTGAGACCCGACCGAAAGACTCATCAAAAGACCCATCACTGGTTCGCCAAAGGTCCATACTCCGCCGTCTTCATCGTCGTGCCTAATCCTAGAGTTGACAATCCCCGACACAGAAATAATGAAATGACATGTCTCAAATAGACCACGTCAGAGATTCTGAAAAAGATTATCACATTGAATACCCTTGAGTTGTGAATAACTCAAGAGAAGAACACAAAGGACAATTAAAAAGGGACACCCCGTTCGACTCTAGGATCCGCTTTACACTTTGAAGCTCACTGGTCCCAAAGTCTTATAAGTAGTATCACTCTTAATTAAAGTCTTTAATTATTATCTTGAATTAAGTTTCTTAATATTATTAGGGTTTAAGGGTTAATACGCGCAGGAAACCAGTTCTGTCCAAACAGAACAGCCCACTTCCGAAGGTCACTACGTCCTGTACCCAAATAACTAACTTCTGAAATTTTTATCCCAGATTCCCTCACATGTCTAGTTTACAGATTGACAAACGGTTTACTGTTTGGATTTTTCTACAATTAGTTACCAGTTTTAGAGTGGGGTCTGTCTGCGCAGGACTGCTCCTGGCCGAGACCACTTAACACAAGTTATACCCATTAATTAATTGTACAACCTTTTGTAATTCCCTAATTACCCTTACTGACACTCTTAACCTCTTCTTAATGTATTTTACAGAGCCTAAGGGTTCTGTAATTATTGATTTAATCTCAGCATTAGGTTACACTTATCACCCGATTGCTAATCTTTTAACTTAATTCTTATATAACAAAAGTATTGAACAAGCCAAGTAAACTTGGACACCTCCACGACCCAAACAGGCTCTGACATGACGTCAGACCACTTCTGGCCCCACGGAGATGGGTCTAATTAGTAGATAAAAATTGATCTTTTATTAGATTTGTATGTATATCACCAATTCTATTACCCGATCCATGTATAATTGCACTATTAATCGATTAACAATCCATACCCATATGGATTGCATAAAACCGGACCTAAGACGCACCAACATGAACTGATATGCTGCAAAGGTCTCACCTTTTTACATCGAAGAACATTGTAAAGCAAAGGAGTAATGAATTGGGTAGCATGATACAAAAATCAGGGCATCGATTTGCATTATACAATGAATCATGACATAAATCGATGTGAGAGACTAATAAAGAAGCCAACTTTCGTTGGACAGCAATCAACATGACATTACTTCGAGACACGATCAGCAATAGATGACAACAAAATCAGTGGGGAGTCAACTAGGATCGGCATGGGAACACGAACATAAGCATTATTGCACACTCTAGCATATACTATATGAAACATGAATAGAAATCGCATCGAGTGATAGCAATTTTGTAACACACAATTAGAACATGATGTACGCTATAATATTAGTCATACACCTTCTCAATATTATGCAAGAAATCAGAGATATAAATCAAGAGAAAAGAGTATCCTACTTGCTTACGAAGAACCGACTTCCGACGAGTGATATATCACCGGTTGCACCACACCAACGACTCGTTGATCCTCCACGCGCGACCACCACTTCCAGGGGTGTCACCACGATCTTCTTCAAGGTTGGCTACTGCTGGTCGAAGGGAGAAGAAGGTGGGGTCGAAGTGAGGGGTCACCGGGGTCGGTTTAAAGGAAGAATGGCAAAAGGGTTTGGCCGGTCCACTAATGTAGTCTTTAAATAGATAGTTTCGGTTAATCACCACCGTAGATCTATTCTCCAATCAAGGGCCTAGATTGAACCTCCAAAAAGCATATTCTCCAAGCTCAAATCCGATCCCAATTTCTATTAAGTAGGTTTCCAAATTGACTGGGTTAATTGCCTTGAGTTAATTGGGTAATTCCCAATCAAATCCCTCATTAATCACCATCTTTCCAAACCTAGCCCATGCCACAAGGGCGCCCTCCATTCATATGGCAGGGTCCTTGATTGGTCCAATCAAGCCCAAAGCAATCCACTTAATCAAATTCCAAATACGGTTCAAGGGGGCAAGTTTTTGAATTAATAGATTTAATTAGCTTGGATTGATTTGATAACTCCTAATCAATCCCTCCCTAATTTTTACAAATCCGATCCTCATACTATAAGGGTCAACTAATTGAATGGAATATGCCCTAGCATCCTCCATTAACCAATTTCGAATTTCTTGATTAGCTTAATCTCTTCAATTCTTCCAAATCCGGAATTACACCTCACCAATCAACATGATTTGAAATCAATTTGGATAAGGCGCCTAAATTGGATTTGGAATATACTCAAGCATCTTCCTTACTCCCACCCTAATTGCCAATCAATCTCCCCTAATTATAACAATTAGATGAATTTGAATTTCAAATTGAATTGATTGCCAATTAGGATAAGTGATTTACTAGATAAGGTATGATATTTAAATTCAAAAGGGATTTCAATCCCCAAAAGCTTCCCACGATTTGGTCCTCCAAATCGTGGGCCCAAGGGTGTCCACATCATCACGTGGTGGCACACCACTACAGGGTACACGTGGCTCTTCCCTAAATCTTGCACGTCCAACAACTCAGATCGTAGATGAACGGTTAAGATAACTAACACGCGTGCAAAGCAGTTCCACCGTGCACGAGTCCTGTCCTGGTGACACATCCACTGGGCCCCGTCACACGTGCACTCGCACACGTGACTAGCCCTAGCCCTGACGCTCGACTGGCCCTGGCGTCAGGTGTATCAAACCCTGGCGCCAGATAGGTCACGGCGCCAGGCCCAGTCCTCGCGCTCGGAAAAACCTGCCTAATCTGGTTACACAATTTTTTTTTGACCAAAAATCGTCAAGATAAGGTTTCACAAGGCCAAAACGAAATACCAGATCAAAAGGCACGACAGTTACGAAAACTTTCCTATTTTAGACCAGTTTCCTAAAATAGCACTTTCCAAAAACGTACCGATTTTTCGGGTGTTACATCTGTAGTTCAGCCGATGACGGCAACCGCGTGCGCTTAGATTGTATGACATTACGGAAGGTCTGCAATCTCCGCCCATTGTGCCCGTAAGCACCGATGGGGCCAGCATCCCTAGACGCATGGCAAGGTTCATCTGAAGAACCTCTAGGATGTTCTGGTATTGATGAAGATTTGAGAGCAGAAATTGTACTTTGACACTTTGGTTGCTCAATGCTTATTATCTTACCTTCACTACTTTATGAAAGTCTTTGAAGTATCTTTGACCTTAATGCGTCTTGAATGGCAGTTGGTTCCAGGTAAGTGATCTTAGTCCTTGTTGAACCTGAGTCTGTTAAACCATACATCTTTGGAGTCTTCTCTTTTTTTTTCCAGTGTGGGTTTTCTGTATCCTACTGGGTATTTCCTATGGAATACTCACGCATCCTCTGATGCAGGATTTAAAGCGGAGCAGAAGTGTTAGCATCCAGCAGCGTGGTTTGATGTTGGAGCTTAGAAGACTCGTCTCTTATGTTTTGCTATATTTTGACTTTTGAACTTGCGGCCTGCGTGCCATTTGCTTTATGTTAATCTCTGTTTGTGGTTGTTAAGACATTTTCAGATATTGTAATAGATAATTAGATTTCCTTTCCGTTATTCTACTTTTTGTAAGTAAATGTTATTTAAGTCATGACGATCCTGCAAGTCCCATAATATTTAAATGGGATAAGCGTAGACTCGAGTATTCGGTCCGTCCCAGGTTTCCTACCCTATAACCGTCATTGGATTGACGCTTCCGCGTAAATTGGGTCTTGGAAATTTGGGGCGTGACAGTATCACTTATGGTCAAATAAAAAAATAGAGTTTCTCAAAAGAGAGAGAGAGGCCAAGATACAAAATTTTTATTTTGGTAAATTATGTACCAGATTATCAATATTACTAGCCAATACAAATACCGAAAAGCACATTGACTGCATAGAATGAAATAGAAAACAAACTAATCACCAAAAAACTAAAGAAAAATGTAGGCAGTGCCAGTATAGTCCATTTAACTGTAAACCCTATGTTTACCCCCCCAAAACCCGTAAACCCTAAAGATTGGGGGAATACATTAGATATTACTCTTTGGATAAATGATCTTATACCCCGTTTGAACAAAATGGGGACCATACTATTTTACAGGCTCCCTGATCGGTGGAATCACAAGTTCCGAGAGCACATGAGATCTTCGTCTTTTCCTTAAATGGAGAGACTCTACAGGAATCTTGTCTCATTAAGCACGATTAGTGGAATATTAGTTGTAATTAATAATGTGTGTACTTCTCAATGTAGGGATGCGGGAAGCACGTGGAGAGAGAGATGTTAATTAACTGGAGTTTGTCAAATAATAACTGGCATTATCCAGAATTAACCAAAGTCAAAATCTTCCGTGGAAATTACTATTCAAATTTGTCTCCCTTTTGATTGATTGTTAAAAAAACGCCTAATGATGTCTGACCTTTTGATAATGCTTAATGATCATCTGAATGTGCAACGAAGTCAGGCATTTTACTTGCATGATCTGAATGGGTAAGCCCATGTAAGGCCCATTATTAGGTCTTATCCATTGAGACGATTTTCATGCCTTGATAACTCGGATTCAGATCTACTAAATGCAATACACTGCCTTCAATGACCATGTATAGTGAACTGATGAAAAATGCTCGCATCGGTCCGCTAGCCATGATGAAGGCATAGGGCTTGTGTGTTGGCGTAGGGCATGCTCGTCATGGCGAGTATGAGGTGTGCGGTCCTGGGCGGAACCTAAGTTTATCTAGTTTCACACGAATAAGATACCAAGTAATCTTTTGTCATTTTTAAGTAATCTTGCTTATCTTCAGGTCACTTGGTATATTAATCTAAGTTTATCTGTTTCACACGAATAAGATACCAAGTAATCTTTTATCTTGTTTAACTAATCTTGCTTATTCAGGTCACTTGGTATATTATTCATAGTTATAAGATTGAGCAGGTGGTGCAACACAGTGGCAATCAGACCTGTGGATGTTGGTGACTTCGTCTTCCATGGGTCGCCTTGCGTAGAGGCAGTGTATGTTGTAACCGCATAGGCATGCAAGGTTATAATATGGTTGAAGGCTTTCTTAAAAGACATAGACAAAGATTTGGGTGAATGTTGGTTGTATTTAGATAGTCAGAATGACATTTATCTTGCCAAGAATGCAACATTTCATATGAAGACAAACATATTGACATCAAGCATTATTTTTTACCTTCACTTGTGGAAGATGGAAAACTTTAGTTGGAGAAGATTCACACTAATGATACCTTAGCGGAAATGTTGATCAAAGTGGTCATCATGGAGAAGTTTAGTTGCTCAGCTTCTATTGACCTTCATTTATAAAATACTGACATTTGTCACACAAGTTTGCAATGTTCTGCACGAGAATGGATCAAGGACGGTTAACTTCAAGTGGGATAACTATTTAGAGCACATCAGCTCATATTTCCATACACATTGCTCATACACTGCTATTTTGGGGAAGGGGAGTGATAACCCTACATCAGATTTCCTACACATTTCCATACACATCAGCTCATATCAGTTCACCCACTCATTGCCATACACATCAGCTGTGTATGGAAATGTGTAGGAAATCTGATGTACAAGTATCATTTTCCTTTGGGGAACTTGTACTGCATATGTTCACATTAATACATACATATGGGATACCCACCCTACTGATTTGATACTTATCCTTGGATCAGAATCTAATGATCCAAAAAATTGGCCTCATGCTTCTTATATGAGAATAATCTCATATATATATATATATATATATATATATATATATATATATATATATATATATATATATATATATAAAGAGAGAGAGAGAGAAGGGTTTACATGAGATCATTCTCATATAACAAGCATGAGCCCACCCTTTTAGGTGGTTGGATTCTAATCTAACGGTAGGTATCAAATCAGTGGGTAGGTAGTTGTGAACCATCACTTACCCGTGTAGCTATCAGATCAATATTCAATGGCTACGACATAAACTAGCTTCATATAAGATATATGAGAGCGATCTCATTTAAACTTTTTCCTATATATCACTAGGTTTTTTTATAACTTGAAATGGTTAAAAATTCAATAAATTTTGTATGCCCTGAGTTGAATGAAGCTCCTATACATAAAAAAATAAGTGAAATTTATTAGACTCCAAGGCCCATATATATAGAAAAGAGTTCTCTCCGTAGGGTATCTCCATGTTTCTGGTCTTGAGAAAGCAAACGCAGCCATGTAGTACTATTGTCTTGTTAGCCATGTAGTACTATTGTCTTGTTTGAAATCCAGACGAACATTGTTGGACAGAGGGAGCATTAAGTATATTAATCATCAAGTGCGTTTGATAGCCATTCGCCCAAGTTAAAATAGTAAAATGGTGAATTTCTCTGTGGATAATTGTCTAAAAAATTCTGCATTTTTAAAATTTTCTACCCAACTTAAGTTCAAATTTTTTTTTCCCGGTTTTGCACCAAATCAAAATCAACTTTTAAGTTGACCATTATGTTTACCCTTCTTCCACTTCAAGGATTAGGAAATACTTCCCAATGGACGTGATTCCTTAACCGTCACAATTGACACCCTAACCAATGTTAAAGCATATATACATTGTTCCACAAGTTGCGACACTTTTTCAAACGATTTTGTGTCACATCCTTAGCATACATTTTCCTCGAAATGTCAAGATACAGAGTATATTAGTATGGATTAACTCGTAAAAACAAGAGAAGGGTGATCGTTTAGGAATCTAGAGGAATGGAGGATTGTGTGAGAACTGGGAACTCATCTTTTATTACAACTCAAAATTTGTCAAAACTCACAAAGAGCTTGAAGTAAATCATTTAGAACTGTACATGTTTTTGAAACTAGAGCAAGCACACCTTCTTATATCTGAATTTATGACCATCAAGTTAGCAATCATTATTTGATAAGATCTCAATTTGCTTTAATCGATTAGCATAAGGAACTTCAGTATTGCTTATAAATATAAGCTTAAAAATTACCTTGTAAGCTAGCATTGATAAGTAGTAAGAAACTTATTCCATGAGATGTTCTTCATAATGTACCAAAAGCATCTGGGTAAGTTCCAGCCCATTCTGTGTTCAGGCTAGTGATATTGCCACTTATAAAGCCAAACAACTTACAGTATTTACCCACTTGATCAGTAAATAGATACAAGTGATGTCCGCATATTAACGTGGAGGCCAGGCATGTGCGGAGTAGGGTGTGTGCTATCTGATTTTGATCCAACGGTTTGCCCCCTTGTGATCGACAGCTCCTATTAAAGGAGGATATCTAAACTTTTGTTCTGATTCCTTTTATACAGCTTGTTTGGGGCTATTTGGCACTCATTTTGGAATTGGCTGTAGGATTTTAAGTCCAAGACAACGTGTTCTATGGAGCCTTTCCTTACTTGAAGGTGGAGCAAGGATGAGTAGTCTGCCAACCAAGGAATTCCATATCGGCGATATATCGCCAATATATAGATATTGGGCCCCACCCGATAAAATGAGATGGGTAAATATCATTTTTTCTATTTTTTTTAAATATTGCCGATTATATCGCCATTTAAAAAAAAACGTTTTAAAAAAAACTTAATTTTTTTTGAAATCTATGCTTTATTTAAATTGATATAATTCATTTTAAAAGTTAGATTGTGAAAATATACGGTAAAAACTAGTTTTCGGCCACCATATTTTGTGTCTTAGGCCTACCAATATTTTACTAATATCCAATACAGAATTCATTGCTGCCAACCTTGGCTTTAGCCAGCCCACACCGTCTGGATATATGCAAAGCAAACGAGGTGACCGTGGTGGCAAACTACTCATCAGGGGAGCATTGAGAATAACATTGTTAGCATGGCATTACCATGTGTCTACATTTATACGCTTCCATGCATCTGGCAGCTGGAGCACACCATTAAAGCATGTACACCGTCCATCCGGCAGATCAATGGCCCCAGAGAAGGTGGGATAAATCCCACATGCCATGCCGGGAGTAAATAATTTTCTCGACATATACATTTATATTACTAGTGGACAACGAGACTTGGGTCTCCAATAAAGAATGACATGAATTGAGTACGACACAAACAGATAAAAAGTAGAGTCGGAATTACTAGCATTTTCTGTTTGGAGTGTAATGCACTTCAATGGATTCCAGGCTCCTCACTGTGTGTTTGTTGTTTCTGTCATTATGAGATGGCAATGGATGCTTTTGGGTGTTCTTCATTGGAAAATTTGAAGGCTATCTGCACATTCTATGGCTATGAGACATTGGTGGTTATGCTAGTCTTACAAAAAAGACCAAATAAATTCAGTTTGTTGTATGGAAGCTTAGCAGATTCTGAGTACTTTGGAACCAAGGAAGATTATAGCTGAAGACACAGGTTTGCTTTATTTGTTAACTGATATAATTTTCATTCTGTATTTATAAAGTTTTATGGAATGCCCATCGTTCTTTTTCATTAGACCAATTTTATCGTCTAAAAAAATTACACCAATAAGGAACTAGCAGCGGTTTGATATGAGATCAAAAGATTTGAGGCATGATGCTTACATTTAATTAGTGCTTGAGTTTCAATGCAATAGGTAAACAATCGTATTTATGTTCTTATGAAGTTGTTTTGCATATTGAGTGGAAGAGTTCAAAGTACAAGTGATTGGGTTATTTATGTTATGCAAAAATGTACATTAAAACTGAACAGGCTTTAGTAGAGCGGCCTTATTTTAAGTGTGTACTTCCAATTCAGTAGAATCCAGTGATCCTTCCACTATGAGCAGTTTCATTATGCGTTGAAATTCTGTCACTTTTTCTTTCAGTTTTGTTTTCAAGTTTCGTGTTAAGCATGAAAAATACACATTTTTATATGCCTTTTTACCTATTTGTTAGTCATGTTTTCTAATTAAAACGAAGAATAAAGTGAATTTTGGTAATTTTCTAAGTAATTAGGAATTCATTAAATAAGGCTCTCGAAATTGCTCAATTTAACATTGTTCCGTAATTTTATAAATATTTGGTGCGTCTAATTTGGGACATGTTTTATTTTGTATAGGTTCGCATGCTCGTACTGTTGAACAGCCAAAAGTGAAGCCATTAGACGGACCCAGGAGCTGATATCACTCGCAGAAAAGATCTGATCCGTTGATGTGTCAGTCAAGAGAAGACGGGCGTGGAATTAGAATACAGAGCCATTCAGATTCGATCTAGCGGATAAGGATGATACAACGGGTTTTAAGAGAGTAAAAGAAAAAAAAAAAGAAAAGAAAGAAAATCCGGACCGGTTCAATGGTCCGGTTTAATGAAAATAAAAATAAAAAATAAAAACAAAACCCGAGCCAAAGGCTCGGGTGTTCTGTTCAGTCGGGTGTCTTCCTGAAACAGAGGAGGTGCTCGAGGCGATTGGTTCCGGCGACAGCAGCGGCCGGCGAAGCTTGAGGCGATGGACAGCGATCATGGGCGAAGAGGCGGCTGGGTCCCGGTGGAGAGCGGCCGACGGCGGCGAGGCTGGAGCAAGGCCTGGGCTCGATTGAAGGCGGCGGTCAGGACGAAGATGATGGCGGAGCAACGAGCTGAGGCGATGATCGTGCACGGCGGCCTGAGCAGAAGCATGAAGGCGGCAAGAAACAGCAGCAACACAAGGAAAGGTTCTCGATTTGGAAGGTCTCAGATTGGGAAGCTTTATTTTGGGCAATTTGGCTATGTTTCAAAGAGTTAAAGTCGTGATCTTTTGTTTACAAATTGGACCTCAATTCGAACCGAAAAATGGTGGATATAGATGAACTTACAGCAGCAAAAGGAAAGATTGTTTTTACACGAATTTGATTTGGGAAAAACTGCTGATTTGGTTCTGATTTTAGAAGAACAGGAGGACTGGCAGTCTATAAAAACAGAGCCTCATTCGAGAGTCCGGGGGGCAGTTCGACAGAGAAGACGACCTCAAATTTTCTGTTTTATTTTCATCTTAATTTTCTGTTTCATTTTCATTTCAAATTATTGTTTCATTGAGTCTGTAATTGTGCGAACAGGAGATTTGCACGAGTCGGGAAGACGATCAACAGTTCCCTTTTCATCTTTTTCTCAGTTCCAAAATTTTGATTTGTTTTTTTTCTTTCTTTCTGGTATTGTGCATTTCGGTTATTGTCATTGTTGCTGCGTTGGAGTTGTACCTGTTGCATTGAACAGTCGGCCAAGAGAAGAGGAATCGTATTTTGCAATTTTTCTTTAATCTCAAAAATTCCTGTAAGTTCAATTTTATTTTCTTTTATGTCAATGAGTTTAATTATGAATTTTGCAAGTGTTATAATTAATATGTGTGGCTAAATCAGTTGCTAGGGCTAGGATGAGGCTGTAGTAATTGTAGGGATTCCCGTTTTCATGAAAGTTGATATTTTTATTAAAGAATTGTGCGACTATACTCCAAACACGATTCGTACACTTGCGAGTAAAATTAGGAGACTAATTAAAACAACAACATTTCGTTTATACAAACATTGGCCATTGTTGATTTTACACATTTTTCTTCTTCTTCTTCTTCTCCTTCCAAAAAATGGTTCATTTGAATAATCAAATCGATGGTTGGAAGAATTGATACTTCTGCATCAAGGGGGTTATAGTTTGAATAGAATTTCAGTAGGTAGTTAATAGATTTCTTTTTCTTAACTTTGCCTTGAAATGGACTGAATCTGTGAATCATTTCAATACAGTTTAGCTGAAAATGGCTATGAGAACTGTGGACCTCCGGTCTGACACAGTGACAAAGCCCACTGAAGCCATGCGGATTGCGATGGCAAATGTTGATGTTGATGATGATGTGCTTGGTTTCGATCCAACTGCAGTAAAAGATTTGAGGGAGAGATGGCAAGAATCATGGGGAAGGAAGCTGCTCTCTTGTTCCTTCAGGCACCATGGGCAATTTGATTAGTGTTCTTGTGCACTGTGAGGTTAGAGGAAGTGAAGTAATCCTTGGAGACAACTCCCATATCCATGTTTACGAGAATGAAGGCATCTTGACCCTTGGAGCTGTTCATGCTAGAACTATAAAAACAACCTAGATGTGAGTATGGATCTTGATCTCATTGAGGCAGCAATTAGACATCCAGGGGATGAACTTTATTATCCGACCACAAAACTTATATGTTTGGAGAATACTCAGGCTAAGTATGTCTTCTTGCTTCTACGATCGAATGTTATCCATGCACCTAATTATATCATTCGTTATTCTTCATTTGTTGACTTAGTACCTTCCACATTTTTCTTATAATTATATGTCCTTTCACAATTTATTTGTTCCCAGAGCAGAGCTAGTGCTTTTGCACAACTTGAATCCTTAACACCAGTGGCACAGTATATGCATATACTATCTGTAAATTGAGTCGCTTGTTCCTTACACAGGCCACCTTCAACATGAATCTATTATACACAGAAAAATATATTTAGTCCTGTTCTAATACTAGGATCACAAACCTACTTTTAGCAAACCAAACCTTTTGTATTTCAGCTGGGAGGCAGAATTCTAATTTTGGTTGATATACTGTAATTTTGAAAGTATATCTGAGCTTGAGCTGATAGACGAAGATAAATGCTATCAGATCCTATTGCTTTTAGAGAACATATTTGCACAATATTTCAAAGTGATCTACTTATTTTCTCGGCCATTTTTGTTTCCTCGGTTTGACAGGCTCTTGCCTAGTAACCTATTAGTTCTAACATAATGAGCTCATGAAAGTTTAAACGCTTCGGTTGAAAGTTTTTTCACTCTCAATGGTAATCTGAAGATTTGGACGAATTGTTCTGTTTCATCGTTGTTATGAAGAGAGCAAAAGGAAAGGGGTGCTTTCCAATAGAGTGTTTCCTTTCCATGAATCGTATGTTGTATATTATGATGCTGCTTTGTAATTCATTAAATCCTTTTCCTACTGCAGTTGTGGTGATAGATGCATCTCGGTGGATTACACGGACAGAGTAGGAATTATAGCTAAAAAGCATGGCTTGAAACTCCACATTGATGGAGCGCGCATTTTTAATGCATCTGTTGTGAGTAATTATTTGTCTCCATGTGCCTAAAGGTTGTTAATCCTGCACACATGGTATTCTGTCTAACTGTCTTGATATCTTGTTCTCTTTGCCTCAAATATTCAGCTCTTCTTTGGTTGTTATTTTAGGCTCTGGGCGTTCCTGTTTGTAGGCTGGTCCAAACTGCAGATTCAGTTTCGGTATCTTCCTCTTTTCCTATCTCTCGTGTTTTGCCCTGCTGAAGATTTTTAGTACACACTCGTCTGATAAAAGTCAGATTACGCTCTTGTTTTATAGATAATTAATTATGCTTAAGTCAATAATCACACCCTTACTTTGTAGGCGCTTACTTTGCAGGCGATATTACTTTGTAGAATCTACTTTGATGTTCACATGGGCAGACACCCTTACTTTGTAGGCGCTTGCCATCTCCAATAATTACATTGAATATAGCGGAACTCCGGATAGTACATCCTAAGCAACGAGCAACTCTATCATTAATGAAGTTGTGGGTGATACCACTATCAATCAATATCGACACTCGTTGCTTTTTAATAGAACTATGAACACGAAAAGTCCTAGGGTGATAAGTACCAGAAAATGCCTGCATATAAATCTCCACACCATCACCCTCAGGCACAACTATATCATCATAATCAGCTTGGTCGTCTTGATAATCATCATGCATATAATCCTCGAGGTACTCATTATCATCCCCCTCAAAAGTATGAAAAGACTTGCAGCGGTGTCCTCGAGTAAATTTTTCATCACAATAATAGCAAAGACCTTTAGACCATCTATCCTCTAACTCAGCTGGAGATAAACGTGGAAGAGCAGCACGCGACGAGTTACCTGGAGGGAGTCCGCTGTGAATGGGCTGACTAGTAGAAGGCAGTAGTGGACGACGAGTAGGGGGTAGCCGAGAAAATTGAGTAGGTGCACCCGAATGTCGGAGCTTTGCCTCAGCCATGCGTGCAAGCTGAATGGACTCACGCAGGGTCCGGGGGCGAGAATAACGAACCTCAGATTGGATAGGCTCGCGAAGACCTGATAGAAAGACCCCCTTAATTGCACACTCGGGCCATTAAAGAACGCGATCGGCAAGGCGCTCAAACTCAGCTTGGTATTCCTAGATAGTTTCCCTCTGGATTACTCGAGGCATAAGAGAGTGAAAATCATCATACTCGGTAGGACCAAAATGAACACATAACTCATACGTGAATTCTTCCTAAGAGATACCCAGATGACGCCGTAAAAACCATAAAAACCATCTAACCCATCGCACTGGATCACCTCGAAAATGTAACGAAGCCATTCGTACCTTTTTCTCATCAGGTGTATTCTAAAAATCAAAATATTGTTCAGCTTGAAAAATCCAATCAGTTGGGTCTTCACCATGATATTTTGGAAATTCCAAGCACTTAACGCTTGCTTGGAATCCAGAATCAACACCCTGACAGTCATCATGATGGCCTTGGTTGGTTCGGCCTCTATCATCTCGACCATGTTGCCAATAGCAACCATCTCGTTCTGGAGGGTGACCACCCCGGCCAAAGAAGTGACTAGCATCATGTCGATCTTGGTGTCGGCGTTCTCGGTCAAAATCAGCATAGGCTGCATCAAGGTCAAGATGTACATGCAAATCTTCATAACCCAATTCCTCTTGATGCTGCAATTGTTGATGCCCAGGGACGTTTGGTTGGATAAAATTGAGTATGGCTTAGATTATTGCCCACGGGTGCAGCAGGATTAGCAAGTGATGCCGCAAACAGGGGATTAGTCATAAAGTGTGGTTGTTGGTTTTGTAATGCACTAGCATGTTCTGAACCTGTTGAATCAGATTCATTGGCTCCCTGTTGTTGAACTCGATGTTGTAACGATGCAGGAACTACCATTGGCTGAGATGGTATTGGAAGTATGCCACTTCTGTCCACAGAAGATGAGTCAATTGGTCGTGTAGTCATGTGACTAGGCGCATAAGTGCTAAATTGAACCTATGAAACACATGTGGTAATCGGATTAGGGGTAGCTGATTGCAAAGTGGCTGAAATTGAGGTGCCTGAAATAGGGGCAGAAACTGGCAAAGAAGTTGCTGGTATAGAGGCGAAAGAAGTGCGAAATTGGTTCAGCTGCGTCTGATCAAGCCGATGAAAGAGTTTGGCCAGGGACTCAGCCATGTTGATTTGCAACTAATCAACCTTGGCTTCTAGGGATTGGAATCGCTGATTTGTCGAATGAGACAAGGTCTGAACCACCGTCTGAATCTCACAGTATTTCCCCTCGAGCTACACCATAGTAGGTGATCGTTTAAAATATAAACCCTTGCAAGTGCACAAGGCAATTATACTAAAGTGAGTATTAAAGGGTTGTCGAACCTCAGGGACGGTGAATACTTTACCAAACTCAAGAGAAGAAAAAGATGTAGTTTAATTAATTCTAAAGAAAGCAATGAACTTTATCTAATCTAACTAAGATTTAATCAATATGGAGAATTATCAAGGCAATGAATCCACCACTAAACATGCAATTACTACTCTCAATTATTATTAAACATACATTGACATGATATGGTAATTTGTGTTCTTGATCGGACACACGAATTACTAATGAATTCACTAACGTTCTTGATCGGACACGAAAGTTCATCCATTATTGTGTAATCAATCCTATCCTTGATCGGGCATAGAATCAATCACAACTCTGTTATAATGCAATTAATCTTATCCTTGATCGGGCATAAAATCAATCACAATATCTAATTTCATTCATAATCAATCAAGTCTATGATCAAGCACTCAAAAGACTACTCATGAAATCGTATTAAGTATTAATCATAATCAACTTTATAGAATTAAACTATCAAGAGTAGCAATACACATCTAGGGCTTCATCAAGCCTTGACAAAGAATTTAGTTACACATAGAAAGAGAGAAAAGAAAAGCCTGTTTATGTAGATCCTTCTTATTCTTTGCTCCAAAAGACTCCTTCTCTTGCTCCTCTCTAGCCTCTAAGGTATGTTCTCTAGTCTACTTTCTAATGCCCAAAACGTTCTTTTATAAGGCTTATTTATAATAGTGAAGGAAAACCACGAAGTCCCCATCCAAATCCAAGTCGAAATAGGTCAAAATCGCTTTTTCCGTATATGGCGATCGATCGGCACTATTCACCGATCGATCGGCAGTGTTCATGACAATCGATCAAATGGCGACGATTGATTGCGAAAATTTCGATTTTTTCCTCAGGCGATCGATCGCCTCATTTAGCCGATCGATCGGTTACTATTCATCCTGCAGTACTATTTTCCAATAGTCATAACTTTTTACTCCTAACTCCGAATTATGCGTGGTTGGTGGCGTTGGAAAGCTGACTTCTTGAACTTTAACATGAGACTTGAATCAGTCCAATCAGATATATATACACGAAGTTATGATGATTTAACTATTCGAGTTACTTTTCTCTTCATTTCTGTGTATTACTCTTGTTTCCTACAAAAACCAAAAATTATATTAAAGTAGTAGTTATTCTAATCAAACACTAGCATAAACATAAGCTTAAGAGATAATAAAATGCATATTTCATGTATAGATCAGTAGGGACCTGAACTTGCCCTTCAACCTGCTGATCCTTGGAAGCACTTAATTCAGGGGGTTTCTCAGTTGAAACTCCGCTGAATTTCGTTATTGTAAGTCCCTAGGAATGATAGACTCTCGATACCAATGTTGTATCTCCTTAATATGCTTAAGGATATGCAATAGATTAAGTAGAGAAGTTTGGATGAAAAGGGAGAAGTATAGAGTGAAAGGGGAGAACAATTAGATGATGAGGAGAGGGAAGAGATAAAAGGGAAAACTGAAATCTATTTCTCAGTACTGTTTACGTCACTATTCATATTACTGTAGTAAGAGGGCTAAAGCCTTATTTATAGTCTTAGGCATGTAGCCTTACAATTACTTAATTCTACTATGAATAAGAAAATAATAAAACTAGGAAAATAATAATTAATCATACTCCAACTAGGATTAACTAAATTAGGAAAGTATTCTAATCCTACTTCAATTAGGAATCATAACATTATGCTTAATTCTTTGCATGTTTTTTCATTCAATGCAAAACCAGGTATGCCTATCTAAAGGTTTAGGAGCTCCAGTTGGATCTGTCATTGTAGGCTCAAAAGGATTTATTACCAAGATACAGAAGATATAATCACTGTACAAATACGTTCTGCATGAGGAATTTGACATGCATTTTTACTTTGGTATCAGTCAAGAAGAGTGAGGAAAACATTAGGAGGAGGGATGAGACAAGTTGGAGTGCTATGTGCTGCAGCACACGTGGCAATCCAAGAAAATATTAGTAGACTCAAGGATGATCATCGAAGAGCGAAGATTTTAGCAGGTCATCTACACTTCTTTTATATTCTTATGCTGCACCATGGAATCTCTTATATCTCATGATATATATATATATATATATATATATATATATTTAATGTAGCATTGCACTCAAAATTGTTCCTATGATTATTACAAGAAATTCTGTAATTAGAGTCTTACTGGACTAGACAAGTTATTTTTTGACAGATGACTTGAATCAGATCAAGGGATTGAAGGTAGACACAGCTACAGTGGAGACAGACATGGTTAGTTTTAGAAGAACAATGCAGTTTAGTCTGTCTACCTGTATATAGTCTGAGACTGAATTTGAGTATGCTCTAAATACATTAGTTTTCCAATTGCTATACTGGTCAAACAGGCTAGGAGAGTTCAATCTAAGGTATGGCCAGGGTAAATTGATATGAATTGGTCTAGATTATTAATGTAGATATTTCGCTGATATTTCTGCTATTGTATCTATCACAAAATAATACGGACAGCATTTGGTTCGTGTAAGACTAGATTCAAATGTAGAAGGATTTATCCAGAAAGTACATATGAAAACTGCAAAACTAAGGACTGGGCAGTTGGTTAAAACTCATCAGGTGTGTAACTGTCATTCAGTCATTTAAATTGCTTCTATCCAATTATTGCGTTTCAAATTTTTTTCACTGGCATTCCTTTTATCAACTGACAAATCCTTTTATTTGGTAGTAGTACACAACAATCTGTTGAGAGGTCTTTGCTATAAACATTTATTAGAAGCTGATATCATGAATCACTAAGTGTGTATATATATCTATATATAGAGAGAACGGTTTACATGAGATCGTTCTCATACAAGGAGCATGAGGCTAATCTTTTAAGTCGTTGGATTCCAATCCGATAGTGGATATCAAATCAGTGGATAGGTAATTGTACCAAATGAGTGGGTAGGTGAGTTCCTTATAGCCGTTTGTAGCCGTTTTGATCAAGATCCAACAACTACGATTTAAACTGACCTCATATAAACTATACGAGAGCGATCTCATTTTAACTTTTTCCATATATATATATATATAATCATGAATCACTAATATATCATGGGATCAAGTAAGATAAAAAAATTAAGTATGTAGGTGTTATGATCCTATTCTAATTAGGATTATGATTAGCTTCCTTCGTTAGTTTAGAGTCAATTAGTAATACTCTTATGTCAATTAGGACTATAGTTTAGAATCTATCCTATGTCAACGAGGATTATGGTTTAAGAGCCTATACATATGTAAAAGGGTATTCCCTAATCAATAATCAAAGATCAATGGAATAGTTTATTTACTAGTTTATGTTAGTTTCTTAGCCTTAATCCTACTCTTTCTCCCCTTTCTCCTACGATGGATTCTCATGTAGATTACGGTCTACATCATTAATATCGGAGCAGTCGACCCTCGGCTCCCACCCAACCCACCCCTATAGTCGCACTCACACGACTCACACAGGAGATTTCCCAGATTACCCAATTGGAAGCGAAATTTGAAGCAAAATTCGAGAGTAAATTTACCGATTTGAAGAACTCGATTGCGGAGATCGTGGAGAGTTAACAGACAACTAATCGCCTCTTTGAGGAGATCCTGCATCGTTTGTCTGTGTTGGCTCCTCCTCCGAGCTTTAGCGCCTATCCGACCCTGTTTCTGCCTCCGTATTTCCCCGTCGGCATTTCTGCTGCCCGGCATGTCGCCTTGGCGGGGCCTAGCGTCACCGGCCACCTTCTCGGCAGACTCAGCATCATTGGGGTTCGTCCCATTGCCCACTTTTTGCTCACTGGCGCCGCCAATCCATGTCGAGACCATTCTCCTGACCACCGGCATCTTGTCTGCCGCCTCCTTGCCGGCGCCTTTTCTGCCGGGTCTGTCGGAGCCCATGGTTGCGGCCATCCAGATCCCTGCTGCCAGTGACTTGTCTCTCCCGTCGTCGGCTGCGACTGTGCCTCCAGCCAACACTGTCGCCTCCCTCGATTAGCATCAGTCGTGCGACAAAGGTGCTGCCTTTCTTCTCCCAGTTGTGCCGCTGCAACCTCCTATGCACACCGACAATCAAATCATCTCCGGCCAGGCCGTCGACGAGCCGCCTTCTAGGGAGCTCCTATGGCACTGCCGCCTCCGTTGCAACCGTCGTTAGCATCACCTCCTTGGCCTCTGCCTTTGCTGTTGAATCCGCCGCCACTTGACCTACCACCAAAGTCATTGTCTGTGCCTCTGTTCACACCACCAGCTCTGCCACTGCATCACCAACGTTGCCAAGATCGCCAAGGTGGCGCTTTTTCGACTCATCCACCCTCCGTTCCACCGCCACCGAAGCCCCCACCTCTCGGACGCCCAGCTTGTCTCCGACGGCGCGCTTCACCTCCCTTCACCGCTGTCGCATGGAACCTCCACTCGTTTGCCGCAGTCGTTCACGCCATCATCGCACCGTCTCCTCCGCCTTTTTCCGTCGTTGTTGCTGCCGTATTTCCAGCCGCCGCTGTCGCCGCCACACTATCTTTCCCCTCATCGACACCCATCTGGGTTGGGGAAGATGACAGATCAGGGCTAGGGTTTTCTATTGGTTTGGTCCAAAAGTGGCTCGGACCGGGATGGTACAAACTTGGGCTGGTTTAACCTTTGTTCAAGTTCTATCTATCTAGTTGATTCAACAACTAAAAAAAATATTACTTGTTTTGTGTGGCCCATTATTGGTTCACAGCTTTCTCGACAATATACTCTACGCCAAACAGGGTCCACTCCTTTATGAATATAAGTTCAACACGTAATTCGTCTATAAGAACATGGGTGGTTCTACTATATTTTTTATGAAGCTGAGCCTTTCGCATTCTTGCCTTTGATAAAAATGACAAAAGCTCCTCGAGGACGAGGTGATGCGGAAGCGTTGGTAGAATGTTATGATCCTATTAGAAATAAGTTATAAGGTTGGTATTTCTTTTTTTTTTTCCATTAGAACTTTCACAAGGCAGATTGTGCAAAGTAGGGTCCCAAATGACATTTTATGACATGTTATTATGGATAGTGAAACATATTTATTTTTTCATCTTTTTTAAAAACAAGGCATTTGGATATGTATATTTGGAATGGGCTGGAAAACACGTTGACAAGTATATACTTCTCATTTCAGTTTCCAGTTTCCACAATGAGTAACTGCCCATCTACCCCATTAGTGTGTCGTAAAACTCTTTCGACAAGAGAGTTCTGGGGCATTTATGGGCTGAGTTAGGGTTTAGGGGCCGTTTGGGGCGTGAAAAATCAGCACCATCTAGCAGAAAAAAATTCAGCTGGTTGGGATTTTTGGGATAATCCACTAACTAGGTGGATTTTTGGGAGTGGATAAAACGGTTTCTCGCTGTTGTTAGGATAGTACCCGGTCGGTGTCCTGCCAATGTTTCTCGCTGATATTTTGACGGTTTGGTGAAACTTGGTGATTGTGTAACTGCCCATCTGTAAACATTTTCCTGTTAAAAGCCTAATGTAAAGATATTAGATTATTCAATATCGCCAGTTTGGAATTTTTTTTATAATACAGTTCGAAGTGTTGATCTAATTTTGTCTGATCATGTATTTCAAGGGCAGTATGTCTTTTTTTTTTCCTTTTGGTAACTAAAGGCAATATGTCTTATTTACAATAGAATATGTTGCATCATCAGCCATTGTATTAACTTGAACTCTGATCAAATGGACTTCATGCATTCTGGTTATTCTTTGACTCGCAGTATTAGTAATTGGACTGAAGTTTTATAAACCATGCTGCCATTTTTGCTCAGGTATACTGTGATGCCACGAAAACTTTAAACATTACAGTAGAGGATCTTTGCAAGAGATTGTGATTCCGGGAGGTCCTTCCAGGTGAATGTGCTTATACTTTCATTTAGGACGTCACATCCTGACATGTAACATCCGTATTTATCTTACTAACTCTGTATTAACCATGAACTGTTTTTTCTCTTGACTAGCGTCAGATTAGTTCTTCACCACCAAATATCAGACTGTGATGTTTTTTTTGCATTATCCTGCATTGAGGTCACAAGCTAGTGAATCGCTTCAAGTTAATTAGTTCTGTTTTCTTATCCAAAATCTGATATCTCACCCTGACTTCTGCAGCAAGCTGTTCTTCTGCTCCAAGCTAAAACTAGTGTAAATGGAGCTCAAGGATCATGATCGTCTCTGTGGTTCCTCCTCATACACGAGCGATTCGTCAGTCCCTAAAATGAAGGGAGGATTTTGTACAAGCTCGGAAATGTTCCTATGCCTTTTAGATAGCCAAATTGTAATTCTTCATTGTTTTTTCTTGCTACATCTGCCTTCCCATTTGAGACTCTCCTTTTTGTTGTAGTATCATACGTTTTGCCTAGCCTTTTCTTATCATATAGCAGCAGTCATTTGGACAAATGAGAATCTAGAACGGGATACGGTAAAACCGTTCACTTTCACATTGTAATGTATGTGATTAAGTTATACTCCATCCCACATTTGAAAAAACAAATAGGATAAATCTGGGACGGAGGGAGTATTAGTCACCTCACTAAACTGTACATGTAAAGCATACCAAAGATAAAGAAGTGATTATTTTAGTAATGGCGTGAACTGGTGCATTTCATTCACCATTCATTCATGAAAATGCTATGTACCCTTGCACCCAGGAAAGCCCCTATGCATTGTGGCACGCCTGGCCCAGGTATGCTCAGCATTACTCTTCATTCCAACACACTTATTTTCTCTAGTAACTTTTTGTTGCCCGTACTCAAAATTTTCTTCAATTCCTCACTTAAATTTGAAGCCATAAACTGTCAAGATTTTTTGCTGTCAACTTCATCAAGTGTTTTCTTTCCAAGAGCTCGACCTATTAGGAAACTAGTTAAAATTTCATTTACTTCACTTCTTAACACTCCTCACATGCAAGCATCCATCAGGCTTTGTGCGTGGACATCACTAAAAGGAAACCTAAATGTGGGCTATAGATACTTAATACCCAGGACCTCCCTGATACTATGTCAGTTATATAGCCGTTGTTTTCCAAAAGCTTGAGAGGAAACTGATTTATTTAACGTGAAAAACACTCTTAGGCTGCATTTGGTAACGCAGATTTAGATTTGGAGAGAAGTTCCACAATTGACAGATCTTTCTCTCCTCGGTGGTAATTTCATATAAACTTTGTGGAGGGCAACGCACAAAGTAGTGTATCGGGCTTCAGCATTATAGTCTCCAACATCCTTCGCATTATTTGTGACTACTATCATCTCATCAATGTGATACTTCTCAAACACAGTTCCAAGCCTTTAACAAAGTTTAGCAGCTGAGACGAACAATAAAGCACAATAATTGGGAAATTTTGCTAGCTCTTCATAGTCTGATTTTTTTCTAGCAAAAAAGTAACATCGTATTGGGTGTGTGTGAGTGTATGTGTTTGAGAGAGAGAGAGAGAGAGAGAGAGAGAGAGAGAGAGGTTAAAAATATATACAAGTCAGGTGGTTGTAGGATGTACAGAAGCATCAACATCAAACATTAGAACTGGGTTCATTCACCAAGTCACTGACCAAAATATGTAACTACCAAGCCAATGGGCCAATCTTGCCTAAGTACCTGTATTTAGTGTGGAAAAATTTCCCAAACAACCCACAATTACTCAGTTTATTTTCTATAAAGAGAAGGGAAGGGCTAATATTTGGCACTGCAATAGTGATGGCAGGCATACAGCTATAGGTTGTTTGTCCATCATTACCAAAACAAGCCCGGTTGTGATAGCCAACGTTCTTCTCCACCATTCATGAATCTTCAGAACTGAATTACGATTTTCGAACAATTCCTTCTCGTTGACTACGGAAATGACATAGAAGCTGCTGTGCCTGCAATATTTAGATGAAGTTTTCAAAATCAAATATAAAGTAATGAAAAACATTGTTCCGGCTGGAGGGTCTGCCACTATGCAAAAGTTACTTCGACAGTACCTTAACATGGTACTATAGCATCTGCAGTAATTAAGGAGCATACAAAAATAAAAAGAAAAGAAAACTCCAGTAATTAAAAAAATTCTTTGTAGCAACTGAAATTTTTGTTCAACCTCACATCCAAGGCTGCATGAAGCTGTAATAGAAGGTCAATCATGAATAACTGAAGTTACCTTTTCCTTGGCTCTTGGAGTGCCTGACTGAGCTAAAGCAATCAAGGGAGGCACAACGCCCTCTTCTAGTACCAAGGTGCACAACTTTTGGCTGTTAATGCACAGGTGTAACAGGGTACAAGCAGAATTTTCCTTTCCCCTACCAGAACCCGTCTCAACATACTCAACTAACAAAGGAATCCCTCCTTCCCTTGTAATGCTTGTACGTCCTTCTGGAATTGTTGCTAAATTAGCTATAACTGCAAGTGCTTTGTCTGCCATCTCTTTAGCCGTCTGCATGAGACCAAGAAGATATTTTATTGCGCCAGCCTTGACTATCCGAGCCTTGTTTTCGTGGCATATGGACAGATTAAATAGGGCAGTTGCAGCATCTTTCTTTCCTCTGAGGGTGCCACTATGTAAAAGTTCAACCAACGCCTTAACAGCACCTGATCGACCAATCTTACTTTTGTATTGTTCCAATACCGAAAGGCTAAACAAGGTTGCAGCAGAGTTTTCTCTGGCTTCTGAAGATCCTGAATTCAATACATGGATCAGTGGCTCAAGGACACCTGCTTCAGCAATCATAGCCTTGTTACTCTCATTGATTGACAAGTTCAAGAGAGCTGTGACTGCATTCACTTGAGTAGCATTTACAACTGAATATAACAGAGAAATCAAAGGTGTGATGACCCCGGCCTTCGCAAGTGTTACACGGTTCACCATATTGCACTTTGCCAAACGACGTACCTCGGCTGCTGCATTTGTTTGGGCTTCTTTGGATTGGCTATTCAGATCCTTGACGAGTTCTTCGGCATGTAAAGAAGTGGTCGAATCACTGTTACCAGAGTCTGAGAGTGAATAATCATTTTTTTGGTGGAGATAGTTATTATTTTCAGCCATTACTCTTGCATTTGAGATGTGAAATTGGGTCACAGACGGTTGGGAAGAGAAGAAGTAATTCTTATTTGAGGGGGAAGCTATAGGATTCGACGAGATCTCCCCCAACATCTCATGTAAGTCTTCACACTTACTTGATTCCCTTGACATTACATCATCAAGGCTAGATATCGCACTCGAGGAAGATTCACTTCGGCAATGGGTATTTGACTCTCCATGAAATAGCTCTGAATGTAATTTGTTATATACTGCTTCATGATCATTTCTGTGGAAATTTAATTCTGATAAATTGATACCCACTCCAGGATTTCCTGGTGACACTTCTATCTTTTGCCTCTCCAAATTGTTGACAACATCAAGTGACGAATGAGAAATAACTTCACTATGATAAATATCTTCGAAATCATCAACAGAATGCAAGTCATTTGCAATTCCTTGTGATAATAGAAGAGATGATATGTTGAATTCAACAGAGGAGTGCTCTATCTTATGGTCTTCCTGCCAACTTGTGATAAGAGCTTTTACTGTGTAGTTGGGAATCAGATCGATGTGAGATAGAGGTTGACGACTTACAGGACATACTCTTAGCCCTTGATCCAGCCACTTCAGAATGAAGGATCTTTCATAAGTTTGTCCTGATGCAACAATCACAGGATCTGCCATCACTTGTAGCGAGAGTGGGCAACAGAAATGTGAAGGAATTGGTATGCCATTTATTTCTTTGTGTTTCACCAGGCAACAACGAATTTGAAAGATAAGATCCAATATCTGGTCAATGTGAAACATTTCTTCTTTATTTCTGTGGAGTTCAGCTTTGGATCTTTCTTTCTCTAAAGCAATTCTTTCTAATAGAAATCCTTCGTTTGATGTTAGGCAAAGTGCTTCAACTATCGCCAATAGCTGAGCAGGTTTTGGCACCAGGTTATCTAGACGATCTCGTAGTACTTCTTCTATGATATCGGATATCTTATCCTCACGATCAAAGCATCTGAGGTCTTGCATACAGTGCTAAAACAACAAATAAAAAAATAAGTTCAATGCCTTTATTTATAGTGGAAGCAATGATACTTAAAACATATATTAATTTTTAGGCATTTGAACACAATTACATTCACATTTGAAATGCCGGGCAACAACAACAAAGGCCATTTTCAGAATATATTGTACAACAGAAAGCGGGAAAATCTGCTTAAGTTCATATGTACAATATAAAGAGCAGTTACTTACCACACAAAAGCTGCTATCTACAAGTGGAAGTATACTACTGGATAAACTTAGAGATCATCTACCAAACTTTTTTTCAAGATTTCAATAAAAGTCAACTAATTGGCTACATAAAAAACAAAGACTTAACTATTGTCATTCACCACGGACAGGTAGTAGTCAACACAACGTTTCATTATGGAGCAAAATCTACTTAAGAATGCATTTTTTTATAACGAGGGGTGTCCGAGTCCTTAGGACCCGACTAGAAGGGGCAGGGCAACCAGCCTCTTATAGCACCGTATCCCACCGCCAATCCCCTTGGGTGTGCACACAGCCCACACAACATACACACTGGTTAAGTCAGGATATAGTCCCTGCGGTGGCCAATGGAGTGGGGGCTCGAACTCAGGACCTCTGCTTCAAGGACAGCGCCCTGGCCATCATACCAACACCCCGTTGGTTTACTTTAAAATGCATTTTTGAAGTCAAATTTTTTAATGGAGTATTATCTGTATATGCATATATCGAAATTTAGGCATTAAGCTACCTGAACACATGATGAGTCCGCTAGTAAAGCAGCTGATTTCTGCAATTTACTAAGTTTATGACAGATCACCAGAGACGAGTTCTTGATTTTTGCCATCAGTGGAGCAGTTTGGAGAACCTGGAAAAGAGCAAGTAAAACCTTAACATTTAAGCTAAACGGATCAATTTCGATGGACATGACTATTGTAGCTTAAAAAAAGGTCTTCAGTTAAACAAACGAATAGTTGGTAATTCATGCACGAAAAGAAAATTGGTTGGATAATACACACACTGAATATTTTGCTCATCTTTGGACTCCACCGCTCCATCAGCTCTCTCGCCTCATTCACAATGAAATCCAACTCCTCAATCTCAGTAACGAACTGCGCATCAGAAGGTATTTTGGAGTTGACAACCTCATCAAGCACAGGTTTCAAAAGCTTCAATGTTGAAACCATGTTCCTGAAATTCTTTTGAACTGGATTTGGTTCCATGGTTTGGGAAGCAGCTAGATGGATGAACCGAGAAATGCTATTAATCAGACCTTGTACGGGTTTTGTCCCCATTATGTCTGTTTAGATAGAAAATGCTACATTAGGTCCTTGTGTCATTGATGTTACCTATTAAGCATCCACAAAAAAAGCATAGTGTGACTATCTCAATGCTCTCAGCTCACCAACAACACAAACATTTCTATGAAAAATAGAAGGCAGGATAGCTCAATTCCGCTCAAATTAAAGCCTTTTCTTGTTTCTTGCAAACTGTGCAAGTTGTAAACAGAGAGAGAGAGAGAGAGAGAGAGAGAGAGAGAGAGAGAGAGAGAGAGAGAGAGAGAGAGAGGCATCACCTTCTACTGAATCTTCTGTGAGTAACAGGAGTTTCAACCCCAAATCGTCATACCACCACACTAAACACTAACAATTTATGGCAACAAAGCTACTAATCATCCACATAATTATGTACCATTCCGCCATCAAATTCTGATTGAAGAATTCAACTTATCACCATGCAAACAATCATCTCATGCCATTCAGAATACCCAAAATTTCTTCACACCCATCTTCTGGTACAGACCCACCAGCATGGAGAGGAAAATTTGAGCACAAAGTTATCTCTAGCTTGTTCAGACCTTGTGATGCTGCTGCTAAGTGCTAACACAAAGAAAGCACTGAACTTTATACAAAACTCCCTCTGAAATCCTGTAATCTCAAGTACGTGCCAACTGCCAAGAATAAAAAAGAGGGTTCCGGAACAGGTGAAAAAGCAGGAAGAGTGGGTAATGGCCATTGGGCACTCCTTTGGCTCTTTCCTTTTTACTTTAATGCATAATTCGGAATTTGTCTAGACATTAAAAATGTAAAAGAATCTAATACAAGCATGTTACAAGAAAATAATTGGTATTATCTTATTGCAGAAAGAATCTTTTTTTTGGTACAAATAATGAAAAAAATCTGAACACCTGACGTTGGATGTCTGGAACTGGCATGAAAAATCAGAAGATTATAGGTACAGAGATGATAACAAATGCGCCAAAAGCAGAGAGAGAGAGAGGTACCCAAATGGGACGAAACCAGCTCAACAACTCCCCAGCGGCCAGTCCCCACGAGATTACTATATCTGGGCAGAAGAGCAGAACTAGACTCCTGGTCTGCATGTTTTGAGCACATGATCTACCTGTGGTCCTGTACTACTAGCACCTTCTACCACACCACAGAATAGAAGTCTACTTGGCTGAATTTTTGTTTTTGCTCCCTCAACTTTTGTTAGTTTCCCCAGTTACTCAGACACCTATATCTTACGAAAATCTTTTATGTACCTCAACTAGAAGCTAAGTGTTTATTATCCGCCTCAAGGATTTCCGCCTTGAAATCCACCATTATATAGGTGCCGACGGCACACGTATATCAACTTTGAGCTCTAGTATGGAGTACACATGTGATACGTGTGCACCATGGATACTAACGATGATTGACAGCTTGTTAACATGGCAGATTTCTAAGTGGAAATCCTTGGGGCGGATAAAAAAAATGCTTCCTCATCTATGTCGTTGGATTATGGGTCTTCACGACACTTAGCTCACTGTCTAGTGGTGGGAATTGATTGCCATAACCATCCTGTTAGTTTTAAGGTCTGCATGAGCAATACAATGGGTGAGGCATAGGGTGGGCGAGCATATTGGGAAATGATATTTGTTTTCTTACTTTTGGGGGATAACAACACTTTTTCTTTTTCTTTTGCTACAGAAAATAACAACACTTGACAAAAGAAAAAGTGTCCCTATACAGGATTAAAGGTTTAGGCAGAGAGGTCCCAGCTTATTGTTTTCGTTCTTAATTCCTAGGCTAATGATTGAAGGCTCTGCAAAAGCTAGATGCTTTGCTGTACTGTAAAATAAATTGCTTCATGCTCTGCTCGTCTTTTACTTTGGAGTGTCATGCGCTTCTTCTTATCGCTTTTTCATACAACTCTTTTTCTCATCCTGATGTAGTTGAGTAGCTTATGCAGTCTTATTTGCTCTCAACTCATCTACTTAATATGTGTCTTGCATCACAAGAAGTGAATGATGGTAAAAAAAATGCACCGTATGTGGACGAGGGGAGGGGGCCTACACAACATGTTTTGTTTCCCATCTATATGCCACAAGACAGTCTAGAGGAATAACCTCACCCTTTTTTTTATGTAAATTCGCGTGGGAAGCGAATAGACCACTGCCATGGAAACCTAAAGCATGTGCCCCCAATCCGCAACTTTGACCCCCTTTATGTGTTCTCATAGAAAAATGCCATTGACCTAGTCAACTTTTTTCTCACATGTGTCCACTGTGACAAAACCCTCAAATTATTTGCCCAATATTGGACCAAAAATCTCCTCGTTAGTGACAACTCTTCCGAACATTCTCCTTATTTGACGACATGTCGAATTTGAAGTTTGAAGCAATTTTAACGATTTTTTCTGAAATTTTCCGAACTTTTATTGATTACCGAGAAAGGAGACAAATAAACTGCACTTATATTGATTATAACATTTGTACATATAAGAGACTAAGACTCTTCTAAGGGTCGACTCCATGACAGGCCTCAGCTTAGATGTGGTCAGTTTCTTTTTTACCAGTAGACAAACTAAACATGCAAAGTGAGCATGTGTTCCTACACTTGGCTCTCAATCTTTTGCATAAAGAAACATGGTTGTTTACAACAGAATCAGAACTCAAAATTTGTAATGCGTCAATCTTAGCCCAGTCCATGGTAATTTTTTTTTTTTTTTGCAAATGCACTTGCTTATCAAACATGGAGCACTACATTCAATTTCTCAAACAGCTGCAATATAACCATCAACTGTCTAACCTGATCTAGGCATTTATCATCATTCTCTCTCGACTCCGCAGTGAAAATTGTAACGCGTAGATCAATGGGCTCCACTATAAACCTTGTACAATGTAGTATTTCGTGTAACTTAATAGAGTTGATTTTTATGTTTATCATTGTAGTATCTGCTCAGTCCTCAGTGTGCCTATCAGCTAACCTTTTTTCTAATTTACGATTCTTCTCGTTCTTTATTTCGGTATTGGTGTCGATTTCTGCATATAAACCTGGTTACTTTCTCCCAAAATGAAAAAAGAAGAAACATGTTTCCAAATCCAAAGAAAGTATGTTGGTCCTCATAACTGCAAATCACTTTTGCAGATGCAGACAGGCTTCATTAGATGGAAGGAGTATGGCAAATCACTTTTGGGTGACCCCCATCCACTATGCTCCTCTGGCATGGTAATCCGGTTGAAATGGCAAGGAAAAGAGAAGGGAAACACTACTACTAGTAACTAGTAAGGGTGAGAATGATGGATAACTAAGAAGCTGGCACATGTATCACTATCAGTGATCGAGGCTGTCTGAATAATGAGTATGGGTCCATGCCCGGCGAGCCATGTGATGGCCAGACAGAAGCTAAAGCAATGAATGAGGGATGTCCCCAACAAAGGGAGCCATCTTTTCCTTGTGAGATGGGGCACTTCATTCATTGCTTTTCTTGTTGATATTGATAGTTACCAATTATGCAACTCTAAATTGTGGCTATAACTAAACCAGTCATTAGCATTTTGAAAGCGATGACCAAGATGACCTGTAGACAAAGCCTAATCACACACCAGGTACTCCCTTTATCCAATCACAACCAGCTATGAACTTGTTTAACCACTAAAGAATGCAGCTATAAACTCTGCTGTCTGTGTCAAAGGTCCTTGTGCCACTCCTTTTTTTTGGCTCTAAAAGAAAAGGCAGCAGTGGTCTTTATTCATTTGCCTTTGTGCCAGTCCTGATACAGCTGCATTAGAATGTGGTCTTCATTGGTTTGTCCCTTTAGTTTATGGGCCAAGGCCATGTTCTACGTTGGGCCCTTAACATGTATGGGTTAATAATTCTATGGGGCAAAGCCTTGTTGCTTTTGTATTTTGGGAACAGAAAACCTTGTTGCTTTATACTCACTCTGGAAGCATGCTGATAGCACATGACATGAAGCGCATGGCCAGTAGGAAACTGCCACTCCCTCCCTTGCCTATCTGTCAGCCTATAAGCAATTGAGCACACAATGGAAACAGAATGAATAGTTGTAACTTGTCAAATGGATAACCAAAAAAAACCCACCTAATTTGTGTTTATTTGTTCATGTCCTATGTTTTCCCACTTTTAAGTGGACACTAGCACTTCAAGCGAGCAGCATAGACTATCAAGTATGAACTGCTTAAGTTATGAAATTGCTGCCCATCATTGTTTAAAAAAAAAGGTTAAAGAATTAATGGGCCAGGGGAATCGGCTTGTTCATTTTTTTCGATAGGTGAGAAATCGGCTTATCATCTCTATGAATGATAAAGATACTAGGAGTGATCTTTGATCATTATTTCCTTTTAACGAGCAGATAGATCTTTTTAGTCAATATGCTAACGAGAGACGGACTTCATTAGTACTTCATGCATGGCGAAAAAGATGCTACATATGACAGCTTAAAGATGTTGCACTAGATATCTCAACCAACGGAGTATTGGTGTGATACAGCTTTGTGATGGCGAGGACACTCTTCACAAAGCAGAGGTGCTCAGTTCGAACCCCCACTTAATTAGCTGCCAAAATGGAAGATTGCATGATACAGTCTGAGTGCTCTAAGAGGCTGGTTAGCCTGTCCTTTATAGGCAGGTCATAAGGACTTGGGCCCCTCGTAAACAAAAATATATACATCTCGGGAATTTATAGAACTAGGCGTCGGTTCTCTTAGCTTTTGTTTTCATTTTCTTTACACTCACATAACTTACACAAGGAAAAAAAGAAGTTGCATTCTTGGATAAGACTCACATAACATACATTGTATGAAATACTCCCTCCGTCGTACATTAATTGTCTGGATTTAGAATCCAAAATGAACTTGGCTCATTTCAGATTTCTAATCAAACAAGCAATATGGGACAGAGGTGGTATGTTTAATTGTGTACGTCCTGAATTTAATTAATTGGAGGCACTCGACCACTCAAAGTAGCTAATATTAAAATCTAAACCCAGTGAGACCTTCTCTTTTGCTTGAAAAGCTCACAAGGGAAGGCAAATGTACAACATATGTGGAAACAGATAAATTAAAACGAGCAATTTGCTCCTCTCCAGAACCAATATATACAGAGAGGAGACAGCGTTAGCCTGCACGCAAGGGGTTAGGAGTCGTGATTTTCATCACGCTCCTTTATAACAGGGGGAGGGCCCCCTTTTTTTCTCAGGCAGAGTGGACTTACGAAAATAATTAACTTCTGATAATAGTTACTCATCATTTAGTTATCCTTTATGTTAATTCTTTATAGTATAGTAGGTAGTTTGGTCAAGCTTGGGTTATTCATTTGTCAATAATTTCTTGTTTTAGGCTTGCTTCTATTAGGAGACCTGATCTCTATATAAGGATCGATCCTCCTCGTATGTAATTTGGACTTCATTCTTCAGAAATAAAGTTTGGTTCATAGAGTTCTAACACCTTCCTCCATCGAACCTTTCACAAGCATAAGCTAAACTGAAAGGGCTTCATACTTTCTACCCAAAAGAACAGAAGGAAAGTACTTGATACTTGTAGTACTTAACGAGACATCAAGATCAGCAACAATTTGTAACTCAGAAGCATCAGGATGCAGAATTTAATGCTAAAAAGAACTGTCTATGAATTACCTTCAATGAACAAATAAGCTGTAAACTTGTATCTTGAAAAAACAAAAAAAACTTGAACTCAACATAAAAAACGCAAAACATCCCTCTCACAGCCGACAAAAAAGACCTTTTTCTGTGCCCGTTTGCTGCACTTATCAAACATGGAAAATTCATCCATCTGCTATTATTTCCTGACATTCAGATACCAGTACAGCACGAACTCTTATATCCTTGTTCCTCTTATTGGAAGTTTTTAGCATGAAAAAAACAGTCTATGCTCTGTGATTCTTTGCCATCTCATCTACATCCAACTCCACAGCCAACACAGGGAAATCCCGGCGCATCCCAAAATGGCTAGTATCAAGGCACACGTTAACCAAACAAAAGGCTATAAGGTTCCAGGTAAAAAGTACAGTGTCAAAATGAGAAGAAAATGTGTACCACTAACCTGTTACGTACAGGACCATGATCAACAGCTGTTCGCAATGAATATATAACTCTACCAACAATGCTTGTCATAGGTACAGGACCAAATGACCGACAGTCTTTGGCTTCCTGCTTTAAAAAAAATAATGATAACTCTGGCAGCTAGAAAGAACTACAGAGTGAGCCGCATGATTAACATACCTTTGGCTTTAAAGATTCGTTCTCAGAAACTACCCAACATTCATCCTTGTCAAGAACAAAGGATGGTTCTTTATCATCAGAAGAAACCATCTCGCATCCTTCAATAGCAGCTAGCCTTCTGACAAGGTAATCATCTGCTTTTTCTGGGTCCTTCAGAACAACCATGTCTCCAACAAAAACCTGCCTGCAAAGGTTAAGTTTTCAGGAAACCATGAATAAGCTGGCATATCAAAGACAATCCAAAACTTCAGCGATCGAAAAAAAATAAATTTTAAGACTTCCAGCTGACACCCAAGGGTTTTAAACACAATTTAGTCCAGCCTGTTGAACTGGGGTTGGTTTCCTGTGCTAGTCACAGGGCATCTATCACTCCTCTTGCCCCCCTCTTATTTGCTACTCATTCTCCTCTGGCACCTGCTTTTCGTTCTTCTCCTTGTTCTTCCCCGCATCAGCCACTTATAGCAAAGGTAAACATTAAGGAGGTGAGCACTACTTGGTTATTGGAACTGTTTTACAGTTAAAAAACTCCATAAAAAAGGACCGTCCAGAGTGTTCTTATGTGAGATGTGGTCGAGACTATCACAGTATAGTCTCTGATAGTATGTAATGATCACTGTTCATCCATGCAAATTATTAAGGCGGATGGCACAATAAAATCTGCCAAATCCGCTTGTTATCATGGTCTATAAATAAACTAAGCAAATTATCGGAGATTTCAAATAACCATAAAGAAGCAATCACTTAAGACATTTGAAATTACATTGGATCTACCGAAGGTAATTTTCGAACAAGGAGTGTTCCACCCTGAGGTGCTATTGTTGGAGCCATTTCTTCGCCTTTATTCCAATGCAAGTAAGTCAACTTGCCTTCAAACACATTCTTACAGAAAGCGTCCCCAACTTCTCTCACTGTGATTTGACCTACTCCATAGCTCTGCATCATTATAGCAAAGGTCTTAGATTCAAGCGGGCATATTTCAAAAAGACCATCTAAACTTGTCCGCCATACATAAATTATTAATGAGGCCCAAGGAAAGCTTTCCTGTCAATCAAGTCTTGCATATAGAACATATTGTTTGCTCTAGATGCACCACTATAGTATGGCTGCTACTGATATTTCAGTGTATAATTCCACCTATAGGTGTGACTTGGTCAAACACACCGCGTGGAACATATAGCACTCATAATTTGCAAACAAGCACCACTACGACATGAAAGTTTTTTAAGCCCTAATATTAGCAGGAAAAAAAATCAGCATTTCATAATTATGCAAAGGCTTATCTGTGTAAAAGCTTGTGAAAGCCACGGGACACCAACATTGACTATAAAGTAACTATTGGATCTTTTCCAAGGTGGTAAGCACTATATTAACACTTCATGAAGAAAAATTAAGTTTTTGCAGAAAATAATAATAGAAATTATCATAACTAAAAAACAATGTATAGAACTATAAAGTAACTATTGGATTTCTATGGCTTAAGCATAGTATCTTTTCCAAGGTGGTAAGCACTATATTAACACTTCATGAAGAAAAATTAAGTTTTTGCAGAAAATAATAATAGAAATTATCATAACTAAAAAACAATGTATAGAACTATAAAGTAACTATTGGATTTCTATGGCTTAAGCATAGTATCTTTTCCAAGGTGGTAAGCACTATATTAACACTTCATGAAGAAAAATTAAGTTTTTGCAGAAAATAATAATAGAAATTATCATAACTAAAAAACAATGTATAGAACGGAAATATCATGATCATAATCATAATCAAGTAGCACATTTTCCAAACAATTTGAGGTTGGCAATATAGATCTTAGGCTTCCATTCTAGCCTGTTGTGTGCCAACTCTTTTGTAAGAGATAGCAAAGCCACATCCTTTTTTATTAACTCCATCCAAGTTCTCTTAGGTCTCCATCTTCCTCTTTAGGCATCATTTACATGCAACCCTTCTAATCTTCTTACCCGGGCATCTAGTGGTATTCTTTGCATATACTCATACCAATGCAAACTACACTCCCTAAGCTTCTCCCCAAAAGGTGCTACCCCTAAATCCTCACGAATATACTCATTTCCAATCATATATCTGCTAGTTATCCCACACATCCACCTTAGCATTCTCATTTCGGCTACATTTAATTTATCTATATGACTTTTCTTTGAAGCCTCCGCTCCATAGAACATCTGAGGCTTAATGGTTATCCTATAGAACTTGCCTTTAAGCCTTTTTGGAACGCGCCTATCACACATAACTTCTGAGGCTACCCTCCACTATAACCACCCTGCATTTATCCTATGCACCACAACATTATCGATATCTCCCTCTTTGTGGAAAATAGATTCTAAATAGAAGAATTGTTCACATCTTAGCACTTCATGCCCATTCATTTCAACTACGGTTGTAGCAATACTTCTACCTTCCTTAAAAATAAATTTTATAAACTTTGTCTTAATCCTACTTATTTTAAAACCTTTTGATTCTAGAGCTTTCCTCCACAATTCTAGTTTACCGTTTAAACCTACTTTATTCTCACAAGCTAAAACTACATTGATTCTAGAGCTTCCCTCCACAATTCTAGTTCACCATTCAAACTAATTTGGCCACACAAGCTAAAACTACACCATTTGCAAAAAGCATGCACCAAGGTATTCTATTTTCTATATGTGCAGTTAGTTCATTCATGATTAAAGCAAAATGATAAGGGCTTAAAGCTGATACTTGATGTAGACTTACTGCAACTGGGACTTCTTTGGTTCCCCTCCTCCAAATTGTTTGAACACCAGTCACTACCTCACCATACATATCTTTTATGACATCTATGTATCCTCTTATAATTCCCTTCATCAAAACACTTTAATAAACTCTCTAGGAACTCTATTGTAGGCTTTTTCTAATTCTATGAGGTCATATAGAGGTCTTTATCTCCAATTCCTAATTTTTTATACCTCTCATCTAACTGTCGTAACAAAAAGATAGCTTCAGTTATTAACCTCTCCGGCATGGAACCAAACTATTATGTCACCTTAGTTACTTTGCAAACATCCTTCCACTACACTTTCTCATAACTCTATAGCATGAGCCTTATGTTTTATATCCCTATAGATTGTATAAGTTTAGATGTCCCCTTTATTTTATATAGGGATATAACAATACTTCTCCTCCACTCCCCTGGCTTCCTCTTTGACTTCCAAATAGAGTAAAACAAACTAGTCAAACAAGTTAAGCCAACAACCCCCAAGAATAGGTACAAAATATAATATAACGTAAAAAAATTTAAAACTGTCAAACAGAAACAAAATCAGAATCCTTCTCATTTTCTTTTACAACAATATAGTTTCATCCATAACTCTTGATATGACTTTATTTACTAGACTTAGCAAACCCTGATTATTCTAATAATTCCTCTGTCTGAATAATTTTTAACACAAGGTTTTTCCACTTGAACTAATTTTAGTTCATTTTGGAAAAATTTGTTGATAATAATTCCGGACGAAGGGAGTAGAATGCTTTCTTCAAAATGATGAATCAACCAAAGATATCTAGGAAAGATTAGAAGGAAGGTGTCATCCTTTCGTTCAGTGACATAAAAGTAAAATCTCCCAAGGATGCATCTCTTGCACGTTAAAGAAGGAGAACATTGAATGTGCAAGATTAACAAGTAGCAGAGAAAGAAGAGCCAATCACCATCATTTTGGAACCATTATTGAAATATTGTGGCCATCTCCGTTTTCAGTTAAGCAAACTATAGGTTAAAGAGTAATTTTCAGCTCTAGTTTGGTGGTTCTGATGATCTGTGTGATAGACATTCAAGTGAATGGTTCAAACAATGAAGAAAACTCTACTCGTGGGAGCTTAAAAATTCCAAGCACTCAACTTAAACACATATTATAGGATAGCAATTCAAAATAGCTAGAAGGAAACCATTGAGAGTAGAAGTCTTGAAGGTATCACTGATTTCAGAGGAACAAGTATAATTGAGTACAACATACTTCCAGGATAAACTATCAAAGCTTTCTCCTTACTTTCTGCCACCGCAACTCCAACCAACCAGAAGCTCTCACACTTCTTACTCGGCTATGAATTCTCAAGGCGTAACGCTATGTCGACGCTGGTCTATGCCTGCAACCGGAATGCTTCCCATGATTGACTTTAACGAACAAAGGCTAATTTTAAACTTGAGTCACCAGCAATTATCATGTTGTGTAGCTAACAGTAAGAACAGTAAATTGGCTATCATCTGGAGCTGCTTGTTCAGACCTAATTTCACTGGTTCACTGTTGTCTTAAACCTTCTTGGAATCGTTGTATATTTATGTTACGTTTTTTTCCTGTCCCAGTGTTTTCTTTTGTCCTTGAATAAAAAAAACGTTCCAAGAAGACTCGGGCCTAAACTTTTTCTTTCTTTGTGAACAACTAGGCATGATACAAGAAGTACATGTCCCCCAATCTATATAATATAATTGTAATGAGAAGAAGAAACAACCCATCTCCATCCTCCTACACCAACCATCAAGCATTGACACAGAGCACTAATTAGAAAAAAATGGGAGAATAATGGGCTGGATCAATGATAGACGAAATTCAGGCACTCATCATCCAATACATCAATACCACACCATATGCAAGCAGACCCATCCAAAAAAACTCCACAAAGACAACATTTTTATATGCAAATGCACCAGCAATATGCCTATACTAATCAGTAAAGCGCAACCGATAATTAAACAAGATAGAACAAAGAACAAAGCAGTCAGCAAATAAGCAGAAACGAAAGCAGCGAAAAAAACCAAAGAAGACCCATGAACTAACTGATCTACCACCAATTAGGCTACAAAGAAGAGAGCCAGAGGATTGGGAAAGAAAGAGGAGACCTTCCAGCTGGTGGAGAGGGAGTATTCGAGTTTGGTGGCGAGGTACCGGAACCATGTGGACACCGAAACCATTTCCCCTTCTCCTCGCCCTTCTTGTTTGTGTGCTCGCCCATTAAACTTCACAAAGAGGTTTTGAGGCTGAGACTTGTTGGTTGGGTCTTTTTTTTCCTTCCACCGGTCACTTTTAATTGATACCGTCACATAATTGTCAATTTTTATTAAGACGTGAGGTCCACAAGCTTAGGCTTGCCTCTCGACTTCGACATCAACCTAGGGTCGCTGCCGGGCGGCCGTCGTCTCCAACCGTCTGGCTGAAAAAATAACCTAGGGTCACTGGCTGTAGCAATTATCATGCTTTTGCTAATTATCTCAATTAAAAGTGACAGGAAGGAGTAGTTTTCATCTAATTAGGCATTAGCTGGGCCCATATCAAATTTGCCCAAGGTTAGACGGGCGTAAACTATGGACCAGTTGTTGATAATCAATTTTATGATCATCTAGGGCAGGTGATCTTAACTTGAACCATGGCTGAGAACGGATTCACTGTTCTATTCCATATTTGAATCTTTCATTATGATATGAACTTAATCCACTCCTATGATCATGTAGGGCTCACCGTGGTTTATAGGAGATGATCACAAAATTATGTCAAGAATCTGTTGACTAATACTAATGAAGCTATTAATATGGGGCGGAGGGAGCATTATAGACTAATGCTATGTTTATCAGGCTTTAATCCATGCTAGATATAAGATTTGAGTAGCTTGACATTCTACCGCTAGTCGATGTGTCAGAAACAGAATGGACCTATGCACATACAACGTGGTAGAACCGTACCACTGGATAATTTCTCTAAGGGGCCGTTTGGGGCGTGATTATTGCAAAATATCCAGACTGGATATTGGATATATACTGTAGCATCCATGTGGATTTTTATATCCAGCTGAAACACCTCCTGGGGTGTATCAGCTGGATATATAAAATATCCAGATGCTACAGTGTAGCAAAACATCCCATCTGGATGTTTTGCTTTTAATCACGCCCCAAACGGCCCCTAAGACCTATCACAATACTATCCATTAGACTAACCGGAGGATTGCCATGCTTGAAATGATGAGGCAGAAATTTTGTTTATCATGCATGCAAGTAGAACTAGAGAGGAATTTGAGTTGTGAGAGTGCATCAAACAAAAGTAAGCGATATCAACCAATGCCAACATTTTAACTTCAAACAAAACTCTACTCGCCTAATCATTCGTTGTGGGCCAACACCTGCAATGGAGGGGCCACAGCAAATTAAAAAGGGTGCGCTTGGCTTTGCCCAGAGTAAGAGTAGAAGATTCCAATTTATACACTTCAAGATAACGCTAATTTCAGCTAAAAACTAGTTAGGCAGTAAAGCAATGGTCATGGATTGTAGTCGATCCAGGCTTCTATTTGACGAAGTTTCATTCAGCAAAGACAATTGATGCCAACCCCTCACTTCTAGCAAAATCCACATCTCCGTTTTAGAAATTTCAAAACAGATACTGCAATCCCATTCACTCATCTTGATCTAAAACCAGCAGCTCTTCCTACATCAGCAGACTGGTTTCCATATATCGTCTTCCTTCTGTTGTTTCAGCCGTTCAGGAAGACTACCTTTCATGGTTTTTCGTCATTTCATCAACATCCAACTCTGCAACCAGCACGGGGTAATCTCGGTCCATCCCGGATCGACTAGTTCACATGCAAGAAAGAGCGAAAGTATATAAGTTGCCATAAATGTTCAAAACCTACGGTGAAAAAATTGTAGAAGCTCAACATAATTTATGTAGACAACCTGTTCTGCACAGGACCATGCTCGGCATCTGTCTGCAATGAATACATAACTCTGCCAACAATGTTAGACAGGGGAACAGGGCCAAATATGCGACTATCCCTGGCTTCCTGATTAAAAATATTAATCTCACAAAAATTAAGATGGATGCAACACACCATTTACAAAATGCAAACTGTCCGCCTCAAATGAAATCTTAGCTTATTGACATACACATACCTTTGGCTTTAATGATTCATTATCAGCAACCACCCAACATTCATCTTCCTGAAGAACAAAAGGTTCCTCTTTATCATCAGAAGACACCATCTTATATCCTTCAAGAGCAGCCAACCTTCTGACCAAAAAGTTATTTGGCTTTTCAGGATCTTTCAGGACTACTACATCCCCAACAAAAACATCCCTGTAAAAGTAGCAAGTTATCATAATGGCAATAAAAAAAGTAACGAGACTTAAAAAGGTACAATCCGCTTCTTAATAAAAAAGTCATGGTGGGGGGGGGGGGGGGGGGGGGGGGAGGAATCAAATCTACAGATAAGAACGTTTCGAAAGTAAATAAACTTATTACAATAAATGCGACAAGTAGTCGTTTTACTAAAGGTACTTCTTGATTATTATTATGTGTCGTATAAGTGATAAGGAAAAGGGTAGCCTGCGACTTGAATTGCCAGTTCTTTTGTGTAACTTCAACAAAGAATTTGTAGGTTACTCTTTTGGTCACATTTTAACATTGTGTCCCTCACAGAAATCAATTAGAATAAGCCCAAGATAACTTCAATTACAATGGTTCCACATAAGACATCTTTCGAACAAGAAGGGTTCCACCCTGAGCTGCTATTGTTGGAGCCATCTCTTCTCCTTTGTTCAAATGCAAGAAAGTCATTTTGCCATGTAAAAATTTTTTAAAGAATGTGTCCCCAACTTGTCCTCGGCTTATTTCACCTCTTTCAAAGCTCTGCATCATCAGGAAAACCTTTTAGACTCCATTATAACTAAAAGAAATTTCAGAGAAAAAATAAAACAAGATTATCTTAGCAATTTCTACAACATTTTCATCATAATACACATTTTACATAGGTCATTCTAGCCCCATCTCTAGGTTGTGATATTCTGCTTGTTCGCCATTGAGCTCAGCATTGACAAAGAAGAATTTTTTTTTATAAAAAGTGAAAGTAAGCATGCAAACACTTTCTTTTATTTTCTTTTTGTGTTTTGAAGGAAAATCAGAGAGCAACAATTTCAAGCAAAACTTAAAGAGTGCAAAAGACCAGCCAAATAAGACGAAAGATCATATAGTTGGGGATGGTTCTGTGAAGAACAGATTTTGGTTAAGTTTGGAGAATTTACTCCACTCAATCAAGTACTCCTTAGTGGCTTATCCACAGAGGGCAAGAAACACAAATGATGTCCAAGCATGAAATTCGTGTTGAGCGACAGTGTTTCACCATCTTGACAAAGGTCGAGAAAGATCGTAATGGATGGAACAAACGCAACACTCCCCATTATGAACAAACACTTAAAAAACATGTGGAAAATTGAAGCTTGGATGCTCAGGAATAGTATCTTGTTCTTCCTCAATTAGACTAATAATATTTGCTACTGGGAAAACCACAGGATCAAACATATAATGACAATGTCCTGTAAATTAAACCGACCTTGCAGCAGAACATCATCAATTGTTCAATCAGAAACTGCTACAAATAATCTTGATATTGTTTTCACTGGTGCTCTGTTTTTAGTCTTCAACCAGATTATTGACTATGAAAGGGCAAACCTATCCTTCAATTGGGGCACCAACTGAATGATATAATTCGCAAAAAGGACAAGACTAAAGGAAGCAAAGACGGACAAGAACCGACTCCATCTGGCTGTAGGAATTAAGAATGAATAAGGTCTTTGGGAGTTAAAAAGATAAGAAAGGTAAATATCTCTCAAACAGCTGCTGAAAGAACTGTTCTTTCATGTAGAAGACTTATACTCCCTCCAACAGGAATTACTATCACCATAAGGCTTTTCCAAATTAGTTCATTTAAAAAACCTTATCATAATCGTAATCATAATCAAGTAGCGCCTTTTCCTAACTATTTGGGGTCGGCGACATGGATCTTACTCCTCCATTCCAGCCTGTTTTAGGCTACCTCTTTTGTAAGAGATAATAAAGTCAAATTCTTTCTTATTAACTCCATCCACGTTCTCTTAGGTCTCCCTATCCCTCTTTTAGCATCGTTTGCATCTATCCCTTCTAATCTTCTCGCAAGGGCATCTGAAGGTCTTCTTTGCGTATGCCCATACCAACGTAACCTATATTCCCTCAGCTTCTCCCTAAAGGAGCTACTCCTAGGCTCTCACGAATATATTTATTTCTAATCCTATCTCTCCTAGTTATCCCACTCATCCACCTTAACATTCTCATTTCAGCTACATTCAACTTATCTATATGACTCCTCTTTGGTGCCCAGCACTCCGCTTCATAGAGTATTGCAGGCCTAATACCCACCAACATTTATATTCTCTGTTATATTTACATTTTTGAGCAGGTATATATTTTTCCAGGGCAAATTAGTGTCCTGTAATAAATTGGTTGTGCTCACATATGGTTTAAATTAAAAGTGTCCACAGACGGACACGGACAGATTTTTTAACGGACGACCATAGACACGGTGGACTGGACAACACCCCTTGTGATTATGGACGGTTGTCCGTGTCCGTGAACACCCCTACTTTGAGATTATCACCTATATGAGTATACTGTAAGGCCGCAGTTAATGTGGACCCTTGGGCTGGTTCACTTGAAGATGCACTCATGAATACAAGATACCAGCGCAATCCTATAGAACATGCCTTTAAGTCTTTTTGGAACCCGCCTATCACACAACACTCCCGAGGCTGCCCTCTACTTTACCCACCCTGCATTTATCCTATGCACCACATCACTATCAATATCCCCTTCTTTATGGATAATGGATCTTAGGTAACGGAATTGATCACACCTTGGCACTTCTTGCCCATCTATTTCAACTAAGGCTCTATCTATAATTCTACCTTCCTTAAAATTAAATTTCATGCACTCTGTCTTAGTCTATTTTAAAACCTTTTGATTCTAGAGCATCCCTCCACAATTCCAGTTTCTCATTCAAACCTACTTTACTCTCATCAATTAAAACTACATCATCTGTAAAAAAACATACACCAAGGTACATTATCTTGCAAATGACTAGTAAGCTCATCCATAACTAAAGCGAAAAGATAAGGACTTAAGGCTGACCCTTGATGAAGACCTACCGTAACCGGAAACTCCTTAGTTTCTCCCTCAATAGTCCGCACACTAGTCACAACCCCCTCATACATATCCTTTATGATATCTATGTAACCTCTTATGACACCCTTCTTCCTCAAAACCCTCCAAATAAGCTCTCTCGGAACTCTATCGTAGGCTTTTTCCAAATCTATGAAGGCCATATAGAGGTTTTGTTTTTTATCCTTGTACCTCTCAACTAACTGCCGTAGTAAAAATATAGCTTTCGTTGTTGACCTATCCGGCATGAAACCAAATTGATTCTCAGATAATTTAGTTACTTTTCGCAAACGCCCTTCTAATACTCTCTCCCATAATTTCATAATATGCCCCATAACTTTTATACCTCTATAGTTTGTACAACTTTGGATATCCCTTTTATTTTTATACAAGGGTATGAGGGTACTCCTCCGACATCCTCTTAGACTTCCAAATCTTGTTAAACAAATTAGTTAAGCCCACACCTCCTAGTGCCTTCCACACTTCAATAGGAATTCCATCGGGACCTAGAGCTTTGCCTTTCTTCATCTTCCTTAATGCAACACCTACTTCCTCTATAGAGAATCTCCTAAAATAAGTTATCTCTTTAACAAAACTAGACTCAAACTCTATCCCACTACTATAATTCTCATTCAATAAACGCTCAAATTACTTACGCCATCTCTCCCTAATTTCCTCATCTTTCACTAAGACCCTTTGATCTTCATTTTTAATACACCTAACTTGCTCTAAGTCCCTACTCCTCCTATCCCTTCTTCCTCAAAACCCTCCAAATAAGCTCTCTCGGAACTCTATCGTAGGCTTTTTCCAAATCTATGAAGGCCATATAGAGGTTTTGTTTTTTATCCTTGTACCTCTCAACTAACTGCCGTAGTAAAAATATAGCTTTCGTTGTTGACCTATCCGGCATGAAACCAAATTGATTCTCAGATAATTTAGTTACTTTTCGCAAACGCCCTTCTAATACTCTCTCCCATAATTTCATAATATGCCCCATAACTTTTATACCTCTATAGTTTGTACAACTTTGGATATCCCTTTTATTTTTATACAAGGGTATGAGGGTACTCCTCCGACATCCTCTTAGACTTCCAAATCTTGTTAAACAAATTAGTTAAGCCCACACCTCCTAGTGCCTTCCACACTTCAATAGGAATTCCATCGGGACCTAGAGCTTTGCCTTTCTTCATCTTCCTTAATGCAACACCTACTTCCTCTATAGAGAATCTCCTAAAATAAGTTATCTCTTTAACAAGACTAGACTCAAACTCTATCCCACTACTATAATTCTCATTCAATAAACGCTCAAATTACTTACGCCATCTCTCCCTAATTTCCTCATCTTTCACTAAGACCCTTTGATCTTCATTTTTAATACACCTAACTTGCTCTAAGTCCCTACTCCTCCTATCCCTTAACTTAGCTATCTTATAAATGTCCCTCTCCCCCTCCTTCGTCCCCAACCTATTATATAAGTCATCAAATGCCTTAAATTTAGCTTCACTCACTATCTTTTTAGCCTATCCCTTAACATATTTCTCCCAATTCTCTTGATTTTTACATTTTTTCCCTTCTTAAAGAAACACTTCTTTTCCTTTATGACTCTTTGAACTTCCTCACACCGCCACCAAGTTTCTTTCTTGACATCCATTCTCCTCCTCACTTCACCGAGTACTTCTTTTTCCACTTTTTTAATACAATTAGCCATGCTTACCCACATCATAGTTGGCTCCTCATTTAAGTTCCAATCCCCTTCAAACCTCAACCTCTTCACAAAAGTGTTGAGCATCTCACCTTTCAAGTTCCACCACTTGATCCTAGGCTCCACTTTATCCGAACTTCGCTTCTTCCACCCCTTTACGAGAACATCTAAAACAACTAATCTATGCTGAAGTGCTATAGGTTCTCCGAGTATAACATTACAATCCTTAACATTTAGTTCTGTCCACGCTTCTAACTAAGAAAAAATCTATTTGGCTCTTGTGAGGTTCACTCTTGAAAGTTACTAGATGCTCATCCCTCTTCTTGAAATAGGTATTTGCTATGCTTAAATCGTTTGCTATTGCAAAATCAAGAATAACTTCTCCCATTTCATTCCACTCACCAAAACCGTACCCCCCATGCACCCTCTCAAAACCTATATTTTTCTCCCTTACATGCCCATTTAAGTCATCTCCTATAATAACCTTTTCCCCGTTAGGTATCCCTTGCAATACTAAGTCCAATTCCTCCCAAAATTGCCTCTTAAGGTCCTCTCCTAATCCTACTTGAGGTGCATAAGCACTAACAACATTAACTATGAAATCCCCTAACACTAGCTTCACTAATATAATTCTATCAATAAATCTCTTGATACCTACAAGACTTTGTCTCGAGTCCTTATCCACCACTATACCCACCCCATTCCTTTTTGAAACTTTACCTACATAAACTAGTTTAAAACCTTCCCCTAGCTCCCTAGCCTTCTCTCCTACAAACTTAGTCTCCTGCAAGCAAGCTATGTTAAACCTCCTTCTCTTGAGTGTTTCTACTAACTCCGTACCCTTACCCTTTAAGGTCCCAATATTCCACGATGCCACTCTAATCCTACGCTCACTTAATTTAAAAAACCTTATGGTGATAATAATTCTGGATGGAGGAAGTAACTGATATTAATACCTCACGGTGATAATAATTCCGGATGGAGGGAGTAACTATATTAATACCTTAATGAAACAGCTTTACACCTCGTACATATTTCAGCATGTCAAAGTTAAGTAGCTAGCGACATTGTTTTCTTCCAGAGAACTGGAGGCAAAAGTAACTTTTTTTCGAGCTGCATTATGCAGTAGAGTCTACAAACTTAACCTTTCCTATGACAATTCAACAAATTTTAAAAAAAATTCTCATCTCACCAGAATCTAAAATTGCCATAGATAGAAAGGCAAAGAGGAAGAATCGAATGATGTAGCCTATAAGCACCTTTAACCTAAATCAAATCCAAGCACTTGTCACCAGGAAACCCCAACAGACAACTCAACAAGACAGACATATCACCAAATCTCAATAAAGAAGCCACCTTTACAACAGTCAGCAAAACAGAATCATGAAAACAAAACAATTCATCCATCAGAAAAGTAGACAATCAGAAAATCCAACTCATATATCATGTCAAAAATCACAATTACAAAGACACTATAAAAACAGCCAATGGGGGCAGTAACACAGGAAAGAAACTAAGCAGCAGAGCCAACCTAACAAAAACACATACTCCGTATTTTTTTTTTGTACAAAACAAAAACAGATATATCAAAATGATATAGAAGTGACTAAAACACGAGAGAGAGAGAGAGAGAGAGAGAGAGAGAGAGAGAGAGAGAGAGAGAACGGCGTGACCTTTCCAACAAGAGAGATAGAATAATCGAGCTTGGTTTTGAAATAGCGAATCCAGGTCGACGTCGCCACCATCTTCCCCCACCTGGCCACCTCCCAAAGCCCAGCACAGTCGCAGACCCGCTTCATGCCCATCAAAGGGGGGAGAAGACGGAGTTGCAGAGCTAAGTACGCTCGCACCGCGCACGCAGAAACGCGCAAACCCGCATTGTGGAGCCCGCATATGGGTTCCGCTTGCTCACAGATAGGAACGCTCGCACTGCACACGCAGAACGCGCAACCCGTATTGTGGAGCTAACGACGAAAGTTTTAGCGACGCGAAAGGGACTATTAGCGACGGTTTTAGGTTCTGGTGGACTTCTTGGGATTAATGTGGGCGGGAAAGAGGAGACGGGGGCTCAGACCCTTTATATAAGGCCCTATATCCGCCGGCCAGACCTCTCTCCCACGCCGTGCTCTCTTCTCCGGTCGCTCTCCTTTGCCCGCCGCCGCTGTTTTACAGGGAGTAAAGGTAATTTGTTCACTTTTTCTCAATGAAATGGTTACTTGCATATTTTGTGTGGATTTGCTCATTATGAATGTATGGTTAACTATTTGATTTGTGTTGGGTTCTAGTGATTGATTATTGGGTTGCAGTTTCATTCAAATTTAAGAGGTTTCTTGCCTTGAACTTACTCTTGAAAAAACACTAGGCAACTTTTTTTTGGCTTTTGGAGAAAGCTATTCACTTTTTCTTTCTTTCTTGTTCTTTTCTGTAGACCAAAACCATTCACTAGGACACAGTAAATTTGCAGCCCTAAGCAACTATAGCACTCTGTGATATATCTAATTTAGAAAGTTTGACAACATATCTATTTAGAAGCGCAGATTTAATTTATAGTAAGCAATTCATTATTTGTTTATCATGTCACTTAGGGTGTGTTTGGTTAGCGGGATAGGAAAAGAAAAAGTCAAAAAAGTCAAAGGTTTTTTTTTTAGTGTTTGGATGGAAAGAAAAGTTTGAGGGCTGAGAACTGTTTTTCTCTCTCACGGGACCACACAAAAATTTCGGTTATACTTTTTTTTTCTTAAATATAAAGAAAATAAGAGAAAAGTTCAGCTCCCCTCGTTTTACTTTTCTTCTTTTTTTTCATTTGACTTTTTTTCCTTTTTTTTTCCTTTTTCTCTCTTATGTAGCACCTAGAGCTTTTTGGATGCTAACATACTATGAAAATTTGTTCTCTTTCTAAGTTTGTATTTCTTTTTTGTTTGCCTGTATGGGTGCATTCGCTCTCTCTTACTTGCTCAATAAAACAAGACACAAGCCGCGTACCTGCACCATCCTTTATGAAGTACATTGCGTAGTATGTACTGCAGAAGGTAGGCTACATGTGAATAGCTTGTTACAATTTCATTCACATGCATATTCAATATTAAAACGTAAAGTCTGTTCCCAATAGCTATGAGCCTTTTCTACCTTTCAAACTTCCAAAGTATTTGGGTGAAAGCATCTGTTGGAAAAGTAGATGGAGTTGTCAGTTTGCAATCTATGTAAATTATTACTATCATTCAATGTAGACATTTACATTGAAATTGAATTGTGTGATAATAAATTACCTGTTTTAGACTCCAATGGCCCTAACCATTCCTTAGGTAAGCCTTCTTCCCCTCCTATCTAATGCTTAACTGTTTGTAGTATGCTGTCCTACATCCATTTTCCTTTTAAGCATTTTTAAGAATAGAATAATCTTCATTCCTATGATTTATTCCTCAAAACCTCCTAATCAAGAGTGTATTGCTTTATTGAACGATCAATACATTAGGCTTCTCACAATGGAGTATTTACGCTTGAAACCATGTTTTGATTCTTGGAGGTGTGTATGGGTGATGAAAATGTTATCTTTGGATGCAAAGGTGGGGGAAAGGTGAATTGGGTCTAAGAAGCACGGATACGAAAATGGTGACACGATACAGACACGGCGACACGCTATTTTCCCAAAAAGTAGGATACGACACGGCTAATAAATTTTTTATTAATATTTATAAAATAGTTTGAGTTATAATTTCTATTGAAATTTTGGCAGTCTCCCTTATATTTTTGATATGTACACCTGTACAAAATATAAGTAAATAATAATTCATAGATTAGCCACTAAAGATTCGCTCATTAATCAATTAAACAAACCATGTGCAGAAAAATACAATATAAGCTAGTGAGAGCCTCTAACCTTAGTCTTAATCAATCTTACACTCGTCATTTTACTGAATTTTCAAACACCACCCCATAATTAGTCAGGTCTCTCATACAGGCAATTAATCAAACACATAATATCCAGACATAATTTATCATGTAGTCATTTCATCAAACATTTAGAAATCAGTAGTAGTATATCAACATTAATGCTTGTAAGGTGGTTTACTTACAATCACATAGCCATTTCATTATTTGACAATCAAAGCGTAAATAATTGATTTTCCAAACTTCAAATTTAAACAAAGAATGAAACCTTACACCTACTTCAAAAAGCTCCCAACTTTTCTCCGCAGATCGTCATAAGCTGGTTATGTATGGTGACAGCCTAATTATGCAGTCGCAAGCATTCTGATTGGATAGAAGTGTAGATGAGTCTCAGTCCAGATTGCTGAAAAACGAGAACCTTCATAGCAGATACAAAAAGAGCATAACATATGAGAAAGATGAAGCCTTTTTTAGTAACTTATTCCTCCAAAACACCCATATACTATAACTATATTGAAGACTGCAAAAAAGCAAGTCATTTCAATCAAAATACGTTCCCACAAACGGAAAACCACGAAATGAAATGACAATGGCAATTTTCGTCACTACAAAAAACCAAATGAAGAAATTGCATAATAGAGAGAATGGGTAGTTGGGTACACTTGGAAGCATACCAGAAGCCGGTAGCTTGATATCTTTGCGGAAGGAGAAGGCTGAAAGAGAACGAGCCAAGGGTGACCATACAGTCGCCATGGCCGCCCACTAGATCTCACCGACTACCCAATCTGCCAGGCCGTTCTTGGGCATAAGTCACCAGGGCCATGTGGATTACGGCTTGCAAGCTTCCAGTGAATGGCTAAAGTATGACGAGAACGAAAGAGAAAAGAAAGGAGAAGCCATGGGTATTTCCCGTATCCGATGCGTGTCCCGCCGTGTCGGACACGTATCCCTTTTTTTGTTTTTTTTTTAAATAAAAAATGGCATGGAAATGCAGGCAGCCGTATCGTCAGCGTATCTGTGTCGGATACGTATTGTGCTATCAATCTATGGATCATGAAATAAAGAATTATTACAGCCAATGACAGATGCAAAGGCGTTGGCAAAGGACTACAGATGCAAAGTGCCAAGTTGAAATTTTCTTGGTTCCTCAAACTGTGACAGCTTAGAAGAGAACCAAGGATAAAAGAAAATAGGTCATCACCAACAGTACCTCAACCTCATCTTCATAAAGGTGGAATTAGCATTTCTCCGTACACCCTGACCAATTGACAAAACTATTCAAACTGCATCACATTGCACCCTTGAAAACCGCATTTGTGACGTCTTCAACTAGCTACGAGTCTTCAACCACAAACATTCCACCTGAGGCGCAAGTCTCTCAGTGAGAATCCCTAGAACAATTAGTGCATAATAAAGCGGCACATATCCAAGTAATTTATGCTCCAAAGTTGCTCCTACTTTCCACTTCAGACCGTGATTGCCTTGAATGCAATGCATGTTACTTGTTGGGACAGGAACGGATTACTTAATACCTATTCATGTGGATAAAAGGATTGCTCATCCATTACTGTTACACCTTACATTAGCGGCTTTTAAAGCTAAGCTGAAGCAAGCAATCTCCTCTCCTTTCTTATAATCGTCCAAAATTTTGATAGTACAGATGATTAATAATACAACCCTATCGTTTCTTGTGGATCACCATCTAACAGAAGCAGGAATCATCTGTAATACGAAGCCATGATGTGGAGTCCAATGGCAGTAGCAGCCGTCACGATTAACTCCTGCAAATTGAAAAAAGTTTGTACTAAGAAGTTAGATGGGAAGATTGTTATTTGAATTTTAAAGATCAGATGCTGGAATAAAAATAAACAGTAGAAAGGATATAGCAAATGAACACGTACCTGGTTATTGTAGAGGGAAACAGGAATTACTGGCCAAGAAGTTCAATGACATTCAAAACTCCAGTATATGCCTGAAACAAAATGAATGGGCATGGCATAAAAAACAAGAAAAATTTTGTCATAGGCCAAGCAATATTGGTACCACTTGTTGATTGGCTCATTATCAGTCTGCTGTATTCTTACAGGCTCTAATTATGTAACAAAATAAACAGCAGTCTATAAATGGATACCAAAGATGTAGCGGTTATGCAGCCAAAGACCAAGGCGAGTGAGCGCAGAAGCCTTTTTCCCATCCGCATTCCTCGTCCTTCATCCTCAATACCCTCTTCCTGTATCAAAGTGTTACAATGAGGACATAAATTGTGATGCTAACCTCTGTGCCATATAAGTAAAGTACTGGAGTTGTAAATATGAACAAGTAAACAACAAGAATATAATGATATATGACAAAGATACACCAGTATCCCCCCATACTGAAAAGAACTTAAAGAAATGCTCACGTCAAAAGTAGGAGATTGCTGTGGCTCAAAGGATTTCAGCTTCTCGAAAATCCGGTAAACAAATACAAATGCCAAAAACTGAAGCGGTATATATTCAGCATTCCATTTAACAAATGGCCATGCTGTCTGCCAAGAGGACAAAACATAAAGTTAATTTCCAAACAGAACTTAACTGGAAAGCACATATAATCAAGGTAATGACTAATTAAACAGATGAATAACGAAGGAGATGATAAAGGCAAATGCCCACAAACGGTAATTTTTCCAATTTGAAATAATTTAAGCTTAATTTTCCACAAGATTTGTGATAACACATTTCAAATGAAAATTGACGTCTTGCTGAAAGACAGCATTTGTGCGCACATGCATGGCCCACTATTATCATGCTTTAACGTTGTCACTGTGGAAGAGATGTATCACAGTAAATAAAATCATTAATCAGCCAATTATAAGTGTGTAATTGGCAACATGCACTGCATAAAACATATCTTGCAGTCAATGTAGGCTGAGTGCTAAGGCATCCATGATCATAAATAGACTGTGTAAGAGATTAAACAGCTTGAAAAAAAATTTATTCTGGTTGAAATAGGACACACGCCTCCTCAGCCTCTTTCCATACCCGGCTAACTTCCAACCTCTGCCCCTCCAAATTTCTGCTACGCCATATACTCCATGCGCACACACAAAAAACATCAAAACGATCTTCTTTCTCAGCCGAAAGAAAATCCCAAGCTAAATCCATGAAGCTGCTATGATGATGGTTGAACCAAGGCAAAATCTCACCCAGCACTCCCATACTTGACGACCAACAACGCAATGCCAAAGAGCATGACAACCTGTTTCAGCTCCTTCACCACAACAATCACATACATCTTCTTCCACAACTCTTCTTTTCTTGAGATTGCATTTCACCGGCAGAACGTTGCTCTCCTCATAAACTCCATCACCATCCTAGGAACATTCATCCTCCAAACATGTTGCAATAATTGGAGTCTTTATTATTAAAACTAGACCCAATATCCGGGCTAGATTTCAATTCAATTGCTATAAAATAAGCACTTCTAACCGTAAAACAGCCCTTCGAATTCGTCGTCCAAGAAATAACGTCCTCACCTCCTTCTTCAGCCAAAAGAATTTTCAAAATAGCATCAACATCAATAGGGTAGAAGAGTTCCCTAACCAAGTCCGTTCTCCATCAATGAGAAACTCCACCTTCACCTTTGGAACCAGCCACAAGCGAGGGGATACACCTCACACACCGTAGTGTGGGAATAGAATAGAATAGCCCTCGTCAGGCCAATCCCTCATAGTAGAAGAATGGATCGTAGGAATGCCAACAAGAAAGCAAATAACACAAGGGAATTTAACGTGGTTTGGCCTTGCTGCCTACATTCACGGGATCACATAGTTCCACTAGACAGAGAATCAAATACAAGGGAGAATTACAATGATTTCTCTCATCACCTCTCACACAACTTACAGACGAAATAGTACCTTCTTCTTCCCCAAAGAAGGCTGAATTCCTCTTGGTGCATGACGGCCTCAACTCTGAGCGTGACAGCCCTCTGGTGCGTGGCGGTTCTCTCCCAAATTATGTTCTCCACGTTTTGGCCTTATAACCACTTATATATTAGGTTTTATGAACAAAATATTAAACAGCCCCTCACTTAGGGCTCACCGTCAACAATCTTTCACTTGAGACCTAATTGCTTGAAATCTTCATCAACAACTCTCCCACTTAAATTGATCCCTGTCGAATCAATTTTATCAAATAGAGTCAATTGTAAGCAAGACAATTACTCCACTCTTACCTAATGCAACTGTGTGATCACCGCCATCCTTCTAGTGTAGAAGGCAGATGGCAGTTGAGCAAATGCTCAATTTCTCCATTGTCACCACTTTAGTAAACATATTCGTTGGATTCTCCTTTGTATATATCTTCTCCAAGAAGACCTTTTTCTCTTTAACAAGTTCTCTCACAAAATGTTATTTGATCTCAATGTGTTTTGTTCTAGCATGAAACACATTGTTCTTTGCCATATCAATTGCACTCTTATTATCATAATAAAGCACACACCTCTCTTGAGGTTTGTCCAACTCCTTCAAGAATGCATTTCGCCATAACATCATTTTGCAAGCCTTAGTAGCTGCAATGTACTCTGCCTCAGCAGATGAATTTGTCACAGATTTCTGCAATTGTGACTGCCAAGCAACTGCACCACTGCCCAATGTGAAGACAAAAGCTGAAGTACTTCTTCTGTTATCTAGATTACCTCCATAATCTGAATCAATAAAGCCAACTAAGTTAATCCTGGAACTCCCACCAAAGTGCAAAGTCATACCTGAGGAACCCTTCAGATATCTGAAAATCCATTTCACTGCATTCCAGTGCTCTTCACCTGGGTTTGCCATAAACCTTGCTACATGACTCACAGCATGAGAAATGTCTGGTCTAGTGCTTGTGGGTGCATACATCAATGAACTTACAGTAGATGCATAAGGAACCTTGTTCATGTGAGTTATTTCCTCTTGTGTGCTAGGAGACTGCTCATTAGAAAGCCTGAAGTGAAACGCCAAAGGAGTACCAACTCGTTTGGCACCCACCATGTTGAACTTCATCAAGACCTTCTCAACATATTCCTCTTGGGACAATTTTGACACACTCTGCTCTCTATCTCTTGTAATTCGCATACCAAGGATCTGTTTGGCTGGCCCAAGATCCTTCATTGTGAAATTAGAAGACAAATGTTTCTTGAGCTTCTCAATCTCACCAATATCAGCTCCTACAATCAACATGTCATCTACATACAACAACAAGAGCAAATAAGAGATTCTCAACCTTTTATAATAATAGCAATGATCAGAGTAGCAACGATAAAATCTAATAGATTGCATAAACCCATCAAATTTCTGATACCATTGTCTTGGAGCTTGCTTGAGACCATACAAGCTCTTAAACAACCTGCAAACCATATTCTCATTTCCTCTTACCATATAACCTTGGGGTTGATGCATATAGATCTCATCTTCCCAGTCACCATGTAGGAAAGCTGTTTTAACATCCAATTGCTTTAAATGGAGATCCTCAACTGCAACAATGGACAATACCGTTCTGATAGTAGCAATTCTGACAATAGGAGCAAATATTTCTGTATAATCTACTCCATACTTTTGTTGAAAGCCTTTGACATCAAGTCTAACTTTGTACCTTTTACTTCCATCAGCTTCCTATTTTATCCTGTAAACCCACTTGTTATGTAACGCCTTTTTACTTGAAGATAGAGGAACTAACTCCCAAGTCTAATTAGAGGTCAATGAATTCATCTCATCCTCCATAGCACTCTCCCACTGAGCTGAAGTGTCTATCCTGCAAGCTTCCTCAAAGCTTTCTGGTTCACCACGGTCAGTCAAGAGCAAATAATTCAAACTAGGATCAAATATGGAGTGCATACCAGATGTGATCTCAGGGTTGGAGAGATCAAATATCCGTTTCTTCTTAATCTGCCTAGAGCTGGTCCAACCAAGTGGTGTCTGCAAGGGAACAGCTGGAGCCTTTGAAATTATCTGTGAAGAAGAATCAATCACCTGTTCGTGGCTAGATGCACCGACCCCCATGTGAGCGACCCCCGTATGAGCTCTATCATCATCTGAAGAATTTTCAGCCTCAAGTTCTACAAACTCATATTCAACATGTTTCATCTTCCTCTTTTGTAGATCTTGACGGTGCTTATAAAGCTCTGCCTCATGAAACAGAACATCTATACTCCGGATGACTTTCTTATGGATCGGATCCCACAATCGATAACCATAAGCATCTCCACTATAACCAACAAAGTAGCATTTGTTAGACTTTGAATCCAACTTCCCCCTATGTTCTACATCAACATGCACATAACTGCACAACCAAAACTCTAAGTGATCAATCTTTACCTCTTTCTTTGACCATGCTTCTTCAGGAATGCCTCCATCTAGGGGGTAGCATGGAGACCTATTGATCAAATATACTACAGCGTGTACGGCATAACTCCAAAATAAATGCGGAAGGCCACAGTGTAGCAGCATACTGCGTGCCTTCTCCATGATGGTCCTGTTCATTCGCTCAGCAACACCAATTCTGTCTGGTTTGTCTAGGAGTAGTTAGCAATCTGCGAATGCCATGCTTATCACAGTAGGATTGGAATTCCCTACTACAATACTCGCTTCCATTGTCTGACTTTAAACACTTCAATTTTAACCCTGTCTCATTCTCAACAAGTGTTTTCCATTGCACGAAGTTAGAAAATACATCAGATTTATTCTTAGCAAAGAAAACCCATAACTTACGAGGAGTATCATCAATAAAAGTAATGAAGTAAGACGCACCTCCGAGGGATGGAACCTGGACTGGTCCCCAAACATCTGTGTGTACAAGCTCAGGCCGCTCTGAGGTAGCTTTGGAAAAAGAAACTTTGTGCTACTTGCCCATGACGCAATGCTCACAAAAATCCAGATCAGTTCACTGCAAACTAGACAACTTCCCCTTAGCCTGTAACATCTCCATCCCCTTTTCTGACATATGCCCAAGACGACAGTGCCACAAACTCACATCAACAGCATTAGAGGCCACTCCAATAGAGTGCTTATGACAATTGCATGTCATATATAATGTCCCAATTTTCTTCCCCTTAGCCACTACCATGACACCTTTACTCATTTTTCAACTGTCACTCATAAAGTGAGTAAACACCACAGGTAGCCAATTGACCAACAGAAATAATATTCTTTGTCAAACGAGGCACAAGACGAACATCTTTCAACACAAGAATAACATTATCATCAAGCAACAAATGTATGTCACCCTTGCCTATGATTTCACAAGCTTGGTCATTTCCCAAATAGACATTGCCCATATCACTAGCGCAAAATTCTGCATCAAATCTTTTCTAGAAGTAGCATGAAATGAGGCACCACTATCAATAATCCAAGCATCACATTTACTTTCCATAGACAATAACATGCAATCAAATTCTGCAACATTAACTACGTTTTTGTTATGATTTCGTGCTCCATCACGAGGAGGGTTTGGGCAATCTCTCTTCATATGGCCTTTCTGCCCACACTGCCAACAAGCCCCATCACCCTTACGGTTCTTAGACTTAGACCTCCCCCTCTTGGATTTCCCTCTCCATCCAGGCTTGCCCCTACGAGGTCGCCGTCCCCTCTCCTCCATAGTTAGGCTGAACCGGATGAAGAAGAACCACCTTTACGGCGTGTTTCTTCAGCCAATATCATTCCACAAACATCATTCAACTTAAATTTATCCGTATTATGAGAACTATGAATAACAACTTTAAATGATTCCCAATCAGACGGCAAAGATTTAAGCAAAGCAATAGACTGTATATCTTCTGTAAAATTAACATCTACTGCTTCAAGTTGATTCACCAAAGCATGGAATGAATTCAAATGATTGGCCACGGTCTCATCATCAGACATTTTCAAATCAAAGAAGCTAGTAACAAGATGTACCTTATTTGTGGAAGGACTCACATACAACCGCTCAAGCAGATCAAAGCATTCATTCATGGTCTTGGCCTTTGTGATGTTCGATGCCACCGATGAAGAAATAGACAACCTGACCGCCCCGAGAGCCTTGCGATCAAGCAACTCCCACCTTGCGATCTCTTCCACCTTGTCTTCACCAACGGGCTTGGTTGTAATCAAAGGTTGATAAAGATCCTTTTGGTACAAATAGTCTTCAATTTGCATGCGCCAAAATTTGTAATTTTGGCCATTAAATTTTTCTATCTTGAATTTGCCATCGTCGGCCATCTCTGTAAGGACCCTCATCTTGAACCGGTTTATTTTAGTGTCATTTATCGGTTATCATGTGGGTTAAGCGTTTTCTAATTAAATTTAGTGGTTTTAAAAAATAAATGGGGTTTATAAAAGTTTTAATCAAAACCAACTTCACAATCATGAGTTTAAGTAATTTTGGATCAAAGCTGAATTTTTGGGATTTTTTTTATTTTTGGGCCCCACCGGTGAAATTAGATTTTTGTAACCAAAATGCCCCAGACATCAAAGGATGATACTATAAAAATTTCTAGAATTTATCTAGTTTTGGTTAAAAACTCTATTTCTACCCCACATTTCACTTAGGTTTACCCCAACCTTTTCTATAAAAAGAAAGTGTTATGCCATTTTCCAAATTGGGAATAGGCTTGGCCAGGAGATTGGAGCCTAATCCCCATTAGGCCCGAAAAGGAAAGAATTAGAGGTAAGTTTAGCTTAATCTTTGCCTCTTTCTTTAGGTTTTTCTTAAACCCTTCTTAATCTTGACTTCCTTCATTGTTTCAATCTATTTTGAAAGCATAAAATCACTATTTTATCTCTCTTTTCCAAGCCCCAATCTTCAAAATCTTGTTTTTATGCTTCCAAAGCTCTAGATCTAGGGTTTACTTTTGATTTTCAAAGCTAAATCGAGATTAGTTGTGTATTAACATAAAATCATGTTTTTGGAAGGTGTTTGAGGAGGTTGAAGGTTCATTCTCAACAAGGAAAGATAATGGGTTCTTCAATCTCAGCTTTGGGTGGTAAAATGGTTTGTTTTCATGATTTTATTTAAATGAGATTGCTTGTTTAGGACTCTAATGGTGGGTTTAATAAATGATAATCTTTTACTTCGATTTCTTAGGGTTTTATCTTAGAATGGTATAAGTTAGTGTTCTGGAAGGTTTGATGGGTTTTTGTTAATGTTTAAGACCATGGATGAAGGTTTTAAGTCATTTTCATGGCGTCTCGATTTTAGACTTTTCGAAAGGAAGAAGAAGCAAAGCGATCGATCGGGCATTCTGGTCGATTGATCGGACAGCGATCGATCAGGTTATTCTGGCCGATCGATCGGTTGTTCGGCAAATTTTGAAAATGATGCAAATTTCAATGCTTTCATTCCATTTAACAATTATAATGATTATGGAAGGTGTTATGTTGAAATTAGGTTACTGGAAGTGTGGAATTGATGATGAAAGTTTATGGTTTAAGTTAAGTGTTGTATGTGGTATTGTATTACATGTTGATAATGATGCATGTTGATATTGATTTACTTTGTGATAGAATTCTTGTGATTAAAACATGTTTTCAGCAAAGATGTTATATGGTAGACAATGAGATGTGTTCTCTTATATCGAGTATGTTTTATTTGGAATTGATGTGATTATGATATGGCTTAATGTATAGAAAAAGAATCATGCTTGTATGAGTGAGTCTTTGACTTCACATGGTTGGAATTAAGTTTTATGGTGGAATTTTCATTGATTTTAGTTGGGAATCGTGGTTTTGAATGCGTTTAAGTATACGTATATTGTCCTATGAGTTTATGTCAAAGTATTGACCATGTGATTAGAATCTGCATGAATACACACACATATGGGGAGTTTATTATGAAATTGTAGATAATATATACTTTGATTATGATGCATGAGGGGATGGATTAGGCGCACGTTCCAAGTGTTGGAACCCACGTAAGTTTTGTGTATGGATGCATCATGATATCATGCATCATGTATTGGACTTCATGGATGAAGTTTTATCGTTGTTTAACCAGAATTGATCGATTGTATGAAATGCTTAAGATTACATGCCGGATTAATCGATCGGTGAATTAATCGAATCTTGGTTGGTCCAAAAGGACATGTTTTCGATTTCGTTCATATGTAGAACAGGTATACTCCCCGGGTTGAGTCTAGTGACATTGAGATATATGGGGGCGAGTTGTGTACTTGCCTTGCGGATGAGATTACTGAGATTGTCATCTGGACTTGAGCATCTAGAGTGGTACACCTAGTGCACCAGCTACCACATGTTCTAGGGTTCCTTGGGTGGGGATTCGGGCTCTCCCCCACCGCAGGAGATATCCTTGGGCGAACACACTTGTTTTAGGTTCTTTGTGTGATAATCGAACATCGTTGGCCAGGATTGTCCAGGGTGAGCAGCTTTAAGGGCCGACAACCACGATCCTCTTACATTCCTATGTGGAAATCGGACCATGATACGTCTTCGTGGCCTTGACTGTGTCCCGCTTGCATGGCAATACTTGTGTTACTCTTTGATGGAGGCATTCACCATTTGTGTTGATATATGCGTATTGTGACTATTATGCATGATTGTACCATGTGTTGGATACATTTGTTGTACAGGGTAAATTTATGTGTTATGAATGCATGATCAGAAAGTATGTGATTGAGACATTATTATGCAGGTTTATGAGATTTGAATGGATGATCAGAACATAGTGTCATGTCGATTATGGATCTATAGTTGTTATGTTGTGATGTCATTATGATTCCTGATATTTGCCGATTGTATTAAAACCATTACTGAGTTTTATACTCACCCTTCTTTCCTTGTTTTGTTTTGGGGTTGCGTGGTGTGACACGCAGATGGACAGGATCCTCTGTATGAGGAACGATCGGAGAGAGCTTGGGAGTAGGCGTGGAGGCCTCTGGACTTTACTTTGTTTACCTGTTTGTTTCGCTATGTTTTAATATGAACATCGTGTATGTGGGTACATGTTTTCATACTCGTGTTTATCTTATGTGTTAAAACCTATTCTAGATTTTTATATTCAAGCCCCGTGTGTTGGCTCAGGATTTTAGTATGTGGGTTTAAAATTTGTGGATTGATTATGAGTTAAACTCCGCTTTTGTTCTTCTCATTTACTCTTGCTCAAAGTAATGTGTAACTTTGTTAGATAGACTGTCCGTAAGTGGGGCATAAGTCTTCCGCTATTTCTTTTCTTGTTTTTCTAATACAGTCGCCCTTGTGCGCTGGACCGGGCTCAGTTCGGGTCGGGCAGTGCCGGGGCCTGACAATCTCCTCCTGAAGCTCTGATACCAATTGTAGGGAAATAGAATAGCCCTCGGCAGGCCAATCCCTCACAGCGGAAGAATGGATCGTAAGAACGCCAACAAGAAAGCAAATAACACAAGGGAATTTAACGTGGTTCGGTCTTGCTGCCTACATCTACGGGATCACACAATTCCACTAAATAGAGAATCAAATATAAGGGAAAATTACAATGATTTCTATCAGCACCTCTCACACAACTTACAGACAAAATAGTAGCCCTTCTTCTTCCCCAAACAAGGTTGAATTCCTCTTGGTGCGTAATGGCCTCAACTCTGAGCGTGACGGCCCTCTAGTGCGTGGCGGCTCTCTCCCAAATTCTGTTCTCCACGTTTTGGCCTTATAACCACTTATATATTAGGTTTTATGAGCAAAAGACCAAACGGCCTCTCACTTAGGGCTCACCGTCAACACGTAGTACCCATTTGTCACCCCAAATCCAATGAATGCCGCATCGTTAGTAAAATACTGGTGGACCAAAGAGACAAAATATCGGAGATATATTGGAGATATTGTATAAAAAAATATTGGCAGTCGAAAACTAGTTTTTACCATGTATTTTTACAATATAACTTCAAAAATGAGTGATACTAATTTAGACAAAGCATAGATTTCAAAATATGCATAAAAATACATATATAATTCAAAATATGTGTACGCGGTTTAAACCCGTATCCTACCATTTGGCATAGGATAGAAAACAAACGGGAAAGTTATTTTTAAAAAAATTAATTTTTTTTTAAAATATATTTATCGATATTTAAAAAAAATAAAAATAAAACGATATTATTCAATATCGTTTTATCGGATGGGATCCGATATCGATATCTCACTGAGACAACATTCCATGCCCAAATCTTCACCTTAGAGCCATTACCAATCTTCCAACTTGTTCCTTCGAAAATGATGCTTCTAGCCATCAAAATACTTTGCCATACATACGACCCCTTCTTAGAGGGTGGCGTCTCCAAAAAAGAACAAGATGGAAAGTATTTCGCCTTAAAGACATGAAGAAAGAAAGAATTAATATTAGATAAAAGCCTCCATCCTTGCTTTGCAAGCATTGCAAGATTGAAAACCCTAAGATCTCTAAAGCCCCTCCAATTTCTTCTTACACATATCTTCCCAACTTCATCCAACTTATCTTCATTCCTTCCCCTCTCTCCCCACCAGAACTTCATCATCAACCCATTTATTTCATTACAAAGCCCACCTTTAATTTCTTTTAATTCCAAAGGTGCACCCAAACAAACTTTCTTGCAATAAATAAGCACTTTGGTTCCCTTTCTACGACCGTTCTGAAAAGTGCAACTATCGAAAATCTGCAACAACTCCTTTGAGCTTGGTCTCTTATGTGGCCCCAGGAAGATAGATGAAACATTTCCTTTTGGCCACAACAGCTCAAGGCAGACCCTACTGTTCTACGATCCTCCTTTCGAAGTTCTATGAAACTTTTGTATAACACTCCCTCAACCAAGAAATTCGGGCCCTATTACTAAAACAGTATATCCATAAATAGATGACCCCGATTAATTGATTTCAAGAGCAAGTCACCCCATAATAAATATACCTCATTTTGCAATGAGGCCTACAATTTTTGGACAGAGGGAGTACAAAAATAATAAATACAGTTTCGAAAAGAATAGACATTTACTTAAGCTTATTTGTTTTTTGAATGAAACTGCCCCCCGAAGGGGCATACTTAACAAACATAGGCCGCAAGTTTTTCACCTTCACACATATTTTATAACAAATTATTTTTTTTAAAAAAGCTTCAGACTATTATGGCATGCATACATCATCTAGTGCTCGGTCGCAACGTCAGATGCATACATCATCTAGTGCCTGTACTCTCTATCCTTAATTAAATCAGAAAGTCAGAACTCGCTCAAGAGACGGAATGAACGAATCCAACAATCAGAGTATGACCTAATAAAAAATAGTAAAAAAACAAGCAGATTAGGTTCAGAACACTTGTTTCTCTTGCATCCATTTCTATTTTTCTCCTGTTTTTCTATGTATTCTATTTTTCCCCGTTGAAATTAGCTTAGAGGCTAAGTTTTTATAAGAAAGAAGGAAATGACCACAAGAGACGAAGATTTTAGGATTCAACCAACAGGCAATTATTTATGAATTTACACGATATGTATAATGGGTGGGCTGGGGATTGGTGGCAGGATTTACCTGCTTCTCCGGAGGAAACATAATGTTTTTTTGTTTACTTTTGTTTTTGATAACGAGGGGTATTCGAGTCCTTAGGACCCGACTAGAAGGGGCACGGCAACCGACCTCTTAGAGTACCGTATCCCGCCACCAATCCCCTCGGGTAAATCCATCATATACACCGAGTAAATCGGGATATAATCCCGAGTGGATTTTTTTTATATAAAGGAGTAAACATGATTTTTGTTTTTGAAGTAAAGAACTTCCATATGCATCATGTCGGGGTACAAAATTTATCATTTTTATTTGTTAGTTATATTAATTTTTGTTTTAAGAATGAGCTAATTGAGTTTGTTTATATAATGTCTAATTGCAGGTCCTAAACTTGCGGCATAAGCCATCGTTATTTGATTATTTTTAGTCTCTTATTTTCCGTTCAGTGTACTGTACAGTGCATGTATTTCCTCTCATAATCAACTCATAACACCATTGTCAACTCCCGAAGCGTTCTTACGGGATGCCTACTCACAAGAAGATGATACCATGCATGACACTTAGCTATCTCTGATTAATAGTATTGTATTCTTTCCAACTGCAAAAGTTGGTTGATAATCATTGTTAAATTTTCATGACGAGTTCCAACTTAAGAAGTTAGCACAACTATGGCAATTGAAGGATGGGGTATCTGAATTCAACTCAAGTACTCCTCTTTGTGACCTTCTCAAGGATCTTGTTCATCTTTTTTTGTTCATTTTTAATGCTGCGTTGCAATAAGAAGCCCTTATTCAGATACGGTCTTGGAATGAAGCTTGTCTTAATTACAAAATGAGTACTCTCTCCATCCGATGAAATAAAGCTCGTCTGCATTGCAAAATGAGTGAAACATAACGTATTGGACTATTAATGCCCGTAGAAGAAACAAAACGGACTTTCCCCACCCTTCCGGTGCTTTTGGTGACTAGGTCTTGAGACGGCAAACACAGCCATGCACTGTTGGACGCATCTGTTTTCAAATCCCAAACGAGCTTCATTGGAGGGAGTATTATCTTCTCAACAAAGCAATCGCCATTGGAGGGAGTTTTTTCCAAATAAATTAATTTTTTAATTCATTTGAAAAAAAGGTATCTATTAAAAGTGACTGGAGGGAGTAAATCATTTTTTCACTAAGAGGATATTGGACCCGAATCAACAAGGGTTGAATTCATCCGATCATTCTGGCCCACGATATCAACTTCAATCCGGCATGCTTTTTAAAGAGTGTGTACCGTGATAAAGGAAAATGATATTTCTACATCATTTTTTCTAATGTGTATGTCAATGATTACTTACTCACTGACATACACATAGGATGTGGATGTGTATGTCAGTGTTGTAGGGAAGTGATGTAGAGATATCATTGCCCGTGACAAACGGCTATGACCAAGTCCAGTGACCATATCACTGACATAATTGACTCCCCGAGTAATGTATTCCTATGAATAACCCACTTGCATGCGTTAATGAGGCTTTTTTTTTCTAGTTAGGAGTTGTATTTCAATGGGTTTATACAATTCTTGCCCTGAATCCCAATACAACATAAATTTCAATTCTTATCTCATAGATAAGAAATCAATTCCAACTTCAATACATTTTTTTCTTCTTCTGAATTTCCCACTAACATCACTAACTCTCTAAATAAAAAACTCATGTATTTCCACAAGGATTTCTAGTTAGGAGTTGTATTTCAATGGGTTTATACAATTCTTGCCCTGAATCCCAATACAACATAAATTTCAATTCTTATCTCATAGATAAGAAATCAATTCCAACTTCAATACATATTTTTCTTCTTCTGAATTTCCCACTAACATCACTAACTCTCTAAATAAAAAACTCATGTATTTCCACAAGGAATACCTTCCCTTTAACGCCCCCCCACCCAAAGTATATATAGGAAATATATAAATTCCCCATGTACTACGTTAGCATATGAGTTCCAATATAGTACATAAATATTTCCATGTACTTTGTTAGTACCGTGTATGGTCGTGGTTGTTGTTTGCGGTGGCCGGTCACAGAAACATTTTTTGCTTTCCTATGACAGAACCCATAAGGCAATAAAAAAGTATCAGGATGTATCAAGGCGAATCAAGTTTCCCATCTAGTAGCTAGCATGAATAACAAGAGAGAATTTGGAATACAAACTTACATGTTATTCTACACATCATTCCATAATAACAATTATTTCAAATTATGAACTTGAATAATTTTATATGAAGTAAGGAATTTAAATGAAAGACAAAGGAAAAACCATCCTACTTTATAATGAATGATGTACTTTCTTGCTTTCTCGCGAAGACCATCGCATCCTCTACACGTTGTCACCCTCAACCTTTGGATTAAAGGAGTTTTAGGACAAGAGAAGAGGGTGAAGAAATACATTACATAGTTTACCAAAAAAAAAGGTACATAACATAGTAGGCAACAATACTGCCGACAAGAAACAAAAGTAAACATACATAGGAGTATATAAAAAGGCTCCACCCTTTCGTGGTATATATACAATATCACAAGTATATACAACATAGCGCTTACTCAAAGATGTTTTTTATTACAATTTACACCATCAGCAGTAGTGAATCATGCATTCGTATACATGATCTACAAAGAAAAAGGAATCATTGCATATACAAATCAATCGAAAAAGGTAATAACTACGAAAAAATCAGCAACGATGGAGCCTCCAATCTGGCGTTGCAAATTCTAAGGCTAATCCGATCATTGAGTAGACTCAATATCTGGAGGACCTGCTTCAATGTCAATAGCTTTTGCCTCGTGAACAAGAGGAGCTGGGACTGAATTTTTTCGCACCTTCTTCTGGGAAAGGAAACTGAGCAGGTTGGGGAAGAAGCACGGAAGACATGCTATCAAGCAGATTAAATAGCTTAACCACTTACACCCAACCGGCAAAAACATGGACAAGACGGATGCAAGCGCCAGAGAGCCGAAGATAACTCCGATGCGCGCGAAGATGTCTGCGGAGTTTCGAGGGAGTGTCATTGCCCAGAGGGAGGTGGGGAAGCTGATCATCAGACTAATTACAAAGATGGTCATGGAAACAGTGTCTACAAGCTCCTCGGAGCCCTGGCCAGTAGCTCCCATGCAGAGAACGTGGAAGGCGCTGAAGAGGAGAGATACGGTAGAGGGCATGAAGGCCACGGCAGGGCTGTAGTTAAGAACCTGGCGGCGAGGTGGTGGCCGTCCATGAAAACGGACACGGCGGGTGACCTTAACGGGCAGCGTTCGTCGATTTTTGGTGACTGGAAGCATCTGCATAGCTAGAATGGAGAGAGAGATCTAGAGAGAGAGAGCTCACAAAGTACTTGTAAGTTTTTGTACGTAGAGCTCTTTTATGATACTCCCTATGTTCTGAATTATTATCACAATAAGGTATGTCAAAATGAACTAATTTTAGTTCATTATGGAAATCCTTACGTTGATAATAATTCTGGACGGAGGGAGGTGTGTAAATGTTTTTTTTGTACAATATAGTGTATAATTGATGCTTCGTCCGTGTACTGAATAAGAGCTCGGATCAGCCCAAGTCGGCACTCTTAGCTACTCAAGCCCATTAAACTAATTGTTAATGGATAATAAAAATTAAAGAAATTAAAGAACTCAGGCGCATGATATCTTTCTCGAATGAGCTCCGAATTCAAGCTGACTTTCATTAATCGGTTACCTTATCATGACTAAATTATTATTATCATCTTTTTAGGTAATTGGATCCTTCACAAAACCGAAAACCATGGATAGATACATGGACCATACTTCTTTAGTCAGTGAGAACTTCTACTGGGTTTAAATCACAACTTTTACTTCCTAGACAAAATTATATAGCTCTCTATACATTTAGAAAACGATGGTAGCAGGAAGTCAGTGCATCACTAAATAATCCTTCCATCTAATGATCCCTGTCTGTCTGCATTTGAAAGATATAAGTCCATCATTACATGGTTTACTTTACTTCCTCACGACTAAAAAACACCGAGTGCACTTAAGAGTTCAATAAATTTAACTCATTTTCAAATGCACTTAAATTGGATAGAGGAAGTAGCACGTATGTTATAAAACAATTATAGCCCACTCAACAAGGCCAACAAGAATGAACACGAAAGGCATCAAAGCAGGTGAAGGAGTAGACCTTTTGGGAGGGGAGTAAAAGAAAGTCGAAGATAAATAGGAAATGGGTAAAGTCTTATATTGCTACACGTGTGATTGTTCCCGTATGCCTAGGGTCACTACTGCAAATACACAATACATGATGTAGAGGGTCAATTTTGTGTATACAATCTACATAAGGATCAATACGGTAAAAATCTCCAGCTCGGGGGGCAACGTAGTTCGGACTCTGATTACTATAATGGGGGCTATATTTTGGGAAATTTGGGTGTCCCCGGGCACAATAATCCAGGGGGGCGTCGATCTCTAAGATCAATTGTGCACACTTTGTGTGCCTCAGATGTTTTGGTGTCAATTCTGTAGATCAACGGCTCCTTGTGAGTCTGTGACCATGGCATAAAGCTGACGTGGTCAGCTTGCACCTAATAATTTCTCCTATTTTTAAGACTTGTTCTTTATGTGTTTTTTCTCCCTCTTCGTCTGCCACACGTGGGTGGAGTGGGAGAGAAACTGATTTTCTTATAATACGGGCCCTAGAATCCATTAACATTCGCTCATTTTTGTACTCCAGAACAGGGGATGGAGGGTCACTGCTTTACTGCTACCAGCTGAACTCCCTCCCAGCTGCAGATGACGCACTACAAACCGCTGAGAGCATGATTTTCAAAACCGGACCGGACCGGCCGGTCCGACCGCGGAGAACAGGAACCGGCCGGTAAACCGGTTCGGTTCAGCCGGTTCACCCGGTTCTCTAAACCGGCCGGTTGAACCGGACGGTTTTATCTCAAACTGAACCGGTCCGGACCGGTCGAAATCAATTTTCTTTTTAAAAAAAAAAATTTCGGGAGGCGGGTGGAATACTTACAGCTTAACCACCTGAGCTACCAGAGGTTTCATGTTATTATTATATAAAATATATATTTATTATATATTTATCATTCCTTACTCTTAAACCGGGTCAGTCCGGTTTGACCGCGGTCCAACCGGACCGGCCATCAATCCGGGTAGATGGCCGGTCCGGTTTTGAAAACCTTGCCTGAGAGTGTCCAGAGGTAAACCTTTCAAAATTGAAGCTCCCTTTGCATTGCCAAACCATATTCCAAAGCCTAGGTATGATTATGCACTCCCTCCACCCAACATTACCTATATGGATTAGAAAACCAAAATGAAATGGACTAATTTTTAGTTCATTTTGGTTTTCTAATCCAGGCAGACAATATGGATGGAGGGAGTACTTGTCATCATATAAATATTTCCTAAGTTATTGCACTTCTCAACCCACAACTTAATATGCATGCCTCAGAAAGAGTTAATTCTAAAATCTAAGAGAGCCATCCACAACACAAACAAGAAACTAACTATAAAAAGCAGGTCCCTAATTGCTCAGAAATGCAGGTTTTCAGACTTATTTCAGGAAGAGAAGGAATGCGAACAAAAGACAAGCTACAATTGACGAAGAGGCGAACCTGATGAAGCGGCACGAAAAATTGTGAGAGACGCAAGGATGGTGTCTGGGCCAACAAGTTACAAGTACTAAAAGATGCTAGAAATTGACATCCCATGTCTTCATAGTTTGTAGATTCGGCTTTGCTTCTCCGTAGCCGCTGGAAGTTAGCAGGAATCAACAATAAACATGTCCATGGCCACGGTTCCAAAATCTTCGTCCCTTCTCCAACTTCCTTGTCCACCTGAGGCCTCCAAAACTATCTCAAGGTCCTATCTTTGGCTACAGATTCGTCTATCATCAATTCTTTACATTTACCACAACACTTGATATTTCAAACTTCGGAAACAAACGGGCCTGAACATCAAGCTTCCATTTCAGGCATGGATATCATCAATTTCACCTTGTTACACCATACAGCTATTGGAAACAGAGTTAACAACGTCCGACCCAATTACATCTATGCTACACAATTCAGAAAACCACAACGCCATGAATCTAGTTACTAGTTACAACTTACAAGTTTGCTGCCTCTATTAACTTAATTCAGTACTTACTACATCCATTTTCAATTAGCACACACCTATCTGCATCATTCGCATTCATGGTTAGCTGCGGCAAACCGATCAGCCATGCGGGAAGCGGCCTGGTCTGAGACAAGAGCCTGCAGGAAGAGGGTCTTGACCTCCCAGGCAGAGTATGGGTACCCCCGGCGGGAGTATGAGTTCAGCAGCGCCGCAGTCGAATGTTTCAGCAGCCGGGCAAAGGCATCACCACCACCGTCATTCCACTCTGCCGCCTCCACTAGCGTTAGATCCCACCTATATCGTTCTGCAGCCTGCGAGCCGAATATCTTGGAAACAGATGAGGTCTGGGGGACCATTTTCGGCCATGCCTCCATCCGGCTGCTCCAGAACCTGTGTTACAATGCACTCCGTCAAGCGACTCAGTCAGAGATTCCGAATCAACCCGTGTGAATTATATTCAAAATCATTCATTCTTTCTACTCTCCTCCAAATTATAACATTTTTATATATGGGAAAAGTTTATATGAGTTCGCTCTCATATTGCTTATATGAAGCCACTTTGAATCGTAGCCGTTGGATCTTGATCTGATGGCTACAAATATTCATAATGATCTCACCCACTCTTTGAGGTGATACACTCACCTATTCACTGATTTAATATCCACCCTTTGATCGGAATCTAACGGTAATAAAGATTGGCCTCATGCTCTTTGTATGAGAAGGAGCTCATGTAAACTCATCTCTTTACCAATTTGCATACATAATCGCCATTTTTTCCAAGCATTAGATGAACAATTCAATTCTCTTAGCAAAAAAAATGTATAAATAAATTTTAGTGTGTGAACTCTTAGATATGTATCTTGCAACATAATACATCTCCTGATTCTATCGTCATAACAAGGGGTGTCCGAATCCATTAGGACCCGACTAGGAGGGGCAGGGGAACCAGCCTCTTAAAGCACTGTATCCCCCGCCAATCCACTCAAACAAAGGGGGCTCGAACTCAAGCTCTCTGCTTCAAGGCAGCGCCCTGGTCATCACACCAACACCCCTTGGTTGCATTTTTCGATTTACTTTCCCTCTATTGAGTTTGCCCATTCAATTCATCTTTTTGTATCAAGCATACAAACGAAATCAACGCAAGTGCAAATAGAAAAACAGAGGTAATAAGAACAAAAAATCAGGTGCTTACAAGAGACTCCTTGTAAAAAAAAAAATTTAGGGAACAAAGATATGCACTTTGATTGGGGATATGGAAAAACAGATTCATTGAAACAAGATATAATGAAATGTTTTTTTTTTTGGGATGTGGAGAAGGAACATACTGGGGAGAGCATTTTCCTCTGGAACGGGTGTAAGCGAAGCCCAAACCATTGTTGGCGGTGAAAGTGGTGATTTCCAAGTCCAGGCGACCACGAAGCTCTACCATCTCCCGAGGTGCCGTTGCCCCTCCGCCGCAAAAGATCGTAACGAGGATAAGAAACAAGCACATCGGAACACCACTCCCCATCTCCTTCTCCCCTCCCCTCAGGCCTCCAACAACTCTCTCTCTCTCTCTCTTCTGGATCCTGTTCTCTGTGGAGTGTGGACAGTCCAGTGAGGCAGTAACGATTTGAATGAGACATCTCGAAGAGATCGTTCAAAATCGTGAAGACGAAACTACCCTTGACTCTTCTTTTAATAACTGAGAAGTCATGACCGAGTTTTTTCCATATTACCTGGCGCGAAATCTCATATTCCCATATTACCAGGTTTTTCCCGTGAAATCTCATATGACCCGGAATCTGGACTTGATGTACCCAAAATGCCCTTTCTTCTATTTTTTCGTGTTAACACTGTGCGAAGAGGCGTGTTCAACACGCCTCGAGTGTGAAGTTCTCCGGCGATTCCCATCGGCGACGGCACCGGCGACCGGCGAGTTGGAGCGGCGATTCAACCGGCGGAATACACGGACGAGTTCGAGCCTATTCGCGTCCCCCATCTCGATATCGAGCTGCCCCCCTGCTGGATTTCGACGACACGACTGAGGGAGAGTGGACAAAGGCGGCGATTTGAAGCGCATCCGTCGGGATTTCTGATCTTCAACCTTGAGAAGACCCCCGCGGCTCCCTCCGCCTGCATGCAACAGGCGGATTGACCGGATTGAGCTTCGGTGCACGGCGAGGAAGACTGTGAAGGCACCTGCGAGGAAATACAGACATACAGACGACTAAACTACGGTAAGTTACAACTATCCTACCTGATTTTAGTTTCATAAGGTCGGACATTTGAATTTTTAATTTTTACTATGAACTATAAAGTCGTGTCTAGAGTAGACACGACTGTGTATTTAGTCGTGTCCGCGACGACACGACTTTTATATTTTCGTGTTGCACCGAGGACACTTTTGTACTGACCACTATACCTCACTCCTTGCAGATGGATAAAAAAAGAGATGAGTCTATGGAGGAAATACCACCGGAAGAGGAGGAGGATCATGATTTTGTCTTCGCACCTCGGCAGCGAAATCAGAGGGGCAGGAAAAGGAAGGCTCCGATGGACCGACCAGAGAAGAGAACATATAATGCGCGACCGGCGCTGAAGACGTGTTGTCAACCGGGGGCGATGAAAAAGTGTGCGGCCCTCCTACAGCGTCACCAAAGATGTGCCCAAGTGATGAACGAGGCTGGTTTCGCTGTCATTTTTGAAGGTGAGGACGTTGTTGTATCTCGGAACCTCCTCGACCATTTGGTCAGGTACTGGGATGAGTCGGCGAAGGTCTTCAATATCAAGGGTAGGACGCTACATTTCACAGAGGAAGATGTTGCCCTTATCACCGGATTGCCCGCAAAGGGCGACAGAGTTGAGGTCCTCCCCTCTTTGACACGCCGACCGGAAGGTCAATTCTTCAGAAAGTACTTCGCCGCGAGGAGAGCAGACATTCCACACATTGAGGAAATGATAGACAAGCTTAGCGCGGGCGAACTGAAGATGGAAGAGGAGGACATTGCGAGGATGATCATCTGCCTCCTCTTCTCCACGGTGTTGTTTCCACACAGCACTAGAGCGGTTCATCCCTCTTTGTACCGTTACATTGACGACCTCCCAAGATTGAGGTCATACAATTGGGCTGGGGCTATACATAAGATGTTGGTTTCTGGTATAACCCATACCAGCCGCCTAGTGGGAGCGAGATCGCAAGGAGAGTGCCTGGGCGGTGGATGCCTAAATGGCGCCGCATATGTCCTTCAGGTATGTAGCATTCATAGTCTTCGATCGGGAAAAAGTCTTATACAATACCACTATATATATAGTCATGTATTATAGAACACGACTATATTTATAGTCGTGTATAATGAAACACGACTAGGTATATAGTCGTGTTTTTTAGGACACGACCATAGTTCAATTCGTGTTGAACTTATAGTCGACTAAGGCAACCGCGCATTGTTATAATGTTTTCAACTATTTAATTTGCAGATTTGGTTTTTTGAGCACACGACAATCTTCCATCCTGTCATGGGCCCTACCAGCCCACGGGCGAAAAGATGGCCAGGAAGTGGGGCCCTCATTACAGAGGTGAAGAAAGGTGCACAGAAGAAGCACCGCATGGCCGACTATTGGACGGGAGTGTTCCACAATCTTCAAATAGGGGAGGAACTCGTCGACGTAATCAGCCCCATGGCCGGAGAGGCATATCTCCTTGCTTCGTCAACCTCAGGGGCCCATCCTCCACGACGGCAGAAGCCGCAGAGGCCGGAAATGAAGACGACTCCCAACCAACCTGCCTCCACTTCCTCGAGAAAGGCTGCCCAGTCGACTGCAACTGCAATGGGCCGATTGGAGGGTGCCCTTCAGGGCATACAGTCACTAATAGAGATAGCTCTGTCTTCCTATGAGGAGATGGGAAGGAGAGTGGGACCTCTGCGAGAGATTCTCCACTCTATGAAGTCCTCTGCCGCCTCAGCGTCAATGCTGTTAGAAGGTCAGATCTTCGAGCATCCGAAGGAGGAGATGACTGACGAGCCGACGAATGAGCCGAAGAAGCGCCCCGAAATGGAGAGAAAGAAGTCATCGGTGCATCAGATGGAGCCGAAGAAGCGGCCCCAAATGGGGCCACAATCGTCATCAGTGCATCAGATGGACCCAAAGAAGCGACCCCTTCAAAAGGAGCATAATAAGAACACTCCTATCGGTATGCGGACGAAGGAGCTGGCAAGGAAGTCACATCTGGATTCGACGAAATGGGGTAAAGGTAAGTTGTAGACGATGATTTATTTTTTCGTGCCCCATCATACACGACTACTATATTTGTCGTGTTTCATTGTACACGGCTATGTGGTTTATCGTGTTCTATATAACACGACTATGTTTTTTATCGTGCTGCTACTACTGACATGAAGAAGTAAAATGTCATTTCAGCTCCCATCAAATGCGCGGTTGAGGAAGACAAGATGGAACGGGCTGCGAAGAGATCCTCTGCCAAGATGTTTTTGAAGAAGCTCCAACCAGAATTCAAGGAAGATATGGAGCGTGCAGAAGTCGAGTCCCGTCCGACGTACGGCCGGGACATATTCCCCCCTGGTGTAGTGATAAGGAAGCGCTTCAGGACTGTCGGCTCGAAGGAGGAGCAGAGGATTAGAGAAGAGGACCATATACGGAGAATGGCGGAGGAGCAGAAAAGAAGAAATAGGTCCCCTCAGCCGAAAGCCGACTCCGAACAAACCATATCCGATAGAGAGGCGACCTCTATCATCGATGAGGTCATCGCTTCCATACGGCAGTCGGATATCGAAACCGTGAAGGAGGAGGTGAAGGAGGATGTGAAGGGCGGGGACGTCGAAGAGGAGGAGGTGAAGGCGGATGTTCTGGACAAAGAGACGAAGGAGGGGGAGGGGAAGGAGGAGGAGGCGAAGGAGGAGGAGGGGAAGGAGGAGGAGGTGCAAGCAGACGAAGAGGCGATGGACGAGGAGAAGACGGAGGAGTTGAAGGAAGAGGAGGCTGAGGAGGAGAAGGCGAGGGAGGAGGAGGAGGTCGCCGAGGGCACTGGCTTAACCGCATCACAGCCGGTTGACGTCGATGTCCTCCTAACCCCTCAGAAGTCTAAGTTTGTAATTGCTCTCCCCGACCACTATGCCGATTCGGAGTTATGCTTCGACATGGGGGTACTGTTAGAGCGGGATAGAGTGGCAATAGATGGATGGATGGCCAATCCGAGGAAGGCTTATCCAATCTCAACGCTATGTGATGACGACTATTTATCCCTCCTACAAACAACAGAAATAAACACCAATGTAAGTAAACCTATGCTCCTCATATATAGGGTTCTAGACATAAAGTCGGTATTCGAAGACACGACTTTGCGCCTAGTCGTGTCTATGGAATACACGACTATGCGCATAGTCGTGTCTATCGAGGACACGACTACTATGCAGATCGTATATATAGAATAATCGACTTTTAATTGGAAGTTGCATGTTGCCTTACCGAAGTGTAATGACTCCTCAATATGTTTTCTGTAGGTTATAGATGCTTTTTTAAGTCTGTTGAGCCAGCGCAACGAGAGAAACCCGATGAAATATCCGTGGGCATTTTTTGGTTGCCACGCATTCAAAGAGATATTCGACAACGTAAGTGTTCCCTGCAGAAGGAGTGATAAGTAAATAATTATGATATTATTAGATCGTTGTCTAAATCTCTTTCGCTTTCGCAGGAGCACCAGGAAGGGGGAAATAATGCTAAATTGGTTAAAAAGCTCGGGAGGATGCTGGACGGCTTGAATAGGAACATGTTCTACGCATTTTTTCCAATCCGCACCGGCTCCCACTTCTGCCTCGTGTATGTCCATTTCCCGCACTGTGTATGGCGCTTCTACAACCCACTGTCTGGCAGATCCCAATTATATCCGCATCACAGAAAAGCTGCTGACAAATTCACGCAGTTCATGAACGTCGTTATGGCAGGCAAGCTGGGGTGGTTTGGTTTGCTAGACTGGAAGATGACTCAGATAACCAAAGCGCCGTGGCAACAAAATTCGAAAGACTGTGGCATCTTCATCATGATGTACGTCGCGCATTTGGCGTCCAATGTGAACCCCCCGGAGTTTGACCAGTCCACAATCACACGACTGTGGCGACCAGTCATCGCTTCAACCTTGATTCGGGGGCTTATTAACAGCGAGTTTGACGACGATTCCGGACAAGGCACAAAAGATGCTGTCACAGTTGCGGGTTTTTTGCGGCTTCCGGATAAAGAATAACTTCAAATTCATTTTATTCACATTCTTTTAATGTACAAAGTTCATTTCCTGTAAATACCAGATGTCACTGTACAAAGTTCATTTTATTCACATTCTTTCACTGTACAAAGTTCATTTTTAATGTACAAAGTTCACATATTTGACTCATACCAGATGTAGACAAAATATCGCTATCATGAATGTGAATACGGCCTTGATACAACAGGTTAGTTTCATATAATCGTCTCTGATGGAAAACGACTACGCATATAATCGTCTCTGGAACAACACGACTACGTATATAATCGTCTCTGATTCAACACGACGTTATATGTAGTCGTGTTTCACAATACACGACAGTAGAGATGTTAATTTGGGTAGGCCTTCTGCGCTATACAAGACTTTGACTACATCCTAAGTGAAGAATGATGGGGGCTGAGGTAAGCCGGAGCGGCGTACATCCGCTGTCTCGTTCGTAGACAGTTTGCCTTGTTGCGGAAGTTTTCGTTTCCTGCGCGTCCGATGTTCTTTCGGAACGGGGCTTTTTGTGCACTTTGTACGGTTGTGACCAACTTCACGACAATTCCCACATTTCGCACGTGGCCTTGCAGGTGGATCGGGCTGTGACTCAATTCTTTTTGTCTTTCTCCTGCCCTTCTTTGGAGCTTCAAGCCTTGGCGGTTCGCATTTAAATAATACGCCGTAATTTCCCCACTGACTTCTGTCTAAAGTAGGGAACACTACTTCTTCGTACGTGGTGCGGTACGTACTTGCGCAGTACCACTTCTCACAATATTCTACCGCTTCCAGACTCCTCTCATCAATACATGCCATGGCATGCTTGCACGGAAGTCCCATGCTCTGGAAGAAGCCGCATGTGCATGTTCTATTCGTAAGGTCCACAACATCCTGATGCGAAAACATGAACAACATTAGTGTATTCGACAATACAGTCGTGTCGTCGAAGACACGACTGTATGGGTAGTCGTGTCTTCGACGACACGACTTTGTTATAGGCGTCTCTTACGGAAAACAAATTTATGCTTACCACATGGTATAAAGATGTCACTTCAAACTGCCGTAATGATAGCGGTTGAACCCGAACTGTTCCAGCACTCTGATTCCTCATCTGATTGATATGATTCTGTGCATATTTTGTTAACGGAGTCGGTAGGCCGTCTGCCTCTATTCGGCGTCTCTGAAAATGGACGCTTGTGGTCGCCCGCGTTTGCTCGATCAACCGAGTTATTGGCCAAAACCTTGCCTTTAGAAGCATATTATTTACACTTTCTGACGCGTTCGACGTGAGAGTGCCGTACCTTTTACCCGGATATTCGACGTTCGCCCAATGTGTTTTCGGAATATTGTCAACATATTTCCAGGCCGCCTCATTGTGTTCCTTCATCTTCTCCATCGTAGCGTCGAATTCTGGTCTCCTGAAGCATTTTGCAGCTCGGAATAGGAGTTCCTTCAGGTACTTATCCTTCCAAGTATTAAGCATATTTGCGGCCATATGCCTGAGGCAAAACCCATGGTGAGCCTCGGGAAAGACATCGGCGACCGCTCTCAGAAGGCCCTTCTGTCTATCAGAGACAATAGTGTCCAGGGATGCCGGGGGGTCCGTAAAGAGAAAACATTTAAGTAAGGTGAGGAACCACGTCCTGTACAAGTGAGAGACAAACATATTAAACATAGAATGCTTCAGGTTGTTACAAGGTCGTCTATAAGCAAAGGACGACTAGATGAGTAGTCGTGTTGTCGATTACACGACTGTGTGCCCAGTCGTGTCGTGCCTAACACGACTACTCATACAGTCGTCTTTCCTGGTTCTAAACTTACCACGTTTTGATATTCTCTTTATCCACAATTGCATATGCAAGACACATTAATTGTTGATTGCCGTCGATTGCTGTAGCAACCAATAATACTCCAGGGTACTTTCCTTTTAGGAATGTTCCATCAAGCGTGAGCAACGGTCTCAGTGTTCTTCGGAATGCTCTTGCAACCGGGCCGAACATCCAAAACACACGTCTGAAGTCGTAGCCGGCTAACTCAATTGGGATATCAGGTATATCAGCTGATCTTTCGATTACCACATGTGTACCTGCGTTAGACCGCTCTAATTCCCTTCCGTATTGTGGCAAAATACGATAAGCGTCTTCAGGGTTGCCATCGATCAATCGGATCAATTCCTCTTTCGCCCTCCATGCCCTTTTATAGTTGACGGTGACGCCCCAATGCTTCTCAATGTATTGTTGGATATTTGAGATTTTTATGGAGTTTGAATCCTTATGGAGGCCATGACACTTCCTCGCGATCCAGAGGTGAGAAGCCAATGGATGATCTTTCGAACTTAGAGAAGTGTCACATGTATGCCGTTCTTCCCTCCTTGTTACGCTGACTCCATCAAGTCTGTTCGACGCTCGTATGTACCACTTGCACCCCGAAACCTTGCAACTTGCAGCGAATGTGTCCTTGCTCTCATCCGCTACTTTGAACATGAATTTCCTCTTGATTGCCAGATCAGTTAGAACCATCTTGAACTGCTTGACGCTTTCGAATCTAGCCCCTAAGGTAAGTTGTGCCTCGTAGTCTTCTGCTTGCAAACTTCCGGTCAACATCGTCTCCTCTTCACAATGTTTTGAAGGACCGGCCTCTGCAGAATAGGTACCCCAATCCCAACCACCATCACCCTCAATATTGAGATAGTCATCGTCCTCCGACGCGACAGATTTCCCTTTAGATGTGTCTCTTGCCGTTGGACCTCTAGAGGTTGATGTTCGCGTGTGATATGGCTGGCTGAAATGTGGTACTGTAAGAGGCTCATCCCACTCATCTGTAGACCACGGTAATTCATCTTCATCCAACAATTCTTCTTCATCTGGACTGGAATCTTCATCGTCATCTTCTTCATCTTCACCTTCTCCATCTCCGAAACTGCGGGCAAAAACATGTATGAATGGACTTGACAAAACGATTGCACGTACTATGAGGTATTGTTTTATGCAACACGAATTGACTTATAGTCGTCTACGATTCAACACGACTAGGTATATAGTCGTGTTCAATACGGCACGATAACCCTTTTAGTCGTGTACTATGAGGTATTGTTTTATGCAACATGAATTGATTTATAGTCGTCTACGATTCAACACGACGAGTATATAGTCGTGTTCAATACGGCACGATAACCCTTTTAGTCGTGTACTATTATAGTCGACTATAATAGCACACGAGTTGCTTGTATCCGCGCCTTAGAAGTCTCACCTCGCATAGTCCCCATCTCTTCCTCCTTCGACTGCTGATGCGGGTGTCTTATTGCCTGGGCTGGACGGCCTCTCCGGCGGTGTGGTTACTGCCCGGCATCACTTGTGCCTCTGGTAGCCTCTCCGGCGGTGTGTTACTGCCCGGCATTACTTGTGCCTCTGGTAGCCTCTCCGGCGGTGTGTTACTGCCCGGCATTACTTGTGCCTCTGGTAGCCTCTCCGGCGGTGTGTTACTGCCCGGCATCACTTCTGCCTCTGGTAGCCTCTCGGCCAGGCTGTTATTCGCATTGGCATTTATTTCCTTATTGAGAGTCGATGTCTCGGTGTTATTGCCCGTAGAAGTCCACTCCACGTACAGGCGGAGTAGTCCATTTGTGCCTTGCTTGCTCTTGTGAAGTATAAATATTGACTCTACGTCTTTATCGTCTTCAAGGAGAAATGTGTATTCTTCAGATTCAACATGATATGACAAAGTTAATGTACCAGGTGTAGACTTAAGCGGTAATCTTTCTTCGACTAGCTGCAACAGTTCTAGGTACTTTATTCGTGTATCTATAGGCAGGAGCTTCCGTATCCCGCCCACGTACTTACCAGAATCCGTCAAAACTCCATCGTAGTGTAAACAAAGAACTATCTTCTCCATCCGTACCTGCCATTAAAAACCCGACATAAGTTACAAATCCGTGAGACACGATATATTGAAAACCGTATATGAGTGCATCGTATATGAGTCGTGTTTCATCAAACACGACTATGGTTACAGTCGTGTTGTCGACGACACGACTGTAACAACAGTTGAAAACTTGCTACGTTTTCAACTTTCTTCTCTGGAACCAACTTTCAACATATAAATCGTCGTATTTTAACTTCACCTACCAGTTTTTCGATGTGCCTTGCCTCCGTTGAAGTTGTTTTCCAATACCCGATCTTTCCCGCTCCTTTTCCCGCTTGTTGCCGCGAAGATGACCTTTTCGGACTTCGACGACGCCGGCGCCGGCGATGATATGGGCGGAAGCGGCCGGACGGAACGCCTTCTTCTCCGACTAGCGGCAGCTTCTCCGGGTAGTCGCTCCCTTTCCGGGTAGTCGCTCCCTTTCCGGGTAATATGGAAAACCAAAGTGTGGGTGCCTTATACCTAAACCTAAGGGCATTTTGGGTACTTTTCGGGTCATATGGAAGGAAGAAAAGGATTCCGGGTAATATGACAAACCGGTGTTTGGCGCCAGGTCATATGTAAAAAGCCCAATTCAAAGTAAAAATGTTTCAAAATAGTGCGTCTAACCTGGCGGCCTCGGTAACCAATATTTCTGACCGAACTGACTGCATAAGATTCCTATGTACCATACCTCTGTCTTAATTACTTGTCTGAATTTAACGCCCAAAATAAACCTTACTTGTGTCATTTTATCTTCAGGATGGTTTACATGAGAATGTTCTCGTGAGGCCAATCTTTTAAGTCTTTCGATTCTAATCCGAAGGTAGGGTGAATGTGAGTAATTCATTATAACTTTTTTGTAACCGTCTCGTATAAAACAAATGAGAGCAATCTCATTTAAATTTTTTTTTATTTTTTATTATATATAACATGTTGGCATGTCAGTAGGTCTTCATCAATGGTCAGCTTTGAGTCCTTATCTTTTCACTTTAGTTACGGATGAACTTACTAGTATTTGCAAGATAATATACCTTGATATATGCTTTTTCCAGATGATGTAGTTTTAATTGATGAGAGTAAAGTAGGTTTAAATAAGAAATTGGATTTATGGAGGGATGTTCTAGAATAAAAAAGTTTTAAAATAAGTAGGACTAAGACAGAGTGCATGGAATTTAATTTTAAGGAAAGTAGAACTATAGATAAAGCCTTAGTTGAAATATATGGGTAAGAAGTGCCAAGGTGTGATCAATTTCGTTACTTAGGATCCATTGTCCATAAAGAAGGAAATATTGATAGTGATGTGGTGCATATGATTAATGCGGGGTGGGTAAAGTGGAGGGTAGCCTCAGGAGTGTTGTGTGATAGGCGGGTTCTAAAAAGACTTAAAAGACAAGTTCTACAGGACGGCCATTAGGCCTGCAATACTCTACAGAGCGGAGTGCTGGGCACCAAAGAGGAGTCATATAAATAAATTAAATGTAGCCGAAATGAGAATGTTAAGGTAGACGAGTGGGATAACTATGAGAGATATGATTAGAAATGAATATATTCGAGAGAGCTTAGGAGTAGCTTCTTTAGGGAAGAAGTTGAGGGAATGTAGGTTGCGTTGATACGGACATATGCAAAAAAGACCTTTAGATGCCCCTGTGAGAAGATTAGAAATGATACATGTAAACGATGCTAAAAGAGGGAGAGGGAAACCTAAGAGAACTTAGATGGAGTTAATAAGAAAGGATTTGACTTTTCTATCTCTTACAAAAGAGGTAACCCAAATTAAACAGGCTAGAATGGAGGAGTAAGATCTATGTCGCAGATCCCAAATAGTTGAAAAAATGCGCTACTTGATTATGATTATGATAACATGTTGGCGTGTTGGTCTTCAGTTTATGGCACTATCCTACATGGTGGAGAAGACGTTGGTTCGAGCCTCTCCACACTAAAAGGCATATCGTATACTAAGTGGTCGCCTTGAGCAGTTGTAGCAAAAAAAAAGGCTAATATAATACACAGATTTATATATGGTCACAGATTACGGCCCTCAGGGAGAAAAACATTTTTGTTCGGCTTGGACGCAGACGGTGGGCATGCACCGATAATGGGGGTGGTTGGCTAAACTATAAGGTGGCGATTATTACGTACTAGAGATAATGTGGAACACTTCTTTGCTTTTGGAGCAAAAGGTGCAAGCAACTAATTTGAAGGAATTTGTGTTGAAATAAATCAAACTGTAGAGTGAACTTGGACGATTCAGTACATAAACTTTTTTTATTGATATTTGATTTGCTATTGATAAGAAATGAAAGTGTCCATGGTCTACATGGTACAACTGTAGCTTACTCAAATGATCTTTCATTCACACATATCTACTAGCTGAATTGGTTCAACCACTAATGACTTGATCTTTGGGACGCAAATCCATCTCCATACGTGTAGTACCCATGGAATGCTAGCTCGCCGATATATTGGCGATATATCGCCGATATATCGGTATCGGACACAAACCGATACACCGATACCATTAAGTATCGGATTTCAGGTTTTTTCTAAATATCGCCGATATATCGGTTTCGAACCGATATATCGGCCTTTTTTGAATATTTTTTTGGGAAAAAAAAACTTTCATGTTTGTTTTCTATCCTAATATGTATTTTTATGCATATTTTAAAATCTATTCTTTGTTTAAATTAGTATAACTCATTTTAGAAGTTAGATTGTGAAAATATATGGTAAAAACTAGTTTTTGACGACCGATATTTTTTTACACAATATCTCCGATATTTCGTCTCTTAGGCCGACCGATATTTTACAGATATCCGATACGACATTCCATGGTAGTACCAGTGTGCCATCGGGAGAACGTCCATTACTTATCACAAAGTCTCTCGGGAAGGGAGAACCTAAAATCATATGTTCTTCCATAATTCAGTGATCAGATGCTTTATATGCTCACAAGCCGCTTCTTCGGAGAGTCGGAGACAGCCTTTAACACTGTCTCCCCTTGACAACTCATCCTGCATTAGGGAAATAAATATCAGCATTAAATTAAGAAAAAGGAAAAATAATGCCCGAGAACAGAAAAACTCCAAAATTAGTTTTTGGAGAAATCCACCAAGAGCCATTTTATCATAAGGGTGATAGCTACTAAAAGAGGTGTGTACACGACCGAGAAAATCTCTGTGACTTGTGCCATTTCCCTAAGAGCAGTCGATTTTATTGTTAGAAGTGGGTATGCTAACCCATGTTAAAACCCACTTATATTGATGTGAATGAGTGAATTGGGTGAAGGATGAATAGTCCCACATCCACACCAAAGAGGAGTTGTGGATGGTATATAAGGTCCAAGGTTGGCCTTAGAAGTTAGGCCTAAGGGCCACCCCACTTTTGTGGGGGAGAGAGATGTTGGACCCATGCACCTAGGTGGGCTAACCCACATGCGCGCGCTCGCCGCCGCCATCCGTCCGGCCGGCTCGGTTCGCACGCATGGCCGGCTGGGTCGGGGTTGGGGTTGGGTCAAATTCAATGGTTTGGTTTTCTAATTTATTTTGGTTCAATCAAAAAGGGTCCGTTTTATTATGACCGTTAACGGACGGACGCGTCCGTTTAACGGGAAAGGGTTTCAACGGGAAACGGTGTATTTTCAACGGGATTTCTATAAAGCTTGTAAAAATGGATTTTTCTGTACGGATTTTTCCTGCACTTCATCTTCTTCCTTCCTCCACTCTTCTGTGAAAGCATAACACATTTGTGGTTCGCTGCGCGTGTTGTTTGGAGTGCTTCTACAGTACGTGGTTGATCATCTTATCCTGGGAGGCAGACGCCCACGAGTCCTAAGCACCGTAGGGAGGGCGCATTCTGTCTTAAGGACAAAGTGCTTCGCTTGATTCGATCATAACCTTCTTCCCACGGATTTATTATCATCTTTTGCAAAGGTACACAGATCTATCATCCTTAAGACAGTAGCAGTAAGTAAAATTTGTAACAATCTTAAGACAGAATGTGCCCCTGTTATCTTGTACTTACTGTATTGTAATGTTTGCCTACTGTGATTTCTGTGGTGTTGTTTACAATGAGGAACCGAGGGAAGAAATCCGAGCAAAAGAATGACAGTGAGACTCCAACCAATATGGCTCCACCGTCCCACAGGCCGACTACTACTGGTGGATGAAGATGCCGGAAACAGACCACGGTCGACATGACGAAAGTGCTGCACATGGAGATCGAGCCGAACAGGAAAAGGTGGTGGCTGCTTTCAGTTCGAGGGGGTCGAACATGTTGACGCAGAGATCCTGAAGCCAAAACCTTTTCCAGAAGGACATCTTCAGAGCAATCGGGTGGTTGCCCGGGGCGGAGAAAATGAATGCCGTCGAGGGAGTCTTCCACATCAGACCCGGGCGGATCGTCGAACCAGACAAACCCACTCTCCGTCCCCTGCTCCCACCAGAGCTCATAGTATCGCCGGCGCTCCGGCCACATCTTCGCCGACCCACCGATGCCTAAGTGCATGTGCGAGATGGTGGTCGTCTCGTTGCCGCCCTTGGTGGAATCACGAGAAGCTTATCCCAAATGATTAATTTTATGGTTTTGGCTTTGAAATAGAGCAGAGGCTCCTCTGTTTTCAGAAAGAGGATGACAGGACCATGGGGACCCTGTCAAGGCCACCACCGCCGATGGGATCAAAGCCATCGGAGTCGCAACCCAACCGCTATGCCGATCGCCTCCATGATCTGCGCCTCCACGAAGTGGTCGAGTCGCCGGTGCTGAACGGGGTTCTCGATGAGTGGAGCGGATCCACCGCGAGCTGTCCTCCTCCGCCGCTGGCACTCTCCTCGTCATCGTCCTCACCGGTCGCAGGAGCGGCGAGGGGGTGTGCGCGTCGGAGAGGCAAGGGATGCACCCCTCTGAACATGTGGGAATCACAAAAGGAAAGTTCTATTAAAAGAAGTTTGGATGTCGAAAAAGACACTAGTGAAGACCAAGAGGGAGAAGATGATGAACCTAGACGTAATAAACGTGCTAGAACATCAAAATCCTTTGGTCCAGATTTTCTAACTTATTTGTTAGAAAATGAGCCTCAAAGCTTTAAGGAAGCCATGTCCGTAGATAGTGAAATTGAATCTATTATGCAAAATCACACTTGGGAGTTGGTAGATCTACCACCAAGGAGTAAACCTCTCGGATACAAATGGATCTTCAAGAGGAAGATGAAGGCTGATGGATCAATTGACAAATATAAAGCAAGACTTGTTATCAAAGGATACAAGCAAAAGGAAGATCAAGATTATTTTGATACATATTCACCAGTCACGAGAATAACTTTCATTAGGATGTTAATTGCTATGGCTGCTTTGTATAATCTTGAAATACATCAAATGGATGTAAAAACAGCATTCTTGAATGGTGACTTGAATGAGGAAATATATATGCAACAACCTAAAGGGTTTGTTGTACCAGGTCAAGAAAACAAAGTGTGCAGACTTGTTAAATCTCTTTTATGGGCTTAAACAAGCACCTAAGCAATGGCATGAAAAATTTGACAAAATGATGATGTCAAATGGATTCAAAATTAATGAATGTGACAAGCTAGACCTGAAGGCTATGTGATTGTATGCCTATATGTGGATGATATACTCATTATTGGTAGCAATGATAATATCATTAAAGCTACTAAGAGAATGTTAAACAAACAGTTTGACATGAAGGATATGGGTGTTGCAGATGTTATACTAGGGATGAAAATCACTAGAACATCTGATGGATATGCGTTATCTCAATCTCATTACATCACAAAAATCCTAGACAAATTTAATGAGAATGATAATCGTCTAGCGAGAACACCTGTAGATGTGACGTTGCATTTAAGCAAAAACACGGGTGAGAGCATATCACAACTCTAATATTATCAAATTATTGGAAGTCTCATGTACCTCATGAATTGTACGAGACCGGACATTGCATACTCAGTAAGTAAACTGAGTAGATATAATAGCAATCCAGGGGAAGACTACTGGAAGGCTCTAGTCAGGGTTCTTAGATATCTAAGATATACCTTGGACTATGTGATCGTTTAAAATTAAAACCCTTGCAAGTGCACAAGGCAATTGTACTACGGTGAGTATTAAGAAGGGTTGTCGAACCTCAGGGATGGATTAATCTTTTACCAAATTCAAGGGAATAAAGTTGCAGTTTTTGTTTAATCTAAATAAAGCTATGAACTTTAACTACTAAGCTGAGTTTTAATCAATGCAGAAAATTATCAAGGGAATGAATCCACCACTAGACATGCAATTACTACTCTCAATTATTATTAAGCATACATTGACATGATATGGTAATTCGTGTTCTTGATCGGACGCACGAATTACTAATGAATTCACTAACATTCTTGATCGGACACGAAAGTTCATCCACTATTGTGTAATCAATCCTATCCTTGATCAGGCATAGAATCAATCACAACTCTATTATAATGCAATTAATCTTATCCTTGATCGGGCATAAAATCAATCACAATATCTAATTTCATTCATAATCAATCAAGTCTATGATCAAGCACTCAAAAGAAACTCATGAAATCGCATTAAGTATGAATCATAATCAACTTTATAGAATTAAACTATCAAGAGTAGCAATACACATCTAGGGCTTCATCAAGCCTTGACAAGGAATTTAGTTACACATAGAAAGAGAGAAAAGAAAAGCCTGTTTATGTAGATCCATCGTCATGAATCCTTCTTCTTCTTTGCACCAAAAGACCTCTTCTCTTCTTCCTCTCTAGCCTCCAATAAAGCTCTGGTTCTCCAAGGTTGAATATGTGATACCCAAAACGTTCTCCCATAAGGCCTATTTATAAGAGTGAAGAGAAACCACGAAGTCCCCTTCCAAATCCAAGTCGAAATAGGTCTTATTTCGGTTTTCCGCAGACGGCGATCGATCGCTCGGTATTGACGATCGTTCGTTATCCGATCGATCGCTTTTCCTTCATTATTTTCATCCGATCGATCGCTTTGCCGATCGGCGCCGTATAATACCGATCGATTGTAGTTACTGTCTTGTGTGGATCAAAAATTCCAGTAGATATGATCGATCGTTTCCTTTAATACACTGCTTTTGCGGCTCTGGCGATCGATCGCATTGATAGCCGATCGATTGTAGTTACTGTTTATAAATTCAAATGGCTATAACTTTCTGTCCCGAACTCCGAATTACGCGTGGTTGGTGGCGTTGGAAAGCTGACTTCTTGAACTTTAATATGAAACTTGAATCAGTCTAATCCAACATTTGTACACGAAGTTATAATGATTTAACCATTCGAGTTATTTTTTTCCTCATTTCTGTGTACTACTCTTGTTTCCTACAAAAACAAAAAACTATATTAAAGTAGTAGTTATTCTAATCAAACACTAGCATAATCATAAGTTTAGGAGATAATAAAATACATAATTCATGTGTAGATCACTATGGACTGCACTATACGAGATATCCAGCAGTACTAGAGGGGTACTGTGACGCAAATTGGATATCTGATACAAGAGACTCCAAATCCACAAGTGGATATGTTTTTACTATTGGAGGTGCAGCAGTGTCTTGGAAATCTTCTAAACAAACGTGCATTGCAAGATCCACAATGGAATCAGAATTCAATGCACTTGATAAAGCAGGCGAAGAAGCTGAATGGCTTCGTCATTTTTTAGAAAATATTCTAATGTGGGGGAAACTTGTGCCACCTATATGTATCTATTGTGATAGTCAATCTGCTATAGGAAGAGCACAAAGTAACTTGTATAATGGTAAGTCTCGACATATACGTCGGAGGCATAATACCATAAAATAATTGCTCTCTAGTGGAATAATTTCCATTGAGTATGTTCGGTCAAAAGAAAATATTGTGGATCGGCTAACAAAGGGTTTGACCAAAGAACAAGTGAGCAATTCATCGAGGGGAATGGGCTTGAAGCCTATATATTAAGAATCACCATAATGGCAACCCAACCTAGTTGACTGGGGATCCCAAGATCTAGGTTCAAAAGGGACAACCGAATTGTGGGGATTCAAGGGGAATCACTATGGAGATAAAATCTCGTTCTCATTCCTATGATGAGATAGTGATGCCTGCTGAATGAATCAGGATAAGCTTTGCTTTTAATGGTTCTCATAGCTTGACTTAGTTCGAGTGGGGTATTGCAGGATGCTCCTAATGAGAATCACCTATATGAGTGTGAATGGGCCACTTCTATGAGGATTTTAAGGCTAAATGTTCTAGAGCACTTATGAAAACCAGGTTTGTTCGGGGCCAAAATGAACAAAGTCATGAGAACCACAATGTGTCTGAGAAGTGATTGTGTGACTTCTATTGTCTTGGTTTACATAAACGGCTGAACAGTTCAAGACATCACTTTCACTGATTAGCCAGTAAACCCGATAGTCTTCACAAGGGAAGGTTCAAAGCCGAAAGCTACCTCTCCCCCATGCATGATCTTTTCAATATTTTTTTTCACATGTTTTTTGCATAGTTTTTGCATACGTTATCTAGCCAATTCTCATTCATGTGGGGGATTGTTAGAAGTGGGTATACTAACCCATATTAAAACCCACTTATATTGATGTGAATGAGTGAATTGGGTGAAGGATGAATAGTCCCACATCCACACCAAAGAAGAGTTGTGGATGGTATATAAGGTCCAAGGTTGGCCTTAGAAGTTAGGCCCAAGGGCCACCCCACTTTTGTGGGGGAGAGAGATGTTGGACTCATGCACTTAGGTGGGCTAACCCACACGCGTGCGCGCGCCGCCGCCGTCCGTCCGGCAGGCCGGCTCGGCTCGGTTTGGTTCGCACGCGCAGCCGGCCGGGCTGGGTCGGGTCGGGTTGGGTTGGGTCAACAAGAAAATATTATTTTGGGACAAATTCAATGGTTTGGTTTTCTAATTTATTTTGGTTGATTCAAAACGGATCCGTTTTATTATAACCGTTAACGGACGGACGCGTCCGTTTAACGGGAAAGGGTTTCAACGGGCTTTAACGGGAAACGGTGTGTTTTCAACGGGCTTTAACGGGATTTCTATAAAGCTTGTAAAAACGGGTTTTTCTGTACGAATTTTTCCTGCACTTCATCTTCTTCCTTCCTCCACTCTTCTGTGAAAGCATAACACATCTGTAGTTCGCTGCGCGTGTTGTTTGGAGTGCTCCTACAGTACGTGGTTGATCGTCTTATCCTGGAAGGCAGACGCCCACGAGTCCTAAGCACCGTACGGAGGGCGCATTCTGTCTTAAGGACAAAGTGCTTTGCTTGATTCGATCATAATCTTCTTCCCACGGATTTATTATCATCTTTTGCAAAGGTACACAGATCTATCATCCTTAAGACAGCAGCAGTAAATAAAATTTGTAACATTTATAACATCTTTCCGTTCAACCATAATGATCATCGGACACCGTACTCTCTGTCTATTTCGTCACCACATGCCCTCTGCATGAAGGCTCCACATGGTTCCAATCACTACAACCCAATAACTGATCAGTTGCTTCCAATACTTCTCACATCCTTTTAAGATATCGTAATTCAGTGTCTTTCTGCAGGGATTAACCCTTCAACATCATCTTGCCACCGAAGTGCCTTTGATGGGCTTAAATGAGAGGGGAATGGGTATTCAAATACCCCTCAGACATAAAGTGCCTTCAATGGGCTTAAATGAGATGGGAATGTGTATTCAAATAGCCCCCAAACCATTTTACATCTCAAGTATTTTGCCTTTTTCTTTGTGAGCTAAAGTAACCTCAAAGTGTGATTTATCAAAATAAAAAACAACAAAAAAGTAACCTCAAAGTGTGTAACCTGTGATAGTGACAAGAGATAACATTTAGGTTTTAAACATAATTTTGGTTTTTTAGCACACTCACGGCCTTCATGACCATTTGTAAATATCTCTAGGCAGGAAAAGTTCTCATTTGTAGGCTAAAGGATCATTCATACGAAGAAGCTATTTAATTCCCAAACAAACATTCACCTTAAATGCCCTTAAATGACCCTTCTGAGGATAGGAAATAGTCGTCTAAATATTAGAGGGAGATATTGTGTATAGAATTTTCGTAAAAAGTACAAATATAACAAGCTCCGTTCACTTTTAATAAATACTGTTTTCTTCAAATGAACTGAAAATTTAGATAATTTGAAGAAAACTGTATGTATTAAAAGTGACCGGCGGGAGTATTTTTTACAGAATTCTGGGATATATGATTTTCACTTCTTGAAGCATATTTCAAGATGACCTGGAGTTGGACTTTCCAGCACCTCCGCACATTGAACTATATCCTTTATTTTCAAATAACATGATTACATGATGCCATCAGGTATTGGGAATTACAAACAAGGCAACCTTGGACGATTGAATTCGACCCCACAAATTCAAAGTTTCATCAGAACCAAGAACAAGGAAAAAAATGAAAAAGCAAAGATGAATAGTTGACTTACACAAGAAAAACGAAAATAAAATCAAGTTCATAATTACAAAATAATAGTAATTGCACGAGGAGACTACATGGCTCCTCGTGCAATCATCTCCATGTACTCCCCAAAGGATCGCTGCCTCTGGAGGCGCATCTCCTTCCTGAACTCAGCTATGAACCTCTCCGCCCTCTCATCCACCTCCCACATCATGACGGGCACGTCCACCCTCGACGGCCCAGCCTCGTCTGCACCATCAGCCGGAGCCAATCCTTTTTCTTCCTTCTTGGGAGACAATGACACACCAACCACCTTCTTGGTGGATGCCGCGACCTGCCTAGTACTGAAGAGCTCGTCGATGTACACCGGCTGGAAGCTCCGGCAGTAGACACCGTGTCGGGAGCGGCCAGATCGAAGCTTTCGCTTCAGCCGGGGCAAGGGTCGGGGCAGCAAGGAGTGGAGGCGGGTTTTGGTGTGTCTGATGGTCTTGAAGCGGTTAAGCTTTCGGAGTTTGGTTTGGAAGGAGGTGGCAAAGTCCTTCCAGACCTCCTTCCCCGGTAGAAGATTGTTTCGGAAGCTGAAGCAAGAATTCATGAGCAAGAACAAGAAGTTGAGAGGGAGGGAGAGAGAGGTTTGTGAGGATTTTGAGTTTGGCTGCAAGAGTAGGGAAGGGTCTATTTATATAGTGTAGGAGTGGCTTCTTCCCGGACAACTTCCTGTAAAAGATTGTGCATAACGAATTTGGTCGTGTTAACTACCAATTTGCCATTCTTATGAGCATTTTGTTTTAATTATAGGATTGAACTTTGGATGGTTAGACATAGGAGGGGTTAAGAGAAGTGCATTCTATTTTGGAAAAAGTTAATAGATGCGCATGAGCCATCTGATTTCGAGCTGATGCCGTGATTGAATCAGGGGCGGGACGGCTGATTCAAAGCTGCGTGCGCCTTATTTAATGCCGGCCATCAGATCAAAATCCGATAGCTCAAAGAACTGAGCCATGTCTCATAGTAACAGGGCCTTTCTATCTTTCACAAGAGAAGAAAAAGAAGCCTTAATGCCAGTTTACTCATTTTCAAAGTTTTTATTAAGCTAAGGCTCTTCTATCTTTCGCAAGAAAAGAGAAAGAAGTCGTTTACTCCTTTTTCAAAGTTTTTTTTAAGGCAAAGCACTCTTTTCCAAAGTTAAGTGGCAAAGTAGTTTGTGATGCAACCCCAGCCAAACGCGTATACCATCTCACCTGAGCGTCTAACTGCGGAACCCACAAATCTTTGTCTGCAGTTTGATCCTCGGTACAAGAGAAGGAAAATTGAGGGCCGTCCGATGTTTTGTTTTTAATCACGCCCCAAACGGCTCCTGAAGAGTGCAGTGGTAAGAGATTGAGCCCAGAAGCTTGGATGTGCTATGAAAGGAAAGGCTTTGATAAATTAATCTCAAAAGCATCTCTTTGATACTGGCCAACTCGGCCCTATTCTATTTGCCCATTAAAAATACTCTGCTTGCACTAATATGATTTATAAGTTCAAAACATTGTTGTTATTTCGGGAGATATTTGACATAAAATGAGAATAAAAAAATGTTTAGCTATCAAGACCCAATTTACTGGATAGAACCCAGACCCGATGGCAGCTGATTCTGCTGCAATGGCCGCTGAGTACACCTCCAACATTTCTAATAGAGTGGTAATTTCTCATGAATAGGAAATGCACACTGGATTTCTGCCTGTTAGGGGAAGGTACATTGGAGGAGGAGTGTGGGTTTCACAAGAAAAAGTCTAACGACGTTACCATTTCCGTGGACAATAAAAAGGGCAGGTGAGTTGGAGTACTCTATACGAGATGGTGTACGGGTTCCTTTCGGCAAGCATGGCCATGGAGGACGACTTCTGGCATGGACCCAAAAAGATACTCCCTCCGTCCGGACTCCGGAATTATTATCATCTTAAATTTTTGGTTCATTTTGAAAAAAAAATAAGGTGATAATAATTCCGGAAGGAGGGATTAGAACCGAAGAAAAAGCATTCCAACTCATGAGAGTCGTCATATGTATCTTTAGTTAACCTTCTCATCTTAATTTTGCAGCAAAAATTCAATATGGGTCTTAATTAATTAGCTTGTACACATGTAATTAGACAATGAGAAACCCATGACAATCCATTAATAAGTGGCCATTAACAATGAGTATTAAGAAGCTCAGACCAGCCTTCAAACTAATTAAGTCAACAATCAAGTCAATTACAGGGGAAATGCCCTCTTTCTTTTCAATTTTAGCTAGTAATCCAAAAAATGGAGGAGTCCCTTAGCCTCCAAGGCATTAGTATATCCGCGTGAAGGTGGGTCATCTTCTTTTTCCTTGTTATTGCCTTTCAATCTCTTCTCTTTTTCCAAAGTTTGGGAGCTTCAATGTGTGGAAGGCAAGACTCAAAGCTATTGTGCAACAAGTTGTCAAAGATTCCAAGATCGCGTAAAAGCTAAGTCGAGGCGCGGATGTAGAGCAGCATCTTCAAACGGCCACTTGCATTTGGCTCTACTTTTCTAGTCTTTCATATAATCTTTTGTAGCTCATGAAAAACCCTAACACCTACAGAAAGTTGATTGATACCTTTTCCTACCAGCCAAGCATAGTTAGTAGAATTAACATGCCATTAAACACGTATCCGAATTTGGATTGTGCCTAACTAATGATTCTAATTTCTATGGGTGTTTCTAGCGCTGTTTTGATGTTTTTATATAGCTAATTAGAAGCTTGCCACTAAGACAAGCGGCCTCCAGGCTCCAGTTAATTGTTAGTCCAAAGCTCCAACTGGACAAGGATCAAAGGCTACAGGCCATGTAGGGTGCATCTGTCGGAAAAAAACGAGTTGTTCTATATGCCAACAAATTAATCTCGCTATACGTAACCCTTCCAGAACAAAGATCTAGCTTTACGTATAACTTTTCATAGACTACTGTATACAATATCATGCGGATAGAAAATGGCAATTGCTAAATTTACATATAGTAATTGGATTTCTCATGTTATGAATCTTTTATTCAGTTAAGAGTCCTTAATTCGCAATGGTCAGTACAGATTATAGAGGTCATGACTCTCAAAGAGTCAAAGGTAGATACATCATAGTCGTTCTTTATCAATTATGGAGATGACTCTCATGTAGAGGTGAAACCACTACTTTATATAGAAGATAGTTTTTTCCTTAATTCCTAAAAATGCATCATAGTTGATAAAGAAATAAGGAGAATAAATTTTTTACACCTAATTAACGATTTTCTACAAATACGGAATCTATTTAAATGATGGAATATAAACTAGTTTCTGCGGTTGTGGTTTTTTTCTACCGAGCCAAATTAAAAAGCCAAAAGAAAGTTGTGGAGTTTCACCTTTTTTTCCTATTCTATCTTCAGAGTATGCAAATTGCAAAGTCATTTTGACGCGGCTCAAAATTCCACATTTATAGTAGTTTGTAATTTGAGTGCGCCACTGTACGCCCCACAATTTTTACTTCTTTCTTTCCTTTATTTTTTGCTGAACTCTCCTTTCTTTCTCTAAAAACCATCACATATGAAATTCTAATTAGCCAAAGCCCCAAATGACACATCTACAATATCATGATAAACTCCCAAATATGTGTGTGTTCATGCACATTATAATCACATGGTAATATGCTTTGACATAACCTCATAAGATATTAAATGCATTCTTAAATCCCATTTCAAATCACAATTCTTAATAAAACTATACTTGACATAAAAGAGCACATCTCATAGTTCACAATATCATACTTTGTCGGAAACATGCTTATTCACAAGGATTTCACTATGATATAATTTCAATATCAAAATGTGTTATTATCAACATGTGCAACAATATCACATACCCTACTTAACTTAATCCATCCATGTAGAGTTGAAGACTTACTCCTATAAGCATGCTCTTTTACCATACAATAAACTTCATTTTCAGCTCACTGTAATCTACTCATTTTCTTTGATACTACATCACAGAGGTTCTTATAATTTCGAACTCTTTTCCGAAATACCACATTCAGGACTCACTCGCTGTTGCGCTGCTACGTTTAGGAAATCATTACCCAACTATTCTCGGTAATTTATCTTTGTCAAATTTAATTAATTGTCCATCCCTGCATAACGATAATACAGTACCAGACACATAGAAGTAAGTGACAAAGCTAGCACTAAATGAAGCTCGATCGGTTCGCACTTCGCAGTATATATCTCATCTGATCTAGTCCAGTAGCCAGCAAGCAAAATCAGAAAACCCCACAAAAATCCCAATAACATCCAAAAAATCGTTGGACTTCTCTAGCCCACACTCCACGTACGTAGAACTCTATCAACACGAAGATGTAAACCCATGCAAGGTGGCGATCACCTGCCAACCTCGATCCACTCCCCATGCATGGAAATGCATGCACCAGCAATGGCCACCTAAGGCTTCCTTCGCCTATAAAACTCCGTCCATCTCCGGCATTACCACTCAGCACTCACCTCTAGTCTTTCTACAGTGATCAAACAAAGTCTAACATGAAGTCCCTTGTACTACTACTAGCCACATCTCTTTGCTTTGTGGTCCTTGCCGGCGGGACGGGCTGGCAGAGCCACCGGCAGCTTAGGAGCTCCCGGCAATGCCGCATCGATAGGCTGCGGGCGAGCCGGCCTCACCAGCGGTTGCAGTCGGAGGGAGGGACAACTGAGCTGTGGGACCAAACGGATGACCAGTTCCAATGCGTGGGGGTGGCTGCCATGAGGAACATCATCAGGCCTAATTCCCTCTCCCTTCCCAATTTCTCCCCATCTCCTCGCATAGTCTACATCCAACAAGGTTCACTATTCATTCAATAAATGCTTCTATGATAATTTCCATTGGTTCAATAATTAATGGTTCTAATTATGTTTAAATTATGTGATATGACTATGGGAAGGGATGGGATTGCTGGGGATATCCTACCCAGGATGTCCAAATACTTTCCAATCAGGGGGGAAGGAGTCCTACCAAGGCAGGGGAGGAGAACAAGAAGAGAGGCATCAGGAAGAGAGAGGAAGAAGAAGGGGGGAGCAGGAGGGGAGAGAGATGAGCCCAAGGAGGGAGAGAGGCCAGCAAGAGACCGAAGAGAGGGGCCAGAGGGGTGAACAGGAGGGAGAGAGCATCCAGGACCACCACCAAAAGGTGCACCGGATCCGGAAGGGAGACGTCGTCGCGCTGCCTGCCGGCGCTGTTCACTGGTGCTTCAACGATGGCAACGAGGAGCTCCTTGCCCTCTCAGTGACTGACTTCAGCAGCCAGACCAACCAACTAAATCAGGAAGCTTTGGTATGTAAATACATCAAAATGGAGAAAATTCCTTTCAATCTATTAGGGAAAAGTTTACATGAGACAGCTCTCATGCTACCCGCATGAGCCAAGTCATTCTCGAGTGGTTGGATTCTGATCTGACAGTAACTGTGATTCACACCCACCTGCCCCCCCTGATTTGACTTTGGCTCATGCAAGCTAAGTCCTGTTTCATGTAAACTGGTATCTATCTATTTATATTTGTGAACGAACTAGAAGTATAGTTATTATTATACATATTTTTTCATATAGATAGTACATAGTAATACCAAGATCATGAAGCTTTAATATGTATTTTTTTTATATACTTAATATGTAATTTATCAAAAGAAAAGAAAAGAACCTTATTCATTGTGCAATGTGCACCATCACAATGAAACCGTAATCAAATACAAACCTCCATTGTTATAAAAGAATACAACCTTTCATGATCTCAAATTATCTCATTTACTGAAAACTAAGTTATGTGACATGCTGCATGTTATATGTAAAAACATACTCCCTCCATCCCATAATAGGTATATATCCTATTTGCTTTTTCAAAATGAAACCCAAATAGGACAGTAACCATGGGACGGAGGGAGTAGAATGTAGTGACTCAAGCTTTCCATGACCCAATGTGTATAATAATTGCATGTTCTACTGCAGTCCTTCTATTTGGCTGGTGGGCAACCAAAGGGGCAACAAAGAGGCCAGCAGCAGCAAAGGGGGCGGGGCTCTAGGGAGACCAGGGGGTCCGAGTCCGAGGAGGAAGAGGGGAGCCGCGGGTCAGAGGGAGGAGAAGCATGGTACAACGCCGTGAACATCCTCCGAGACATGGACGCCAACTTGATCTCGGAGGCCTTGGGTGTGTCTCGAGAAGTAGTCCAAAGGATGCAGAGGGACGAGGGCCAAGGGTTCATAGTCAAGGTCAAGGGGGAGGGATTGAGGTCGTTGAGGCCGGAGGAGGAAGAACAAGAGGAGGGGGGGTACAAACAGCAGAGGGGGAAAGGGAGGAGGGAGAGGGATGATGAGAATGGTGTGGATGAGACATGGTGCAATTTGAAGATCAATCAGCGTCTTGACAATCCTAGGGAGGCTGATGTCTATTCTAGGCAGGCTGGGCGGATGAATGCTGTGAACGTGCACAATCTCCCTATTCTTAAGTTCTTGGAGTTGAGTGCTGAGAAGGGCAAACTCTACTCGGTATGACAATAATGTTCTTGTATATCTTGATCATATTCTCATTTGTTTCCTGAAATTTCCTCCAAATATATACATCACGCCAAAAGGAAATTCATATGCTGTTTGGCACTAAATGTAAGCCCCATATCATCAGTGTGGTGACTATGTTAGTTTAAAACGATTTCATTATGTCATTTAATGCCTTTATTGTTACCTTACCTTCTTATTTTCCCATTTACCTCTAGAGCAAGAAATTCCATTGTATATTTTAGCTTTCACACTGATGTATGATGACTTTACCCTTGTCTTTTCGCAAACTTTATAAAAGATTTATTCATATATTGATCTATTAAGAAATGGCCTGGGTGAGAAAAATGAATAGAGCCGTTTTATGTCATTTTAGGTATGTTTCAATAGTGCTTGTACTTTTCTTGTGGCATATCTCATCCTAATTAGGGATGTTCTACTTGTACTATGTTCAATCTTCTAAACTTATGTCTATTTGATCTTGTAACTGCATCGTTAAGTTTAATTGATCTTCTAAATGGAGATTTACCTTATATTTTGTTGCAGAACGCCATGTTCACACCCGCTTGGTCCATGAATGCACACACCGTATACTACATCACGCAAGGCAGCGGGCGAGTACAGGTCGTAGGCCACAAGGGGAAGAAGGTGTTGGATCAAAGAGTGAGGGAAGGTGAGCTCTTTGTGGTGCCACAGTACTACCTAATAGTGAAGAAGGCTGATGAGGGTGGACTAGAGTGGGTGTCATTCAAGACCTCCTCCCTGCCGATGAGGAGCACCATCGCCGGAGCCACCTCTGCCCTCAAGGGGATGCCCGCCCAGGTCCTGTCCAGCGCTTTCGGGATTGGCCTCAGGCAGGCTCATGACATCAAGCACAAAAGGGGACATGAGATGATGGTGCTCTCTCCTACAACCCGCTCCTCCTCCTAAGTGTTAAAAGAGCGTAGAGGGCTTCTTTTTTGTTGTGTTATGGAGAGCTTATGATCGATAATAAAGGGGTGCATGTAAAGCAGGATGTGTGTATGCGGTAAACATCGAGTAATAATGAAATCAGCTGTTGTTGTTTAGTGTATGAAATTGTTGATGTGTTTTTCTCTAGTTTAAGATAAGTTGTCAACAAACTCAGTATCAATGATACAACGCTGGGTGATGAGTATGCTGGTGAGTGCCCATTATAGGATTGGGTCATCAACCCTTCAACGCTTTGTCCCGTTGTAGCTCAAGTAACTTTCATATGAAAAGCAACAACGATAAAAGCTCTTTGGGCCTATCCTACTTGTTTAGGAATTAGTTCAGTGCTAGGTTAGGTTCTCAGGGGACCGTCTACCATCCTTATTCTAATTGATCATCCTTCCCTAAGCAACGGCCAGTGTGTATTGCCGGCAAAAAAGAGCGAGATGAAATACTAAATAAAATGTCCTGCACTAAGACATTCTCACGAGTCGATTGATAGTGGAGACTGGAGAGTGGTAAGTTACCATGTACAATATCCCCAGAGTCGAAGTCGAGAACAGAACCAAAAGTTCTTGTTTGTGTTGCACTTAAATCGGCTTGGCAGACTGGAAAGTAAACATAAGGATACCTCGCACAGAGCTAATGCTTGGCTTGTTATCTGACAAATAAACAAGAATTGAGAATGACTTCAATTTCACTTGTGTTTTTCTAAAGCTCTGCCGTGTGCAGAAAGAGTTGTGAGCTTGTCCAACAGCAGCAACCGAAGATTATGTCAAAAGGAGAAAACAAAGCAGATATGTTTAACATATATGATTCAACAAAAAATTTTCGGGCATCCCTCTTAGTACGACCCAATAACATAAAACATTAAGACATCAATATATAAATTAACTGAATAAAAAAATTGTACAATGATTTTATTAGTTATACCCTCAAGCAAAGAAAAAAAATTGAGAGCTGTACTCTTTTCCCTTCCACTGTCATGACCTCAGGGAAGTAATGGTCACTCAACTCAAATGAGGGCTTGAATGCGAAGCTGCTGCATTTCTCTTAGCTTCCACATTGGGTAGAATGCCCCTTCGCCCAACTCTTCCGCATCAACTAATTGCATCGCCCATGCATAATGAACAGTATGAATTGTGTCCTGGAGTTGAATTCAAATGAGTGATTCTCAACAATGAGAAGAATGCACAAAATTTAAATCCATTCTAATGTTTATACGACACTTAGAGAGTTATTATCCTTTACCTGTCCGCCTTCCATGACCGAGCCTTCTCTGTCACGTACACAGTAAATCTGTTGTGTCTGGAACTGCAACATTCATGACCAAAAATAAAAAATGTTTGTCAAGCTACCTGGAAATCATCTTCACTTTTTTTTCCCTGTAAATCATCATTCCTCGAGAAAATGGAAACAGCAAAAGGAAAAAATAAAGGCTCACCGATACAATGATGATGGGACTGTCCCCCATCAGCTTGGTTTCTCTAACCTCCACATCAGATATATGTAAAAGCTGTAGAAAAGAAAAGCATACTTACGTCAGGAACAAAACATAGATCATGTTTCTCATAAAAGTGCACAAAAAACCACTCTTATAGTACAACAAAGTCGTCCAGTATAAAATTTGCTAAAAATGGTAACTGGTAAGAATCTAAAAGCAAGTCCTTCGAGAGACTGTTAAAAAATTACAGCTCTTTCAAAAGATAAACTATTCAAATTATCACCATTACAGATATAAAACTCAATCATGCAATTTTTTTTACATACCTTGTTATCGAAAAAGAAGCCCTGACTCACATAAGCATTTTTCTCTGCTTTACACCTTTGAATCAATTCAGGACTACAATGCTGCTTCAGTATCTCAATATCGCACTATAAAATGACATAAATTTACTTACAGTTCGCAGATTCTAATCAAATTATTCCACCAGGAAAAGAGGAGGCATTCTCTGTATTTTAGCTACATGAATCTGATACCTTGAGATAAGCATTCGGTGTAGGCCTTACTATTTCCTGAACCTCAGCTACAAATTCAGGCAGAGAAAATGACCTTTTTCATACTCATAAAATAAGAAACGTATTTCAGAGGTTGCCACTAATTAACACTGAAGATTATATAAATGGAATTTCCTTAGTAAATAGTAGAGTTAAAGGCAATCCTACGGGTCTCGACGACGAATTTCCTTGACCGAAAGTGCAGTTGCTGTCTCTCCAAAAACACTCACTTAAGCTGTACAAGCAGCATTAACCACATTAATACTCTTCTACCATTTCTTTTAACAACTGACATTAGTAGATAAACCACCCACAATATATCAACATCTTCACTAGGTATCAATTAATCAATTGAAGGAGAAAAAGCATGAATACCAAAAATATCATTACTTTATTTCCATAAAATCTTCAATAAGAGCAAAGAAAGTAGTAGTAGTCTTCAGCAGCTAGTACCACTTTCCAATTATCCTTACGAATTACAAGGGCTTTGAGATTTTTGAGATCACCTCCAAAAACCATCACAAATGCATAAACTACTCATCAGTAACCCCAGTTCTACATTATAACAGTTTCAAGTTTCAACCTCTATTAAGCCCACTTAAACCATATACCAGTTTTGCTCGAATTCTGGAGGCTATCAATTTTGAGTGGTGACGTCAAACTATTTTATCAATAAACTAAACAATGACAACGGACAAAATTTCATACAAAAGTAAGAAGGAAAAATGAAGGTATGAAATGACATCTATCCCCAGATGACTTTATTTCTCTAAACAAAATCAAAATGAAATCAAGCAGAACTTAAAATCACCAACCCCTTGCTACAAAACCGAGTTCTAACTCCCACAACCTAGAATCAGGTTTGCTTTCACACAATCATGTTGTATCTGTTCTATAAAAGCTTCACTTATATATGCTCTATATTTAGATCTTGACAATAAATATAACATAATAAAAAACAATACAAAAGGTTCCGCTCATAAGATAGTACTAATCACAACAGCAACACCACAACAGATGTAGTTATAGGTATACTCTTGAATCTTGTGAACTACAGGATGGTCACTAGTTTCCCAACGCTCCCGCACGTCCTCTGCAATCTGCCATTCAATCAACAAGGCATTTACTAATGAAGTAATCATAAGGAAGCAGGCACTTCTGCAACAGATGTTTCTGTCAAGTATAAAAAAGGGAAAAAAATGCTCACCTCCTGACTCTTTGTTACAACAGGCTCACTGTATCCACTTATCTTCTTAAAAATTGGATGAGCATGCATCTGCAGTTTTGATTAATTACATCAGTACATACATACATACATATATATATACCAACAGATACAGATAATTCATAATTACACAAATTTGACCAACAAACTCGGTTAAATATCAAGCTTTACTATTATAAGCCTGCATGGATGACTGGATGGTTGTTACAACATTTTCTGCATAATGTTCCATGTCTATGTTCCCTTTACAACATTTTCTGCATAATGTTCCATTTTCTGCATAATGTTTATATACCATAAGTGAAGCTTTTGTGCCAAACACAGTAGAATGAGAAAAATACTCAAATCACATTGCGAAGCGTCAACGTGAATTCACACATAACGATCATGCAAACAACTTTTGCACAGCATTTGCAATTTACATATCCTGACAATGATCAGAATCTATATTTGTAGCATAAAGACCATTAGCGTGTACACAATAAAATTTCGAACATCCTCAAAGTATGCAAAGGCATCAAGACATATTGATGTCGACCTTCTTAGCAGTATCTTCAGTCTAGGTCCACAATTCGTCCACTTCCCTGTACAGCCGCTCACTTGTCTGCTTCGTTCTGCAAATCGCCAGATCATCATCTCTCCTTAATCAGGGCCTCCTACGTTGACATACAAGAGTATGTCTCAACCATGGAATGTCGTATCGGATATCGGTAAAATATCGGTCGGCCTAAGAGACGAAATATCGGAGATATTGCGTAAAAAAATATCGGTCGTCAAAAACTAGTTTTTATCATATATTTTCAAAATCTAACTTCTAAAATGAGTTATACTAATTTAAACAAAGAATAGATTTCAAAATATGCATAAAAGGATAGAAAACAAACATGAAAGTTTTTTTTTCCCAAAAAAAAAAAAAAAAATTTTCAAAATTTTTTTTTAAAAAAAATAATTTTTTTTTTCAAAAAAGGCCGATATATCGGTCCGAAACCGATATATCGGCGATCCGATATATCGGCGATATTTGGAAAAAATGGAAAAATCGATACTTAATGGTATCGGAGTATCGGTTTGTGTCCGATACCGATATATCGGCGAGCTGGCATTCCATGGTCTCAATATAACTCTAAACACTTAACAGACACGAAGGTGTACACTAGATTAACACCCATCAATTACCTTGCTGCAATAGTTTTTTTCTTCTCCTTCAGCTCCTTGATAGATTGTTGGAGTTCTGGATTACTAAGAACAAAAGCAAATAACAAAAATTAGCATAGAAGAAAATAATTACTTTCCATACTACTGCACTTTATACTACAAAAATGTTTAAAAAAAACACGATTTACAAAAAACAAAAGAGCAAGTTTCTAAACGACTTCATATAAATTTGTAATGGCATGCAAAAAACAATTATATAAATAATCAAGTTCGTCAAAGTTTAGCGTATAAAAAAATTCAACATATTAAAACCTAGTAGCCTCGATCATAATCACAATCATAATCAAGTAACTGGTTACACTATAGCACGGGCTATCGAGTAACTGGTTACACTATAGTACTGCTTATCGAGTAACTGGTTACACTATAGTGATGCATATCGAGTAACTGGTTACACTATAGTACTGCCTATCGAGTAACTGGTTACACTATAGCACTGCCTATCGAGTAAATTATACTACAGTACTGCTTATCGAGTAACTGGTTATACTATAGCACTGCCTATCAAGTAACTGGTTACACTATAGCACTGCCTATCGAATAATTGGTTACACTATCGTACTACTTATCGAGTAACTGGTTACACTACAGCACTGCCTATCAAGTAACTGGTTACACTATAGCACTGCCTATCGAGTAATTGGTTACACTATAGCACTGGCTATCGAGTAACTAGTTACACTATAGTGATGCATATCGAGTAACTGGTTACACTATAGTACTGGCTATCGAGTAACTGGTTACACTATAGCACTGCCTATCGAGTAACTGGTTACACTATAGTACTGCCTATCGAGTAACTTATTACACTATAAAACTGGCTATCGAGTAATCGATTATGCGATAACTTTTTTAATGGGACAAACTTCAACGATGCGTATCTTACTCATTTCTAATCCGTTTTGGCCAATTTTTTTTATTCTTCTTTATTTTTAGTATTTTTTCTTATAATGATGAAAAAATGTCCAAAAATGGACTAAAAATGAGGGAGATATGACGGGGAGGAGAGGGGATCCCTTGGCTTAACAGTGCGGCGGCGGAGGCATCGGGGCAAATACCAGGGTGACCGGCTTTGGACGACCCAAGCAATTGCCCAAGATGGGTGGGCACAGGTTCCCTCAGCTCAACGGGGCGGCGGCAACGAGGTGAGGGCCTCAATCAGCGGCGGCGGTGATCGGGGGGAGGGGGGCTCAACGAGCGACGGCGGGGACAGGAGGCACAAACTCTCTCAGCTTAATGGGGCACCATCGGGGTGGGGGTACTCACCGGGGGAACGAACCTCAGGGAGAGAGTTGATTTTTTTTTTTCGTTGAAGAAGTGCGACGATCGATTCGTCAGCCTGATTCTTAATTTGGTGAGAATCAGCCTTTTAAGGTGAAAGGTGAAAAATTGTCACCTTTCACCTTTCAGGGCCAGTTTTCGGCCTTTCAGCGAACAAACACCTTTCAGGCCTGAAAGGTCAAAGAGTGAAAATTTTTACTTATCACCGTCACCGACCATTTTTCACCCTTTCAGCTTCCAAACACTTTTCACCCTGATAGGTAAAAAATTTCACCTTTCAGGGCTGAAATATTCTTTTTTTAGCAAACAAACGCACCTTTTGTAGCTAGACTAGGGTTTCTGGAAGGGCGTTAAAGAAAAGAGGTTTCGAGGGGGGTGAGACAAATAGTGAGTGATCGCAGCCAAATGGTAACGTAATTTATGATGAGTGATTGCAGGCAAATGGTGGTGGCCCACATAACCACCCTTTTCTAACGGCTCAGATTGAAATGTGGACTTCACTGATACTTCCTCCGTTCCAAAATACTGTATACATTTGAGAAAATTCTCACTTTTATTGGACCATGAAGTCGACAAGGAAGTCACGTGACTTCTTCTCCCTGATATGTATGTTAGTTCACGAATCGAGTTCAAGTCAATCCTTCTAAGTTTCCTCTAATTTTGGAAAGAGGAAGTCATGTGATTGAGCAAAATGTACATAGTATTTTAGAATAGTAAATATTTCCAAATGTACACAATATTTTGGAATGAAGGGAGTATTTAAAAATGCATATTTTTAAGACATGGTCGCCAATGAACATTTTGTGGGGGGGGGGGCACAGAAGACAGAATGAAGCCACGAGCATATAGAAAAAGTTTATGAGACCGGGCTCATGCGAGTTCACGTGAGTTGAGACAATATGAGCCGTCGGATCTCATTCCAACGCCCGTTGGATGGAAATAACGCCCGTTGGATGGAAATCCGGCAGTCAAGATAGTCTCATTCACGTCCACGCATGTGAGCCCAGCTTACAGAAACGGGATTTACAAGCCTAATCTTGTGAAGCTGAAACCTTTTCTCTCGTCTCCTAATTTCTCGGTTAGCTCCCTCCTTTCGATACGATGTTTATATAGTTCACCTACTATCACCCCCTTTTCTACCTCTTTCATCCTGGCAGCTTCAATTCACTCATTTGTCTCAATTATGACTTATTTTTTGTAACGATCTGATATACTCAAGGATTTTCTGCAGAAACTGCTTTTCAAGTTGCTGGATTACAGTTGCGTATAGGGAGAGGAGACTTTAAGGTTGAGAGAGCGATAAGAATCATTGGGACGAAGGAGATGAAAGGTGAGGGAGAGGGAGCAGAAGGGAGGGAGAGGCGTGCATTAGGGAGAGGCCAATGTAAAGATGTTATGGTTGGGTATATGGGGAGAAAACTATAAGGATATATATTATTTGGAATGAGAGAATCCTATTCTCCGCAACCCACCGCTAAGACTTTTTTTTTTAACTTCCCACGGACAAGATATCTGTGGGAATTATTTGGGACTCTACCCCAAACCAGTAGAAACGTGTGCTGGGAGCCTGGCAGAAAGGCCTAAGATTGAAGGGGAAAAGGCAAACATACATCCAATAGAGATTTTGACACCAGAAGAAAAATGTCACATACTAGAAGAATTACAACATAGGAAGTGCTTTGCTACAAATTCCAGGATCACATTTGAAACTCTACACATGGAAAAGTTAGGCCAACATACAAATCACCTTTCAAAGATTTTCTTTTCCTCATGAATGCTTGCCATTAGACCAGCTTAATGCAGAAAATCTTTCATCGGATCGTCATGGTGTACTCTTTTCATTCTATAGGCCTCCATGTCCTCCGCAGTAATCTACATAATGAACGAAAAGTTTGTTAAGGGCTATATAAGTGGGAAAGAGAATTAATTTGAACAAAAATGGCATCGTAGTTACCTCATCATTCCATTTCACGTTGTATTTTCTTTTTCTTTCATCCTTTTCTTCTCTCTTCCTCTCATCCTCCTGATAATAGCAGAACAAAGACAACTAGTAAGCACGGTAAAGAAAAGGAATTTAAAACTGCAGTAATCAAGTACTAGGTACTACATCAATGAGAATAAAAGAGACCCAATTATTTAACTATTAATTTTTCAGTAAGGATGCCAAATTATTAACTGATTGTACATTACAAACTTGAAACAGCCTAAAACTGTATTTGATTTTGACAATTCTAGCCAGTCCAATGTGCCAAATGTCGAACTCTGAGGAAGATCACTGAATTTTACCTTCTTAAGAGCTTCTGTAAGAAGCTTCTCGTCCAGAACCAAGTCATCGGGTACCTCAGTTCCCCATGTTGCCAGCCTTTTCTCTTCAATGGGAAGTGACTTTTCTGCATAAATATCAAGCATAGTGCAAAGTTATATACTTATGAAAAAGATCGTTGCACAATGACCAAACAGTCACACAACCAGGCTAATGGAGGCCACAAACAAACTTGGAATCAAAAGGCGAAGTATCATGACTGTTCAATCCATTCACTCTAAATAAGCCTAAATTGGCAGATAAAAGTCATCTCGTCAAAGTGAGCATCACCATTGTTTCTTTAGCCATAACCGTATTTTTATTCTTCTATAAAGAATTACTAATTTCTAAGGACCACCTACAAAATGCCAACAATATTGACAGGCAGCATTTGATTTGCTGATTGGCCAGCCCACTCAATATGCCGCAAAAAATTGCAAACTATATATCACACTACTGACACTTAACATAAAAAATTCAAAACATACATAGCAATCACTTCCAGTGAACACTTTTTGTTATGGGATAAAAAGATACTCCCTCCGTTCCAAAATATTGTGTACATTTGGAAATATTCGTTGTTCCAAAATACTGTGTATATTTCACCAAATCACATGATTTCTTCTTTCCAAAATTAGAGGAGACTTGGAGGGATTGACTTGAATTTGGTTTGTGAACGAGCATATGAGTTGGACGGAATATCAAGGAGAAGAAATCATGTGACTTCCTTGTGGGCTTCATGGTCTAATAAAAATGAGATTTTTCTCAAATGTACACAGTATTTTGGAACGGAGGGAGTACTATAAATAATTAACTGTGTTGTAATAAGATGAAACGCTTTTTACTGGTAATAAAAAAAATGCATACAATGAATGACCTTCATTTTTCTATCTTCGACCACAAAAGTCACCATGTTATTTTTAATGATCTAAAGTGAATCTTTTAAGGAACAAAACAATCATCACATAGTTACAGGTTAAAGAGAACATTGAAATCAAAATCATAAAACCTTATCAATGTACAACACAAAAAATTAACACACCTTCAGTGGCCTCCTTGCGGGCCAAGTTAGCCTTCATTAGATCATTCACGGCTTCTGCAGCCTCAATGCCAGCAGAACCAGTACAATAACTGTTCCTTATCGTCTGCATGCAACATTTATAACCCCACTGATGATCCTTCCACCATGAGCCCCAAACAGTAGTGTGATTATTAATGAAAACATCTTCTTCGTATTTACTCTTAGGTAAGGCCAATTCCTGCAAATACATATTTCAGTTCAGTTAGACAGCATGATGTCATTGATTTTAGAAATTTCCCAAACCAATCAACATAAAAAAATTCATGAAATAAAAAAAGCAATCAAGCACAATCAGTAAAAGATGACAATGAAGGTAGTACCTGGCCCTTAATGATTCTACCAGCACGGTCATACTCAACCTCCTTTTCACTTTGTCCAAGGAGTAACTCTCTAGGGAGTACTTCTTCCGCAGCAGCATTTCCATATTTCTCCATAATTGTATCCTTTGTGTGAGACTTTAGCTTCTCTTTATTGACTTTGTAATTCCTATAAAGCAATTCTGCTTGCGATGGCGCAGCCTGCATGTGAACGTCTTGTCCCTTATCAAATGCCTCCCAGGCATGGATATTCAGCTGCTTAAATTCCAGTGCTTGCCCACTGACTCTATTTTGGTTATCACCCTGCATTACAACATAATATTATCAAGTTAATCACATAAATGCTCGGTAAAATATCCCTATGTTTACCTGGTAGGGGGAGTTTCAACTATAATATTTACAGACACAAAAGCATTCAACTACAATTTTAAGGTATAATTCCAAACTTTTAGACTGAACATACCCCATAAAACTTCTCGTTAGGATCAGCATCCGGAAGAGGATCTTCGCGCATAGACCGTGTCTTTGGATCATAATGTGCAGAGTTGACATCAAGATTCAAAAGATACTTTGCAGTGTCTTCTCGTATACGCAAATTTCTGAAATATTATGCAGAAACAGCAAGGTATTATACAAAGATCAGAAGATGCAAATACATAACTCATAAATACAAGGATCAGTCTCAAACAACAGAAAAAAAAAAAAAACAAGGGTAGTTTTAAATTACCTAACTGTTCCAGTGCTCCCACCTCCTGTAGTACGTACACGCTTCTCCACCTTTGCAAAGTCCATCTGCTTGCTCTCATCAACTTTTGCTTCATCTACCCTCAAATCATCTTCATCATCCTCCTCCTCACTAATGTCACCAACCTCACCGTCATCATTCTGATTCTTATTTTTCTCCTCCAATTTCTTTAGCTGTTGCTCCTTTAGGTATTTTCTTCTAGCCTCATCTCTTGCTTCGTATCTTTCAATGACATGGGCATAAGTGGCAGCATCATACCCATTCCAGCGATCACGCTTTCCATCATAATCCAGCTCAAACGTTTCTATCTTTTCATCTGGTGCTATGTGCTTACTGGTCCATTTTGCACCTAATTTCCTGGGCCTCTCCATGCAAGCCTTCACACTATGCGTCATTGCACCACAACTGCAACACATGCACTCTTAGTATCTGAATTCTGACATCGACTAAAACAAACAAAATCTCAGAACCATGTTCCTAATCATTTACACATCTAACCCAAAAAAAAAAGTAAAAGCAAACTGAAAAAGGTAATTACTTCTCGCAGGCACCCTTTCTGTACTTGTCAGCCTGAAATATTTTTGCCCCACGGTCATACCAAGCCTTTGTGTAGTTTGGATCTGACTTCCATTTCCGTTGATGTTTCAAGCTCTAAACGAAATGGATTTAAAAGACAATTAATCAGAAACCAACTGCAGGATTAAAGGCTTTTTTAGAGTATTAACTATGGCCAGGAAATAGGCAACTTACGGGTCTTTCAGCGTTGAGATACCACGGAGCAGATGACATATACTGAGGAATGTGCGGATTAATCTCCTTTCCATCTTCATCAACCTCGGCAGGGGCAAGCCCGGCTTTTCGAGCCTCCTCCAATTCTAATTGTTTCCGATGATCCTCACGCGATTTAAATGCCACTGAAACAATTATGTCAGTAAAAACGGCAGTTTACCAAAATGACAACCTCAGATGGAAAATATTTCAGACCTAGCTAAAAGAACAGGAGTAACTAATTTTGAAAGACCGTGACTGCTGAATAGTAGATCCTACTACACATATGAGGATGCAAGCACATAAGCTACATGCATAAACCTCAGTAGCCTCCATCCCATTACTTGTGTCTAAACTATGAATAAGGCACCACCAAAAAGGGAGATGGGGGAAGGTGAAAGCATTCTGGAATCCAAAGTTTGCAATTTGTAAACACATGTATTTACACTGCAGATATTCATATCATAGCAGCATTGTTTTGAGGATACAATTTGGCTGTAAACCAAATGATAATAAGTCCAAAGGTGAACCTAATATTCAAAGAAAAATGACTATAATTAGGCACAAAATATTGCTCGACAAAAAAACACCACAAAATTCATATGCATTTATTTTAAGCTCTGCAAGGAACGATAGCACAAAGAAACTTCTTTAGAAACATCACAAAGCAAATTAGCACTTATAGTTCTTCTAACGGAATAATTACTACTCCCTCCGTCCAACTTCAATCGACAAGTTTGGTTTCCGGACTGAACTGATTGGAAAACCAAATGTATCTATAAAAGTGGGATCGAAAGAGCATAACATCTCTGGTAACTAACACGTCCGACAATGGATAAATCACACGCATCAACACGTAGATCTCGCAGAAGAAAAATAAACCAAAACAACATGAAATAGCTACCTGCTGTCATAATTTACCCCCCTCGCAAATCAAACCACTCTTTATAGACATCTTTTTTTAACTCATATGATCGTCAAAGTCTATTCGTAAGTCACTGAGCCTTCTGTTTTACCTATTTTTTGCAAGCCAAGCTTTGGGGCATAGCCCCTCCTCCATCAAAACACAAAAAACCCAATTTTTTCTCCAAACAACAAGCATCCTGCTCGTGAAAACGTAAACCGCCAACCCACCTACTCAAGAAACATAAACTTCATATAATCTTAACAAAGCACAGACCAATTGAATAAAATCCAATTCAATCAAGTTGATGCCCCATAAGAACCTAAAAAAAATCGCAAAATCAACCAACCTGAGGCAGTCGCCATGTTTTGGAGGTGGAATCTGAGACGCGGCCAATAAGGATGGCTCCGATTGGCCGGAGACGGAGATGGAGAAGCAGCTGAGATACCTAATCGGCGAATCAGGCGACACGGATTGGAAATTCCGGTGGAGGATTTCGGACAGGGGTGGGATTTTCCGGTGGCGGGTTTGGGGAGGGTACATGTACGTGTGTTTCAGTGGGCGTGGTGCGGTCTGGGACTCTGGGTCGGTGGACTTAGGCCGATTGGTTTAGAAAAATCTTTTCCTAACCAACATTAGTGACCAGCAAGCAGGACCAACCAAGGGACAAGTAATATCTCTTTACCAATCCCTAATCTTCAAAATCTTGTTTTTATACTTCCAAAGCCCTAGAGCTAAGGTTTTCTTTTCGTATTCAAAGCTAAATCGAGATTAGTAGTGTATTAACTTAAAATTATCTTTTTGGAAGGTGTTGAAAGTGATTGAAGGTTCATTTTAATCAAGTCAAGGTAATTGGTTCTTCAATCTCCGCCTTGGGTAGATAATAGTTTGTTTTCATGATTCTTTTTTAATGAGTGATGCTTATTAGGGCTCTAATAGTAGATTTAATAAATGCTAATCTTTTACTATGATTTCTTGGGGTTTCATCTTAGAATGATATGTGGATATGTTCTGAAATGTTTGATGACTTTTTGTCAATGTTTGAGGCATGTATTAAGCTTTCAAGATGTTTTAATGAAGTCTCGGTTTTTGAATATTTGAAAATGGAATAGATGACTGATCGTTTAAATATAAAACCCTTGCAAGTGCACAAGGCAATTGTACTACAGTGAGTATTAAAGGGTTGTCGAACCTCAGGGACGGACTAATATTTTACCAAATTCAATTGAAAGAAAGTTGCAGTTTAATTTAATCTAGAGAAAGCAATAAAATTTAACTACTTTAAAATAGATTTTAATTAATATGGAGAAGTGTCAAGGCTTCGAATCCACCACACAATAAACCAGCTTATCGTCTCTCTCTTTTGAATAAATTCCTGATTGGCTAGTATATTCCTCTCGGACATATACTTGTCAATTCAAAATGTAGTGCTCTCCTCTCGGACGTAACACATAAGCAATTAAAAATATGGAACTGTGATCTATCTCTCTCGAGCATAAACCAATGAAATCTTATTCCTTTATAACACCTTAGTCTACTTACGTTCCTCTCGGACACGCAAGTATTCCTCGGATTGAAACTCACAAGAATTCACTCTAGCCTCTCTCGAGCACATAGAATAAACCTCAATAAATTAACAGTGATTCTATAATAAGATTCATACACCAATCAAAGTAAATTAAGATTAAGATGAAAGAAAACGATACAACCAATTTACTCGGGTTTCATCTACGCCTTGGACAAGGATTTAGCCGGCCATCGGACAAGGAGAACGCTGTTGATTCGTTGGCGTCGTTTTGCACTGTTCACCGAAAAATACTGTTCACGAAACACTCTTCACCGAAAAACACTATTTATCGTCTTCTCCGTTCGGCAGTTACTGTAGCAGTCCAAAATCTCAGTCTTTTCCGGCCAAAGTGCTCCCTTTCTTCCTCTCCTCCGGCCACTTCTTCTCCCTCTTCACTTCCTCTTCACTTCTTCCGGCCAAAGTCCACCAGAATCCGGCAAACAGACGACCCAAAACACTGTTCTTTCCGGCGACTTTGGCTCCTTCGAAGCTCTGTAATTTCTCTGTAAAAAGTCTCCCTTTTCTCCCCCGAATTGTTCTGGTTTTATAGGCCTCAGCCCCGTCTCAAATCGAACACGATTCCCAGTCCAATTTGAAGTGAAATCGAGCCCCAAATCCGGCACCCACTTTCCTATTCCGGCGGACTGTTTTTTTTTCTATTTCTTTCCCGATTGAGCACGATTCTGATTTTAGTTCCCCTATTGAATATGCCCTCCAAATCCGCCGTCATTCTGCAGTCGCCGTATTTCCACACCATCTCCGGCACCGGCGAAGCACCACCGCCATCGCCGTCTCAAACAGAGCTCAAAACAGAGCTCTGTTTTTTTTCTGTTTTGTCAAGTTCCGCCCCCGCCGTGCCTCGCCGTCTCGCCTTCCGCCGTCAAAATCACCGTCGCCGTCAAAACCCTCCGCCGCGGTCTCGCCATCTCCTCCACCGGCGCTGTCTCGCCGGTTATTCTTCACCGGCGCTCGAGCAGAGCTCGAGCGCCTCCTTCTGGACGAACGGCCCGAGCTTCGGCTCGGCCCGGTTTCCTTTTTTCTTTTAACTGAACCGGACCGGAACCGGGCCGGTCATATTTCCTTTTTTTTTTATTTTCTTTATTAAACAAAAACCCGTTGTATCGATCTCATCCATCCAATCTCATCTTGACGGTTCTTCTCTTTAATTGCGCCTCTTTCGCGTGCGATATTTCAAATAATCATAACTTTTTGCTCAGAACTCCGAATTGCGAACAGTCAGTGGCGTTGGAAAGCTGACTTAGTAAACTTTAACATGAAGCTTAAATCAATCCCATCAGAGATATGCAATCGAAGTTATGAATATTCAATCATTAGAGTCGAGTTTCATCCCATTTCTGCGTTTTACTTTTGTTTCCTACAAAAACCAAAAACTATATTAAAGTAGCAATAATTCTAAACAAACACTAGCATAAATATAAGTTTAAGAGATAATAAAATGCATATTTCATATATAGATCAATGACCCGCGATCATCTTCTCGGTTTTACTTTGCAGCCCGATTTTCTAATGGTCATAACTTTTTACTCCGAACTCCGAATTATGCGTAGTCAGTGGTGTTGGAAAGCTGACTTCTTGAAATTTAATATGAAGTTTGAATAAATCAAATCAGAGATCTGTGTTCGAAGTTATGGAGATTCAAACATTGTAGTCACTTTTCACCTCATTTATGCGTCTTACTCTTGTTTTCCTACAAAAACCAAAAACTAAATTAAAGTACCACTAATTCTAATTGAATACCAACATAAACATAGGTTGAATGGCTTATAAAATACATAATTCATGTGTAGATCATATGGCTTATGAGTAATTGAGGTGATCATGTTATGGTTTATTATATGGTAAAAGAGCATGCTTGTAGGAGTACGCCTTCAACTCTACATAGATGGATTTAAGCTTAATGATAGAAATTGCTTTGATTTCGGTTTGGAGTCGTTATTTTGGAAGGTATTTAAGCATGCAAATATTGCTCAATGAGTTTATGTTGAAGCATGAATCATGTGATTAGAATATGCATGAGTATACACACACATGGGATTCTATTATGAGATTTTAGTTGATTATGCTTTGATTATGATGCATGAGGGGATGGATTGGGAGCACGTTCCATGTGTTAGAATCCACGTAGGATTGCTCATGGATGTATCATGATAGCATGCATAATGTATCGGGCTTCATGGATGAAGTTTTATCGTTGTTTAAATGAAATTGATCGATTGTATGCCGGATTAATCGAAACTTGGTTGGTCCGAAAGGACATGTTTTCGATTTCGTTCCCTCCTGGAACAGGTTCACTCCCTGGGTTGAATTTGATTGAGATATATAGGGGGCGAAGGATGGACTCGCCTTGCGGAGATTTGAGAGGTCAAAAACTGGACACTGAGCACCCTGGTGGTAGGCTCTTGTGCACCAGCTACCACGTGTTCTAGTTTCTCTGTGAAGATATTCGGGTTCTCCCCCACTGCAGGAGACTACCCAGGGAGAACACACCTGCTCTAGTTTCTCTATGTGAGATTCAGGCATCCTTGGCCAGGATTGTCCAGGGCGAGCAGCTTGTTGGGATTGACCACCCCATTGTTCCTGTGTAGGAACCGGACCATGATACGCCTTCGTGGCCTTGATTGTGTCCCGCCTTCGTGGCAAATTGCGTTACTCTTTGATGGAGGCATTCACCATTGTGATGATACATGCTTATTGCGATGTTATGCATGATTGTACCATATTTTGGTTATATTGGACATGCAGGGTGAATTTATGAGATATGAATGCATGATTGTACCATGTTGGACATGCAAGGTGAATTTATGAGATATGAATGCCTGGTCAAGATGGAAGCATGAGAATGAGATATCTTTATGCAGGATTATGTGTTATGAATGCATGTTATGGGAGTATGTGAATGAGATATGGTTATACAGGTTTATGTATTATAGATGCATGACTAGATAATGGGATAATCATATCGATTATGGATCTACTGCTATGTTGTAATACCGTATGATTTCTGATTATTGTCGATTGTAGTTAAAACTATTACTGAGTTTTATACTCACCCCTCTGTCTTCGTTTTGTTTTGGGGTTGCGTGGTGCGACACGCAGATGAACAGGATCCTCTATTTGAGGAGCGATCGTAGAGAGAACGGGATTAGGCGTGGATGCCTTGGACTTGGTTTAGTTTATCTCTTTTGAGTTGTTATATTATTGTATGATGAGACTTGTGACCAATACTTGTGGACCCTTTGTTTCGAGCCCAGTTTGATGGCTCATGTTTGTAGTTGTGGGTTTAATGACTTGTCGAGTTATTTTGAGTTAAACTCTTACCTTTATTCCTCTTATTTACTCTTGCTCAAAATTGTTTGCGTAACTCTGTTAGTGAGACCACCCATATAAGAGGCATACGTCTTCCGCTATATCTCCTTAACGTCGCCCCCGTGTGCCGGTTCGACTCTTGGACCGGATTCGTTTTGGATCGGGCGGTGCCCGGGGCGTGACACAATCGATCGGCTGTTCAATGTGCTATACATCTGATCGATCACCAGGTGATCGATTGGCCAGTAACCCCGATCGATCGCCGGTCGTCTTTTCCTTTTTCAAAATATTCAAAACCGAGACTCCATTAACACACTTTCAAGCATTCATCCAAGGTATCAAACATTATTAAAACCCCATCAAGCCTTCTAGAACACTAATCTAGATCATTCTAAGATAAAACCCCATAAAATGAAAGCAAAAGATTAACATCTATTAAATTTACCATTAGAGCTTCAAACAAGAAAAATTCATTTAAGTAAAAACCATTAAAACGAGATTTTTTTACCACCCAAAGCTGAGATTGAAGAACCCATTACCTTCCTTGTTGAGAATGAACCTTCAATCACCTCCAACACCTTCCAAAAATACGATTTTATGTTAATACACTACTAATCTTGATTTAGCTTTGAAAACTAAAAGAAACTTTAGATCTAAAGCTTTTGAAGCATAAAAAAAAGATTTTGAAGATTAGGGCTTCGAGAAGAGATATAAAACAATGATTTTTATGCTTTTAAAATGGATTTAAACATTGAAGGAAGTCAAGATTAAGAGAGGTTTTAAGAAAAACCTAAAGAACAAGAAGAAATTAAGGTAATTACCTATAATCCTTTCTTCTTCAAGCTTAATGGGGAATAAGCTCCAAATCTCCTGGCCAAGCCTATTCCTAATTTGGGAAATTGCACAACACTTTCCTTTTATAGAAAAGGTTAGAAATAGAGTTTTTGCCTAAAATTGGAAATTTTTTATAATGTCTTCCTTTGATGTCTTAGGCATTTTGGTCACAAAAACCTAATTTTGTCAGTGGGGCCCACCGGGGTCCCGCCAAACCCTAATTTTTGAAAAAATTGGTGAAAATATCAAAAAATCCCAAAAATTCATGTTTGATCCAAAATCACTTAAAACTCATGATTGTGAAGTTGGTTTTGATTAAAACCTTTATAAACCCATTTATTTTTGAAAATCACTACATTTAACCGAAAAACGCTTAAACCACACGATATCCGATAAAAAATATTAAAATAAACCGATTCAAGATGAGGGTTCTTACAATTTCTCCCGCCATCTCTACTCACAAAACCTTTAATAAACACTAACAAAATACTACTCAAATATGACATAATCTATTTGATAAAATGCTAGAGCTAAATCAATTGGAAATGATCAAGTATTTATTGAAACGTAAATATTTTCAACTCTAATTGAGAGATTTAGAGTTTATTACATGCTGACACGGGCGGAGGCACAGTCACGTACAGGTGGAGAGGCTAGCTGGAGAAACGAGCGCTTGGTCGAAGAAGAGAGCGGACAGGGTGAGGAGGAACTGGCTGGGGCGTGATGGCCGGAGAAGAGAGCAACACCGAGAGGAAGGGATGCCCGGAGAAGGGTGAGGGAGTCAGGAAGAGTTGGCCTAGGCATACGCGGGGGGAGGAGGGAGTGGCCGAAGAAGGGAGACGGGGGGAGGAGGAGGTGGCCGGGGCGAGCGCGCGGGGGGGGGGGGGGGGGGGGGGAGGATGGGCTGGCCAGAGGAGGGCGACGAGGCCTCTTCCTTAGAAATGAAAGGCATCGGTTTAACCGACGCCTTTCTCTTTATAACATACCGCTCGAGTAGAGGTAATAAGCGGTAATAAGCTAAGGTAATGAAAGACATCGGTTGAAACAATGCATTTCTTTTAACTCTTTATAAGAAAGGCATCGGTTCAAGTGACGCCTTTCGGGTCAGGTAAAAAAAAGGCCCACACAAGAGTCAACGTGGAGGGTCAGCACCACGCTGGTGCCTGCGTGGCTAGTTAAATAACCAGACCAGGAATTATTTTCCAACTTTTCTCGATCGATAATTATTTTTTAAAATATTATTTGGTAAACTTCCCAAATAACATCACGAGAAGAAGAATAAAAAGAAGAAGAAGAATTAAAATAGGAAAGAAGAAGAAGAAGATGTATTAGAATTCCTTTAAGGCTTGGGTTGCCGAACTTTCCTTGAGGATTATTGGTCTTCTATTAGACAATTTGATAAGAGGTATCTCAATGTCATTTTCCTCCCAAGAATTTCAAGCCTTTTGCTATTAAAGATTTAGGTCATGTTCATTTTCTTAGCACACAAGTAATCAGAACTGCTCAGGGTTTCTTTTTTATCTCAATCTCATTATGCTACAGATATTTTACATAGGGCTTCTCTCATAAATTATAAGCTACCTAGTACACCCTCCCACTCTAAGCAGAAACTACAATTAGCTGATCCTGCTTTGTATGAAGATTCTCACCATTACCGGAGTATTGCTAGTGCTCTTCAGTAGTACCTTACAAATACTCGACCTGATATATCCTATGCTATCAATATTGTATGTTAGTGTATGCATCAGCCTAGTCAGACTCATTATATAGCTGCTAAGAGAATTCTAAGGTATATTCATGGAACAATCAGTCATTAGATCTTCATTAAACCAGACAATTTTACTATCACAACCTATTCTGATGCAGATTGGGTAGGTAATCCCGTTGACAGAAGATCAATTACAAGTTATTGTATTTTTTTAGGTAATAGTTTGATTGTGTGAAAGTCACAACAAACAAGAAACTGTGGCTAGATCGTCTATTGAGGTAGACTATCGATTCTTGGCACACACAACAATCGATATTGGCTGCGTTTGGAAACTAATTTTTTGAAAAAATCAGTTCCTTTCAGCTTGATTTTCCTGATTGGCGTTTGGTTACCGATTATCCTGATTGGAGCTGCTGTTACTTATTTTCACCTATCACCTATTAGTGTGTTTGGTTACTGATTTGCTCAATTTTCACTCCTGACAGTGAAACCTGAAAAAAATCAGCAAATCACCCCCTGAAAGAGGTGAAAATGCTGATTCTCGTTCGAATGAGCATTAGCCTGAAATTTTTTTCCTCGTCAACTCCACTTCCACCACCGCCACCGGCACCACCCACCTCCCACCACCACTAACACCACCGCCGCCACTGCTCACTGCCACCACCCACCTCCGCGGGCACCACCCACCACTACCGCCGCCGACCACCACCCCCGTCACCCACCACCACTGCAGACCGCCACCGCCGCCGCCGTCACCCACCACCACCCCCGTTGCCCACCGTCGGCACCACCCACCACCGCCGTTGCCCACGGCCCACCACCACCGCCCACTGCCGCCGACCACCACCCCCGTCGCCCACCGCCGCCGCCGCCACACACCGCCCACCACTGCCACCGACCACCACCCCTGGCACCGCCGCCGGTACCCGCCCACCACAAATGCCGCCGTCGGCTAAAATAGAAATTTTTCACTGATTTTGCCAAACACAAATCACACCTGATTTTTTTTTTAAGTTCCAAACGCAAGTCACAAATCAAGAGGCAGGATGATGGTGAAAGACTGAAAATATGATTAATTTCATGTTCCCAAACGGGTTTTCTACGATCAGAAAAATCACCTACAAATCACTTTGATTATTTTTAGCCCGACAATTTTTTTTTACCTTTCACTATCAGTTTTCAAACGCACCCATTGTATGTTAGTGTATGCATCATATAGCTGCTAAGAGAATTCTGAGGTATATTCATGGAACAATCAGTCATTAGATCTTCATTAAACCAGATAATTTTACTATCACAACCTATTCTGATGCAAATTGGGTAGGTAATCCCGTTGACAGAAGATCAATTACAAGTTATTGTATTTTTCTAGGTAATAGTTTGATTGTGTGGAAGTCACAACAAACAAGAAGCTGTGGCTAGATCGTCTATTGAGGTAGACTATCGATTCTTGGCACACACAACAACTGAAGTTTCTTGGATTCCAATAGTTCTTAAATCCAGTGTTATGGTGTGATAACAAATATGCCATCACATTTTCTTCTAATCCTGTATTTCATGCAAGGACTAAGCACATCAAAGTAGATTACCATTACATAAGGGAAAAAGTTATTTATGGCAAAATTCAAGTCAAGTATGTCTCAACTGATGATCAATTGGCTTATATATTTACGAAGTCATTGCCTGTTTCTCGGTTTACACAGCTTAAATCCAATCTCATGGTTTTGCCTCACCATGAGATTGAGGGGGAATGTAAAAGCATTTATTACTAACTACCTTCTAATGACGCTCCTATATTTTCTCTTGCATTCCGGTTGTATTGTACAAAACAGTGTATATGCCTGATACTATAAATAAGTCTTGTAAGACTTGTAACAATTCTTTTAAGCAATAGAATACAAGTTATTTTTCAATGAGCTCTTAGCAATTGAGAAAACTACCTTGATCACTCTTTGCAGTTATTGTGGAAGTTGACACTCCAAACAAATACTTGAAAGCTTGTAAAGCATAAAAAATGCATTCCAAATATATAAGAAATGGGTTAGAGAGACGTTGAGGCAAATCCGGTCATAAACCCTAATTGATTTGGACAAATGTCAATCCAAAGGCTAAAACTTAAATTGGGATCATATAAGCCAAATCAGGCCAACCTCATTTAAACTTTTCCTTTCAATCAGCCATCCTAAAATTTTAACAAATTGGAAAAAATATTTGTCCTCCCACTTGCATCCTCCATGATATCTACCACTTTACTGAGTCGTTAATCGCCGAGACCGACGGCGCACATATCACAAAGTGCGCTCCAGAGAAAATATTTTTAGTTGTACGTCAATCTTGGTGATCAATGGCTCGCAAACCCGCCGCGCGTGATCGATGGCGCATGCAAACCTGACTTTTTAGTTTCTTTATAAAAAAAACGCTAATAAGTCTCCACTGTATTTCAACGGCTGTGCTCCGGTCTGATCGTCTTGGGTCTCTTCATCGTTGCAGCTCCGTTCCTTGTGACCTTTCAGATCATCGGAAATGGCGAAGGATCCGATCCGAGTCCTCGTCACCGGCGCTGCAGGTTCGCTCCAATCAATTCCACTGTCAATCCGCTTCTGATCGTTTATCTTTTTTTATGATTGATATTTTCTTTTTAAATGTCTCTTCCGTCATCGATTTTGGCAGATTTTCCACTCCTGTGAAATCTCCGGATCCACTTCTTTTCTTCCTTTTCGTTCTTTGACTTCTTTTTTGTGCGATCAGATCGCCGAGACGTTCTCTGTTTAGTATTGATTCATGGTTTTCCAGTTGCATTGCGTGATTATTTGCTTTTGGCGTGGCAGTTTGATTTATGCTGAAATTAGTGGATCATGTTTGAGCTTGATCTTGATTGTTATGTAAAAATTGGAACTTTGGATTGCGGATGGTGAGAATGAGTGTGCTAAATAGTGCTTTTGTAGGATGGGAATGTCTAGATTAGGATTCTAAGAAGATTTGTCCAGTGGGTCTAAATCGTATCGTATGCTTAAATTAATGCAAGAATTCGTTGCCATTGAGAGTTTTTATAAGCTTTGTTCAGTGTTTATGATGAGTGTGCCGTGTGCGTATGCTAGGAATACTTTTTAATTATTTTTCGGGAGTAGGCGTGTTTCTACTAGTTGCCCATATGTGAGAGAGAGAGAGAGAGAGAGAGAGAGAGAGAGAGCAAACAATAATCAGCCTTGTCAATGGTGGTGCAGAACCGGTGAAATGAGGCCGTGAAAAATATATTGTTTCTTTTTTGTAAATCGAAGCCCGTATTTATACCAGCACAATGTCCTGGCAAACATGACAATTACTTTAACCAAGCTGAATGCAATTGGCAATCCTGAACAGAGAGCATGACCTCTGTTTATGCCCCTCAAAAACTAAGATTAAATGCATGAGAAGTTCTTTTATACCATCTATATATTGGAAGGCCTAGAAGATGCTGCATTGAGTTCCTTGTAGAAACTCTCAATCGTGTTTGATGGCTGCTAAAAAAAGCTTGGATTTTTGTCTGTCAAAGTTATCGACATTGGCATCTGATGGTAAAGAAAATTACCTTAATTATGAAGCCATGGGTACTTGGGTGGAGTCAATAGAAAAGGATATTGCTTTGCTATCCCTTACAAAAGCGTTGGCACAAAACAGGTTAGAATGGAGACGTAAGATCCATGTTGCCGACCTCAAATTGTTGGAAAAAGGTGCTACTTGATCATAAATATGAAGCCATGGGTGCTTACACTGAGTACTCTGATCCTTCTTTTTCTTTCTGATCAGTTACTCTGATCCTTCTTATGTGATCTCTCATATGTTGTTACTCTGGTGCTAACATTAATTTCTTTTAAATGTTATGCTTTTGTAATACGTTTGGAATGAAGATTTCGTAGATGAAGTGCCTCCTTTTTCTTATTCCTTTCTATTGTTTTGAAAGCATGTGCTACTTTGACAACAGGAAAGAATCATCTCATGTTAAGTTTTCCTGGTTGGCGTTGCAGGTCAAATTGGGTATGCTCTCGTTCCCATGGTTGCCAGAGGAGTGATGCTGGGTCCTGACCAGCCCGTAATCTTGCATATGCTTGATATACCACCTGCAGCAGAGGCATTGAATGGGGTCAAAATGGAGTTGGTTGATGCTGCCTTTCCTCTTTTGAAGGGTACTTTTTCCTATCTGCTTGAATAAAGAACTTCAACTTATGTGCAAAAAATTGAGAAACTTCCATTTCAAGTATTTTCTTTTCTCCCGTTTGGGAAATTGCAATAAACAAAAACCAGGTTCACCTGTTATATGGTTTGTATTGAATTGAAAGTTTTGTTGATATAAAGAAAAGATAATGGAATGTGATATTCAGCTGAGCTTGAATAAATGTTTTTTATTGAGCCTTTGAAACTATGTTCTGAGTATTATGTGAATAGAACTAATTTCTTATAGTTTTATAAGGTACTTCTGGGGAGGTAGTGGTAAATCAGTTGATATGGGGACGTATTGTGGGAAAATTTTAAGTAAAATACCATTTATTGTCACTCATTTTTCAGGCGTTGTTGCAACAACTGATGCTGTGGAGGCTTGCACTGGTGTCAACGTTGCCATCATGGTTGGTGGTTTTCCCAGAAAAGAAGGAATGGAGAGGAAAGATGTGATGTCGAAAAATGTCTCGATTTACAAGTCCCAAGCCTCTGCTCTTGAGAAGCATGCAGCTGCAAACTGCAAGGTAAATTTTATGACATTCACTGATATTTTCCATCTGTCTTCTTTGTAATTTAAGATGAAAAGGCCAACTTTCTTTGTACTTATAGTCTAGTTTATGCTTTTATATCAAGAATTATTCCCTGGCACTTTTAGTATGTGCAGTTATTTGATGCTTGTGTTCCACGTGTCACTGCAGGTTCTCGTTGTTGCTAACCCAGCCAACACCAATGCCCTGATCTTGAAAGAATTTGCCCCCTCGATCCCTGAAAAGAACATTACATGCCTGACACGGCTGGATCACAACAGGGCATTGGGCCAAATTTCAGAGAGACTCAATGTTCAAGTTTGCGACGTTAAGAATGTCATCATATGGGGCAACCATTCGTCAAGTCAGTACCCTGACGTAAACCATGCAACTGTGAAGACCCCTGCTGGGGAGAAGCCTGTCAGAGAACTTGTTTCTGATGATGCATGGTATAGTGCAATTCCAAGTATTAATATTGTCGTTTAATTCACCTACAAGGAACAATTTAATGGTTACATTTGATCATCTAGGTTGAATGGAGAATTCATTACCACTGTCCAACAACGTGGTGCTGCTATCATCAAAGCCAGAAAGCTTTCTAGTGCGCTATCAGCTGCAAGTTCTGCCTGTGATCACATACGTGACTGGGTTCTTGGGACCCCTGAGGTACTATTTGTTGATTCTTTATGATCGTGTACTTTAGAATGTTGTAATTTGCATAACTTACACATTTTTGCTCAATATTTGCAGGGAACTTGGGTGTCTATGGGAGTTTACTCAGACGGGTCTTACAACGTACCTGCTGGTCTCATATACTCATTCCCTGTTACTTGTCGCAACGGTGAATGGACTATTGTGCAGGGTAAGCTTTAAGATTTTCTTGAACCTTTATATGCTTACAGTTTGCTATAAATAGATTAGATAATGATGCTTCTCTGCTTCAGTGCTATACAATTGCATTGTAAATGGAAACAACTTTTATGATGATTGCAAAGATTGCTGTAGTTGACTCTTTTTGTTAACCTCACCTGATCGAGCAGGACTTCCTATTGATGAATTTTCAAGGAAGAAAATGGATGCCACAGCTGAGGAGCTGTCAGAGGAGAAGGCTCTTGCGTACTCTTGCCTCTCTTAAATTTATCAGAGGGTGTTTTTTGTTGGACAATAATGGGGTGAGCAGCTATGGTTTTAATAATAAAGCTGCTTAGTCTCATATCATAATATTGCCACAGAAATTACTTTTTTTGCTCTATGATGTTAATTCTGAACATCATCTAATGACTTTAGTGCTGATCTGCATTTTAAACTGAGAGATTTCCGAAGTTGCAGGTCGGATGCTTATTCTTATCCCTGGTTAGAGTTTCGAGTCCTCGGTTTTGTACAGAGGATGACTCTTTTTTTCGAGCCTGCTGGTCCTCACAGCTCCTTCCTTATGTGCCGTCAATCGTGGAGATTGATGGTTCCAGTGAAGGCCAGGTAAAAGGGATTTGCCCCATTTCTCATTTGACCCATGTTGCCATCTTCCAGTACGAGGTGTAGAGGATTTACCCACAAAACAAATCTAAATTGTCTTTAACGAGAAATTGCTGAGTGTGCTTGGTGTGCCATGTGGGACTTGCGCCTATGAGACACGAGTTACTGATCCTGATCGAACAGCTGGAGCCTCTATGTGCCCTGTCGATCACTGTCAATGATGGCTTGCGTCACATGGGTACAAATTCCACGTGGCATGCTGATGCACTGAATAATTCTCGTCTATAACCCTTGATCCAGGCTCACACTCAGTCCAGGTCGTTTCTGGTATGGTTTTAACAGTACAAAGTAAGCCAATCAAACCTGGGAATTATGTTTTAACGGTCACTTTCATTGTTAATCCCAGCAAGACACAAACATACTACAAATAAATTTTAGAATTAAAATCAATTTGGATATAAGATCAAAACACAAATGCATAAATATAAGAGGAAATTAAATAATAAATCGTCAATTTTTTTTCCTAAAATGATGCACTGTGGGAAATATTTTTCGAAATGGTACTCTGATAAGCCGTGCAGGCGCCCGCGTGGTGCGGGTGCTTTGCGTGGCTTTTTTTAAGACTAACCCGAAATGTGTCGACCAGTTAAAAGAGAAAGGCGTTGGTTGAATTGACGCTTTTTACTATCTTATATATTTTTTATCCTATTTTAAATGGACAATCACTTCAATTATGTATATCTCTTTTTGCTAATTCGTTTTCATCTTTTTATTCATTCTTCATTATTTTTAGTGCTCTCTCTAGTCATTATGATATCACAAAGATGTTGAGCCATCACATACTATTTATTGTAATTTTTGTAATATTTTTTTCGATAAATAGCATATGATGAATCAATATCTTTGTGATATAATGATGACCAGAAAGAGTACTAAGAATAAGGAAGAATGAAGGCAAAACCGGATAAAAAATGAGATAGATATGCATAATTGAAGTTATCACTCTTTTAAAATGGGACAGATTTGTTTTAGTGGGACAAATTTCAATAATGCATATTTTTTTTATTTATAATCCGTTTTCGTCAATTTTTTTCATTCTTTCTTATTTTTAGTACTTTTTTTGGTCATCATGATATCACAAAGATGTTGATCCATCGCATGTTATTTATTAAAAAAATAATAGAAAAACTACGATAAATAATATTTGATGGCTCAACATATTTGTGATATTATAATGACTAGAAAGAGCACTAAAAATAAGGAAGAATGAAGAAAAAAATGGGTAAAAACGAATTAGAAATGAGAGAGATATGCATCGTTGAAGTGACTTCCCGTTTGAAATGGGACAAAAAACGATTAAGGCAGTAAAAGGCATGGTTGAACCGACGCTACGCCTTTCTCTTTTTTTAGGTTAGTTTTAAAAAAAAACTACGCAAGTGCCCGCGCCATGCAGTCGCCTGCATGGCTTATCAAAGCACCATTTCGGGAAATATTTGCTACAATGCATCATTTTAGAATTTTTTTTGATAATTTATTATTTAATTTTCCCTAAATATAAGTACTCAATCGTCATGGAAAATAAGCTAAACTAGTTTTTCATCCAAAAAAAGAGTAATATGCTAAGGTTATCATGGCCTCAAAAATCCAGGCTAATATGTCTAGAACTTTGCTCGCCGTATTGGTAGTTTCTAACTGCGTTTGAATCTAAGAGTACGGCTAGCGGCAGCCATCAGATCAGTGGGCCTCACGTGATCTGCTGCGCTACAGCGCACTGGTGGCTTTTTCGGCTTAGCTTTTGTACGGGCAGAGATGTCCTACGGACGTACCAGATCCAAGCTCTTCTTTGCTATCCCCTCACCAGAAAGTAAGGCAAGGTCTCGACAACATTGACAAACAGATGTGTGAAACATGAGTGGAATCCTTGACTTATTGAGTAATGAAATTGATTAGTTGGCGTTGTTGCTGTAGACCAAGAAAAAGGGAGATAAACAGAAAGCAACTTTCTAGTCGGTTTATCCAATATCATATCATATGCAACACATACTTTTGAGCTATTACCCATATCAAGTTTATGATTCTTGTGTTGAACTTTGTGTGTGGCCTCTATGACTTGGCCTGACCTAACAGTGTTTGCTCCTCCTCAACCTCACGTCATGTCCATGTATGTTTGTTATGGCTTACTTCAAATGCTAAAATGAGGGAAAATGAGAATGAATGGGTTCTAGAGAACACGTCCAAAACTTAGCCGTTAGATTGTGTTGAGCCCCACATCATCCGAATATTGTCACCTCTAAACACGTCCAAATCTGCACACGCTATTTAACATTGATACCACTGCCCATTGCCTCATTTCTAGGAGAAGTTATTGGGTGTAGATAGGACACCGCGCTGGTGTCCTATCGTGGTGTCGATCACCAATGGGTGATTGACACCACAGCACCCATGGTGGCCCTTCATGGTGGGTGTTTATCACTTTGCTCGGGTAAGGGCCACAAAAGGTGTTGTGGTGTCAATCACCCATTGGTGATCGACACTACGATAGGACACCAGCACGGTGTCCTATCTACACCTAATAATTTTTCCATTTCTAGCGCTTAGAAAATGTTCAAGGACAGATGATGTCACGCCCCCACATTCCTAACTTTATTAGAGTGCAGAAATTGTCGAGATGATGAATATATATATATATGGAAACTAGAATTTTTAGAATGTGGTTGAATTACAACCTCCTTCAATTATATTATCATAAACAGACGCATAATTAAAATAACTTAGCCTGAGAACAAACTAATTAATAAACTAAAACAAAAGATCCATATACTCTAATGAGAATCTAGCAACTTAAGAGTTTGACCCACATGCCAAGATTATTACAAGTTCAAAACTAAAATTTAAAGTAAAACTAAAGCTCTTCTACTGTAGGCTTCGAGTTTCTTCACTTCCTACAATATTTTCACGCCTAATCCTTATTTATACATGCATCATAAGATGCATGAGTATTCCGAATAAATACTCAGTAAGATGTAAAAACCATTACAGAATAGGGATATATATGATATGATAAAGAATATAATCAATGAGATGAGAAACTAGAAACACAAAACTTTCACCAATTAAGACGTATCATTATTCACCAAGATTCCAAGACAACTAAAGTGTATGGAAGTACAAAATCTGCTCTCAGTCATCACCACTCGAAAGTGGTTACTTACCCGATTACCCTAGAGGTTCTCGTGTAGGAACCCGGTCATGTGTCTAAGATATGGGCCCCATCAGTGTTTAAGGACACAATGGGCAGAGACTACTAGACCTTCCATAATGTCTCAATAGCCTAAAACGTATGTATATGCCTCATGTTGGGAAGGAGCCTCGCAAGGTTCTAATTAATAACGGCGATCTCGTAAGATCTACACAAGGCTCTTTGAGCATACTATGAATCTACTTCGGAGAGATCCTTGTAAGATTTCTTGTGAAGAGTTTATTGAGCAATATGGATATGTCAAATTGACTCAGCAATCATTATGTGAAATAGAGATGTCAGAAGTATACAGAGCCTCATAATGATCCTTGTTATGACTGACGCTTCTGGTTCTGACCAACTCAGTAACAAATAACTTTAACAGTAACACTCAAACAACAACAATATCATAATCATAAATCATAATCAAGTAGCGCTTTTTCTCAACTATTTGGGGTCGGCGACATGGATCTTACTCCTCCATTCAGACCTGTTTTGAGCTACCACTTTTGTAAGAGATAGTAAAGCCAAACTTTTTTTTATCAACTCCATCTAAGTTCTCTTAGGTCTCCCTCTCCCTCTTTTAACATCGTGTACATGTATCTCTTCTAATCTTCTCACAGGGGCATCTAAAGGTCTTCTTTGCATATACCCATACCAACGCAACTTACATTCTCTCAGCTTTTCCCCTAAAGGAGCTACTCTTAGATTCTCATGAATATACTCATTTCTAATCCTGTCTCTCATAATTATCCCACTCATCCACCATAACATTCTCATTTCAGCTACATTCAATTTATCTATATGACTCTTCTTTGGTGCCCAACACTCCGCTCCATAGAGTATTGTAGGCCCAATGGCTGTCCTATAGAACTTGCCTTTAAGCCTTTTTAGCACATGCCTATCACACAACACTCCCGAGGCTGCCCTCCACTTTACCTACCCCGCATTTATCATATACACTACATCACTATCAATATCTCCTTCTTTATGGATAATGGTTCCTAAGTAACGGAATTGATCACACCTTAGCACTTCTTGCCCATTTATTTCAACTAAGGCTCTATCTATTGCTCCAACAACAACAATATATTACACGTAATTGAAATTGAATGAGAAACCTTTGAGAAAGACACAGGTGTACTGCAAGTCTTGACCTTGAGAGTGTGTTGTAATGCTTTAAGGAGTCTTACAATAAATAAGGATACTTCATCCTATACTGATTTATGTATGTAGTATTAGTTTCATTACTTTACTATTGGGTATCTGGTTTATAAGGTTAACACAATTGGTAGTATAAATGGAAAACATGGTTATGTCCAAAACAGATTAGTAAGGTTTAAGAATTTTCCACGTACAACACATGAGGGATTATGATGTGAGATTTTTATAGTAGATGCTCCTATGAGGCTAGAATCTGAAGCAATTAACAGCATGTTATTCTGACACCTATAGGTTTAATTATGACCTTTTTAGTTAAGGCTATTGGCATAGAAACAATTCTGGCTGAGAGCATTAATTTGACATGTGCTCAACTGTTTAGTTTTTAATTAAGGTTTATACAACACTTAATTAATAATTCAACTTAGTCCAACAATAGTTATCATATTTTTTATGTGATACATAACATATATTGGCTAAAAACATGCACGACAAAGCACGAGATTCTTTGGTCGGCAGATTTCAAATTAACAAGGTTTAGTCGATATTAGGTATGTATCCAATTGGTTTACTTTCATACATATATAATAGCTTCATGAAATAGAACCATTATAAATTGACAACAATGACAAATAAGCAACAAGAAATCAGGGTTCTCACTAATTCAATACGAGTAATGACAATAAAATTCCAATAATCAATCAAAATTGATCATAAGTACGACAACATATCATATAATTTCAACACTTTCAACAACTAATTCAATAATCATAACATCAATAAATACATGATATTATCTGACTTCAAACACTTAAGAATCTAGGCATCAAGAGAATGAAAACCTAAAAGAAGTTATTTAAAAACCATCTTACCTTTAAGTAGAAGTTTCTTCTCACTTTAGTGAATTCAATCATTTACGAACTCCGTTCCGCCTCGCTTCACCACTCCAACCAGCAACAAAAAGAGGAAGATGAAGAAAGAGAGAGGGCTAAGAGGGGACAAGAGAGAGGGAGAAGAAAGCACGAAGAGAGAAAGAGAGGATTGGTCGTCCAATAAGTAAGGGTTGGCTAGCCCTATTCTTAATTTAAATAGGATTAGATTTTCCTAGTTAGACTAGGACTCGTTTTCACCTTTGGTTTAATTTCTTTTTTTATCTCTACCATCCATTCCCCACATTCTCCTCATACCCATTAGCGTTTGGTCATCATTGACACCCAGTTAGTTGGGATAACAAATCTAATTCTAACTGCATAATCATTTTCCATGTTTATCACAACTCAAAAACAAGTAACTTCTCAAACAACTCAGAATTTCCTGGCGCCCCTCCTGTAGTGGTGTCTTTTCCTATTAGTTGCCTCTGATCTCCAAAATCTTGACACCTCTATCCTAATTGGTGCCCAGTTCTAAAAGTGTCCAGTTCGGTTAGGATTTTCAGCACACTCCTGAGTCATCCTCACTTTCTACAATTATTGTCCAGTAACTTAGAAACTTTCGTCTTTATCGTAAATCACTTCTAATTATTCAAGATAACCATCTAAACGATTTTGATTCCATAATCCATACCTGGCGCCTAGGTAAGTTTGACGCCCAGTAATTGGTTACAAATCTGAACTCTAATTGGTAACTTTCAATGCTTACTTACTCAAACTTAACTAGGAAACTACATTTAATTCTAATTTGTCAATCATCACTCTTATACGAAACGTTGCACCCCACGTGAACCTACCACTGATGCCTTACCTAACCCTGGCGTCAGGCTCAACCTCAATGCCCGTGTGTAAGGACCCTCACCTTAGACCGGTTTAATTTAGTGTTAATTATCAATTATCGTGTGGTTTAAGTGTTTTCCGATTTAACTTAGTGGTTTTGAAAATAAATGGGTTTACAAAGGTTTTAATCAAAACCAACTTCACAATTATGAGTTTTAAGTGATTTTAGATTGAATTTTTGATATTTTTTTGATTTTTCACCAATTTTTCAAAAATTAGGGTTTGACGGGACCCCTGCGGTCCCCCGCCGTCCAAAATTAGGTTTTTGTGACCAAATTCCTCAAACATTACAAAAAGTCATTATAAAAATTTTCAGAATTTTCTGGACTTAGTTTCAGATTAAAATAGCCAAATTTTCTAATTTTAACCAAAAAACCCTATTTTCACCCCATATTTTACGTAGGGTTACCCCAATTGTTTCTATAGAATGAAAATGTTGTGCCATTTCCCAATTTGGGAATAGGATTGGCTGGGATATTATGAGCTTCTTTCCCCATTGCTTGAAAAGGAAAGGATTAAATGTATTTAGCCTAGCTTCTCCTTATTTCTTTAAGGTTTTACTTAAACATTCGTTAATCTTGATTTCTCCATTGTTTCAATCTATTTTGAAAGCATAAAAACTACTGTTTTATACTTCTTTACTAAGCCCTAATCTTTAAAATCATGTTTTTATGCTTTTAAAAGCCCTAGATCTAAGGTTTTCATTTGGTTTTCAAAGTTAAGTGGTGATTAGTAGAGTATTAATATAAAATCGTCTTTTTGGAAGGTGTTGGAGGTGATTGAAGGTTCATTCTAATCAAGTCAAGATAATGGGTTCTTCAATCTCAGCTTTGGGTAGTGAATGGTTTGTTTTAATAGTTTTTACTTGAATGGGTGTTCTTGTTTAGGGCTCTAATGGTGGGTTTAATAAATGCTAAATTTTTGCTATGATTTCTTAGGGTTCATCTTAGAATGATATGTGGATATGTTCTGGAATATTTGATGGGTTTTTATTAATGTTTGAGGCATGTATTAAGCTTTCAAGATGTGTTAATTGAGTCTCGGTTTTTAAAATTTTGAAAATGGGAGAGATGACCCGCGATAAATCGTTTTCTTGGTTTGGCTTTACAACCCGATTTTCAAATGATCATAACTTTTTACTCCAAACTTTGAATTGATTGTGGTCGGTGGCATTGGAAAGATGACTTCTTGAAATTTAACGTGAATATTGAATCAGTCCAATCAAAGATCTATACACAAAGTTAGAAAGATTCAAACATTAGAGTTACTTTTTACCTTATTTTTGCATCTTGCTCTTGTTTTCCTATAAAAACCAAAAACTATATTAAAGTACCACTAATTTTACTCAAACACCAACATAAATATAGGTTAAAGGCTTATGAAATACATAATTCATATGTAGGTCATATGGTTTATGAGTAATTGAGGTAATCATGTTATGGTTTATTGTATGGTAAAAGAGTATGTTTGTAGGAGTAATCCTTCAATTCTACATGGACGGATTTAAGCTTGATGATAGAAATTACTTTGATTTCAGTTTGGAATCGTTATTTTGGAATGTATTTAAGCATGCAAATATTGTTCAATGAGTTTATGTTGAAGCATGAATCATGTGATTAGAATGTGCATGAACACACACACATTTGGGAGTTTATCATGATATCGTAGTTGATATATACTTTGATTATGATGCATGAGGGGATGGATTGAAAGCACGTTCCATGTGTTGGAACCCACGTAGGATTGCTCACGGATGTATCATGATAGCATGCATCATGTATCGGACTTCATGGATGAAGTTTTCTCGTTGTTTAAACGGAATTGATCAATTGTATGCAATATGTGAGATTGTATGCGGATTAATCGATCGATGGATTAATCGAAACTTGGTTAGTCCGAAAGGACATGTTTTCGATTTCATTCCCTCCTGGAACAGGTTCACTCCCCGGGTTGAGTTTGATTGAGATATATGGGGGGGCGAGGGATGGATTCGCCTTGCGGAGATTTGAGAGGTCAAAAACCGGACTCTAAGCACCCCGGGTGGTAGGCTCTTGTGCACCAGCTACCATGTGTTCTAGTTTCTCTGTAATGAAATTCAGGCTCTCCCCCACTGCAAGAGACTACCCCAGGACGAACACACCTGTTCTAGGTTCTCTATATGAGATTTGGGCATCCTTGGCCAGGATTGTCCAGGGATTGACCACCCCCTTTGTTCTTGTGTAGGAACCGGGACCATGATACGCATTCGGGCCTTGATTGTGTCCCGACTTCATGGCAGATTGTGTTACTCCTTGATAGAGGCATTCACCATTGTGATGATACATGATTATTGCGATATTATGTATGATTGTACCATGTTTTGGTTACATTGGACATGCAGAGTGAATTTATGAGATATGAATGCATGATTGTACCATGTTTTAGTTACATTGGACATGTAGGGTGAATTTATGAGATATGAATGCATGATTGTACCATGTGTTGGTTACTTTGGACATGCAAAGTGAATTTATGAGATATGAAGCATGAGAATGAGATATCTTTAGGCAGAATTATGTGTTATGAATGCATGATATGTAAGTATGTGAATGAGATACTGTTATGCAGGATTATATAATGTACATGCATGACTAGAAAATAGGATAATCATGCTGATTATGGATCTACTGCTATGTTATGATGCCGTATGATTTCTGATTATTGTCGGTTGTAATTAAAATCATTATTGAGTTTTATATTCATCCCTCTTTCCTTGTTTTGTTTTGGGGGCTGCATAGTGCGACAGCAGATGAACAGGATCCTCTATTTGAGGAGCAATCGTAGAAAGAGCAGGACCTAGGCGTGGATGCCTTGGACTTGGTTTAGTTTATCTCTTTAGAGTTGTTTTGTTATTGTATGATAAGACTTCTGACCTATACTTGTGGACCCTGTAACTCGAGCCCGGTTTGATGGCTCAAGTTTGTAGTTGTGGGTTTATTGACTTGTCGATTTCTTTGTGAGTTAAACTCTACATTTATTCCTCTTATTTAGGGGCCGTTTGGGGGCGTGATTATTGCAAAAATATCCAGACTGGATATTGGATATATACTGTAGCATCCATGTGGATTTTTATATCCAGCTGAAACACCTCAGGAGGTGTTTCAGCTGGATATATAAAATATCCAGATGCTACAGTGTAGCAAAATATCCAATCTGGATGTTTTGCTTTTAATCACGCCCCAAAACGGCCCCTTACTCTTGCTCAAAATTGTTTGCGTAACTCTGTTAGTGAGATCGCCCGTATGAAGGGCATAAGTCTTCCGCTATATCTCCTTAACGTCGCCCCCGTGTGTCGTTCGACTCTTGGACCGTATTTGGTTCGGATCCGGGCGGTGCCCGGGGCATGACACCATGACTCCTGAGTCAATCGAGTGTTCTACAAAACACATTCTAATGCAACAAATGAAATGAAACACACATCAAAACAAGTCATTCACAAAATTATAAATTGAAACTCGACTTTCCTAATTTAGGTCGATCATATAAAATAAAATTTTTTTTACAATTTTTTTGGTTGTTACCGATGATAGCAAATCTACCGATTAAGCGAGATAGGTCTCATTGATTGATCTGAAGTCACTATGGTTGTGTTTACTCTGATGGATTGAAGCTCGTGAGTGTTATTTTGGTCTTGTCAACTTTTAGACACATGAACTCATGAATAATGCTTGGTCTAGCACACCGGCCATGTTTTTTTTATGCTGATACACTTTGTGTTATGCTTTGGTACTTTGATTCTCAAGTCTCATTTTTATATTTTGGTTAAGGTTGCATTTTTACCATGTATATACTGTATGATGATTGATTGATATGCCTTATGAAGCTAGTGCGATGCATGGACACAATGTGTATCCGCATAAAAAAGAGGTAAATTGGTCTCCATCAGTGTTAGTAATTTTCATGCCGTCCACTTAAATTTGTTCTTGGCCTACCTTTAAGTCACAGCAAGAAAGCACAAATCACATTCCTAATTCCTCTCTAACTCTCTATCTTTTGGGAAATGTTTTGGTGACCGATTTTCAATACCCCGGCCCGGGGTCATTTCTTCTGGTATTGAAAATCGGTCACGCTAGGACGCCCTCTTATCTTTTCCACAAATTTCACACTACGAGGGGGGCCATGGCTTTTGATTGGTGACATTTGTCCCAAGGTTTCAATTTTCATTTAGTGTGCCCAACGGTAAAAAACGGTCTATATAAAAAAGCCTTGTGCCACCATGTTTGAACGTACAAATCAAAATTCAAGCAACTCAGGCAATTGTTCATGAAAATAGAGATTAAGCCAGAAATCCATGTTATCGTCATTGTCTGGCGGAAATTCAAGCTCCATATTTGCCTGAAACTGGTCCATCATTCTTCCTTGGTCTTGCTCTGATGATAACACTTCCACAGGCTCTCAGCAATGTCGGCAAGTGGATCATCTTCGTCTTTCATGGCAGTGGTGCAATTTGCGGCAGTTAGTGTCGAGAAATCAGTGCTGGAGGAGGAGATATCAGTAATAGTGGAGGATTGGTGTGGGGAAACTGGAACATATTGGGCACAATCTATGCTTTCCTGTTGGATGGAGACGTTTATAGATGAGCTTCTTTTGATATATGGGGAGGCCTCATTTTGTTTGAGCCTTTTCTTCAAGTGAGTGTGCCACACATTCTTGATCTCATTGTCCGTCCGGCCGGGCAATCTCACCGCAATCGCCGACCATCTGAAACAAGAAGAAAAGTTACATCAGATGTTTGCATTAGTTTAATGAACAAATGGATTAGTAGCTTAGTGATTTGTTTTTTAATCAAAAAAATTTGCAGAGTTGGTTTCTTCTGTAATAATCACATGCATGGGCTAAGTAGGTGACAAATATGCTTATGCTTATGCTGATGCTTGTTACATAGTATGTGATGTTTTGTGGGTTTGAGACAGGGCTAAAGAGAGAATCTTTTTGGGTGTTTGTTTCATCTACGTATATGATATTTCCTAGATGCCTTACATTTTATAAACTCATTGATCTCGAGGAAATTTTTATTAAAAGACGAATAATTTACTAAAAGAGCACCATCTCACATTGGTGGGAAGCTTCAAGCACCATATCTATTTGTTTGGCTTCTGTTTCTCAAAATCTATTACTGTTTCATCATCTGTTTGTTCCAAACTATTTGGACTTAAATGTTATAATGGCTAGGTAAATGGTTGAATGTGATCCATACCTATTCCCAAGTAATTCATGCAGCTTGATGATGGTCTCCTCCTCTTCCCTGCTGAAGTACCCTCTCTTGATATCAGGCCTCAGGTAATTCGTCCACCGGAGCCTGCAACTCTTTCCACACCTCAGTAGCCCTACAATCCAAAACAATAATCAGTTTGATCCAAATACTGCATGCTTCATCTATCGTATGATAGAAAAGATCATCGAATCATATTCTTCCTTCAGTACCCATAAAAAAATCTTTGTTATTGGAAAGAATTCATGCAAATACAACCTCAAATGAACATTAAAAGACTGCTTCACAAGAACCCATATATATGCTTGTGCTTACCAGCTTGTTTTGGAAGAGCTCGCCAATTTCCATGCCCATATCTCTGAATATAAGTAACCAGAATCTGGTCTTCCTCTGGAGTCCATGTACCTCTCTTCACTCCCATCTTCTCACAACATGGAGCTCTCCCCATCTCTTATGATCACTCACTGAAGCTCTCCTCCTCCCTTGCCCCCTTTGCACTTTTCCTGGCTCCAAATTCTACAATGCTCAAACTTCCGAGCCGTTGCGTGGGCTATTTATAGTTGGCATCCAATTAAAACGTGTAGCAAACAGTCCACACATACATCCGATATTCAGAAACAAGTGCCAGCAATTTCTAGGAAGGATACAACTCCTGCAGATTTTTCCCAATCTTTATTTACCAAACCCTTCTAATGGGGTCATTGAAACTTTCAATGGATGTATTCTAGTGTTAAAAAAGTGGGCACACATGACGATCCCCTAATGACCAGCTTTTTACATATGACCTGGCGCCAAACACGGGTTTGTCATATTACCCGGAATCCTTTTCTTCCTTCCATATGACCCGGAAAGTACCCAAAATGCCCTTAAGTTTAGGTATAAGGCACCCACACTTTGGTTTTCCATATTACCCGGAAAGGGAGCGACTACCCGGAGAAGCTGCCGGTAGTCGGAGAAGAAGGCGTTTCGTCCGGCCGCTCCGCCCATATCATCGCCGGCGCCGGCGTCGTCGAAGTCCGAAAAGGTCATCTTCGCGGCAACAAGCGGGAAAAGGAGCGGGAAAGATCGGGTATTGGAAAACAACTTCAACGGAGGCAAGGCACATCGAAAAACTGGTAGGTGAAGTTAAAATACGACGATTTATATCTTGAAAGTTGGTTCCAGAGAAGAAAGTTGAAAACGTAGCAAGTTTTCAACTGTTGTTACAGTCGTGTCGTCGACAACACGACTGTAACCATAGTCGTGTTTGATGAAACACGACTCATATACGATGCACTCATATACGGTTTTCAATATATCGTGTCTCACGGATTTGTAACTTATGTCGGGTTTTTAATGGCAGGTACGGATGGAGAAGATAGTTCTTTGTTTACACTACGATGGAGTTTTGACGGATTCTGGTAAGTACGTGGGCGGGATACGGAAGCTCCTGCCTATAGATACACGAGTAAAGTACCTGGAACTGTTGCAGCTAGTCGAAGAAAGATTACCGCTTAAGTCTACACCTGGTACATTAACTTTGTCATATCATGTTGAATCTGAAGAATACACATTTCTCCTTGAAGACGATAAAGACGTAGAGTCAATATTTATACTTCACAAGAGCAAGCAAGGCACAAATGGACTACTCCGCCTGTACGTGGAGTGGACTTCTACGGGCAATAACACCGAGACATCGACTCTCAATAAGGAAATAAATGCCAATGCGAATAACAGCCCGGCCGAGAGGCTACCAGAGGCAGAAGTGATGCCGGGCAGTAACACACCGCCGGAGAGGCTACCAGAGGCACAAGTAATGCCGGGCAGTAACACACCGCCGGAGAGGCTACCAGAGGCACAAGTGATGCCGGGCAGTAACACACCGCCGGAGAGGCCGTCCAGCCCGGGCAATAAGACACCCGCATCAGCAGTCGAAGGAGGAAGAGATGGGGACTATGCGAGGTGAGACTTCTAAGGCGCGGATACAAGCAACTCGTGTGCTATTATAGTCGACTATAATAGTACACGACTAAAAGGGTTATCGTGCCGTATTGAACACGACTATATACTCGTCGTGTTGAATCGTAGACGACTATAAATCAATTCGTGTTGCATAAAACAATACCTCATAGTACACGACTAAAAGGGTTATCGTGCCGTATTGAACACGACTATATACCTAGTCGTGTTGAATCGTAGACGACTATAAGTCAATTCGTGTTGCATAAAACAATACCTCATAGTACGTGCAATCGTTTTGTCAAGTCCATTCATACATGTTTTTGCCCGCAGTTTCGGAGATGGAGAAGGTGAAGATGAAGAAGATGATGATGAAGATTCCAGTCCAGATGAAGAAGAATTGTTGGATGAAGATGAATTACCGTGGTCTGCAGATGAGTGGGATGAGCCTCTTACAGTACCACATTTCAGCCAGCCATATCACACGCGAACATCAACCTCTAGAGGTCCAACGGCAAGAGACACATCTAAAGGGAAATCTGTCGCGTCGGAGGACGATGACTATCTCAATATTGAGGGTGATGGTGGTTGGGATTGGGGTACCTATTCTGCAAAGGCCGGTCCTTCAAAACATTGTGAAGAGGAGACGATGTTGACCGGAAGTTTGCAAGCAGAAGACTACGAGGCACAACTTACCTTAGGGGCTAGATTCGAAAGCGTCAAGCAGTTCAAGATGGTTCTAACTGATCTGGCAATCAAGAGGAAATTCATGTTCAAAGTAGCGGATGAGAGCAAGGACACATTCGCTGCAAGTTGCAAGGTTTCGGGGTGCAAGTGGTACATACGAGCGTCGAACAGACTTGATGGAGTCAGCGTAACAAGGAGGGAAGAACGGCATACATGTGACACTTCTCTAAGTTCGAAAGATCATCCATTGGCTTCTCACCTCTGGATCGCGAGGAAGTGTCATGGCCTCCATAAGGATTCAAACTCCATAAAAATCTCAAATATCCAACAATACATTGAGAAGCATTGGGGCGTCACCGTCAACTATAAAAGGGCATGGAGGGCGAAAGAGGAATTGATCCGATTGATCGATGGCAACCCTGAAGACGCTTATCGTATTTTGCCACAATACGGAAGGGAATTAGAGCGGTCTAACGCAGGTACACATGTGGTCATCGAAAGATCAGCTGATATACCTGATATCCCAATTGAGTTAGCCGGCTACGACTTCAGACGTGTGTTTTGGATGTTCGGCCCGGTTGCAAGAGCATTCCGAAGAACACTGAGACCGTTGCTCACGCTTGATGGAACATTCCTAAAAGGAAAGTACCCTGGAGTATTATTGGTTGCTACAGCAATCGACGGCAATCAACAATTAATGTGTCTTGCATATGCAATTGTGGATAAAGAGAATATCAAAACGTGGTAAGTTTAGAACCAGGAAAGACGACTGTATGAGTAGTCGTGTTAGGCACGACACGACTGGGCACACAGTCGTGTAATCGACAACACGACTACTCATCTAGTCGTCCTTTGCTTATAGACGACCTTGTAACAACCTGAAGCATTCTATGTTTAATATGTTTGTCTCTCACTTGTACAGGACGTGGTTCCTCACCTTACTTAAATGTTTTCTCTTTACGGACCCCCCGGCATCCCTGGACACTATTGTCTCTGATAGACAGAAGGGCCTTCTGAGAGCGGTCGCCGATGTCTTTCCCGAGGCTCACCATGGGTTTTGCCTCCGGCATATGGCCGCAAATATGCTTAATACTTGGAAGGATAAGTACCTGAAGGAACTCCTATTCCGAGCTGCAAAATGCTTCAGGAGACCAGAATTCGACGCTACGATGGAGAAGATGAAGGAACACAATGAGGCGGCCTGGAAATATGTTGACAATATTCCGAAAACACATTGGGCGAACGTCGAATATCCGGGTAAAAGGTACGGCACTCTCACGTCGAACGCGTCAGAAAGTGTAAATAATATGCTTCTAAAGGCAAGGTTTTGGCCAATAACTCGGTTGATCGAGCAAACGCGGGCGACCACAAGCGTCCATTTTCAGAGACGCCGAATAGAGGCAGACGGCCTACCGACTCTGTTAACAAAATATGCACAGAATCATATCAATCAGATGAGGAATCAGAGTGCTGGAACAGTTCGAGTTCAACCGCTATCATTACGGCAGTTTGAAGTGACATTTTTATACCATGTGGTAAGCATAAATTTGTTTTCTGTAAGAGACGCCTATAACAAAGTCGTGTCGTCGAAGACACGACTAGCCATACAGTCGTGTCTTCGACGACACGACTGTATTGTCGAATACACTAATGTTGTTCATGTTTTCGCATCAGGATGTTGTGGACCTTACGAATAGAACATGCACATGCGGCTTCTTCCAGAGCATGGGACTTCTGTGCAAGCACGCCATGGCATGTATTGATGAGAGGAGTCTGGAAGCGGTAGAATATTGTGAGAAGTGGTACTGCGCAAGTACGTACCGCACCACGTACGAAGAAGTAGTGTTCCCTACTTTAGACAGAAGTCAGTGGGGAAATTACGGCGTATTATTTAAATGCGAACCGCCAAGGCTTGAAGCTCCAAAGAAGGGCAGGAGAAAGACAAAAAGAATTGAGTCACAGCCCGATCCACCTGCAAGGCCACGTGCGAAATGTGGGAATTGTCGTGAAGTTGGTCACAACCGTACAAAGTGCACAAAAAGCCCCGTTCCGAAAGAACATCGAACGCGCAGGAAACGAAAACTTCCGCAACAAGGCAAACTGTCTACGAACGAGACAGCGGATGTACGCCGCTCCGGCTTACCTCAGCCCCCACCATTCTTCACTTAGGATGTAGTCAAAGTCTTGTATAGCGCAGAAGGTCTACCCAAATTAACATCTCTACTGTCGTGTATTGTGAAACACGACTACATATAACGTCGTGTTGAATCAGAGACGATTATATACGTAGTCGTGTTGTTCCAGAGACGATTATATGCGTAGTCGTTTTCCATCAGAGACGATTATATGAAACTAACCTGTTGTATCAAGGCCGTATTCACATTCATGATAGCGATATTTTGTCTACATCTGGTATGAGTCAAATATGTGAACTTTGTACATTAAAAATGAACTTTGTACAGTGAAAGAGTACGGCCGGAAGCCGTACATCTGGTATTTACAGGAAATGAACTTTGTACATTAAAAGAATGTGAATAAAATGAATTTGAAGTTATTCTTTATCCGGAAGCCGCAAAAAACCCTCAACTGTGACAGCATCTTTTGTGCCTTGTCCGGAATCGTCGTCAAACTCGCTGTTAATAAGCCCCCGAATCAAGGTTGAAGCGATGACTGGTCGCCACAGTCGTGTGATTGTGGACTGGTCAAACTCCGGGGGGTTCACATTGGACGCCAAATGCGCGACGTACATCATGATGAAGATGCCACAGTCTTTCGAATTTTGTTGCCACGGCGCTTTGGTTATCTGAGTCATCTTCCAGTCTAGCAAACCAAACCACCCCAGCTTGCCTGCTGTATGTCTGTATTTCCTCGCAGGTGCCTTCACAGTCTTCCTCGCCGTGCACCGAAGCTCAATCCGGTCAATCCGCCTGTTGCATGCAGGCGGAGGGAGCCGCGGGGGTCTTCTCAAGGTTGAAGATCAGAAATCCCGACGGATGCGCTTCAAATCGCCGCCTTTGTCCACTCTCCCTCAGTCGTGTCGTCGAAATCCAGCAGGGGGGCAGCTCGATATCGAGATGGGGGACGCGAATAGGCTCGAACTCGTCCGATTTTTATTCCGCCGGTTGAATCGCCGCTCCAACTCGCCGGTCGCCGGTGCCGTCGCCGATGGGAATCGCCGGAGAACTTCACACTCGAGGCGTGTTGTACACAACACGCCTCTTCGTACAGTGTTAACACGAAAAAATAGAAGAAAGGGCATTTTGGGTACATCAAGTCCAGATTCCGGGTCATATGAGATTTCACGGGAAAAACCTGGTAATATGGGAATATGAGATTTCGCGCCAGGTAATATGGAAAAAACTCCCTAATGACATAATCTCCTCACATGTTTCCACCAAAGGGTCAGGTGCATGTATTTTAAAATTTGGAAGGTGCGGATCCCCCTAGAACAAGTTGGGGAGGAGGCACGTGGGACAGGGAGGGAAAAGGGTAGACCAAAGAAGACCAAAAATTATCAGGAAGAAGACTGAAAGGAGTGTTCAATTGGTGATTGACAATCTGTGGGTCCTTCATGGACCAAGCATGTATCAATCACCTGGTGAGACTGACTTCTCCTGATGCGTACATAATAATTTCACAGTAGAGCAAGAAGAGGACTGTAGATGTCAGTCAAAGAAGAGAGGCTCAATGCTGAAAAGCCCACCTTTGACAATTCTTTTTTTGTTTTGGTTTTAGGGCATGCACAACCCCGAGTACTGCTATTCCTCCCGCTTTTTTTTTTCACGGCCATCTTGACGCTCTAGTCGAAATAAAATATGGGGCCTATAACGGCACGTAAGGTGGCCATGAAAATCAACCGGAGGAGAAGCATTTTTCAATTACTTGTACTAGAAAAACTTGTTCATACTTCATAGTGATGTCAGTCAATTTTAGTCATCGGAAACGTCAACAATGCCACTTCGGTTCGTACGGTTGGTACACGCCATTGCCCCACGTGGCGTATACCCATTGCCTGACTTGGTCTAACATTATTTTCCATGGAATTGTAACTTAACTGGAATGGCAAGATGGCCACTTGGGTACTCCGGTGTTATCATCTTGGACTGAGCTTTTTACATGTAACCTGACGCCAATTTTGGATTTCTCATGTTACTCGAAATCATCTCATTTCTTCCATATGATCCGGAAAGTACCAAAAATACCCTTATGTTTAGGTATAAGCACCCACACTCCGTTTTTCCATATTACCCGAAATAGGAGCGGCTACCCGGAGAAGCCCATGTTAGTCGGAGAAGAAGGCGTTCCGTCCGGCCTCTCCGCCCATATCATCGCCGGCGCTGGCACCGTCGAACTCCGGAAAGGTCATCTTCGCGGCAAAAAGTGGGAAAGCGAGCGGAAAAGACCGGGTATTCGAAAACAACTTCAACGGAGGCAGTGCACATCAAAAAACCTGTAGGTGAAGTTCAAATACGACGATTTTTATCATGAAAGTTAGTTCCAGAGAAGAAAGGTGAAAACTTAACAAGTTTTCAACTATTGTTACAGTCGTGTATTCAACAACATGACTGTAATAATAGTCATGTTTGATGAAACATGACTCATAGACGTTGCTTTTCACTCATATACAGTTTTCAATATATCGTGTATGACGGTTTTTTAACTTATATCGGTATTTTAATGGCAGGTATGGATGGAGAAGATAGTTGTTTGCTTACACTACGATGGAGTTTTTATAAATTTTGATAAGTACGTGGGTGTGAAACGGAAGTAAACGTGAAATGCCACCTGGGTCCTTAAATTTTGGTGGCATTTCACTGGTCAGTAAAGAGCTCACTTAGTCAAAAAGACCTTTTGGGTGATGTTGGATTTGGCTTTCCTCTTTTGGGTGCATAGGTCTTTCAGGAACTTGGCATAGGCAGGTACTTGTTTGATGGCATCTAATAAGGGAAGGTTTATCTTGACCTGCTTGAACACCTCTAAAATTTCCTCCATTCTTTGATGAGTCTTACTAAACGGGGAGGGTTTGTTGAGGCATTGGGGAAAAGGAGCCCTAGGGATATAAGATTTTTCATTAGTGGGTTCCGTAGGGGCATCCTGCTATGGTGGGAGACTAACCGAGACAGGTGGGGTAGGAGTGGGTTCTGTAGCTTTATACGGGGAAGTGGTTTCACTTGCATTACCCATGGATGGTTTTCTAACCTGATTATCAACTTGCTTACCACTCCTTAAGGTAGTGATGGCCTGTACCTGCTCATTTGGGCAATGGGAACCTTCGACTGCAAAATGTCCTCTAGGTTTCTGCTGTGGTTGGCTTGGCAGGGTACCTGCTTCCCTACGGTTCATGGATTGGGCTAGCTGTCCCAATTGGGTTTCTATTTTGGCAATGGATTGTGTATGAGAATGGACAAGCTGGGCCTGAGATTTTTGGTTGGTTTTCATCTCCGTTAGGGTGGCTAGTATTTGGCTCATCTGGTCTTCTAAAGATGGTTTCTTGTTGGATTGGCCAAATTGTGGAGTGGAGGATGATTGATCAGGTTGAGATTGGCTTTGGAATTCCTGTCTTGGGGCTTGATTAAAATTGGGCCCCTGGTTAGGTTGTCTCCAGGCGAAATTTGGATGATTTCGCCACCCCGGGTTGTAGGTATTTGAATAGGGGTTATTGGCTCTAGGATATCCTTGTGCAAAGTTGGCATGCTCCTGTACAAGATATGGATATTGTGAGGCAGAGGGGCAGTTAACTATGGTGTGCATAGGGGTGGCACAAATGGTGCAGGCATCATGAGAGGTTGGCGTATAAGGTGGAGTCTGTGAGAAAAACCTGTCAAACCTCTCTGTAAGGGATGCCACTTAGTGTTCTAGCCTCGTGGTGGCTTTGACATCATATATGCCTCCCCTTGAGGCATTCTTACTAGGTATATGGCCTTCAGATCTATAGAGGATAGTACTGTATAAAGAGTTTTCGCTCAAGTCCTCTAATAGATCCCAAGCATCATCAGGGGGTTTTTTCATGAATGCGCCTCCACAAGAGGCATCTATTAGGGTCTTATGCTGATCGCACACACCCTCATGAAATCTCTGTACTAATTGCCACTTGGGCACATCATGGTGGGGACAGGACCGGAGTAGGGCTTTCATCCTCTCCCAGCTTTCATGGAATTGTTCATTAGGTATCTGGGTAAAGGTGATGATTTCATGGCGGATCTTATTGGTCCACCCCACAAGAAAGTATTTCTTGAGGAATTCGGCCTGAAGTTCCTCCCAAGTGGAAATGGAGTTATGCTCAAGGGAGTATAGCCATTCCTTGGCCCTATCTTTTAAGGTGAAGGGGAACAACCTAAGGCGCACCTGGTCATCAGACAGTGTAAGTTTAAAAGTTGTGTAACCTCTAGGAAATTTTGGAGATGCCTATAGGGGTTCTCATTTAATTGGCCATGGTAGGTGGGCAACATCTGGATGATGTTGGGCTTAATTTCAAAATTAGCCACATTTTATGGTAATATTATGCAGGAGGGGGAGGTGTAGGTGGTAGGCCTGTAATAATCTTGTACGGTACAGGCATGAGGCACTACAGGATTCTGGTTTAGGCCATTTCCACCCCCAAGGTTCATGTTGTTTGCCATAGGATGGGTTTTAAAGATTGGGTTGCTGTGAGTTCTAAAGGCTCTAGACAGTCGCTCAGGATCAGGGTAAAAGGCCAGGTCGGGGTTCAGGGAACGACGACCATGCATGCACAATATAAAGCAATAAAACCTGTAGCAATCCTAATAGCGACAACTAGCATGTCATGCAATCCCACCCAGAATATGGAAAACACCAAGTACCCAGATTTATCTAAAAGAGAAAGGATAAGAGAATGTAAACTATCGGAAGGGATGGCCCTTCCAATGTTGGCGAGGATTCCACGTCTTCTCTTAATCCTGCCACAGAAGAAGAATGTAATTAAGCTACTGAAAAGAAATCTAATTTAAACTAGATTACTCTAAAACTAGCTATGCTAAGAATTCAGTAAACTATTGTGCCGTCCCCGGCAACGGCGCCAAAAACTTGATCGTTTAAATATAAACCCTTGCAAGTGCACAAGGCAATTGTACTACAGTGAGTATTAAAGGGTTGTCGAACCTCAGGGATAGACTAATATTTTACCAAATTCAATTGAAAGAAAGTTGCAGTTTTAATTAATCTAGAGAAACCAATAAAATTTAACTACTTTAAATCGGATTTTAATTAATATGGAGAAGATACCAAAGCAGAGAATCTAATCCACCACTAGACGTGCAATTACTACTATCAATTATTATTACGCTCAAATTGACATGATATGGTAACTTGTGTTCATGGTCAGACACACAAATCACAATGAATTCACTCACGTTCTTAGTCGGACACGAGAGTTCATCCACTATAAATTAATGTAGGTAATTCTATCCTTGGTTGGGCATAGAATTATCATTTGGGTTAATGATCATATCCTTGGTCGGGCATAGAATTAACACCAGCCTACTTTTAGCTAAGCATAGGAATTAAAAAGATTTAATTTCATGCATATCAATCAAGTCTATGGTCAAACACTCAAAAGAAACTCATGAAATAACATTAAGCAAAATCATATCAATTGTATTAAATAAAACAAACAAGAGTAATAACACAAATCTAGGGCTTCATCTACGCCTTGGACAAGGATTTAGCCGGCCATCGGACGAGAAGAACGCTCTTGATTTGAAGGAGTCATCATTTACTATTCACCAGAAAATACGGTTCAAAATCACTGTAGCAAAGTATCGTTCATGCGTAGGTACTATTCATCGTCTTCTCTGTTCGACAGTTACTGTAGCAAATGGCAGAGTTATTGTGGCAGTCCAAAATCGATCCTTTTCCGGCCAAAGTTGCGCCCTTTCTTCCTCTCCTCCGGTGGCTCCTCCTCCTCCTCCTCCTCTCTCTCTCTCTCTCTCTCTCTCTCTCTTCTGGCCAAAGTCCCCGGATTCCGGCGACAATCGCACCAAAAACTAGTCCTCTTCAACAATTAATGTGTCTTGCATATGCAATTGTCGATAAAGAGAATATCAAAACGTGGTAAGTATAGAAGCAGGAAACACGACTATTCTAACAGTCGTGTTTTGGATGACATGACTGGGCACACATTCGTGTCTTCGAAAACACGACTACTCATACAGTCGTGTTTTTATACACGACCTTCTAACAACCTGAAGTATTCTGTGTTTAATATGCTTTGTCTCTCATTTGTACAGGACGTGGTTCCTCACCTTACTAAAATGTTTTCTCTTTACGGACCCCCCGGCCTCTCTGGACACTATTGTCTCTGGTAGACAGAAGGGCCTTTTGAGAGCGGTCGCCGAGATCTTTCCCGAGGCTCGCCATGGGGTTGCCTAAGGCATATGGCCGCAAATATGCTTAATACTTGGAAGGATAAGTACCTGAATGAACTTCTATTCCGAGCTGTAAAATGCTTCAGGAGACCAGAATTCGATGCAACCATGGAGAAGATGAAGGAACACAATGAGGCGGCCTGGAAATATGTTGACAATATTCCGAAAACACATTGGACTAACGTAGAATATCCGGGTAAAGGTACGGCACTCTCACGTCGAACACATCCGAAAGTGTAAATAATATGCTTTTGAAGGCTAGGTTTTGGCCAATAACTCGGTTGATCGAGCAAACGCGGGCGACCACAAGCGTCCATTTTCAGAGACACCGAATGGAAGTAGACGGGCTACTGACTCCATTAACAAAATATGCACAGAATCATATCAATCAGATGAGAAATCAGAGTGCTGGAACAGTTCGAGTTCAACCGCTATCATTCCGGCAGTTTGAAGTGACATCTTTATACCATGTGGTAAGCATAAATTCATTTTCTGTAAGAGACGACTATAACAAAGTCGTGTGTTCGACGACACGAATATCCTTGGAAGACACTGATGTTGTTCATATTTTCGCATCAGGATGTTGTTGACCTTACAAATAGAACCTGCACATGTGGCTTCTTCTAGAGCATGGGACTTCCATGCAAGCACGCCATGGCATGTATTGATGAGAGGAGTTTGGAACCGGTAGAATATTGTGAGGAGTGGTACTGTGCAAGTACGTACAGCACCACGTACGAAGAAGTAGTGTTTCCTACTTTAGACAGAAGTCAGTTGGGAATTACGGGGTTTTATTTAAATGCGAACCGCCCATGGTTGAAGCTCCAAAGAAGGGCAGGAGAAAGACAAAGAGAATTGAGTCACAGCCCGAGCCACCTGCAAGGACAAGTTTGAAATGTGGGAATTGTCGTCAAGCTAGTCACAACCGTACAAGGTGCACCAACAGCCTGGTTCCGAAAGAAAATCGAAAGCGCAGTAAACGAACACTTCCACAAGAAGGCAAACTGACTACGAACGAGACATCGCATATACGCCGCTCCGGCTTACCTAAGCTCCCAACATTCTTCACTTAGGATGTAGTCAAATTCTTGTATAACGCATATTAACTTATACCGAAATGTACGCCTGTAAAGAAAAAGAAAATCAGAAATGAAAAAATAATCTTTCAATGCATCATCCGTGTATTCCATTATACCCGAATATTATAGTACACGACTATCTATACCGTCGTGTATTGTGAAACACGACTATTTACAAAGTCGTGTCGGCTAGTACGCGACTATATATACAGTCGTGTTGCATCAGAGACGATTATATACGTAGTCGTGTTGCATGAAGGCCGTATTCAAAGTGATGCTTGCGATATTTTGTCTAAAGCAACCATGCGTCAAAAATGAATTCGAATTAATTGAAAGAGTACAGTATGTACACCAAAGAAGCTTTGTACAATAAAATAATATGAATAAAATGAATATGAATTTATTCTTTATCTGGAGGCCGCATAAAACCCGCAACTGTGACGGCATCTTTTTCGACTCTTCCGGAATCATCATCAAACTCGCTGTTAATAACCTCGCGAATCAAGGTTGAAGCGATGATTGGTCGCCAAAGTCATGTAATTGTCGACTGATCAAACTCCGGTGGGCTGACATTGGGCGCTAAGTGCGTGACGTACATCATGATGAAGATGTCACAGTCTTTCGAATTCTGTTGCCACGACGCTTTGGCAATCTTAGTCATCTTCCAGTCGAGCAAACCAAACCACCCCAGCTTACCTGCCATCACAACGTTCATGAACTACGTGAATTTGTCAGCAGCTTTTCTGTGATGTGGATATAACTGTAATCTGCCAGACAGCGGGTTGTAGAAGCACCATACACAGTGCGGGAAATGTACATACACGAGGCAGAAGTGGGAGCCGGTGCGGATTGGGAAAAATGCATAGAACATGTTCCTGTTCAAGCCGTCGAGCATCCTCCCGAGCTTTTTTATCAATTTCGCATTATTTCCTCCTTCTTTGTACTCCTGCGAAACCTCAAGAGAGTCAAACAACGATGCTGAAAACATGATACTTAATTACTTATCACTCCTTATGCAGGGAACACTTACGTTGTCGAATATCTCTTTGAATGCATGGCATCCAAAAAATGCCCACGGATACTTCATCCGGTCTCTGTCATTACGCTCCCTCAATAGACTTAAAAACGCATCGATAACCTATAGAAAAACATCCACATGAGTCATAACAGTCGAAGTAAGGCAATATACAACTTCTAATTAAAAGCCGATTATTGTATATACGACTTTCATGATAGTCGTGTCGTCGATAGACACGACTATGCGTAAAGTCGTGTTTTGCAAAGACACGACTATGTGTAAAGTCGTGTCTTCGAATACACGACATAACGTCAACTCGCATATTTGAAAAGGCAAAAGAGGAAAACATATGGGGAGCATAGGTTTACTTACATTGGTGTTTAAAACTGTTGTCTGTAGGAGGGATACATAGTCGTCATCATATAGCGTTGGGATTGGATAAGCCTTCCTCGGATTGGCGAGCCATCCATCTATTGCCACTCTATCCCGCTCTAACAATACCCCCATGTCGAAGCATAACTCCAAATCGGCATAGTTTTCGGGGAGTGCAATTACAGACTTACGCTTTTGAGGGGTTAGGAGGACATTGATGTCAACAGGCTGGGATGCGGTTAAGCCAGTGGCCTCTTGATCGTTTAAAATTAAACCCTTGCAAGTGCACAAGGCAATTGTACTACAGTGAGTATTAAAGGGTTGTCGAACCTCAGGGACGGACTAATATTTTACCAAATTCAATTGAAAGCAAATTTTGTTTTAATTAATCTAGAGAAAGCAATAAAATTTAACTACTTTTAAAATAGATTTTAACTAATATGGAGAAGTGCCAAAGCTTCGAATCCACCACACAATAAATCAGCTTATCGTCTCTCTCTTTTGAATAAATTCCTAATTGGCTAGTATATTCCTCTCGGACATATACTTGTCAATTCAAAATGTAGTGCTCTCCTCTCGGACGTAACACATAAGCAATTAAAATATGGAACTGTGATCTATCTCTCTCGAGCATAAACCAATGAAATCTTATTCCTTTATAACACCTTAGTCTACTCACGTTCCTCTCGGACACGCAAATATTCCTCGGATTGAAATTAACAAGAATTCACTCTAGCCTCTCTCGAGCACATAGAATAAATCTCAATAAATTAACAGTGATTCTATAATAAGATTCATACACCAATCAAGGTAAATTAAGATTAAGATGAAAGAAAACGATACAACCAATTTACTCGGGTTTCATCTACGCCTTGGACAAGGATTTAGCCGGCCATCGGACAAGGAGAACGTTGTTGATTCGTTGGCGTCGTTTTTTGCACTATTCACCGGAAAACACTGTTCACCGGAAAATACTATTCATCGTCTTCTCCGTTCGGCAGTTACTGTAGCAAATCCAAATCAGCACCTTTTCCGGCCAAAGTTGTGCCCTTTCTTCCTCTCCTCTTCCCTCCGGAAGCTCCTCCTTCTTCCCCGGCCGAGATCACGCCGGATTCCTCTGTTTTCCGGCCGCAAAAATCCTCTGTTATTCTCTGTGTAAAGCTCCAAAATCTCCTCCGGCGACTCTCTGTTTTTATAAGCGATTCTAGCTTCCAAATCCGATCCTTAGTCAATTCCTAATCAAGGAAGGAGTCCAAATCGAAGCTTTCCAATTCCGGCACGATTCTCTGCTTTGCTTTCCCGATTTGAGCACGGCTCGTTTCCTCCGTCGTCGCCTTCGTCCGAACCCAACCTCCGTCGTCCGACCGTCGTAATCGTCGCCGCCCACCGGCGCGAACCTTGTCGGTCTCCGTCGCAATCCTCTTCCTCGTCACCGGCACCGGCGAAGCACCACCGCCATCGCCGTCTCAAACAGAGCTCTGTTTTGTTTTCTGTTTTGTCAAGTTCCGCCGCCGCCGTGCCTCGCCGTCTCGCCTTCACCGTCAAAATCACCGTCGCCGTCGAAACCCTCCGCCGCGGTCTCGCCATCTCCTCCACCGGCGCTGTATCGCCGGTTATTCTTCACCGGCGCTCGAGCAGAGCTCGAGCGCCTCCTTCTGGACGAACGGCCCGAGCTTCGGCTCGGGCCGGTTTTCCTTTTTTTTCTTTTTTAAACTGAACCGGACCGGAACGGGGCCGGTCATATTTCCTTTTTTTTTTAATTTTTTCTTTCAAAAACCCGTTGTATCGATCTCATCCATCCAATCTCATCTTGACGGTTCTTCTCTTGAATCGCGCCTCTTTCGCGTACGATATTTCAAATGATCATAACTTTTTGCTCAGAACTCCGAATTGCGAACAGTCAGTGGCATTGGAAAGCTGACTTCGTGTACTTTAACATGAAGCTTAAATCAGTCCCATCAGAGATATGCAATCGAAGTTATTAATATTCAATCATTAGAGTCGCGTTTTATCCCATTTCTGCGTTTTGCTCTTGTTTCCTACAAAAACCAAAAACTATATTAAAGTAGCAATAATTCTAATCAAACACTCGCAGAAACATAAGTTTAGGAGATAATAAAATGCATATTTCATATATAGATCACCTCTGCCACCTCCTCTTCCTTTGCCTCTTCGTCGTCCTTCACCTCCTCCTCCTCCGTCGCCTCTTCCTTCACCTCCTCCTCCTTCTCCTCCTCCATCGCCTCTTCGTCGTCCTTCACCACCTCCTCCTTCGCCTCCTCCTCCTCCGACGCCTCTTCCTTCACCTCCTCCTCCTCCATCGCCTCTTCGTCGTCCTTCACCTCCTCCTTCTTCTCCTCCTCCATGACCTCAATCTTGGGAGGTCGTCAATATAACGGTGCAAAGAGGGATGAACCGCTCTAGTGCTGTGTGGAAATAGCACCGTGCAGAAGAGGAGGCAGATGATCATCCTCGCCATGTCCTCCTCTTCCATCTTCAGTTCGCACGCGCTAAGCTTGTCTATGATTTCTCAATGTGTGGAATTTCCGCTCTCCTCGCGGCGAAGTACTTTCTGAAGAATTGACCTTCATAAGTGCTTTCTGAAGAATTGACCTTCATAACTCGTCTTGCTTACCGCCTTTTTACCTACTTGTTAGTCATGTTTTCTAACGATGAGGAGTTCGAGCAATAGAAGCACAAAAGGAAAGATCTCAATTTAGAAAGCTGCTTGAAGGGAAATTGCCGAATCGGGCAAGACGAGTTACAGACCTGTTTCAAAATGGTAAGTGCCCGAATTTCTATTCGATTGGAGGTTTGAAAAGGGTGGAATTGGATCAGCAAAAGGAAAGGTTTATTTTTTTTAGCAGTCTATATAAACAGACACAGAGCAACAGAGAAGGGGTTTTCTACAGGCCGACTGGAGGAAGACGACCGAGAGCAATTACAGTTCCATGTTGCATTTTTTTCTTCAATTTCAAATTGTAATTTCAGTTCCATCGTTGTGCTTTTACTTGGAGTTTAGCGATCACAGAACAGTCGACTGTCAGAAAAGGAATAGAGCATTGTGTTTTATTTTCTTAACTCAAAAATTTATGTAAGTTCAATTTTATTTTCTTTTATGTCAATGAGTTTAATTATGTATTTTGTATGCGTTTTAGTTAATATGTGTGGTTAAACTAGTTGCTAAGGCTAGGATGAGGATGTAGTAATTGTGGAGAATGTATGATATGTTAAAAGATGATTTTTTCCCTAGAATTGTGCGATAATGCTTAAACTTCCTGTTGTTAATTGCGTAGTTAATTACGGATATAGCATCAATCATGTTACAGATATAGCAACAATCATGTTCTTGCTATGATTTGAAATTACTAATATCAATGCATGCTTGTTTTAATTGACTAAATAACAAATAGGATACTAGTTGTGATTTACTTGTAAGTGGATATATCTAGTTATTTAAATTGTTAATTTAAATAGCATGAAGGACGTGAATTTTGTATGAGTAATTGTGTGTTAAAGTAACATCTCCCGTAACAACGTGAATAGGATTCTAGATTATTGCGAGTAATTAGAGAATGAGAAATGATTGAAAGGTTAGGGTTCTCTATAATTTACTGCATGCCGATTCCAAAGCCTTAGTACTTTATTAATTTGATAAAGTTCAGATTTTTATTTCATTATTTAATTTCATTAGTCGTTAGTTAGTTAATCAATTTCTATAAATTTCATAATTTATTCAAGGTTTTAATTAGGATTCGATTAGATTTCCGCTATACAAGTCATTGTGGGTTCGACCTCGTAAAATTGTGCGATTGTACTGCAAACACGATTTGTACACTTGCGAGTAAAATTAAGAGATTAATTAAAACAACAACAATAAGAGTTTGATAATCAAAATACAAGTTTATGCACTACTTAACATAAGAAAAAGCTATTATATGCATTACAACATAACCAATTATCCATCAAATCCTTAATAATCAACAACATAAGTATAAGCATTACAACCATTTGTTTTTTTAGTATATCATTAAAAATTGATATATCGCCAATATATCGACAACGGATGTGGCCCAATACTGATATATCGGCAATGCGCGACAACGTTCCTTGATGAGGATCAAAATCCCAATAGGAAATGGTGGATATCAGCTATGATCTGTCACATGTGCTGACATTTACAAGCTTAAGCATATCCTGGGTATCCAGCAAACTCGCATAGTAAATATGAGGCAGCCAGACTTAAGCTCAAGCAGATTAAAAGCTAACTAATAGAGCCATGGACACTTTGAGAACTAAGTTCAGACTTCATGAAGTAATTAACAGGGCATTAGAATTCGCCTCTTTGACAATTTTTGTTACCAGATAATTGACAAACGAGTTGTCAATCAACTAACTATGTCCTCATTTCGAATCTCCATTCTCTTAGCCGTCCACAGAGATTATATTCCTACTTAACCGGCACAAATGTTGTGTTTCATGTATGCACCCCAGGGGATTCACGGTTGGGATACAATGCTCTAATTAAGAGGCATGTTACCCTACCCCTTCTAGTCGAGTCATAAGGACTCAGACATCCCCTCATTATAAAAAAAAACTCCCTTTATGCGCAACTACTATTAACATAAGGTTTTTCCAAATGAACTTTATATGTTAATAATGAACTTTATAGAGAGATTCTAAGTTTTGTCTGAATCCATGTTGCTTTGCAACCGAACCTTATTTTTTTAGCTTTGATGAAGATTGATTCCCAGTTAATAAACATTTTTTATAATAGTTAATTAACATTTTTTATACAATAGTTAATTAACATGTTAGAATTGAAAGTTATACTAACATGGAGATCATGCGGTGCACGCTGGCCCAGCTGTGAGGACTGTGCATATTGGGTCCAAAATGAGCTGCTTCCCAACCCAAGCCGCCGGATTGAAAAGTAGTTACGTGCATGCTCCGTCCAACTTCATTTATGGCCAACATTGTGGTGAGCTCCCAGCCAGCCTTCCGGTTGGTCTTCCATCTAGATCTCCTAAGATGACTATTGCCAAAAAATGAGGAGTACATGATTGTACCTCAGTTTTAATTAACCAGGTAAAGTTTACCGACAGTGATTATGCTGTCTAGAGGTCCTATCTATGATCAGATGTTAGAGTGAAGGAAAAGTGGAATTGAAGAAACAATGACTCATTATATAGCTAAAATGGTATATTTATTAAGCTTGTTTTTAAACTAATGGAAGAAAAGTAGACTCATTATATTGCTGTTTTAGTGAAAATATGTATTGGTTTACAATTACGGCTACACACTTGATGATGCGCTGATCAGAACAATGCATGTTTATGTTTAACCTTTCTAAATACATGAAACAGTGACTAGACAATGTTACGTAAATAATTAGCGTAAAGAAGAAGAAGAATGCAGGGTTATTTGTGTCTGTTAAAGCTGATAGATAATGTACGATTATATCTAAGGTTGGAATATTTTATCGAATCATATGTCCAAGTATCTTTCGAAGAAGTCAGCAAGTGAGGCCTAAACTATCGCAGTCACAGGTTAAACTAATCCCAACATGCTTTAAAAAATATTATCTAATCGCAGATGAATCCAACATCTCTAATCTAAAACAGATTTGAGGTGGGATTTGCCTAATTCTAGTCATGCTAGTCATATTTAATCACAATTTTCCTATGATAAAATCTACATTATTTATTTGCATATAGGTTTTTTATTCAACACATGCATAACAAAAGAGACTAGTTTATCTGAGATCATTCTCATGTAGCTTGCATGAGCCAAGCCATCTCCATTGACTGGGTAGGTAAGTGTGAATCAACACCGCCATTAGATCTTGATTTGATGGATTAATATTTGATGTAACTCAAGCACATCATAATTATAATTAAATAGCATATTTTCCCAACATATAACTCAAGTACATCATAATCATAATCAAATAGCGTATTTTCCCAACATGTAACTCAAGCACATCACAAAAAAAAAGGACTTCAAAACATGTCACAAATGTAACGTGTAAAAAGAGTGGCGATTAGATTGGCCAACAAATACATATTTGCATATCAAGAGTGCTAGAGAGGATATTAAGACAAGCACCAAATCACATGCTGAAGCATACGATCGCAAGGGGCTGGCAGGCAGGGACAGTTATATCACTATCGCCCGCTGCTGATAGTGCCCAAATTCACTTGATAGAAGTTTACAAATCCACTTCGACTAGTGACAATACAATGGCGGCGGACTTGTTCGTGCCTAGTATATTATGATGCTTAATCATTTTGTCGCTATTCTTGCTTTTGATTCCTTTGCATGATATCATCGTTGGGACATCCTCAATATTGGCAGCTTCAGATTTCATGGCTGACTAGTAGCATGAATGGTACATCAAAATCATAAACAGCTTCAGATCTCATGGTTGACTAGTAGCAAGAATGGTACATCAAAATCATAAAAGGGACTCAATATTGGCTCCAGATTTCGTCTGACTAGTATTTAGATACTGACTCCTCTCAATATTGGCCCCAGATTTCATGTCTGACTAGTATTTAGATACTGACTCCACAACAAGCACGTAGTCGTTTTCTTTGTTAAAAGTTAAAACCACGATGATTGTACTTTTCAGACCATTTGTGGGCGGACAAAGGGTCAAAATATACCAAGTGTTTGTCTGTCCCGTGCGAGAAAGGGACAGGCAAGTACCAATTGCGGCAGAACTGACCAGCTTCCACGAGCAACTTCGGAACAATTTCAGCATATTAAGTGGCAAAATTTTCATTATATCTTTCCTTTAGCACAAGGAATTGACAAGAAAAATTCAATGTTTTTTACTCTATAAAGAATCTTAAAACATTTGACAGATCAACTGCTTCAGTAACATTCACATAATTCTACAATTTTGAAGCTGTCTATTTTAGCTCCGAAGCATTGGTAAGAATCAATGCGAAGGAATAGACAAGAAATTTTTAATGTTTTTTCTCAATGAAGAATCTTAAATTGTTTGCGAGATCAACAGCTTCAGCAACACCTCACAGAATGCTGCATTTTGAAGAGCATATTTAAGCTCCTAATGGCAAGAATTGATGTCCAATTATATATATCAGTATAGTAACCTTCAAATCCTGTTACCAAGCAAATCGGCTCCCGGTGCCATCAAGAAAACGGTCAGTATGCCACCCTTTCTTCTGTAGGTCAGACAAAAACGAGGGAAACACGCTATTCATCTTCTCATAAGCCTCTTGCAGTGCAAGATCGCTCGGCACATCTTTTGTTTTCTCCATGTCTGCTGCATAAGCGGCAACCATCCAGCCTCTCAAGGCATCTTCACCTGTTGCACTGTGCTCCAATACCATATCAGTACAGTCATTTTCTCTGTTTATCAAAAATTTCTCGGCAGGGAATGTTTCTCTCAACTCCCTAAGTCTGGAAGGCTTCTTTACAGCCTGGCGCAGAGGCCTACCAACCTTCACCCGTCCAGCATCTTCAATGAGCCGGTTCGGGAAAAGGAGATCCTCTTCGTATCTTAAGTCTCCTGGGCTCGATATTTTCCCAGTCTGGAAACATTTCGTATCAGTTATAAATGGGTACTTATTCTTCACAAAAAGATTTTGACAATACTAATATACTACCTTAAAATAATTTGCCACAATTAAAGCAGTTCGCTGAGGATTTAATGTGTTCACAGGAGCTGCTCGCATTTCCTCAATTACACTATATATATGTATAGCAGATAAGAGAGGGCTCACCAGCATCTACAAAGAAGCAACATCAAACAATCATATCTAAAATCGTTCATCCATATTGCAGTGGCAAGGAAAAGAGACATTGTAAAGCAAGTAGACTCAATTTTAGGATGATTTACTAGCGCATTATAACAGCCATTATTCAGTAATAAAGATGCATCCTACTAATTCTCTTCTTTTTTCCTTTTCAACATTTTGATGCCATATATGAGACTAGGACAGAGAGAAGCTTTCGCTTGTCAGGGTTGGACTCCCAAAAAAAATTATAGTCGCACAAAAGTGTTCACATCAAATTCTATCCCTTATGTGCCAGTTTAGTATGCTGAAGGTTATATAACAAGACAATAAAATTCAAGCTTTACCTTGTATGCCAACTTTACGTTCTATAAAAAACTTTACGTCAATTTTCTATGGGCTCTGCAGTCCTACATATATACATTTCAAGGTTCCATCAGAAAGGAGGTTATGATCCCTAAGGTTTCAAGCAGTCACTGAAAATAGCAGTGTAAAACTTTCTCTCTTTATTCTGCTGACAGTAGGTAGCTAAAGCTTTCTATGATCCATAAGACTTCAAAAAGTAACTAAAAATAGCATTGTAGAACGACAAAACTCTCTCCTTATTCTGTTGTTGATAGTTGGTAGCTAAAGATTTTCAGTTTCAACAATAAAACCTTGAAATGTTATTCATATATTCAGGACTGCAGAGCCCACGGAGATAAAACATAGAATTTTATATCAAACTGCTTAACAAGATGGAGTAGCTACAATGTTGTGAACACGAGAGGGTCACAATAGGTGAAGGTGAAGTAAGACGGACGACAGAAGAGAGGAATATCTGGCTGCCATATGGGCTTGGGCCTTAGTCCTACTTAACAAGAATTGATAATAATAGGGCCTTATGGGCCAGCCTAAAATAATAAAAGCAAACCAAGAAAAAAGAATAAGCCCATGATAAAACATGGTAAATCACAACATACAGCATACATAATTATCATGTCCAAAATGGTACCTTTCCTTGCATAGATGAACAAACAGTAGACGCTAACTGCATTCCTACGCCTATGCCAACAACATTAAAGAGAGTTGATATGGCCTCCCCTTTTGCAAACAGGTCACTTAGGTTACCTTCTTTGGCAAAAGAAGAATATATTGGTAACCTGGTAGCTCTTGCAGCAACAACTGCCATTCCCTATCAAATTCAGAAGGCAAATATACTTTGTCAATGTGCAGGATAGTGTAGAAAATAAAAGAAACATCCACAAGCAAAATGCAGATTGAGAACTATGTCCCGTTGATCAATCAAATAGGAGATATCTATAGTGCTCACAAAAACATTCATAATCTTTTAGCAGAAACATTAAAGTAAAAGGATATTGTAATCACAGCAAGTGCACCTTGGCAAAATTTCCTATCCCAGCCACTTCAAGGAACAGATGTGGACACATCGGAGAAAGAACTTCTAAGCCCGTTCCAAGATCGTACAGTACGTCAGCTGCAAGGAAAAACAAAAATCATGGAAAAGAAGGAAACAATAGCAACACCTTTTTAACAAACCAGTGGAATGTTTTACAAAGCTGATTCACCATGAAGCCCCTAGTAATAGTAATTTAGATTGGACCATGCAACTGGGTAATTGAACCACTTTCACCGTACAGTGGACCCTTTTCATACAGTGAAAACTCCTAATGAGTCCTGCAACTGCAATACTATCTACCAGCTCGCTATAATCATTCAACCGCTTACAGCAGATGGTAGCAAACTGGCTTATTCAGTCCCAAGTTTATGAGTTACAATCCACTCATGGTCCCTAACTTATTTGGTCTTGGTTACCAATAAGGACCTTCATTTACTTCCTCTATTACCTATGGAAGATATCTGTATACAAGCAAAGATACAGCAGCCAAATTAGGGTGAGGTGATATATCAGAAGGGAGAAAAGATTGAGATAGAACCTTATGTTCTTTATTATCTTCATAATCAAGTTTGGGTAATGGCATCTTGTCCTTTATCTTGCTTGTCACTTTTCAGTTCATGACCTGGTGCATTTATGTAACTCCAATGGATGGGAAGGCGGAACTCATTGCAATTTTAAATATATATAATATATAGATGTTACCTGTACACTTTTTACTTTTTATCCATCTACACAAGTTGTATCTTATTAAAGTAAAGCTGAAGTTAGCATTACCTAAAAGCTCGTCTGACAAAACCTATGCATTAAGCATTTCTATTTCCTAAACCCGTTTAGATATCCTAGATTTTCTTGTTTAGATTCTTCCAACAGTTAGGAGAAACTGTTTATAAGGTTTGCATCAATTTAACTCATTATTCAATCAAATGGCATCCTTCTTCAGGGGTAATAGTGTTATAAGAAAAGAAGTCTATACAACTATATGAACATTTTTAGTTTGTATGTGTGCTTCATTTCTTAGATCAAAGAATTGCTAAACTGACTAAGAACTTGTTTGGACCCGACAAAGTATAACCAGTTCTTTCCGGTGACACCCAGGAACGTTTTTCAAACACTGCCTAAAGGTCATGGATAGACAAGACAAATCAGAACATAGATTTCCTAGTAGTACAGATGCGTGGTTAACTTGCCCGGCTCCCCAGGTGAGGTATACCCTGTTGTTAAGTCGAGGCAAACTCCATTTGAAAGAGTTTTATTTACAACTCGTGCAACTTTGCACGCCAATCGGGATCCAGCTGGTTTCAACTGGCCAGATTCCTCGTTGATGTGGTGAATTTCCTAGTCGACCAGGCCATGACAACTATGACTCAAATAAGGATGTCAAAGTCAAATACAAAGATTATTCCAATTCAAAGGGAAAAAACAAACAGACAAGACAAGACAAATCAGAACATAGATTTCCTAGTAGTACAGATGCCTGGTTAACTTGCCCGGCTCCCCAGGTGAGGTATACCCTGTTGTTAAGTCGAGGCAAACTCCATTTGAAAGAGTTTTATTTACAACTCGTGCAACTTTGCACGCCAATCGGGATCCAGCTGGTTTCAACTGGCCAGATTCCTCGTTGATGTGGTGAATTTCCTAGTCGACCAGGCCATGACAACTATGACTCAAATAAGGATGTCAAAGTCAAATACAAAGATTATTCCAATTCAAAGGGAAAAAACAAACAGACCCAATATTCTCCAACGTTTTGGTTCTGAGTCCATCCTTGCACCCATATTGCTACATATTAGTTTTCCTACATGCTGCATCCCATCCTTCAACACCTGAAACAAAATCAATTTCCTCTGAGAAAATAATCAATGGAAAAATGTGTCTAAAATGATCCAAAGAAACCTCCTACCCAACTAATGGCAGTGGCTTGTGCAGCTGTTGGTCGCAAGCCTGCAGCAAATAGCAATGACTGCATAGGATTAAGAATTTTCAGAGCCACGGCACATGGTGGAGATATCAGTTATGACATAGATACATATCTCAAAATTAGTTACCGGAGAATCATGTATTATCTCAATAAAAAGCAAAGGCTTGACACAATAAGAAACAAAAGAAAACCTGCGTTGACAAAACGGATAATGCTGCACTTGAAAGGTGTTGGAGTGCTCGAAACTGAGTATATCTCAGGTATCCTTCATTAACACTACAAATCAGCAAGGAAGTTGCATTCAGATGAAAATAAAGACTTTCCTGCCTTTGATGCTCCAAAAAATGACAAAACTTTTAACCATAAACAGAGCCCTTTCTGTTGCAATTGCCACAACATCTCAGAAATTCAAATGCTAAATGATTGTTCAACCCCCTAACCTCCCATCATTTACACGTGTGGGTGTACAGATTCACACACGTGTGTCATGTGCACATGCACACAGACAGAAAGACAGAGAGAGAGAGAAAGAGAGGGTTCACTAACCTGTAAGGATAACCTGATGGAAAAAACTTGCTCAGAAAAGATTCCACCGTTCTCTGTACAACTGGCCTTGAATCCTCAATGGTCTTCACCTATACTAGAGAATAATCACTATCAGATCTGATCATCTACCGAAACATTTCAGTCAAAATACTTAAAGCCAGTCTCAGCTGTATTATACAACGCTTCAGCACAGCATCTACTCGCTTTCAAGCATTCTCACATTCAAATTAGATTCGTCAGTAAAAACATACAGACACACTCAAGACATTCTGAACAACAGGGAGATCGACAATTGTTATGCATGTATTCCCACGCGGTGCAACAATGATCATATAGACTCAACTATAAAACTTAGATCTCAAGTCCATACAGAAACCAATATCGAAGTGTAGTTTATGTTCTTGAGCTTCAATTGGATGTAGTTTGTCAATACCAGTATGAAAAAGAGTGAAGATATAAGCAGACCTACTAAAGAGACATGTAAAAAATGGAGGCAGATTAATCACTACTGAGATAAGTTCATTAAAAAAAGACAAAAAATGGCCCAAACATGGTAATTGAAATACAAAATAGCTGTAGATGTTAAGAATTTCAACAACAAAATTGTAAGATACGGAAATCTTATTTATTTATTTATTTTATATTCAACACCTCCCTCGCATGCAAGGGTCCACCAAGCATGCCACGTGGGACACAATTGGGTATGAACGCCTCCAACAAGACATGACCCCAGGACCTCCCAGAACCTAGAGCTCTGATACAATGTAAGATAACCAAGTTTCCCAAAAGCTCAAGCTTTTGAGAAACTTGGATATCCTAGAGAAATAACATGCACTTTTAACACAAAGTATACAGCCAAGATAACAGTTCATAATTAAGTGGAAAGCGAACTCAAATTCTAGCGACACACTGAAATGTTTACAAAAAACAATTAGACCTAAAATTGGAGTAAATTCTTTTGTGTTAAAAGTCGAAGCTCTCTGTCATTTCTAACACTGATTCAAGTAAATTCCTTCCTCCCACAACTCATTCAGTTCACATCAAAGCGACTCCAGCCACCTCTTCAAGTACCAAAGCAGACAACAACAAAGTCATTGATTTACAACACATAACAAACACATAATGTGAACTTTATTTACGTTCACACAACACAAAATAAGCAAGTCCAGAAGGCATGGAAACGTTACCGAGAGGCGGCCATGGCTGTCGAAACGGCAGAGAGTAGACAAGGAATCATGGGTTTCTATCCAATAATCCGGGCGCTGCGGCTGCAAGGATTTGTCCGGCTCCTTCTTCCGGAGCTTCATCTTTTCCTTAAGAAAACAAAACAAAAACAAGTCATGGAAATTCCTTCTAATGAAAAGAAGAGCTGAAAACAGAAAGATGAGGATGAAGTGGTGCAGAAGAGAAACTGGGATTACCAGAAGAAGATTCATGGCGGAGCAAAGCAGAGACGAGGGTCGGGCAAGGGCGGGATGCGTCCAGGCGTCGGAATGAAAGCAAATGATAAAATTCTTGTCAAAACCATAATAAAGGGTCTCAGGTATCCTGAATTTTGGAATTCACTTTAAGTTCGCATAATTTACAAACTTAAGTCCCTATGGGAAGGATTGAAATTTTTCTACTTTCATCTTTTATTGAGTGAAATATATGTGATTGGGAAGGTGCTTTTTGTTGGAGCCCACAGCATGCCTGTGCGTCGCATAGTCAGGATTGGCGATCGACGGCTCCTGTCTGCTGGAGGATATCCTGGTGGAAATCTTCCAGGTGGATAAAAATTCCTCCATGTGATTGGAGGCGAATTGCCATGTTTTGTTCATTGGTCTATCATCGAGAACCTCAAAGACTTAGGGCCCATTTGGGGCATGAAAAATCAGCACCATCTAACCGAAAAAAATCCAATTGGTTAGGATTTTTGGAATAATCCACTAACAGCTAGTTAGTGGATTATCCTAAAAATCCACTAACCAGAAGGATTTTTGGGAGTGGATGAAACTGATTTTTCACGCCCCAAATGCCCCCTTATTAAGAGTTTGGGAAAGAGAAGTAGAATATGACTCCAACATTGAGTGTTATGAGATGTTGATGAAGGGAAAGCAACTTCAAACGAAGCCACTTTGTGTTGCCTATATAAGTTGATTACTTCCTATCATCAATTCAAGATTTTTTTTTTCTAATGAAGAAGATATGGATATACCTCGTTGAACTAATAATTCACTTAGAGGGGGCTTTCGCACATCGCTGGTGCCCAGAAAGTGTTGTGACTGAATCGTGCGCTAGAAAGACGCCGTGCCGGGAGGGGTGGCTAAGAGAGGAAGAAGAAAGTGACGAGCAGCTTATGGCAGCACCGGGAGCTTTTCTTTATTCTTCTCATGGAACTCGTTGCTAATGTCTCAGGCATGTGTATGATTGGTGTGGATATTTAGGTAATCATGTGGGATGCAATGGGGCACCAATCTATGTTAAATGTACAATGCACGCAGTATTTTTTTTATGAAAAATAATGTAGTGTGATTGCAAGAAGAAATTGCAATATAACATGAAAGTTTGCAATTAGAGTGTGTTTACGAATTTATGAGAAAGTACAGGTTTTAAAAAGCTACTACCATCGATAAAGCTAGGCTAAGTGCACGTCTCAGATCAAGCCCAACCCATTCATCACTTGATTACAAGGAAAACCAATTTGAATTTCTCTAATACATTGAAAGAGCTATAATTTAAAACATATTTTACCAATAATTAGATCATTACTAACTCACAGATACATTTTGACTAGATAAGACCTTATCATACAATATCATGAGGCCAATCCATCAAATTGTTGATTCTGATAACATAGGATGACCATCATCTCAAACTCATATCCAGATCATCATCGTCATCGAGTTCCAACTCACTTGATGGCCTAATTTTTTTTCCATCCCTAAAAGCAGTCCGTCCCCCCTTCTTTGGCTTTCCCCTGCAAAAAGAATTCCCAAGACAGATAATTGTAAAACGCCACAAACCACACTTGGCAACTAATAATTAATGCGGTTGCCAAAATGATACTTCCTCCGTTCCAAAATACTATGTACATTTGAAAATATTATTATTCTAAAATACTGTATATATTTTGCCAAATCACATGACTTCTTTCTAAAATTTGAGAAGACTTGGAAGGATTGACTAGAATTTTGTTAATGAATGATCATACGAGGTGGATGGGATATCAGGGAGAAGAAGTCATGTGACTTCCTTGTGGGATTCATGGTCCAATACAAATGGAATTTTTTTCAAATGTACACAGTATTTTGGAACGGAGGGAGTAATAATAATTAATGCATGTGTGAATTTCTGCAGCAGGAACATAAAAACAGGTGCATACTGTCCATTTGCAGGCGTGGATCCACCTTTAGAACGACCATATCCATATTCTGCTCTTCCATCTAGCATAAAACAAAAAGAAATGTGACCACCTATTATGAACTCATATATTATGGCCAAAATAATCTGCACTCACCATCACGTCCAAATGCATGTTCATCAACCTGCATGAAAAACGAATGACATTGTTAGATTACACAAAAACACTCCCTAATAAAGCATCAAAATTATGCATGATTTCCAGAAATTAATTGGCTTATTCACTTTCCAATTCGTAATCATAAGCAATACTATAACCTAGAATGAGACACATGCTAAGTTCAGTCTGGAACTGAGGGCAGACATAAGGGGATCTGCAGCGTAGGCTAAAAAAGCAGCAAAAGTTGTTTCCAACTTTAACTAGTGTAGCATTTTCAGCGCCAGCTGAAGATCTGTTATAGAGTAGTGACATGATAAATGGATTTAAGTAGAGTAGCATCAATTGGTTGCATACACGTACTGCTGGAGAGGTAACTGATGACAATGAGAACAACCTATCTTCAGCTTGGAACTTCCTGGACCGTTTTAGACTGGAAACAAGAACCAAACAAGTTTAGTCACCAAAAGAGCAAAAACGTATTAAAAAGTTAACACGAGCAACATGCCTGTAAAAATACTTTTGCTGAGAGAAACTATAAAAAATAAAATATATCAGATATGATAGAATTTTATTTTATGCTGATTTCTCCAGGTTTTAACTTCAAAGAATATGCTTACATCCACACATATAATATACGTTAAAAGATCACTGTAAAACAAGTTTAAAAAACCAAAGACAGCTAGAAGATCGCATCATTTTTGTTTCCCAGTAGATGTTTCCAGACTTAAATCTTCCATAACAGATCAATAATAACTAACATAGAAATATGATGCGGCAAAAGCGTGGAAAAGATAATAGCAAGTTTCTAGAAGTTTCTAGCAAGTAGTATGGAACATTCTAGACTATGGTTGCAAAATTCTAAAGTACGGAGGAGACTATGTATGTAAGTAGAAAGTTCTAGAAACTTACTAGGCGTTTCTAGAAAGTAAAACTTCTAGAACATTGACATTATGACTCAGCCATAATGTCCTACATCAGAACATGAGTCTTTCGTGAACAAATGAGTCCAATTGATCATTGCAGTGTGCACTTACTTCGTTGTATTCTTAGAAGAAGAAAGAAATCCTTCAAATCCTTTCAGCACATTCCCACAATGGCTTGAATCATGCAAGTAACTTGTTTCCAGCTCATAGACCTTCCAAACAGATAAGAAAATTTAGACTTCTGTAGAATTATATCGTACAAAAAATCAGAGAGCCAAGAAAGATAAAGAAGAAAAATAAACCTAAAGAACCAATAATGTACTTGAACTACATTCCTTACTTTTCTAAAATACCGGATTTTAATTCACAAGAGATGCCACTTGTAAAAGCTGTCTTGTAATTGGTCTTACGAACTTCACACAAAAACATGTGGTTTTATCTCTACTACCAGAGAGCTACAGCCTACCCACTCATATAACAAAATTAGCAACAAGCATGTAAACTATATAAACAACAATCCATGCCCCACCCAAACAAAGCAAAATGATGCATGGTACTAACATTCAGAATACAATAAAAATCCGAAGCTTCATTTCCCATAAACTCCCTCCATCCAATGAAGCCTGTCTGCATTCAAAAATAAGTTAAATTTATTGCTCCAAGGCGCGTAAAAAAAAAACAGAGTTTTCCTTCCCTCTTCCGTGCTTTCAGCCGTGAGAAAGTCAGCCATGTATTGATGGCACTGTGTTTTAAAAAATGCAGACAGGCTTCATGGGACAATTTGAAGAAAATTAAGAACATGAAGAGTGCGTAGAATAACATAGAAACATATACTCCCTCCATGATTCATCCCATATTTAGTTGTAAAAATTTGAAAAAATGTGATATTTAAGGCGGCCAATTTATCAAACTCTATTCTCCATCTACTAATTATACCAGAAAGATAGCATGAAATAGCACAATTTATACTTTACAGTCTACTTCTATTTGCTGTATATGATTAAACAAATGACCTAATCGATTATAAGCAAGCAAGCAAATGGTAAAATGTGTTTCATTAAAATGTTAATGAAATAGAACAATTAACATGGGACATTTTTTTCAAATCCAAAAATTTAATGTGGGACAGAAAGAGTAGAAGGCACCTGCTTTTCGATGCTCCGCAGCTCTTCCTGCAGCTTTTCCCTCTTTCTGATAGCCGCCGCAAGCGCCGCCGACGGGTTCGCCCCACCCCTCTGCCCTACATTCAGGACCATACCCATATCTCAAAATCATCAAGAAATCGAAAGAAAAAAAAAGAAGTAGAAAAGGTTGAATAAAATGCAAAAATTCATCCTCCTCCTCTGCTTCTCTAACGGTTACCTTCGGACTCCATACTTCCCGGAAAAATTTGATTCGAAAGGAAAAATCTTGCTGGAAAACTGAAATTGCAAACTTCTCAATTTGTCAAATTTCTCAAGAAATATGCGTATTTTTTGAACTAGGGTTTCTTCTTCTTCGTCTTCTGCAACTTTGGGCAGATGAACGAGTCGCGGGAGATATCGACTCGTCCGAGTTCTTAACGGACACGAACGCGGGCTCAGCCTGATTTGGCTGAGTAGGTTATAAAGCCTTTAACACACTCGGTGGATGTACACTGTCTGTGTATTTTCTCCCGCCCGCTTTGTATATTGGGGGGTGGGCAAGCTAAACGAGGGGAGAAATTATTAGGTGCAACAGCCTAACCACGTCAGCTTTGTGCGAAGGTCACACGGAGCTGTCTATCTCCCAAAGCGATGGTGCACACGCTTGCGCTCCTGCTGTTTGACACTAAAATAGTTGAACACATACATCGTTGTCAATCTTGGAGATCGATGGCTCCTTAGCAGCATGGAGTATTGTGACACCCAATAATTCATCAAACCAGGGGGTGATGAACGGCTCAGCCATTTAAATTTTGCTTTTGACAACAAATGCACTGGAATTTATTAAGTCTTAATAGTTTGAACTTATGTGACACAAAGGGGCATGTTGAATATGTTTATAAACAACGTGTGTATTGTATTTTTGACATTTTTTGTTTGCCATAATAAACTTGTTAATAGAATAGTGCGTTTGGTAATATGGATTTGAATTTTGGGATTTAGATTTGGGGGGCAGAAATCCAAATCCATTATTTGGCTTTTCTTTATTCTGGAATTTGGATTTTCGCCCAAAGCTGCTTGAATTTACAAATTCATGTTTTGTACATAAAACCGGGGATTTCTAAATGACAAGTGTTGGACGTCATTTAGAAATTCTCAAGGCTCGGGCTTGGAAAGTTGGGAGTCGATACCTGTTAATTGCATGTGCAAATCCAAGTGGCATAAGTTCAAATCCGCTCACTGGTGAAGCATCACCGGCCGGTGATTGCCACAAATCGATGGCACATAGAGTAACAATTGCCGATATAAATTTATATCATATAAGTATAAGTTTTGGGAATCCTGTCAATAGGAATCGCAAGAAAAGAAATTTTGCGTCATTTTACCGTGAACCTTTATGGTATCATGGCAGATATCAAGGTTTTAACATTTTTACATGTCGACGCTGATAGGTATTCTTTTGTCACAGATGATAAACTACGTAACGTAACTTATGTGATGTTCTTTTTTGGGCAAGATTGTGTGACATGCCCGGGTCCCGCTGTCTGTAGCCTGAAGTGTTTAATAGATACCAAGCTATCCCTTTTGGGAGCGTCCATCTCATATATTAATAGTTGCGTATCAAAACACAAATCCACATTGTGTAATTTTGAATTTAGTGGTAACCAAATGAATTGAACAAGATCTGAATGTCGTTTCAGACCACTTTCCAGAAGTACTAGTAATCTTCATGTGCGAGTCATGAACATCTCTCTGTTTGGCTGAGGATACTTATATGTAGTGTCCTAATATTTGTATACAAGGAGTTGATATTCCCTTTGCGGATAATTGTGGGGAGCACCTGAAGATAAAAGTTGTTTGCCAATTGATTGAAGGGTATATGAAGCTTAAAAACACAGTTTGTGGAAAAGTTCTCGCTGTTTTTTAGAACCTATGCATTTCTTTTGTGGATCTTGTTTTAGATTCAGTGCATCTGTTGTAGGAGTATTCATTTCCAGGTTTCTTATCTCTGGCCACTATAGTTCAAATTTCAAAACGCTAGCATCCGTCCTTGAATTATTGCCAACTTTGTCGTAATAAATAAGATTTATATAGATTGAAAAAGGAAGAGACATGCATTCATTGAATGAATCAGGACAAGTAATCCCCCCTAATCTTCTGTGTTACCAATTTAACAGTCAAATAAAAAATTATGATGTGGGCAAATGGATTTACAATTGCCCACACCAGATTTAGAGAAGTTCAAGATGATTCAAATGCATAAGCATTTCTTTTATTAAATCCGCATTAGTTTTTTGCTATTAATCTTAATAAAATATACTCCCTCCGTTCCAAAATACTATGTATATTTGGAAATATTATTATTCCAAAATATTGTATATATTTTGCTAAATCAAGTAACTTCCTCTTTCTAAAATTGAAGGAGACTTAGAAGGATTGACTAGAACTTTGTTCATGATACGAGTTGGACGGGATATAGGGAGAAGGAGTCATGTGATTTCCTTGTGGTTTTCATAATCAAATAAAAATGAGAATTTTCTCAAATGTACATAGTATTTTGGAACGGAGGGAGTAATACGTTTACATTTTTCCAAAATTCACAAATTTCTTCTACATGTTCCCATCAGAAGGTGCATCTTTAGGTCCTAGATGTGTGGCTCTGTGTTAAATATGGATTGATTCAGCTCTGTGTTTAATATGGGAGTCAGGACTTCCATGCATGATGCCTCCCAAAATGGAGATTCTTGATCGAAGGGAGAATTATAACACCTTTTTTGGTCAATTTTTAATGTACCTTTTAGGTAGCATGGCGTGTCAAAATTTGGTAGGTGTTCTTTTGACCAGAAAACTACATAACTGGTGTGATGTTTTCTTTTGGCAAGAGTGTTTGATGGTTCAAGTATGATACCAAATTCATGACATTCCCGGGTCCCGCTGTCTCTTGTAGCCTAAAGTGATAGATACCAATCTATTCCCATTTTGAAGATTCTATAAAACATAGATATAATAGTCGCGTATCAGAACACAAGTCCACTTTATATAGCTTGGAATTTAGTCGCTTGTAATATTCTTTTGAATATCCAAGTGGGGTGAGCATGATCTGAATGTAGTTTCAGACCACTTTTTTTATTTCATATTAAATACCACTTTTTAGTATTAGTAGTAGTAATCTTCATGTCTGCGTGAAGTCCAAATTCTCCATCCGTCTGATATTATTATCACCATAAGGATTTTCCAGATGAGGATAAGAATCTCCGGTCCATTTGGAAAATCTTTATGGTGATAATAATTCCGGATGGAGGGAGTATATGTATGGAAGGAATTGTTGTCTTCCCTTTCCCTTTACAGATAATTACGGGAGCTCATGAGTCATGAAGATAAAAAGTCTTTGCTAATTGGCTGAGAGGAATAGGCAGCTTTTACACCCAGGCTTTGGACAAGATCATCACTGTTTTTTAGCGCCGATGCATTTCTGTGGATCTTGCTTTAGATACAGTGCATCAATTGGATACGTATGAAGCATTTTCATTTCTTATCTCAGCCACTATACTTAAAAACGCTAGCAACCATCCTTTATTTGTTTGTTGCCAACTTTGTCTTCTAAAAATAAGAAGATATATAACCTGATGAAGGAAGATACATGAATGCATCAAATGAGTAGGGACAATAATCTCCCTAATTTTTTTTACAATTATAATCTCCCTAATTTTATGTGTTACTTCAATTCAACAATCAAGTAAAAAATTAGGATGTGAGTAATTGACTTACAATCACCTGCAATAGAGAGTTTTAAAAAGTTATGAACATTCAATTGCATTAAACTTACTCCATTATATTCGTTCATAGAGGTCCAAGGAATTCCATATCGGCAATATATCGATATCGGGTCCCACCCAATAAATCGATACGGCTAAATATCGATTTTCAGGTTTCTTTAGAATATCGCCGATATTTTGGATATATCGATTTCGGACCGATATATCGCTATTTTTTTTAAAAAAATTATTTTTGAAAAAAAAAATTCGGAAAAAAAGAATTTTTTTTAAGAAAAAAGGGAAAAAAGTAACTTTCCCATTTGTTTTCCATCTTAATATGCATATTTTAAAATATATTCTTTGTCTAAATTAGTATAACTCATTTTAGAAGTTAGATTGTGAAAATATATAGTAAAAATTAATTTTTGACCACTAATATTTTTTTACAAATATCTTCGATATATCTCCGATATTTTGTCTCTTAGGCCGACCGATACGATACCGATATCCAATACGGAATTCCTTGTAGAGGTCTTGAGTTCAAACCCCCACTCTGTTGGCCACCCACCCAGGATAATATCTCGATTTACCGGTACATATGATGTGCAAGCCTTATACCTGCGTGTGGCGGTGGGATATGGTTCTCTATAAGGCTGGTGGCCTTGCCCTTTCTAATTGAGTCCTAAGAATGCGGACACCCTAAAATCCATATTGGTAATTTGTAATGATTCTAATAGCACATTACATCTTACAAATTTCTTTATCGGTTCCCATTACAGGGTGCATTTTAGGTCATAGCTGTGTGGCATGATGAAACCGGTCCCCACAAAGGAACAAGGGCATGGGACTTTATTGGCTTTGCTACTTGCAACCACCGATTTGCACCCAATCCACGTAATTTTTCTTGAGAATATCCACAGTATATATTAATGGAAAACTAAAAAAAGTGTTCAATCTAGAAGGAATAAGATCGGGAATTGGTAATTTGCTTTAATTTTAGCATTGATACAATACTGGGCCAGACTGCCAAGAGCATTGTGTCTACAAGTGGTCATTAAGCCAGTATATCATATGAAATACCAGCAGCAAGTAGGTCATACTGATAGTGTATTAAGCAATATACCTTCAATACCAGCAGCAAGAACTGTCTTTGGTAAATCTAATGATGATCAAATACCGGAAAATACTCTTCGGTGATTAAAGGCTTTTAGATTGCTGCACTCTACGACAATCAATCCCAGGATCCCTTGCCAAAAGTACAGAGGGAGACAAGAGTACGACTGGAAAATGAATCTAGTCCATCTGAGTACTTGAAAACTGGGAAAGTTAACTGTAACAGTGGGTGTAAGACAAGTATATATATTAGATTTTGCCCTGAAAGAACCAGAACCATGGTTCTTGGGAATCAAATCATGAATGCAGTTACCTTAACTGGGCACCACTCATCCATAAGTGTACTCCTCTTTTAAAATATTTCTAATCACCTCAATTATTAGCCTCTTTAAAGTCTTACTAGGTTAGGTGCTTGGATTACTCAGATTGTTACTGATGTGAGTTTTCTATAGGCTGGTCAATACTCAATAGGTTTCTTCTTACCTGCTTTACTTTCTTCTTGTGTTTGTTGCAAAGTTTACCAGTCTCTTTGTTTAAACCTGCAGAAGAGATATGAAGTCAAATTCATGTTCTCAATTCAGGTATATATATAATATATGAAGTCAAATTCAATTGTAAAGAGTCAGTTCTCATATTCTCAATCCAGGATTTGATTGTCGGGCCAAAGTTGCAGACGACTGGTTGAGCTTCTCCACATCTCCATCTTCCTCTTGTGGTATGTACCTAAACTTTTTTTTTTATAATTGAAAACCTAACCTTTTTTTTTTTATAATTGAAAGTATGTACCTAACCTTCTTCCTTCTCAAGCTCAAAAGGGGATTGACTACTCTCCATTTATAGTTTTATCATACTCTTCAGCTGCTTTCTGGGCCGATTCTGGTGCTTTGCACTTGCACTTCCAGAAGGGAAGAATTTGGATTGACTTGCTGAGATGCTGGAAATTTGAGAATGTCTGGAAAGTCCAAGACTATTGTTTGGTTCAGGAGGGACCTGAGGATTGAGGACAACCCAGCCTTGGCAGCTGCTGCCAGGGATGGATGTGTTCTTCCAGTCTTCATATGGTGCCCTAAAGAGGAAGGGCAGTTTTACCCGGGTAGAGTATCCAGGTGGTGGCTGAAGCAGTCTCTGATTCACTTGGATCAGACCTTGAAATCGCTTGGCGTTGGGCTTGTGTTCGTCAAAGCTGAAAGCTCTCTAGCTACTCTTCTGAAACTTATAAGTGCCACTGGTGCAACTCGAGTGGTTTACAATCATCTTTATGGTAAGCAGCTACCTCCTAAAACAAAAACTTGCTCCTCACCTTTAAACTAGGTCTGGTATATTTAAATGGCATGTAAAATTGTGGTGACAACTTTTTTATTTTTTCTTTTTCAACAACAGTAGACAAATTCTTTCCAATCCTTAGGAGGAACACTTTCAACTGAGAAAAACATAAGTCATTGGTAGCTTCATTCTAATTTCTGGATAAATTGCTGGGTTATGTGGATATTAATATCTTTTACTACCTAAAACTTTGTTTATCTCCCTAAATTCCACAGAACAGGTGTGTAATTAAATTATCGTGCTACTTGTTTACTCTTGTTAAGTGCACCTGTAAAGATAAGGTCTGTATCTTTCCGCTAATGCAGGAAAAGATGATAGTGGTAGCCTTGAAATTAATAAGATAGGTGGTTGAATTTTTAAAGTTACCAACTCATGGATTTAGAATTGGATACCTGATGCAAACCCCACAACTTACAGGCACATAGTACTTCCATCTTACATATAAATCGTTGGGCTTAAATCTTTTGCTGCCCAGAAATATCAAAATAATGTCAGTTTAATATCTGAATTCACATCCTCGATACTTTCTACATAGTTCTTGTCTTGTTGTTCATAATCCTCATAGACTGCTTTGCTAGCAGATCCTCTTACTCTTGTCCGTGATCACAACATCAATCAAAAGCTGGTTGATCATGGAATTTCCGTGCACAGTTATAATGGGGATCTCTTGTATGAACCATGGGAGGTGGACGATGACGAGGGTCATGCATTTACAATCTTTGAAGCATACTGGAAGAAGTGCCTGAGCATGAACAGAGAACCTATATGCCTACTTCCTCCAAGGCGGTTGGTTCCACCACCAGGTGAGTTTCAAGACAATGTATAGGAGTTCTTCTTCGGCTTGTAGTGCTTCAATCCTCAGTCTCAAGCAGAATACTTTTGTTTTAATCATGAGCTGACCTGACAATGTTAAGTAGTGCTCTTATCAAGTCTTTACTGGAAGTCATAATCATAATCATAATCAATTAGCGCTTTTTCACAACTATTTGGGGTCGGCGACACGGATCTTACTCCTCCATTCCAGCCTGTTTTGGGCTACCTCTTTTGTAAGAGATAGTAAAGTCAAGTCTTTATTGGAAGTGAGTTCCTAAAATGAGAAATTAGTAGATTCATCCTTCAAAAAGAAGTTGATCAAGGTTGGATATTTTGTTTTCTTTGTATGTGAGTCACAATTGATTTTGTTTGTTTGTTTTGTTTTTCATCATGGCAGAAAAAGTAGAAAGTTGTTCAATTGATGAATTGGGTCTTGAAAATGAACTAGAGAAATCTAGCAATGCATTGTTAGCAAGGGGTTGGTCTCCAGGGTGGAGCAATGCAGATAAAGTATTATTCCAGTTTGTTGCTGAGCACTTACTTGACTATTCAAAGGATAGGATGAAAGTAGCAGGTCCTATGACATCCTTGTTGTCACCTTACCTTCATTTTGGAGAGATCAGTGTGAGAAAGATCTTCCAGTCCGTTAGAATGAAACAAATTTTATGGGTTAGAGAGGGCATCACTGCTGCTGAGGAGAGTGTAAACCTGTTTCTCAGAGCAATCGGCTTAAGAGAATACTCACGGTACCTCTGTTTTAATTTTCCTTTCACACATGAAAGGTCATTCATGGGTCACTTGAAGCATTACCCTTGGCGAACTGACCAAGCTCATTTTAAAGCTTGGAGACAAGGCAGAACTGGTTTCCCCTTGGTGGATGCTGGTATGAGAGAATTATGGGCCACAGGGTGGCTCCACAACAAAATTCGAGTAATTGTTGCTAGTTTTTTTGTGAAGTTCTTGTTGTTGCCTTGGACTTGGGGAATGAAATACTTCTGGGATACTCTGCTGGATGCTGATTTGGAATGTGACATCCTCGGTTGGCAATATATCTCAGGGAGCTTGCCTGATGGCCATGAACTTGACCGGCTTGATAGCCCACAGGTTTGATTCTCTTCTATTTTTATGAATATTCATAGAACCATAGAAGTGTAAATGACTTAAATGGTCTCGTCTTGGTTAGTTGTTCGAAAGATCTGAAGTTGGTTTAGCCACTCATTTCAGTCTCTTCTCCCTTCAAGAATATTCATAGAAACAGAGAAGTTTAAATAACTTAAATGGTCTTGTTTAAATGAATTATTTCAAAGATCCAGTTTTGGTTATCAAACTATTTGGATGATTTAATTTCTTCGTTACGTGTTCCATCAAATGAATGCATGTACTGTTGAGCACCACTTTTGGTCCTTAAACTTTTTGTTTAATCTAACTTAGGTCATCACTCACAAATGATGTTGGTGAGCCCTCAAATCAACAAGTTGCTTCTAAGGTGGAAAGCCTGGTTCTTCAGTGGCGATTATTCTGATATTACAGACTATTATTGAATTTTATTTTAGTAAATGAAAAGTTTTATTCAAGCACCATATGCTGCTATTTATCCCATTGAGGAGATTTTGTTATATTTCCTTGGGCATCTCCATACTCTTACCAAAGCTGTCCAATTAAAATCTCAAACTGGGAAGAGGAAATGTGTGAGGAAGTTCCATAACTATTGCAGTCCACTCTGTAGGACTTTTGTTTTTCATGTGTCCCAACATCTGATTAGTCTAATTGTTTGTAAGAAGTAGCTTTGTTGATCGTTAAAGCATCATCCACTAGTTGGTTTAATTTCAAGCCCTTAAAATTTGAGATGGATTCTACTGTTTCTACGTCAAGATTATCAATGTTAACTAAGCGACTTTATAAGCAATCTTGAGAAGTGAGAACTACCATAGCTTGGTTGTTAGGCGTGCTTGATGAAGCCTTTAATTATTGAGGCCTGCTTGGGCATTTGACTGGAAACTTTCTATCAGTAATCTTCAGATGAGGTTCAGATGAGGCCTCTTTCTCATATTATCGACCTTCTTTGATGCATCTGAGGCATGTCTCAGGCGTTCCCTTGATAATTAAATTGCTCATCAAGCATAATCCCGCAAAATTTATATGATAGATGATTGATAAAATGAGAAAAAGAATTGGGTTTTGTCCATATTCTATCAGAGATATTAAAAGCATTTGACAGCCGTTTAATTAAGTTTAAATTCAATAGTATCTTCATATAGAAACCAGTTGTAACAGTTGCTATTGCTAATGCTACCATGAGACTCAATGTTGGTAGTACTTGATATTTACATAAAGTTGATTGATTGTTCTTTCTTCTAGATTCAAGGCTGCAAATTTGATCCAGAAGGTGAGTATGTGAGGCAATGGCTTCCTGAGCTAGCAAGAATGCCCACTGAATGGATCCATCATCCATGGGATGCACCTACTTCAGTTCTTAGTGCTGCAGGAGTAGAACTGGGATTAAACTATCCAATGCCTATTGTGGACATAGACATGGCTCGGGAACGGCTAGCCGATGCTTTGTCTTTGATGTGGGAAACCGATGCAGCTTTCAAGGCCCAAAAAATAAATGGAACGACTGAAGTTGTGGCGGATAATTCAGATGATATACCGGATATCCCAAGGATCACTGTGAGAAAAAGAGTCTCCTGTGCCACTTCTTCTCATGATCAAAGAGTGCCGTCAATGCAGTTGGGTTGTTCCCAAGAGCGTAAAGCATCCAAAGGCTTGGAGGGTGAAAGGCTAAATAGATACAATCTTGGTGGTGGGGTCTTCAATAGAGAGGATGTAAAGTGTGAAGAGGATGATGATTTATGCTCTACAGCTGTATCTTCTTCTCCCATTACAAAACAGAGCATGAGTGACATTAAATATGCTGCTGCTCCTTCTTCTTCATTATCCAGTAGCAAATCTCTCAATGCATATAAAGATTCTGATTCTGTTGGAACTGCTCTAACTCGGCCATGGCAGGAGCTGTTTGGTGTGGACGAGGCACAGACCAGTGAGGTAGTCTCCATTTTCAAAACTTGTAATTCTTAACCACTCCTCCAATATTGCTCATTTTGTGTGCATTTGGTGGATGGTAATTCTTTTTAGAGACCTTGAAAGACCACAAGGAAATACTTTAAATAAAGAAGAACTTACTCACTTAAGCATTCCTCAGCTGGATGTGCTTATCATATGATTGGTGGCCGGATGATTTACAATGACAAAGTATTTCATCTTGATCCGTATTCAGTGCTTTTGTAGCTGTTATATGTACTCTAGCACCCTCTTTCAGGTGATCCTCTGAAACTATTTCCTTCAATAGTAATTGAAGTGATACAGGAGAGAAGAAATATCACCCAACTCAATAGTGTTTGTGTACCAAAAAAAAGAAAGTTAATAGTATTCTCTGTACTCATCCAACTATGGATAGTTTTTCACTCATTACATATGAAATTTCAGTTAGTGGTTGTTCCTGTCAACACGTATTCATTTTTTACTTGGGGTAGATTCTTTTGTCTGCATGACTGTCTTTTATCTTGATGTATTCCTTCAGGCTTATTCGCTTGCTCAGCACATGTTCTAGTCGATTCCATGAAGTTTTGATCTGAATACCTTTCCTCTGCGCCTGGTCCTCCTAGACTGTTATATACCCATATAGTTCAAAATTATGGCCAAGCATGAGTGCCATCCCATGACGAAATTTTAATTTCTAGCAGAATTCCTGACTCTCACCCTCGCCAAATAGGTTTAGTATATGTTCTGCACTTCCATAACATTACTTTTTTTGGTGCAGGAGGAAAGAGAACTTCAATATGACTCGTAGATGAACCATGCATGTTGTCTTGCTGGCCCTGGAGGAAATGGTAAGCAAGTTTACAAAATTATTTATAGTTAAAAAGTGCTATACTACTCTGGCCTTCACTTATATTAACAACTCCAAAAGATGTTTTGAAGCATGTGGAAAGGTTTTCTACAAAGAACAGAAGCCAAATAGCAATGGCATTGACTTTTTTGCAACATGGAACCATAGGCATTGCCTTACGGTAGGATCATTATCTGGAAAGGATAGTGGATTGGGGATTTGTGCACGGCCCAACCAGTTGGGATAGGCCTGTAGGCCATTGCCAATCCAACCTTAGTTGGCCTAATTGGGTCTCTTCCGCCGTTGTGGAAGAGGACCAAGGATCGAATCCTGTTGGCATACAGTGTGTAAGGGCTTACCTAGTAAAAAGAAGAGGCCCACAGGCATTTATGATTGACACTGCTGAAATAAAAGAGAATTATAATGCTGGTGGTTGTTAACTTCAAGACATCTGCTGAATCTGTAGATTTATTAGTAAATCTTGAGCAATACATGCCACCTTTTCTTGTAGGAAATATATGCAATAAGTACTTGTTCAAGAGATAGTTTAGTCTTTTAATTCATCCATCTATATAACAGAACTATATTCGCAGTAAAATGCAGTACTATATTTTGCTTTGAATATGCAAATCATTTTTGGTTGAATGTATTCAAATGTGAATTAAAACATTAGAAACATACTGCAGTGTGTAATCATGTATCTGAACACGTAATAGGAAACCCATCAGCATGTTTGGAATATTTTTAAATTCTTTGTTGTTCTGTCATGGTGTACATCATTATACTTCATGGACTTACTTTGAATCCCATTTGGTGAATGTATTGATTGTGATATAGAATTCGACAAGCCAACTGCCAGGAATGAGAGGTTGCTGCACAATCTGCGCATCGAGTTGATGATCCTAACTTTGCGAAACGGCACTCTACCACTTGTGTAAACATGTTTCGTTGAGTTATGCTTGTCATTAGATTGGTGGCTTAACTGTTGTATTGTAAAGGTAGTAAAAACTACTCAAGTATTTATGTAATCCTCAAGTTCACCTGTACATGTTTTTTTTCTCTCTAATTCAGATGATCTAGTATATGATCTTAATGAGTGTAGATGTTCAAGAATGTTTCAGATACTGGAATTAGTAGTATTTTGTTTTACCATACATTGATCCGCTAAGTAAACATTCTGGACAACGAATTCTCTTTGTTTTGCTATTTTCTATTTCTGGATCATGCATCTTAGGCAAGAAGAACCAGGAAATGAATGGTCCAAGTGACGATAGCTTAGGCGACAATTGAATCCGAAACTGCATATTTAAAACGGATATCAATACATAAACATCTGCAGGCTTATTATGGATTCTGCTGCTCCCTCTGTCCGAATTTATTCTCCCTAGGTAGTTCATTTTTTAACTAACTAGGGAGATAATAAATCCAGACGGAGGGAGTATTAAATTATATGGGAAGTCACCCCAATACATAAACATCTGCACGCCTGTTATGCATTCTGATATTAAATTATGCGGGAAGTCACACATCGCAAGCTCAGTGCGAAGACTAAATCAGTTCTCCAGTCATTTTCATAAGCATATATCATCCGGCTTCTTTATAAATTACTCCCTCCGTCCGGAAGCTTTCCAAAATGAATTAATTTTAATTCATTCTGAAAATCCTTAATGTGATAATAATCTGCACAGAGGGGTATACAGGAAGATGCTATCTGAATTCTAAAGCCACGTTGCATGAGTAACCAAAAATAAGAAAAGAATATTGCTACTGTTGTGGTGGTTTACTTATTTCTTTTCTTTTTATCTATATTAATATTACAGTGATCAATAGCAAGTCTTGGGATAGATTTTCACCAGATGACTACTTATTTAAGGTATAGATAGATTAATCTATGTCTATATATAAAATCCGGAGTATAAACATATTAGTGATAACTTGCAGCAGGTCTTTGATTTGAATACGAAGTAAATGAACCCTATGTCACTTTAGTGTCCAGGTTATCAATAACCATTACAAGGACGTAATCAAACTAGGATTAGAACAGAGTTTATACTCCCACACGATCTTAAACCTTACGAAACTCCGGTTTTATTGCCAACTGGAGTCATTTGGCATGTTCAGAACTTTCTGTCTGCGTGAATATTGTCTGAAATTGTCAACATTTAATTAAATAAAGTTCAGGAGATTTCTTAAGTGCCAAGCATTGCAGGCTTACACTGTAGCACGGCGTTCGACCAGCTAGCAACTATGCAAAATACATTAATTAACTAATAGCATTGACAAATTATATATCTGCAACAATCCGACTGCTGTGGCGCAATAGGGCCTCCTACTCATGTTTGTTTTTTTTTTTTTGACGAAAGTCTCCTAATCATATGATTTCTCAGGCAGAAAGAAAAAGCAAGCAATTGGAAAATTTAGCCGTGGATCAAAACCAGAATTGTTTAGACGAACATTTCCTTTTCCAACCTGAAGCTGCAAATTTAGATGTGTAAATTACATCAATTTTCATATCTCAGAAGCCTAACATGTGCAAGAGAGTTGTTTGATCAGGTGAATGATGATTAGTTTCTTTAAATCAAATAAATTGAATAAGCTCCAAAAGAGGGCACAAAACATCACAACAGAGAAAATAACCAAGTTTCTACATTCAATTCAGCGGCTAATTATACAAAGTAACATCTTTTATTTGTATTATCCTTAAGAAACTTTACTGTTAAAAGAGGGGCGACCTAAAAGAACGTAGATGGAGTTAAAAAAAAAATCACTTTATTATCTCTTACTAAAGAGGTAGCCCAAAATAGAAGAGTAAGATCCATGTCGCCGACCTCAAATCGTTGAAAGAAGACAGCTACTTAATAATGATCTTTCAGAAACTTTACTGTGCTACATATTGTCGACTTCTTACAAGAGGATGAAACATAAAAAGGAAAAACAAGAACAAAGCAGAGGAGGATATCTAAAAATCAGTCCAACCTCTTTCCATCTCCTAAAACCCCAATCTCTCTTCTCAGTCAGTCTCATGACAGTGTAGAAGATTCAAGTGTATATTTACAAGGATTTCCCAATCAAAGGTGAAAAACCAAAACGAGACAAAATCTCTCCAGTCAAAAAAGGCTGAACATCACAGTCTCATTGTTTACTCTCCTGCAACACAGTACAAACAGGGCAAGAGGAAGCAATCCTGATTGGATGAGTCAAGAGAAGCAGTCCCCCGTATGTATGTCTGTAATCTAAGACTGGTTATGTACTTTGATGAAGTTTCAAGAAAGTCTCCTTCAAGAAGAAATGTTCAGATCATCTCAGTCTCAGTCATGCATTTGTCCCGCCCCCATTTGTTATCCATGAATGGCCTGCACAAGAAAAAGAAAAAGATTAGAAGAAGCTCAGAACGATTATTAATCACAGCATTATAGAATACAAACATGCACCAGTTGAGCAGGGTAACCGACCTCTTAGAGCACCGCAGGCATGGATAAATGGAATAAAATCCCGGATGGATGGCGAGCTCAGGACAAGCATGTCCTGGCCATCCCACCAATACCCCATTGGTTATTGATTTTTTAAGTTCTCTAAAGAGACATTTGTCAAATCTTGGAATATTTGTTCAGAATAATTTGAGTACCAAGTATATACTTATAAGAATCAAGCGTTAAAGAACTTAATAAAAGCTACTGATTTCTCAACAAAATAGGCAATTATATCAAATTTTCCTTATAAGATGAAAAAATGCATATCAAGAAACAGAATTCACAAAAAAAGACTAATTTTACCAAGTTTATACCAAAATAGGGTTTTCGCGGTTAATGCACAAGAGCAAACTACTTAATAATCAGAGATTTTGCGGATAAAGAAAGGAATAAGAAACTTACTTAGAACTTGCTCGGCAGAGAACCGACGATTGACATCCTTGCAGATCATCTTCCTGATCAAATCCTTGGCCGCCGGCGAAACCGAGTGGAAAATGCTAGTCGGAAACCTCAGATTGCCCCGCATCACGGCCTCGAAGATATCCGCGGCTGTTTCCCCATAGAACGGCGGGACCCCGGCCAGCATTACATACAGAATCACACCAGCGCTCCAGACGTCTACCTTCTCGTTGTACTCCCTCCCGGAGAGCACCTCAGGCGCCACGTAGTACGGTGTCCCGACAATCCCGCTCATCGCGCGCCCGTCCCCGAAGAACTCGGCGGAGCCGAAGTCAGCCAGCTTGAGCCGGTCCCTGGCGTCGAAAAGAACATTATCCGGCTTGAGGTCGCGGTGGGCGACACCGAGGCGGTGGCAGTGGGCGACGGCGTCCATGAGCGGGAGCATAACCGCAGCCGCCTCGGGCTCCGAGAAGGGTCGCCGTAGTAGGCGGTCGAAGAGGTCAGGAGTGGGGCCGCAGAGGTCGACGACGAGGTGGAGGGAGAGGTCGTCTTCGAAGACGCGGTGGAGGCGGAGAAGATGGGGATTAGCGACGGAGGAGAGGTGGAGCATGATCTTGGGCTCCTTGTCGAGGCAGTCGCGGTCGAGGGGGTCGGGGGAGTCGAGGAGTCGGCGCTTGTCGACCGTCTTGCAGGCCAAGGACTCGCCGGAGGAGGGGTGGTAGCAGAAAAACACCGCCCCGAATCGGCCGCGCCCGATCTCCTCGCCGATCTGATACTCCTGGTGCAGCGCCTCGCTCATTCGGTCGGCGATTTTGAAGTGGTTGAGTTGATTCAGTGTGAGCTATAAGCCTATAACACATGCGGTGGCGCTTAAATAGGGGATTTGCGATCGAATATTCGAATTTGGGGAATGGCCAATGCTTTTGAAGCACGTAGCTAAAGGGGGGGGGGGGGAGCGGTGGGGGTTAGGGGCGAAACCGCGAGCATATGGTTGCATGGACGGTGGAAGGGCAACATGCGAGCATGGGCTGGGGCTTACGTGCCCCTCTGCGTATGCTATCGATGCGATTTTTTTTTTTTTTTGTTAATTCGAGTGACACCCTGATGCATGATGCATCTTGTCGCCTTTATAAACAATTGGCGCGAGTTGAATGGATGCCTGTAATTGAAACCTCTGGAAAAATTATCCAGTAGAAACGTTCTATAGGACAAGTGGTAGATTTGTCCGTTATATGTTTCACACATTTTTGTTCATGCTGGATATCAAGATGTAAAGGGCCGTTTGGTTCGTAATTAATCCAAAACATCTATTTTCACTATTTATTTTCGGATTTTTCACTGTGGATGTCTGAAACACGTCCTGAGATATTTCAGCTGAAAGTGAAAAAAAATAGGAAATGAATAGTGAAAGTGAAACATCCACTGTTCATGCTGGATATCAAGATGTAAAGGGCCGTTTGGTTCGTAATTAATCCAAAACATCCACTTTCACTATTTATTTTCGGATTTTTCACTGTGGATGTCTGAAACACGTTCTGAGATGTTTCAGCTGAAAGTGAAAAAAAATAGGAAATAAATAGTGAAAGTGAAACATCCACTGTGGATGTTTTGCTTTTTATCACACCCTAAATGGCCTCTAAGTACCCAGTGATTCTACCACTAATGCTTTTTTTGCAAGTTCTCGCGCGCTCTTAGCTCAGTGAAGCTCAATTAACTTTTCATTCTTTGCCCTTTATGCGTCTCATCTCCTTAGTAAGAAGTTGGTGCGAGTTGAATTGATGCTTGTAATTGAGACATGTCTGATGCAGTGGGTTAATTCCCGCTTCCGTGACACCTCCTTGAGTCAGCTAACGTATGTTGTTAATGGCATAGACGAATGTACATGCATGCGCACATGTCGGCTTCCGTTAACTGTTCAAAACTTCAAGTAAACATCAGAAATTTATTTTGTTGAACTTACTGCTTGAGTCAGCTAGCGTCCATTGTTAACGACATAGCCGAACATGCGCGCGTGCTGGCGACCGTTAACTCTTATAAGTATCATCAAATATTTATTTTGTTTGAACTTAGTATTTTAAGGATGCAAAGTTAGGTATTAGTATGTCTCTCACATAGGAGGAGGGGTCCATTTCCACTACATTATTCGGATGATGAGGAAGATTTGATGACCTAACAAATACTCCCTCCGTCCGGATTTATTATCACCATAAGGTTTTCCAAACTGAACTTAGTGGACTTCTGATGATGAAGCTTGTTGGTTTCAATAATACCAATCATGTTCATTTTACTTTGGTAAACACAAGAATCTATCGTATTCATTTGATGGAAAACAGCTGGGAATCAGAATACCGAAAGATTGTACTAGTTTATTGGTTACAGGTTCCAACTGTAGTTTCTAGCTAATTAAAGCTTCCCCTAAATGTGAAGGAAGCGCATTATTGGCTCATGTGTACCTAAACCTAACCTTGTCCTAAAAACAAACAACACTCTCATCAGTCAGCTCTGCCTGGTTTGTTCATGGTACAATCTACTAAATTAATCTTGTGGTAGAAGTGCAATCTATGAATCAATCATCTGCTAAAGAATTGTATTACTGCTAAAGAATGAGGATACTAGCAGGTTGCATCAAATTTCTTAAAATGGTGACAACACGATTCCTAATGGCCATTAAGTATTAATAAAAGTAATAAGCATGTGAATATCACAATGCCGTGTGGATGCACTACATCAATCCAAATTTGCATACTTATTTAAGATACTGAATGTGCTCAATGTAGGTAACCTAAGTGAGCATATGGAATACTTTTGATTGTTTAATGGTGGTACGGGGCAATAAGCATGGATGTATGAACAAGTTCCTTGTCGGCCATTCACAATAGTGAGTTTTGGCAATACTCAAAGTAACAAGGAAAAAAGTTAACATGAGTAACCATACTCGAAATATATATGCATTTGAGGCTCATTGCATGTTGTTGGTTTATCTCGATCGGGTGGTGCACATTATTTAAGGGGTCAGTTGTTTCGTAAACAACCACATACACCCAACCATATGGAGGCCGCGCCGTGATGAGATTGTGCATCTCCTATTGATCAGAGGAGCATGTTATAACTTATACTGGAACAGCGAAGCGATGAGTACAATGTATAATCAGATAAAACCTCATTTTCAAGCTAGTTGTAGGACGAGTCGAGGGTTTTTTTTTCACGAGAAAGACGAGTCTTATATCAGGTAATTGAAGCTCACTTTCAAACATTTGGTCGCTGCACGTAAATTTTTAACCAGCAATGCTATAAAAAAGCTTATTCAATTAGCTACAAGTAGTCATGCAAACAAATTGAAGATCATACTTATATTATTGTAGTAACAATCGTCTTTCATTGTGCAAAACTCACTAGTACATCTGCAGTTGCCAAAGAATCTAGCTGCTTCCCGGTCATTGGAAAGAAAGAAAACCCAGGCGATGGCAAAGCACTTAATCAATAATGTTTATACAGCTTTTTTTTACCGAGAAAGACCAGTCAACCTTGTAGAGGTTATTCCTCTTATTAAAGAAAAAAACTACTTGTTGGAAGATTGCTAAAATCTTATGTTGCCAAGCTCATATCGACAAGTCAGTGGTTTTGTCCTCTTGAGCTTGTGCAGACTGGGCACTCAAAAAGCTCGTACACACTATGAGTAGATGTTCATACGCACTGGCTAAAACCCCGAGTCCTACAGGCTTAGAATGCTCCTAGAGAGTAGAAGAACTTGCTCCAAAGACACACTACCTAAGGAAGACGACGACTTGAAGTTCCAAATTGACTAATTCTCCACCGGGGCACGATTGATCCAAGGGATGGGCACATCGAAGGGGCGCTATTAGGGCTTAACAATTGAAATACTTGGCTTGGGAGTTTTTTTTTAATGAGTAATGTTAAACCGCGTGTTGTGTTCCCGTAGGGAACACGAACGAAATCAAATGCCATAGTGAAAAAGGGGAAGAGAAAGGTAAAAAGCTAGAGAGAAAAGACAACTTTGTTATTCCATACCCTAGAACAAAGAAGACGACCTCTTTATAAAGAGGGCGCGTTTCCCAATATGGTAGGCCAGATCGTGGCTCACTAATGGGCCACTAATTGGCCCCTGATTATTCTATATCAGCCCGTTACCTAACAATTAGCCTAAACGGGTCTGATTACAATAAGATACGTAATCAATCAAAGATCCTAATGAATTAATGCTGATGTGATGGCCTGTTGGGCTGCTGACGGGCCCACACTGGGCCTGGCCTGACGTTCACAACAATCCACCACGCTCCGCTATCGCATTGTCCTCAATGCGACCAAGAAAAGATGTGGGGACCATTGGCAAACATCTCGGTAGACACGGCCGCAGCGGTGGCATGCTCAAGCGTGCAGAAGAGGAGGAACCCCTTGGACGAGACGCCACCGGTCGGGCTCTCGGCATGAGGAGGGATGGACGGGACGCTACCGGTCGGGCTCACGATTCGAGGAGGGATGCGGCGGAGTAGAAGCATCTGGGGCAGAGAGGCTGCAAGGGTGACGGTAGCAGCGACAGGGGCAGCTGAAGCTGCAATGGTAGACACCGTGCGAAAACCATGGTGGCGGAGGTCGCGGTAGAAGCTGAGGTGGGCGACGCCGAGCCGGCAAAAGACGGCAGTGTCGGTTCGGTCGAGGCCGAGTTGGGCAGTGCTGAGTTGGCAGCCGCCGATGGACCGGCTGGTCTTGAGGAAGACAGTGCCAAATACAGAATCAGAACCGCCGACGAAGACTGTGGTGGCGGCTGGGGCTGAAGGAGGAGACGGGACTGTTAGTGGCTTGGAGGGAACGACGGAGGGTCTGGAGGTGGAGAAAGGCTCCGCCTTGTAGGTAAAGGTGAGCTTTTCTGGCGTCGTTCTTGAAGTGGTTGATCCAGCGGAGGTGTCGGCAGCGGTGGAGGTTGGAGAGGCAACGATCTCCTCACGGGCGGCCTTGCAGATGGCGCCACCCATGACGGAGGTGATGGCGGCCCTGGAGGAGCCGTGAGGCTGGTGGTGGAGGTCGTGGCGCACTCCGTGGAAACCGAGATGGGCAACGCCGAAGCGGCAGAAGCCCTTGGATCGGATCGGCTTGAGGATGGTGACACCTGCTCCAAAAGATGGAATCTTAGACTCGGACAGGCTCTGAACATGGGCCCCGCGGGTCTTGTACAAGCTCCAGAATCCACACGCCATGTTGGGCTGGGCTACTGTTCCCTCCGATCCATTACAATCCAACATTGCCACAAGATGGGCTTGTGCATTTTCGGCCCACTCGAGACAGGTCGCCGTGCCCCTCAGCGAGATGACGATCTTCCGCCGGCCGATCCTGGCTACCTCCTGCTCGTCGTCGCAGACGGCCATGAAGCCGACCCAGCTCGACCTCTGCGTCATCCACCCAAGCTCCGATGCTAGATCATCCACCCAGTCTGGAAGCCCGACGGAGGAGGTGGCGTAGAGGTCCCTCTTGCAGGGTTGGGGACGCCATGGTGCCTTGGGGTCATGGAAGGTGAAATGATGCTCGTCGGGGGTGAGGAAGTCCCAGTGGCCGTCGTCGATGGAATCGATGACGAGAATCGCAAGGACGGCTCACAACTGGCAGATGGACTGGTGGTTGACGACACCGGCTCCAAAGGTTGGGGCTTTGGTCTCGTGGACAAGGAGCAAGGAGTCGACGGTGGAGGCGAAAGCAGAGAGGGAACCCGTGGTGGCGGTGGGGGCCATGCGGCAGTAGGCTACGATGAGGTCGACGGCCGGTGGCTTGGCGGACTGGCGGTGGTGCTTGGGGTTGGTTTCCTCCGCAGTCTCGGCGAGCGAAGAGTGGCGGTCGACGACAAGGATCCGTGTATCACCGCCGAGGTAGCAAAGCGTCTGGTCGAAGGGGTGGAGAACGATGTGGCCACCATAGTTGCACATGAGCCGGAGCTTTCCTCCGGGGAAAGGGAGGACCTTTCCTTTTTCCAGTTGGGCGATGGAGCAGCTGGCATAGATGGCCACAGAAGTGAGCCGGCCCTTGCTGGGAAAACCGAGGCGGAGTTTCGAATCTCCGGAATCGGAGACATTCCGGCACCGGTCGAGGGCCGACTCGATCGGCTGGTTCCGGTGAGGGAAGACGGCAGATGGATCGAACTCATCCACCATGCAGTCGTAGGTGACAGAAACTTTACCCTTTTTGGGAGCCCTGAGTCGGACGACTTTGGTCTCGAACCAGGCGTCGGCGAAGCCAGGGTCGTTGCTGCTCACCTCCTCTTCGCCCCCCCCTCGCAAACAGTGAAGCGGCTGTCGCCATTCCCCGCCGGAGCACGGAGTCTGGAGTGTCTAGATCATCTGGCAGCCTGGAAAGGGTCAAAGGTGAGAAGCAACCCAACAAGATGGGCGACCCAGTGCCGGTGGCAGAGAAGGAGATCTCGCCGCCGTTGGCGTGGACAGATTCTCTGCCATGAAGCCCCAGCTGTGGGTGCTGGTGACCAAGGCAGTGGCGATCCGATTCTTCAAGGATACGTTCGGGGCTGAAGAAGCGAACCAGGCGATTCGTTTGGGACGAGGGGACCTCGTTATCTCCGATCGGGATGGGAGGTGCGAGATGCAGGATTGTTCTCATTTTTGCCTCGAGATTGAAGACGCGGAACGGCTGAGAAGAGGGGACCTCGTCACCGTCGTTGGCCATCATTGCCATTTCCACGGTGGATCGGAACGGCTCTGATACCAATGTTGTGTTCCCGTAGGGAACACGAACGAAATCAAATGCCATAGTGAAAAAGGGGAAGAGAAAGGTAAAAAGCTAGAGAGAAAAGACAACTTTGTTATTCCATACCCTAGAACAAAGAAGACGACCTCTTTATAAAGAGGGCGCGTTTCCCAATATGGTAGGCCAGATCGTGGCTCACTAATGGGCCACTAATTGGCCCCTGATTATTCTATATCAGCCCGTTACCTAACAATTAGCCTAAACGGGTCTGATTACAATAAGATACGTAATCAATCAAAGATCCTAATGAATTAATGCTGATGTGATGGCCTGTTGGGCTGCTGATCTATACATGATATATACATTTTATTATCTCTTAAACTTATGTTTCTGCTAGTGTTTGTTTAGAATTTATGCTACTTTAATATAGTTTTTGGTTTTTGTAGGAAATAAGAGTAAAACGCAGAAATGGCTAATGATTGAATATTTACAACTTCGATTGCATATCTCTGATGGAACTGATTTAAGCTTCATGTTAAAGTACACGAAGTCAGCTTTCCAACGCCACTGACTGTTCGCAATTCGGAGTTCTGAGCAAAAAGTTATAATCATTTGAAATATCGCGCGCGAAAGAGAATGCACGTCAAATGGGTTCTGTGCCGAGATCGGAGATTGGACGCGCGAGATCAATACGACGGGTTTTAAGGAAGAAAAAGAAAAAAAAAAGAAATTGAAATGGTCCGGTTCGGGTTTGTCTCGGTCCGGTTCAAGAAAGAAAAAAAATAAAAAAACCCGGCCCGAGCCGAAGCTCGTGCGCTCGGGTCTTCCGTTCCAGAAAACAGAGTGATGCTCTGTTTTGGATGATTCGCCGGAAAAGACGAGCTGGGCGAGGCGGACGGCGGCCTAGGCGGCAAGACGGCAGGTCTCGACGGTGAGCTGGGCTGAGGCGACGGAAGAGGAGCTCGAGACGACGGAAGAGGAAGACGGTAGCGGCGCTCGTGCTGGCGGCGGAACAGATGGGTCATGGCCATGGCGACCGGAGCTTGAGACGGCGCCGGAGATGGTGAGGAAGATGAAGGCGAGGCTCACGACCGGTAGCAATCGACGGAGGATCTGATTTCACAATGGATTAGAAGGAAACAGTGAAGCCGAGTCGAATTGGGATTCTGTTTGAAACAGTCATGCTCCATCGGGATTTTTCTGTAACAGATTGATTTGGGCTTATCCAAATACGAAATTGAATTGGAATGGACTCTCTTTCGAAGTCTATAAAAACCAAGAGAAGATGAGGAAGCCAAGGGAGTTTCTGAGAGCTATTCACAGCAGAAAGAACAGAGCTTTTCACAGGTCTTCCGGCCGGAAAAACCAGACACTTTGGGTGCTATTTCCGCCGGAAAAGTCAGACTTTCCGGTGTGATTTTCACCGGAGGAAGAGGAGAAGAAGATAGGAGAAGAAAAGGGCCGGATTTCGCACTAATTTTCAATTGCTACAGTACTATTTCGAACTGCTACAGTGCCTGCGGAATTGGGAGAGACGATGAATAGTGCACATGAACAGTAAAATTGCTACAGTACTGTGAATAGTGATTTTGTGAGCAGTGTTGCGATGAATCCGACAAATCAGGCTATTTCTTTCTCTTATTCTATGTCTGGCTAGTTTTCTTATCAATGCTAGATGAAGCCCTAAATTTGTATTTACTACTCTTATTTGTTTAATTTAGTGAAAGTTGATAATGATTCTTTATGCTTAATGCGATTTCGTTATTGTTCCTCTTAAGTGCTTTGACCGAGACTTAATGAAAGATTAATGGAATTTGATTTTGATATATCCTGTGTCTAGATAATAACGGGATTATAATTGATTCTATGCCCGGCCAAGGATAGAGTTAGTTATATTAATTTATAGTGGATGAATTTTTCGTGTCTGGACAAGAACGTGTAGTTCATTCACTGGTAATTTGTGTGTCCGGCCAAGAACATAAATTACTGTATCTTATCAATTTGTGGAGATAATAATTGAGAGTAGTAATTGCATGTTTAGTGGTGGATTCGACGCTTTGATATTCTTATTCATCTGATTTTTTATTAAATTTTATTTTCTTTAGTTAATTAAATCATTAAAATTCAATCTTTTCATTAGAATTAGATTAATCTTTCAAGTCCTTTGGGTTCGACCTCGTTACCACTAGTCTATACGTAGTCTCGTGCGATTGCGAGTAAATAGTAAAAAATCAATCAATCAGCTGCTGACAGGCCCACACTGGGCCTGGCCTGACGTTCACAACACCGCGTGTCCTATAATGTTGGCTGTCAGATCATTTTGATCTGACGGCTATCACCCTGGGCATGGGAAAAAAACATGAGTTTTAGGGCATGGGGTTCGTTTTTTTCTTTTTTGATAGGTAAGGCTCACACACCCTTTACGTATTGTATGCCATTGGGATTCAACCCTAGGACTTCTCCCACAACCAGGAAAAATATGACCAGCTAGACTGAGGCTTGAAGTTAAGTATGATGTTTGAATGCTATAAAGTAACTTAAACGTGTTGATTAAGGGAGAACAAGTTTATCCAATACTTGTTGTAACTAATTATGAAAATTGAAAAGGCCTTTTCTATCTGCACTATAATTTAATAATCATATTTCCTAATATTATTGCATAAATATTGGTTAATGTCCGGATATTTACTCTCTTAAGAAAGGCTTCACTCCAATCCAGTTTAACATAGACATCTAATCCATTTTAAAAAACCAAATAGGTAGCACTTGGAGGGACTATATCGTTTTCTTTAGTGGAAATTAGAAATAATAAAGATACTACGAACTCCCTCTGATCATTTGGTTTTTTATTAGTTCATTTGAAAATCAACGGTATCTATTGAAAGTGTCTGGAGGGAGTAACTAAAGCCGTACCTCATGTTTTATTTTGTCAATTTAATTTGAAATTTAGAATGATAAACTAAACAGACATTCACTGCTAAAGAAAAAATCCCAGCAGGTACTTCATCATTAACTTAATCAAATCTCTCTTACAGAAAGTAGCTAAATATTTATCAAGACTGCGCAAAGTATGTAAACAAAAAGGAAGCTGCCAAATAAGTGCTCAGATTGCGAGCCATGTTCACAATCACACTACACTGCATGCTTGACAATAAATTCATTCATAGTAGCTTGCATATCCTCAGTTATTCTCCAAAGGTTTCTCAATATTTTAAGCATGAAAATTGCTACAATCGGAAAGAAAAGTTTGAGCCGGAGACACGAACGGCCTAAACTAGTTCGATGCCCTCTTTGTCAGCCACAGCCATGGTGAACCTTCGTCTCACACTCTTTAAGGTGGTAAAAATTAGAAAAGTAATGAGGTTTTGTTCGAAAAAAGGAATAAACTAAGTTTTGGTCTTTTGAAATTGCATAAACTATGATATACAATACAACTACTCCCTCTTTATCTCTCGCTCTCTTTCTCTCTCTTTGGCACCAAAATCATAAATCGCGGAAATGTTTTCCTTGTAGTTGTGCTAATTTTCATCTGTTTAGTTGTAAATTAAAACGATTATACCATGACTTAATCCTGGATTATTACAAACTCATGGCTAGTATATTTCCTCCACCAATTAATCTAGGATATTGGTTTTTTACATTAGTTTCAAGGCCGTGATTCTGATATTGTTGTCGATGATATATATGCAATAAACTATTTACCCGCATGCATGCCAAGAAAATGAATGGTAAATCAATCCATCATCCATGATATAAAACCCTTATTATCATTGCATGAAGCTTGATATATAATCTGACGCGCGTGCATGTAATTACAAAACTATGCAATTTCATAACACGGTTCATTGCCTCGTTAGTTGGATGAATCATCTTGAGTCTCGACTCTCCGAGTAACAGCATTTGAATAGACAGATTCTGATGTAATTGGTAGGTAAGTCGTTGTTGGAGATTGCAAGTCATTTTCTCCGACAATATAATATCTGCATTCCGCTCTCACACTACTATTCAAAACTTAACAAAAAAATACAAAATACAAAGTGCGTCTGACGTTGCTACAACAAAATTGTAGAAGATCGAAACAGTGGGTATGAAAATGGCGGTTTTCAGTTAGGGTTGGAGTCCTCCATGTAGAATGCAACACAAGGAGTCTTGATTAGTAGGAGTAACTAATGAAGATATGTGTTCCTATATGTTCCGACCTTTTGACACTGTAGTATGATCAGACACAACATTTATAATGCCTTGCAATAAATTAATAGATATAGATAATGGTGCGTAGTACATCGTTAGCTTGAATGCCATGTGCATTGTACAAACAACAAATCATGCACGATCTAGTGGATGCGAGTGCTAAAAATAATACTATTAATTCTCAAATAATGTGTACGATAGATATCAACATAGGATTAATTAACAACAGTCGATCATACAATTAATATAAACTATCATTAGATAATATTGATCTTGAGAACCATTATGTGCCCACTAGACAGTCCAGATTCCACCGCACTCATCATGGTGGATTCTCTGGATTGGGCAGATATTTCTTAATAGCATTATCTTAATCACTATTTTTATAACCATGAGCACTGTTGTGGCCAGGGCTTTGGTTATCTAACATACCAGTAATAATACTAGAAATATTTCTTGATGTAGAATTGTAGATACTAAAGCATTGGTTCTAGCAACTGCAATGGTCCTCACCAAGGTTTTCAAAATCGGATCGGCCTGACCCGGAAATCTGGCCGGTCCGGTTCAATCCAGTTTGACCCAATTTAATACACAATTTTTTTAAAAAAAAAACCCTCCCCTGCATAAAAAAAATGACATTAAACTATGTTTAGTGTGAATTTCTTGTTTTTAGTTAAGATATTGAGGAGTTAATCCTGATGGAGAGTTGAAATCCTCGCTTAAAATATAAGTTTTATTTTAAAAAAAAAAGTCTGGCAGTGAACCGGATCCGGTCCGGTTCGGCGGTTCACCAGCAGAATCGGCCGGTTTTTAATAAACCTGGAGAACAGACCAGATGCCCTAAACCGGATTGCCCGGGCCATTTTTTCAACCGGTTTCGGGCGTTCGTTTTAAAAACTATGGTCCTCACTGATAGTGGTTGCTTGGCAGCGATGTTGTGATAATTTGACATTGGTATCCATTGGAACAAATCAGGAATACTCCACTTTTAAGTAACTCCAATTATATGTGGAACTGTTTAGGGGTGTAAGCTATCAGATTTAGGTAAGGCGCGCGGACCTCACATGAACTCAACTTCCATCCCTTCCCACCCCTGCAAACGCGTTAAACAAAAACTTAGGAGCATATTATCTAGTATTACTCGTCCATTAAGGTTCCACTTACTAGTGTCGAGTGTCCCACACCTTCTAGAAAACTAGAAAGCGCCACGCTGTAAGAAACGTGGACAACAACCATTGGAAGTCAAGACGCCGTACCCCTCAACGGACGTCCGTAACGTCCTCGCAAAAGCGTTTGCTTTTCCACCCCTACACGTGCTCTTCTCCCATTCGTCGATGTGCCAAAAAGGAATATTCGGTCGCGCATCTTTCCGCGCCGAATCCGTCGCTCCTGGCCTATATAACAGCTCAGGCCGGACTCCAAGATTTGGTTTACGAGACTTTCGGAAATCAACAGATGAGCGAGGCGCTGCACCAGGAGTATCAGATCGGCGAGGAGATCGGGCGCGGCCGATTTGGGGTGGTGTTCCGCTGCTACCACCCCTCCTCCGGCGAGTCCTTGGCCTGCAAGACGGTCGACAAGCGCCGACTCCTCGACTCCCCCGATCCCCTCGACCGCGACTGCCTCGACAAGGAGCCCAAGATCATGCTCCACCTCTCCTCCGTCGCCAATCCTCACCTCCTCCGCCTACACCGCGTCTTCGAAGACGACCTCTCCCTCCACCTCGTCGTCGACCTCTGCGGCCCCACTCCTGACCTCTTCGACCGCCTACTACGGCGACCCTTCTCGGAGCCCGAGGCGGCTGCGGTTATGCTCCCGCTCATGGACGCCGTCGCCCACTGCCACCGCCTCGGCGTCGCCCACCGCGACCTCAAGCCGGATAATGTTCTTTTCGACGCCAGGGACAGGCTCAAGCTAGCCGACTTCGGCTCCGCCGAGTTCTTCGGGGACGGGCGGGCAATGAGCGGGATTGTCGGGACACCGTACTACGTGGCCCCTGAGGTGCTCTCCGGGAGGGAGTACAACGAGAAGGTAGACGTCTGGAGCGCCGGTGTGATTCTGTATGTAATGCTGGCCGGGGTCCCGCCGTTCCATGGGGAAACAGCCGCGGAGATCTTCGAGGCCGTGATGCGCGGCAATCTGAGGTTTCCGACTAGGATCTTCCACTCGGTTTCGCCGGCGGCCAAGGATTTGATCAGGAAGATGATCTGCAAGGATGTCAACCGTCGGTTCTCTGCGGAGCAAGTTCTAAGTAAGTTTCCTTTTCCTAAAAAACCTACTTTCCTGTTCTAACTTCAACGATTCCTCTGTTTTTTGAAATCTGGCATTGTATCTGAAAATAATTTTCGCAATTTTTTAAGTTTCTAGCTCATGATTTAAGCTTATGCACTAAAATTGGTTAGATTCCATCAACTCAATTTTTTTTATTTTTTTTTGCAGGGCATCCATGGATTTCAAGCTTCGGCGAGACGCTTGTTCAGGCGCTTCCGACCTGAAGGTTTCGAGTTGAAACACCATCGTCAAAAGAAAAGACAAAAGGCAGAGTTTTGTGTACATAGAGATCGAGGCCTAGAGGGAGTGATGGAGGGGCTTCTCTTGACTCACCGGCTTTGGTTCGTGTTGCAGGATACTAAGCACTGTGAGGGATGCATGAGGAAGCTCTATAATGCAACTACAGTTTTCCCTTTTTTTTTTTGTAAAAAGGATTCTCGTTCCCTTTGTATGATATTTGTGAGAAGAAGGGAGTAGAGAGAGGAGAGATCGCTTGTGAGGACATATAGCTTTCTCTGTTTTTTTGCACTGTGTTGGCTTGCTTTGTTGAAGCTTGGTGATGTAGCTGTTCTATATAATGCAAATAGAAACTTTTTCTTAGCATATCCTATTTGTTTCTGTGCTCTTTCGATTACTGTTATGCCCATTTGATGATGATAGAAAAATGGGAAGATAGAGATAATCATAAACATAATCAAATAACACATTTTCACAACTATTTGGGATAAGTGACATGCATCTTACGCCTCGCCTATTTCATCCGAACTCTAAAAGAGGACAATAACAGGGAGAAGGGGGACCCATGTGAGGTGAAGGGGGGTTGATGAAGAAAGGATATCCGATATGTCCTGTGGCTTATGCTTTGATTGCATATGCCTTGTATGTATGTCCCACGTTGTGGTTGTTTGTCCCCTTTAAAGAGAAAGCTTCTCCTGCAAGTGGCACATGATTCTAGACAAAGAAGAATAGCCACATATTCTGTTCTTGATTTATTGATCCCTATGTAACTAATGGAGCCAAAAGGGGTGACTACTCGTTTACTTATGAAACAAGTAAGCATGAGGGAAACGCGCTTAGAGCCATCTCCAATCGGTTGCCCAATTCTGCTTTAGCATCAACAGCTATTTTTGGGTATTATCTTCAACAGCGTATCCAAATGCTGCTTCTTCAACTGCGTATCCAAATGTTAATGTGGATTTAGGTGCCAAATTTTAATACTCAAAATTGCGTACCTAAAAATAGGTATTCATTTTCTAAAATTTTAAATTAAATTTTAGAAGAGAAAAATTTATATGAGACGGGTCTCATGCGAGCCGCATGAGCCAAGTTATCTCGAGCCATTGAATTTTGATCTAACAGCAAGTGTAAACACCCACCTGCCCCTTGATTTTGCAACAACGATTGAAATCCGGTGGCCCAAGGTGACTTTGGCTCATACAAATGTAAACTGGCCACATTTTAGAAACATTTAAAAACACGCTCAACTATTTAACTGTTGGGAGAAATTATTAGGTACAACCGGTAGTATGTCACCTTCTATGCCACTTTTGCAGAGTCGTCGATTGATGGCGCACACGCTATACTTTGCGCTGAGTCCGTAGTTTGGCATTAATATACTGAAGGCCACATTTATAATGTGTACGCTATTGATCTTATAGATCGACGGCTCCCTAGTGCCATTGAGGCGTTCTACCTTATAATTTCTCGATTGTAGGAGGGACAACTCAAAGTTTGAGTACACAAATTGCCGCATGATGTGGCACACTCAATGAGTCAAAATAGGGAGCTTTGTTAGTGACGCAAAACGAACGAGAACGACCGAAAATCATGTTGACGAATAAACAAACGGAGAGAGGCCAATGGCGTTTGTGATAAGTGGGCTGGGTTCTCAAAGCAAAAGTCCTCCAAAGATGCGAATATGCTGCTCCAAATTCCATTACCAAACAAAACTACGTAAGAAAAGAATATGCTACGACACCCTTCCCAAAGATCAGGGCCGCGATTTGCGGTGTCATGCCTTCTGGGAAAAGCCAAAGCCGACCAATCCGTCCATCCAATCCAAGACTACACGGTAGCCATTGATTTGATTTTGACGGTGCCCTTATTTTTTATGAGTGGTTGTTAGGGCTGGTATCTATTTGACCGCTCTACCTACCACTAAAAAAATAAATAAATAATTTTATCTGACTATTTTCAAAATAAAATGATAATAAAAAACTCTTCCACAATCAATTATACTATTTATCATTTGGTATAGTTCACTAACTTACTTTTTTGACACCTATAGTAATTAAATTTTAGATTGTGACGTCAACGTAGCGTTTAAAATTTAGATGTATATGACACTTGATCTTTTTTATAGTTAGGGTGCTTTAAATTTAGAGGCATAAGATTCATAGTTAAGGAAAGTCTTTTAGTTGAATTTTTTTGGACTATTTATTATTGATATATGCAAAGATTTATCTAGCAAGATTTTTTATTTATTTAAGTTATATTTTGGCATCATTTATTTATGCATTTAGATTAAACCTAATTTTATACCATTGGTAGTACATTATTTATTATTTATTCAATTTTTAGGTTTACTTGTGTTTAAAAGGTAAATAATTCAGCTTTAAGAAATAGATAGTTGTGATAATGGTTAATCGGTTAACCGATTAATGGTGGAACAATTATGGATAAAAAATTTTAAACGGTAACGATAATGGTATAAGTTGTACCGTACCCATACCATACCATTGCCAACCCTAGTTGTTAACAAAGTTGCACTCTTAAATCCTCCATCATTATGGATTATAAATAAACTTACCTACTGATCTCTAAGATTAAAATTTTGTGGACAAAACACTATCAAAGAATGACTTTTTTGGTAACTTTAGTGAAGATCATTTATTGACGTATTTACTCAATGGACTTACTTTCTTTTTTACTTGATCAATTCATTACTATGAGAGAGATTCGGTTGCCTTGCCCCTTCTAGTCACGACTCCCTTACAAATAGGAGATAGTGTCAATCCCCAATTAGTGATGAGCACAACCTCGCGTACCTAAGAACATCTCCTTAAGTAGTATGCCATGTGCCATGCCCGGGGGCCACTTTTGAGGCCGTCACAGGAAAAAAAAGGTAATTATGTAAAAAAAAATAATAGAAAGCCTAGTAGCCTGGACAGGCGAAAAGAAATCCAGGCGACTGGAGAATAAGAGGACTCCTTGTTTAATTTGGTGTGACGCACCTTGAAGTGTCACACCCCCTTTTGTAAGCAGCTGATGCGAGTTGAATGGATGCATGTAGTTAATACTTCGGTCGCATGTAGTGAATCAATTATTGGCTCACTTATATATGTCACACCTCCACGACTCAGCTAACGTCTACTTTTAACATAGACGAACATGTGTGCCGCCTGCTGTTAACTGTTATAAGCAATCATCAAATATTTATTTTGATTGAACTTAAGTGTTTAAGGGGTGCAAAATTGTATTAGTATGTCTAACTCACATAGGGGAAAGGAGGGCCGACTACATTGTTCCGATGACAAAGAAGATTTGACGACCTAACAAATTAAAAATGAGCTTCATGCATCATCCAATGAGTGGATTGGGTTGGATTTACGCCTCTCTCTACTTGTTCAGCATTATAAACTACTCTTGTTGGTTGCAATGATACCAATCATGTTCTTTTTTCTTTTCTTTTTTGATAAAGGTAATACCCATCACATTCACTTGACAGAAAACAGCTGGGAATCAGAATACATAAAGTTTTGTGTATATATATATATATATATATAGATATATATATATATAGATATATATATATATATATATATATGAGATGAGTTTACATGAGATCGTTCTCATATAAGGAGCATGAGGCCAATCTTTATTGCCGTTAGATTCCGATCGGAGGGTGGATATCAAATCAGTGGGTAGGTGGGTGTGTCACATCAAAGAGTGGGTGAGATCATTATGGATATTTGTAGCCGTCAGATCAAGATCCAACGGCTACGATTCAAAGTGGCCTCATATAAGCAATATGAGAGCGATCTCATTTAAACTTTTCCCTATATGTATATATATATATATAATATATCGAATTTTTTAACTTGATTATTGGTTAAGGTTCCTCTGTAGCTTCTAAAAGCTCCCTAAATCAGCTGCTGGAAGCGCATTATTGGCACAGGTGTAGTGAAACTTAGCATGCCACGACTCATGAACAACTCTATCAGCACTTGTCCAAAGAAAACAACACTATCAACCAGCTCTACCTGGTTCGTTCATGTACAATCTACTATTTTTTTATTGGTACTACAATCTATTGATGAATTATCTGCTAAAGAATAGTATCACTGCTAATTAAAGAATGAAGATACTAATGGTGTCTCACGATTAATTCTTGCATCGAATTTCTTAAAACTGGTGGCATGATGACGATCCCTAATTGCCATTAAGTATTAAGAGAAATAATAAGCTTGTATATATCAAGTTGCTTTCTGGATTCATTGCATCGCTAAAAAATTGTACACTTATGTTCATCTTTTAGGAGATACCGAGTGTGTTTAATGTAGGCAGCTTAATTAGTGAGAATGGATTAATTCTTTTGATTGTTTAATGGTGGCGTGGGCTATGGATGTACTAACAAAATCCTTTATAGCCATTCGCACTAGTAGGTCTTGTAGTGTATATATATATATATATATATATATATGGAAAAAGTTTAAATGAGATCGTTTTTATATAGTTGCACGAGCCCAAGTAATCTTGAGCCGCGGTGATGATTCACACTTATCTACCAATGATTTGACATCTAAGATCTTTAATAAGACGGATGGAGATAGCTTGGCTCATGCAAGCTCTGTGAACCATCTCATGTAAACCCCTCTCTCTCTCTCTCTCTATATATATATATATATTATTGGAAAAATGAGCTACTTGTTTATACTTCATTCTTCAATGCAATCATAAACAAGTAGTTCATTTTCCCAACACTTCATTCTTCAGCGTAATTATAAACAAGTAGGTCATTTTCTCAACAATTTGGGGTTGTCGACATGGATCTTACGCCTCTCTCTCTCTCTCTCTCTATTTTCTCTAATAATGTATTTTTACATCTATATCCAAATTTCTAGTAATGTAAAAAATGGGTCTCCAGTGGTAAAAACAAACTGTTTATCGGAATCATATGTCATACATTCATCTATCATATAATATCATAAAGGAATCCAACCTTGTTGCCAAAAAAAATAATAAAGGAATTCTACCTGAAAAATGCTAGAGGACCCGAATGTGGACTCAAAACTTTTTCCCTGCAATAAATTGCATTATGTCTGTAATGTCACGTGTTCTTCCTAATTTCAATAGCAGCCACTCCCGTTCACAGGAGGCCGTGCCCACAAATCAACGAAGGATGAGATTGTCAATGAATAAGTTTTTTACTAACTTCCATAGGATCCCATTCTCCACTCTGATGCACATATCCAGCATACAAACATGGATCAACTTCAATGCCATATCGACTGTGACGATGTTTCTCTCAAATCCATACCACGGCAAAAAGAATTTGCATTATGTGTGGACATGTCACATCTGCTCCTAATTTCAATAGAAGCTACTCCTATTCACCGGGGCCCGGAAATAGTTGGATGTAGCTGATAAGCAACTAGAGTTTGATTTTTTCACAGCGTTGCCGCTAGCCCATGCCCACAAATCAGGAAAGAATCAGAATGGTAATGCAGATGTTTCTGACTCTATATGATCCTATTCTCTTCTCTGTTCACATAAAACATACAAACACGGATCACCCTCAATGCCTTATCGATTATAACGATGTTTCTCTCAAATCCATACCACAGCAAAAAGAACTTGGACAACAATGTACAACAAATTCCGCCAATTCCAATGGGGCTCAACCAGCTTGTTCTCTGTTTTGCGAGCTCATTTTTCCTGGACAAAGATTTGCGAGCTTGAAACATGGACAAGGGCAAAGCATTTGTCGGGGCAGTTCATTTAAATATCAATCTTAGGTGGGTTTCAGTATTCTAAAATTTAAATTCTTCAAAACATGAGTCGTGACAGTTGACAGGTGAAGCCGGTGCTAGTGACAAGGCCTACCCATTTCCACTGACTTCACAATTCACATGGAAGTTTGGAACCCTTCAATTTTTTAGGCAAGAACTTCTCGATTTCCTGGTCTGTTATTTTCTGGAATCTCTGTCAGGGATATGCAAGAAGTTTGAAAAAGGAGTTTTATATTTAGGTGACATCAATCTGGTGTTAGCCTTATCACACTGGCTTATAAATGTACAAGAATATAGACGAGGCCTCACTTCACATGATGAGAATTCTGCAGTTTTTAGTCTGTAGACCAGCAATTCATAGACTTCTTGCATTTGATCACCGTTTCCAAGTTTCACAGGCTACAAGCTACGATGAAGTTTCAGCTTTCTTTTATATAAATACATGAAGTTTTAGTATGTCAAAACGAAAAACGAAAACAAGCAATTATAAGCGAGTTTCATTGTAGGGAAATGCCGATTTGCCAAAAAGAAACGCGTAGCGAAATGCCGGCAATGGACAAGTGGTGCACAATTGCTGGGAGCAATAGATCTAGCGTCATCGGACATGGTCCAGGGTGTCTGTAACGTGTAGGCATTGAGCCTGCTTAGATCTTTATTGTGTCAAAGAATGGGGCCATGGAAGAAGGGAAAGAAATGTCCACAATTGCTTGATGACTTTTGGAGCAATGGTATGGCACGGGACCTTCCTTGGCAATTTGCAGTCAAATTCCTGACAGAGCCCAAGTACGGGTTGGGGAGGACCATTTTTTCAGTGCCTCCTCCTTGTCCCTACTCACCCTACTAGCCACCATGACAGATCATCGGTCTTTCTTTTCGTCAAGATGGATTTCATTTGGGTGGGGATTTCTTTTGGATTAATCTGGTTTCTTGAGTCAAATTATGAAATTTTTTTCCACATTATAGGATGTTTGCTTACTACTTTTCTTCTTTAGTTCTTTTTATTCAAAATAGTAGAGGTTCTGAATATTTATTTTGAAGACTAGTTCACCACCCCATGGTCTAATTAGCCCACCCCCCTGTACACACATGGTGGATGTCCACTGTGTCACTGTGAAGATAGACTGGAAACACACTAATCAACCCTTTTTCTGGGATTTGGAAAAGGGATGAAGTTTTTACTTCTGAAACAAATAAGCATTCGTAAAATGAGTTTATGCTAATTGAAGTAGTTAAAGTGACTGAGAAATTATTCGGAACAACGGCCAGACCATGTCACTTTTATGCAAGGTTTTCAAAACCAGACCGGCCTTCGACCCGAAAATTTGGCCGGTCTGATTCAACTGGTTTGACACATAATTTTTTTTAAAAAAAAACCTCCCCGACATAAAAAAAATAACACTAAACTATGTTTAGTGTGAATTTTTTATTTTGGTTAAGATGTTGAGGAGTTAAGGAGAGTTCAAATCCCGGTCATGGTGCCACTACTGCTGGTGGGTGGTGTGTCACACTCATTGAGTTAAAATAGTTCTTGAGTTTGTCACGAAAACGAACGAGAACGACCATAAATCATGTAAATCATGTGAGGAATAAACACACGGAGAGAGTTGAATGGCGTTTCTGATAAGTGGACTGGGTTCTCATGTTAAAGTCCTCAATTGTTACCAAAGTTCAACTCTTAAAGTCTTCCATCCATATGGACCATAAATAAACTTGCCTACTGATCTCCAAGATTAAAATTTAGTAGAGAAAGTGCTATCAAAGAATGACTTTTTTGGTAACTTTAATGAAGATAATTTATTGAACTATTTACTCAATGGGCTAACTTTCTTTTTTCCATTATCAATTGATTCAATTCATTACTATGAGAGAAATTCGGTTGCCTTGGATCTAGTCGGGTCTTAAGATGAGATAAGACAATTGCAATTTTTTTTTAAATCCAGCCCAACTAATATGGAAAGGAAAAACTGAGGAGTATCTAACCCTGGGTGATAATGTTACAAAAATAAAACCCTAGGTGATAACAATTCTCAAGTGCGTATCCTACCTATCCTTAATAAATTACTATCTTAATAAAAAGATGGTTTTCATCTTTTATACATCTCCCTTCCCTATAAAAGTGGGATGGCCCAAGGCAAAGGTAGGGTTTACTTAAAAAAAACAACTGATTATCAGTTAAGAATTAAATAAGCCGCTTTCGTTCGACGGTTGTGATCATCCTCACATGATGGCTCGGCCCCACCGCCTCCAACCTCACCTCACACATGCGCAAATATAATGAAGCGGAAAAACCAAATTCCAAGTTGACATCCTTAGGTAGCTTGTGCCGTCCCACATTGAAGGCAACTTTGAAGGCCGAACACGTGTGCTGGCTGCCGTTAACCGTGATAAGTAGTCATCAAATATTTATTTTGTTTGAACTCAAGTGTTTAAGGGGGGCAAAGTTGTATTGGTATGTCTAACTCACAGGAGAAGAAGGGCCCACTACATTATTCCGAATGGTAAAGAAGATTTGACGACCTAACAAATAAAAGATGACCCAAATTTGACATACCCACTGATTTAATACCCACAAACATATCGAAATTTAATGACCCAAAAGGTTGACCTCATATAAAGAGAGCACGAGGCCAATCTTTTGAGTCGTTGAATTTTGATCCGATAGTGGGTAACATATAAGTAGGTAGGTGAGTGTGAACCATCACTCACCTTTGTAGCTGTCAGATCAAGATCTATCAGCTATGACTTGAACTGGCCTCATATAAGCTAACGAGAGCGATCTCATTTAAAAATTTTCATATATATATCTAGCAGTGTAAAAGATGGATCTCCAGTGGTAAAAAAACAGTCTCTTTATGTAATCATGTCATACATCGTCTATCATATATTAAATAAAGGAGTTCTACCTAAAAAATGCTAGAGGACCTGAATGTGGACTCAAACTTTTTCCCTGCTATGAAGTTGCACTATGTGTGTACTTGTCACATCTGCTCCTAATTTCAATAGCAGCCAATCCTATTCACCGGGACCTGATAAGCAACTAGGGTTTGATTTTTTCACATGCGTTGCCACTAGCCCATGCCCATAAATCAGTAAAGGAATGGCAATGCAGAAGTTTCTGACTCATATGATCCTATTCTCTTCTCTGCTCACATAAAACATACAAACACGGATCACCCTCAATGTCTGATCGATTGCTAGCAAAAAGAACTTGGACAACAATGCACAACAAAATTCCGTCAATTCCTATGGAGCTTAGCTATCTTCTTTCCAGTTTTGCGAGCTTGAAAAATGGACAAGGGCAGAGCATTTGTCTGGGCATTTCATATGGACATCAGTTGTAGGTGATATGTCATTACTCTAAATTTAAATTCTTCAACACATGACAGTTGACAGGTGAAGCGGGTGTTAGTGATCTTATCAGCTGTTATGAGTGCTTATACGGTTATATACCTGTAGAAGGCCTACCCATTCCCACTGACTTCATAATTCACATGGCTGCATAAGCACACCCACATGAAAGTTTGGAACACTTCAATTTTTTGGGCAAGAAGCTCCTCGATTTCCTGCTCTGTATTTTTCGGAATCTCTGTCAATGATATGCAAGCCGTTTGAAATGGAATGATGAAGTTTTATATAAAAGTGACATCAATCTGATGCTAGCCTTATCACACTGGCTTATAAATGTACATGAATGTAGACAAGGCCTGACTTCACATGCCTATATCCACCTCCCATAAGGAGACTTCTGCATTTTCTAGTCTTTAGACCACTAACTTTTTACATTTGATCATCATTTTCAACGCAGGCTACAAAGCTACATTGAAGTTTCAGTTTGTCAAAACGAAAAAACCAAACATTATAAGGGAGTTTCATTTGTGATGGACCACACAAAGGCAGCTCAACAAGACCCAAGCACACACAGAGGAATTGGGTCTCCTTATCAGCAACCCATATTGGGAAGGCAGCTAAATGCCGATTTGATGCCTGCAATGGTCGAGTGGTGCACAATTACTAAGAGCAATAGAGCATCATCGGACATGGTCCTGGGTGTCTGTAACCTGCAGGCATTGGGCCTGCTTAGATATGGTGTCAAAGAATAGGCCCATGGAAGAAGGGGAAAGCAGTAATATCATTAGTCCTTTAGAAATGGTACGAGCTTCTTTGGCAATTTGCAATCGAAGTTCGGACAAAACACAAGTACTGCCGTGGAGGACCATTTTGCCAGTGCTGCTCCCTTGTCCCTAGTCCCTACTAGCCACTATGAGAGCTCATTGGGCTTTCGTTTAGTCAATATATATATCGATTTCATTTTCCACACTTTGGGTGGGGATTTCTTTTGAATTGATGTGGTTTCTCAGGTAAAATCATGACAATTTTTCCGACATTATAGGGTGTATGGTTTCTACTTTTCTTCCGAAGCGTTTTTCTAAAAAATAGTATAGGTTTTAAATTTTGGCTATATTGTTGTGGTTAATACTTGTAGTCGACTGACATATTTGGCCGACTTCCACAACTAACAAATTCGTGGAAGTTGCCAAATACCTATTCTATATTCCCTCCGTCCAAGAAAAGCCTCGCTGCAATTGAAAATGACATATTTATTGGCATGTATGGCCTATAGCATTTCAAGATTGATGTCTTATGTTTTTCGATGACGCTTCCAACTTGAATGCAAAATGCAGCCACCTAATGCTGGATATGTAATTTTTCAAACACAGCCGGGCCTTTTTGGATGGAGGGAATATTGAAAAAAGTAAATTTGCACCCGAGTTGGTGTGGGCATTGCAACCCTGGCTGGCATCTGTATTAGCATGCACTATCGGATCAAACTCAGATGGCCCGTGGCACCTTGGTGCATGCTAATACATGTGAGATTGGGTACATATAAGGTCAGCGCACAGTGCAGCACTGGCTAGATTTTCCGAAGAAAATTATATCATCTTGAACCAGTGAAGGAACTCTATGAAAAGAAAATTATACCATGTTGAACCAGTAAAAGTACTCGTTAACAAGGACTTTTTCCATGGGAACCGCTTCAGTTGCAAACGAAAATGTTGCGTTTGCCTAACACACTGACGCGGCCCATGTATTATTGGCTTGGGCCTGTGTATAGGCTCATGTATAATTGGCGTGGGCCTCTATATTGGCCCATGCCGAAATCGACAGAGGCCCGGGTCCGTCGTCGGCTTCTCTAGTCTGACTAATTGGCGTGGGCCTATATTATTGGGTTGGTTTGGTCAGGAGGGCAAGAAGATCTCCGCCACTGACGGCAACGATGGGCGACGGCGGGAGCAGCGGCGGCCGGAGCTCGAACCGGCCGGAGTGGCTGCAGCAGTACGACCTCATTGGGAAGATCGGGGAGGGGACGTACGGGCTCGTGTTCTTGGCCAAGAGCAAGCTCCAAGGCAGCCGCGGCAAGTGCGTCGCCATCAAGAAGTTCAAGCAGTCCAAAGATGGCGATGGCGTATCTCCCACCGCCATCCGTGAGATCATGGTTTCGTTTCTTTCCTTATCTGTTTTTCTTTTTGTTTCTTTTTTGAGTTTCATGCGTTTGTTATAGATTTACTATGAAAAAATTCGATGAAATTCAGTGAATTTGGAACCTGATTAGAATGGTAGGAGATTTGGAGGAACTTGAGTCTTCTTGGACATTAATTGAAAATGGTCCAAGATGCTGAAGCTTTTGATATACTCCCTCTGTTCCACACTAGTATTACTATTTGCTTTCTGAAAATGAATTACTTTTAGTTCATTGTCGAAAATTAAATAGGACTATTATTGTAGAACGGAATTTGCGTCTTTTTTTAGTTTGTTCAAAGCCGGTGGAGTGACTTACCTTTAATCATGGGCAACAAGTTTTGTGAATGTTGGGATCAGTATTTGAACTTAAACGCTTGCTGATGTAGTTGGAACATTCTTAACTGTTCTTTCTTTCACAAAAAAAAAAGAAGCGGAAGTAGTTGGTACATTCACTTTTAATCTGTCCAAATGTAAAAAAAATTACTCTCTCCGTTCGATAAAGCCTGTCTTCATTTGGAAAAACAGGGGTCCATCATTACATGACTGGCTTTCCTCCCTCGGGACGAAAAACACGGAAGAGGGAGGAGGGGAGACAGGCTTCATTGGACGGAGGGAGAAAATAAAAATCCTATTAAAAGAGAGGGTTGCCTTTGGGAACACAGACTGAGGTGGTGCATTACTTCCCATAGCTATCTGAGATTATCTGTAGGAAAAAAATTTATCAAACAGTTAGTAAGATGAAACATAGTCTAAATTATGACTGTAACATTGAACCACAGGAGTAAAAATGTAAGTAGAATAATTCAAGTACTTGCTCACGTGTTTTCCCTTTGCAATGGAAATCTGAATGGTACAGACAAGTCTTTTAAGATTTGGTGTGGTTTGACTATGTTGTTACCTACAAGCTATTTGGAACGATTTTTCAGAGATAAGTTCTCTTGCTCCTTCTATTCACTGTTTTCTCGGCTTTTCATTTAGTTTATTTATAAAAAAGGTGGAGAAACGTTTGGCATTGTTTCTTCTATTTATTCAGTGTGCTTTCCTCTAGTGTTCCAGACTGTCCTATTTTTCTGTACTAGTTGGGTTAGCCAGATGATGGTGTTTTATAATGATGCAAAATGTTTTAAATGCATGAATATTTTTATATCTAACCAGTTATTCCCTTATTGACAACATTGAGAAAGATATACTTCTTGATGATGAATATTTAAATGATAGATAATTAAAAACCTTCTTATGGTTTTCACGTGTTCTTGGCAATACCAAGTAAGGGTTGCATGTTATGTTCGTAACAGCCAATTTTGTCTGTTGGATCTCCTGTGTTTTTTGTATATGCTGCTTGTTGACATCTTGAAATGAAAACTTACATCAATTTTTTTACTTTTGGACTATTTACTTGATGCTGTAGTTGCTGCGAGAAATTTCTCACGACAATGTTGTCAAGCTTGTGAATGTACATATTAATCATGCCGACATGTCACTTTATTTGGCCTTCGACTATGCTGAGCATGATCTTTATGTAAGTAAATTACCTCTTCTCAACTACTTCTAATATGGTTAAACCTTTTATATTAGCCATTTTATGATGTCAATTTATTGCCTTAAAAAGCGATCAGGAAGAAAATGATGGCATGTTTTTTTATCATTATTGCCACCACTATTAACTTGTTGTCAATAGCTACACAGCCAGGGAGGATATTGGGCAGTGCTAAGTGCATACTGTAATTTTCTATAATAATTGAATTGAAACTTATGCTCCCTCCGTCCAATTTTCCTTGTCTGGATTAGAAACGAAAATGAACTGATTTTAGTCATTGTTGTTTTCTAATTTAGACAGGTAATGTTGGACGGAGGGAGCAGTATATGTATTATAAATCAGAAAAGATGGGAAGAAAATAGTAAAAGGAATATAGGAATGTAATTTCAACTTTAAAAGCATCAAATATTGCATATGCTTTTTTTGTCATCAAAATATTGTGTATGTGTATTTTTCGTCATCAAAGTTTGGCATTTTAAATCTTTTATGTGAATTTTTCGTCATCGAAATTTAGAATTTGAACCTAAAGCGTGGTTAAAAACATAAGATATCCAAGTGACTTATCATTCCATGGAACTTTGGCCCGGTCCGTCACTGAGGACGTTTCTCCATACTACAATTCGAACGACATAGTCACACGATTTTCAAGCTGGGCTTTTCTCGGTTCATTCACCGCTACTTAGGGAATCCTTGTAAGTTTCTTTTCCCCTAATATGCTTAAATTCAGTGGGTGATCCTACTTGACTTTGGATCGCAATCTTATTTGTGCCTCTGGAGTCCGGAGGTTGATCGAATTGGGTCCTCACCGGCCAACACAGGCAAAGCACGACACAACATCCCAACAATCGCTGCCCAAAAAAGCCCATAACCATCACTTGTTGTGCCGCATGCAACCAAAGGCTAGAGCTTTTCAGCCAATGGCATGCTCGAGGCACTCGAATGACCAATCTCCGCAAACCCACCCCTTGTCTGCCGATTCAACAGTGGAGCGACATGATGTTTGATGCCCAAGCAGATGTGCCCTTGATCTAAAATGCCTCGGACGCAACTTGCATTCAAATATTCGATGGTTTACGGGATTATGCAATTCACACCATCGTATTTTGCTACGTTCTTCATCGATGCGAGAGCCGAGATATCTCATGCCGAAAATCGTATTGAATTATAGTTTGATGCCTTGTCACACACTCGCCCATTCACAAGGCACAAACGGATGACGAGATCGCCACAATCAATTAAGAAAATTCCTTGGGGCGGATTGCGCTTGGATTTTGTTCGTTGGTGCTTGGAGAGCGCCCAAAATGGCAATCCTCGCATGCAAGCAAAGAACACAAGGGGTCATATGTTCACTTCGGTCGATCTTGTTTTGGTACGCGTCAACAATGATCCTTCCGCAGGTTCACTTGTGGAAACCTTGTTACGACTTCTCCTTCCTCTAAATGATAAGGTTCAGTGGACTTCTGGTGACGTCACCGATTCAATTGCTGATCCAGCATGTTTTGCAATGGCGAGACCTCTCTCTCCAAATCACTGTGGTATGATATGTGAACGGTGTGTGTCCTTATACCTATCAAAGGAATTTTTTCGACAGCAATTTAATTAATATCCTACCAATCGATCAAAGCGAACTATCAAGCTTAATCATACCAATTCCTTCATAACAAGCTTCAAGATCACTAAAATTTACACACAAAATAATTATTTAAATGTTTCACATTAAAGTACTATCTATCATGTCAAAGTCAAACTTTTACTTCAGAACTTCATCTCATGTACTATCCCAAAAATTTTATAATATAACAATCTAAAACCTATTCATCTCTCCAAAAGTCCTAAGATTCAATAAAAGCTATAAGTAAATTGTAAACAAATTCAAGCTACATTTACTCAATTTTAAGAGTCAATTACTATAGTTTCTCTGAAATAAGTAGACAAAATTCTTCTTCCATGCTCTGGCCTTCCGTTCTCACCATCATCATTGTTTTTTATATTCTTTGACTTGAACATAAAATTCAACATCGTCTATTCTTTTTTATGGCCTTTAAGAAGTGAATGCACTTGAAGACATCATATCCGCACGAAGATCATCAGGAAGTATATCTAGAACGTCAACTAATCACTTGTCTCTTCTATGTTCAAACCTTTCTTCACGACATCGATTATATTAACCAAATAGTAAATAATTAATTTGCCCTTGCAAGTTGATATCTCTTTTTTGAATATGTTGGAAGCGAAAAAATTTTATGCAGACAATGGTACTTACATTTATATTGGGCAAATACAATCTCTTTTTTGAATATGTTGGAAGCGAAAAAATTTTATGCAGAAAATGATGCTTTCATTTATATTGGGCAAATAAAATCTCTTTTTTGAATATGTTGGAATCGAAAAAAAATTTATGCAGAAAATGATGCTTTCATTTATATTGAGCAAATACAAAATTTTTAAGTTTCCCTTGCAAGTTGATTTCTCTTCTTCTAATAATGTTAGAAGCGAAAGTCATATGCAGAAACTAATGTTAGCATTTACATAAGAATCATGATGTTTGCAAATAAGCAAGTAATTGAAAATTACCAAAGCATCCTTTTACCTTCATATGCTGCATAGGCATAGCTAATTTCTTTTTCCACTACTATTTTTATAGGAAATCATTAGACATCATAGAGAAAAGGTTAACCATTCGATCAACCAGTATACAGTTAAGTCAATTTTATGGCAACTTCTTAATGGGCTCAACTATCTTCACAGGTAAGATTTGCTTTATTATATTCTTGGTTTTAGATTTTGAATCCTTGTTATCTGTAATGGAGTTTTCTATATTTGTGCATGCAGTAATTGGATAATACACCGAGATTTAAAGCCATCCAATATACTGGTATTTTTTGTGAACTATTCAATTTTACATATCATTTTATCATTACAATGCCTCCTCACATAAGTAAACATATGCAATAAATATTTCTTCTTTGCAAACTTTTGCATTGTAAAGCTAACACTTCTTTTGGGACAGGTCATGGGCGAGGGAGATGAACAAGGAATTGTGAAAATAGCTGATTTTGGACTCGCTCGTATATATCAGGCACCCTTGAAACCACTATTTGAAAACGGGGTAACATATTTACCTGTACTAATAAGGATTTAGTTGTACTTTTGGAGTTGCAGAACAATTGAAGTGCGTTGTTGACTTATGAAAAGTCTATGTTGTATGTACACTAGTAGGTATAAAAAGGAAAAGATTGAAGAGTAGTACAGATTCTTCAATTCAGAAATAGTTTATATCTTGTATTCTCTACAAGGAAGCACGGATACGGATATGGATACGGGACATGAGGGTGTGGCAATATTATAATTCCAAAAATAGGATATGATAAGTTGAATTAGAATTTCAAATTTTATGCATATGTAGGTATATTTTAGGTTAGTTCTTGTATTAAAAGCCTAATTACTATATTTGTTTAATATTTGCATCACTTAATAAGAATTTGATGAAGTAATCTATAGTTGGTGTCCAACACAATGGTAGGACACGCATGTAACCATATCCGATGGGACACGTGTATAATACGGTACGGCTTTCATTTTGGAGTATCCGTGCTTCCCAGATTCTCTATAACATAAGTATACTGTCTTAAAGAGAAAATGTGATTGGTTTGTTATCTCTTGGGAATTTTTTATTTTGACAAGGATGTTCATGTAGGTGGTGGTGACTATCTGGTATCGTGCGCCAGAACTGCTGCTTGGTTCTAAGCATTATACAAGTGCTGTTGGTATCCTTTTTCCTAGTGTTTTACTTAATTGTATTGATTGCACAGAAAGTATTTGGTGGTCTCATCTAATATTATGATCATGATGAACACCCCAGTTTTTACGGGTATGCACTCTACTTGTTCAAAAGAAGGTCTCCTCAATTAAGAATTAGATATGTGGGCTGTTGGATGTATATTTGCTGAGCTATTGACTTTAAAACCACTGTTTCAAGGTGTGGAAGTCAAAGCTACACCTAACCCTTTCCAGGTATGTGATTCTGTTTCTTCGATTACGAAGTATTTTTTCTAAGCGGTTTTACATTTTTCAGTTGATTAAGATTTTACTGCCTGCTAGAATACTTATTTTTGTTTGTTATGTGTTCTGCATTCTCCAGTTTGATCAACTTGACAAAATATTTAGGGTATTAGGTATGTTTTTCCTTGTCTTCTGCCTTCTATTTGTCTATGTTTAATACAGTATTTCACAGTTGTGATACGTTGTAGGTCATCCTACACAAGAGAAATGGCCAACCCTTGTAAATCTTCCACACTGGCAAACTGATCAACAGCAAATCCAAGGGAGGAAGTAGTAAGTTCTCTCTTTTATACTTTTAAATGAAAAAAATGAGAAAAACTTTTTTCTTTTGAGGAAGTTACTAAACCCTGTACTGATCCCCCCCAAAATTTTTTTTACTAAACCCACCCGGCAAGTCAACTACTTGAACTATGTATATATATATGTATTGGCTATCGGGTTGCAGGAATCTATCTGATCCTATTATAAACTAATTATGGTACAAACTATTTGGTTGGCTGAGGAACCCACTTAATTATTGCCTACTTTTGTAAGGTACATGTGGATGGTAGGCTTGCTGAACTATTAAATAACCATGTCAATGGCTTCCTTGGCTATGGTAGCAGTTTCATTAATACATGGTGCCCAATGTTAGGAAACAGAGAAATTGTGATGAAGTTATCTTGTTGGAAATGAATCAAAATTAGAGAAAAATAAATTCTATAGATTGTCTTTGAGAGTAAAAAGTGTGTAATTCTGGTATGCAAAAAATAAGAAAAGGGTGTTTGAGAGAGCATGGTTGTTAGTGAAGCAGTTGCACACTAGAGTATGTGGGACTAAGTAGACTAGTAATATGTGCAAGCCTTCAAGACTAGGCGACTTTGGAGTTGTGACTAGTGATGCTAAGAAGGCCAGTCCAAACGAAATTTTCTGGCTTAAGCTCAGCTGGTTTCTAGGTATGAACCTGGCCTGGCTTAGTTCGTGCTCAATGTAATGTTACTCAAGCTCGGCTGGGCTAATTTTATCTCACTATGCTTTGTTACTTTTCATTTTCTCAACTAAAATAATTTGTATATTCCTCGATAGAGTTGCTATTAGCTATAAACTATATGCAGTCGTATGACAAATTTGTATCTAATATGGTAAAGAATCAAGCTAGATAAGCTATTTTAACTGTGTGTAGCTTGACCGTGTCTTGTTGACACTTAGTTGAAGCTTTGAGCCAAGCTCAGTCAAATCAAGCTAATAGGCGAGTTCAACTGGCTGAGCATGCCTAAATAGCAGCAACGGTATTTTTACCCACATGAGAGAAATGCTTTTATGAAGTTTATATCATTACTTTTAACAAGTAGCGCCCGCCCTTAGTTGTGATGCATAAAATTTGGAATGGCTTAATGTCTTCTTGAGGTGGAAACTGTGTTGCGGATACAAGTATTTAAAAGCACGTACGATTATTCGAAACAATTCCCAATTCCTTGTTCTTTTTTGAAACAGTGATAACGCCCCTGGATTGTATAGCGTGGTCCATCTATCTCAGAAGGGTCCTGCATATGATCTCCTTTCTCGAATGCTTGAGTATGTAAAAGCATTTAATTTTGTTGAGCCATTTAATCATTGATTCTATCAAGTTCAAAATTGAAAATCTTAGATAGATTTAATATATCTGTAGGGGAGAAAGCATTTTTATTGTGTAAGCACAAGAAACTGCATGAATAAATACATGAACAATTGTGACACGCTTAATGTGCATCTTGAAGGTTGCAATATTATTACACATAATAAAAGAATTGGTTGTCTTCTCTTGTAGATGAACATAATTTTTTTTTATTACTTATCTGGATGAAGTTTTTTCTGATGAAGGCCTACCACTTGTTAAATACAATTTCTCTTGTCTGTACACTACTGAAAGGAAGAAAGTCTCATCTAAAAAATGGAAAGTGCTCATGTTTATGCACACGGGATCTATTGTTTCAAGAACATATTCATAATTGTTTGACACATGTAGTGCTTATTTTTAAGCATATATATAATCTTTCACATGAATATCTGAAACCAGAATGTGTACACGTGTTATGAGAGCATGGGAGTCGGGGTTTAATCTCCTCAAGTTCCCAAGTAAAAGAAACCGGAGAAAAGCAAGAAGTATGTGCATGAGTATGGGACAAATTCACCAACAGAAACTACAAAAAAGGAATAAAAAGGCTTATGTTGATGCATCAATAAGAATTGTAGAACTTAGTAGCAAAACAAACAAATGATAGATGAGCAAATAATTAGAATTTTGCCTCATCTTGTTATGAGTTTGTCTCGCGTTTTGGATTCAAGTAACGAAAATGGTTAATGAGATGAGTCACACTAACATAACAGATAAGTATTTTAGACGATTATTCAAGAGATCACTGATTTAGTAAAGTAATGGTCATATCTACTTGCTTGTTTCAATGGTTTTTTATTCATGGTTGTAGATAAAACATCCGTATCTTCTAAAGTACACAAATTTCTGTTTGTTTCTGTACGAGCTGGATAGTGGATTTTCCTTATTATGTTTTTATCCATTTCAGAATACTTTAGGAGATTTGTTGATTGTTGAGAAGTACAAAGAGATTAATTTTGGTGGAATTCTGAATTTATGAATTGTTATTGCATTCTTATTTGCAGATATGATCCTCGGAAGCGTTTAAGTGCAGCACAGGCTCTGGAGCATGAGTAATTTTCAAATGCTATAAAAACTTTATCTCCTATAATTTTTATGGATGTAATTTTGCTAATGGATATACATATTAATATAAATAAAAAAAGTTTAAGGAATTAAACATTATTCGCCAGTATGGATAAGTTGTTATGTGCTCCATCTACCCTGTTGAATTGCTCATTTAATTTAATATTGTAACCGTCATCCCTTTGGTTTTCCAGGTACTTCCGAATTGATCCCTTGCCAGGAAGAAAGTAAGTTCTTTTTGGCAGTTTGGTGAAATACCTTTTTCAAGGAACTTATATAATCTGGCTTTTGTTGCATGACATGGACATGAGCTGTGGGGTCCTTATGCAAGTTAAGTATATATTTGCGCCATATTTTCCTTAATTTGACCAGGTAAATATCTGGACTCAGTGCACTTGTTCCTAGCCAACCGGGAGAGAAAGTTGTTGCTTACCCAGCTCGACCTGTAGATACAACTACTGATTTTGAAGGAACAACGAGCGTCCAACCTTCCCAACCGGTATTTTTTTTTCTCTGTTGTGCTGTTGTGATTTATAATTATTGCAAAAGATAATTATGGAAGTATGACTTCTTTATGCTCGATTCAACAGCAGCTTTTACATTGCAGATGAACAAGTTAAGACCCATGTAATAACTGATAAAGCTGCTCTAGCCAATCTGTTTAGTGAGCTTGAACCAAATAATCAAAACTATATCCGAGTTTATAATTTTTTATTTGGATTTTTATTCCACAAAATTTTGGATATCACAAGCACTCTTGTGGTGCTATGAACGTATCCTATTTCTTTCTTCCTTTGAATTGCCGTTTGATTATTATACCCTCTGTATATTCTCCATCCCTTCAATAAATTTTCGACATTAACTTCCAAAGACGGAAAGAGATAAAGAATGGCATAATTGCCAATATTAGAAGTTGAAAGTTCTTCCTGTACTATTGAAGACCGGAAATTTGACAAAAGTTTTTAATAGTCCTTTATACAGTTATCTGAAAGGTTACCCCTGAACCAATATGATGCAGGCCGAATACATGTATGAATAGTAGGACCCATTCTGGCATGTCATCAAACAATTTTGACTAACTTTGATGCAGGGCAGTTAAGTCATTTGACTCAGCCAAACGAGTATTTTGTTGAAAGAATGAAAGAGACGGAGTCTCCTTAGAAGCATCGCAGAAGCTCCTCACTGCGAGGATATACCCAGCTCTCAATCAAACAGAAGATTTGAGAAGGATGGGAAGCAGGCTAGTGTAAATTGTTGTCTGGAATTAGGGTAGGGCAGTTGTGATTGCTTCGGCTTATAGTGATGAAAACTCTCTGTGGAGAATGGTTAAAACTCGTGGATTCTAGTGCTATCGGATAGTGGATTTTCTATTTGATCTTTCTGTATGAACTTTGTGAAGGTCTTGGGGATTCCGACCTTGGTTATGTGGGTTTCATCCTCTGTTTGACAAGGCAAATATCTTAGTTCTTCTTTCTCAGTTGCAATCTCTGAGCTCGACCTTGGCTTTGTGGATTCAAGTCAAGTGTTCTGCTGCAATTTCGTCTCCCATTCTCTTTCCGCACGTCTGTTCTTGATCTTTGTTACAAACGAGCCATCATTTTGGTATCAAGCAAATAGCTATCCGAGAGTGTCCAGTCCCCAACTCTGTCAGTGTAATGCGTAGCTTTTACGACCTTGCAACTTTTTATCGGAGATCTATTCAAAATTTTAGTTCCATAGCTATCCCCTGCCTGAATGTTTGAAGGGAGATAAATTTGAATGGAATGCAGCAGCACAACAAAGTTGTGAACAGATTAGGAATAAGCTGGTCAGTGCTGTTTTAGCGCTACTGAACTTCTACAAAAGTTTGAAGTGGAATGTGCTGTCTTACCACAAGAAGGCATCCAGAGCGGTAAAAGTTGCTGTCTTACCACAATAAGGCTGACCGGTGGCTTTCTTTGGTTAAAAACTACTTGAAGCAAGCAGAAAATGTTGGCATAAAAGTTGGAGCTACATGTGTTGGTCCCTCAAGCAATGAAGACACTATTCAATGAGGTTATCCTACACATAGATCTTGACTCACTCAAATATTTGAACAGCCAAAACAAATTGGACAGGTTATGTGCCTGATGAGTCAAAACTCCGTGGCTGCACCTTTGCTATCAAGCATAAATGAGGAAAATTGAACCAGGCAGGCAGGTGTAAGGCTGGAGTGTCCAGAACCCCTTAAGTTGGGGGTATGCAAGTAATAGCCATGCCCCCACTAAAAAAATTGTATTGCCCCTTCCTCCTCTCCCAACTGACTTTTTGAACACCATAATTATATATCAGTTTGGCCCAATAAATACAACAAAAAACAAAGGCAGATCTGAGCAGAAATTCCACAATGAACCAGTGAAAGATGGCGGTTACTCTTTGACATATGATGGCCCCAGTCGCTTCATATTCCCTACCACCTAAAATTGTTACAGCAACTGCACACCTCCTCATGAGTCATATTCATTTACTCTTCCCATCGTTCACGGCATAAAATTTCCATCTTTTGATTCATTCCATCTCTTAATTAACTTTAAACCTCTATAGATATCTTCCAATGAGGGTTTGGAGTCTAGTTTGGTGAACTGAAGCAGAAAGTGAGGTGGATGAGGATTGCCTGGATGTTGGTCTTCTTGTGGTAGAAATTGCCCCAAGTTCACAAATTTAATTAGTAAAAATACGAATCTTTATGACAGAGGGGCTTCAATAGTTTGGTGAATGATGAATCAGTGAAGGACGAAGGATTGGAGCTGGATCAAATACAACATGTTTTGCATTGGTTTTATCTTCTTAACATCAAGATGCTGAGAAAACTTGTATGCAAAAAGAAAAAGAAGCTGAGAAAGAATTAGTCTGCATTGAGAACCTAAATGTATCCTTAGGTTAATCTTATTATAGTTTTTGCACCTTTTTCATGGTTCAAAAAACAAATGTACCTAAAATTATCACTTCTGACCAAGACTAGGTTCTTGAGTCACTTCTGGAGGAGTATTTGGAAGAGGCTTCAAACTGCTTTAAAGATTAGTAGCACTTGCCACCCTAAAACGGATGGTCAAACTGAGGTAGTAACCGAATTTGAGGTGTCTTTCTGAATCAAAACCGAAATAATGGGATTTAGCTCTACCGCAGGCAGAATTTGCGTACAATTCAACTGTCAATGGGTCGACTGGTCGAGCCCATTCGAGACTGTATGGTTTCATGCCTCATCATACCTTGGATCCGGTCGTCCTTCCAAAACAGGTCGGCGAAACCCTACAGCTGTGAGCACAATTTCCAACTTAGCTGCAATACACCAGGAAGTTCGACATCAACTTGAAATCTCCAACCGTAGATACAAGACAGCCGCTGACAGATAGCAGAGAGAAGTGAGCTTTGAAGTCGGAGACCCTCTCATGGCGTTTTTGCGCAAGCAAAGAATGGCTTCTGGACAATTTTCTAAACTGACTCAGAAGAAGGTTGGGCCTTATCGTATCAACAATCCCCTCATTTGACTATTTACAAAACCTATGATGTGTCTGATTTGTGGCCATATTATGGGGAGGAAGATGCCATTTCTGAAACACTAGCCGCCACCTAAGCTCGAGGTTGAGCTGCATCAGAGAGGATCTTGATCCATGCGGAATTCAAGTATGAATAGCAGGACCCATTCTGGCATGTCAAGCAGTTTTGACTAACTTTGATGTAGGGCATTTACATCATTTGATTCACAGCCAAATGGTTATTTTTGCTGAAAGAATGAAAGAGACGGATTCTCATTAGATGCATTACAGAAGCTCCTTCATCATAAGGGTCCAGCTCTCAATCAGAAGGATGAAAAGGAGGCTAGTATTAAGGCTCCGTTTGGTAACCACTTTTAGGAGTAGGAAAGTGGGATTTCCCAAATGAAGTGAAAGGGGTGAAATAAGGTGTTTGGTTGGGAAAAAGCTGATTCTTAGAAAGAATTTAGGTCATGATGGCATTTGGTGTAATTTCCAAAAAATGACGGGTAATTTTAAAAAAAAACGCGGTTTTAAACCGCGTTTTTTTTTTAACAATTACCCCTGTCATTTTTTGGAAATTATACCAAATGCCATCAGGAGAAGTTGTGAATCCAGCTTCTTTTAAGCCCACCAAACAGGGCCTAATAGTTGTCTTGAATTAGGGTAGCCAAGTTCTTAAAACTTCTGCTCATGGTGATGAAAACTCTCTGAGGAGAATAATTAGAAATCGTGGATTCTAGTGCTATCGCTCTGTGGATTCAATTCATGTATTTCCTATTTGATTTTTCCATATGAACTTTGTGAAAGTCTTGTGGTTGTAGACCTTGGTTATGGGGTTTTATTCTCTGTTTGACAAGTCAAGTGTTTTGCTGCAATTTCATCTCCCATTCTCTTCCTGCACTTCTGTTAGTTGATTTTTGTTACAAACAAGCCATATCAATACTCTGGTGGTTCATTCTACAGAAAGACAATCTGTGTAGTTATGCGAAATTAACTTATTACTGCATTCATAAGGTGGTCTGCAACATAAAATTGGGCTTGACATCTACAACAATTGTTACAACTTTTTGTGTATGCTTGTAAACTATGAAACTGATTTTTGATGATGATAAATGGTGCTTTTGGCACAGGCATCTGGAAACTCGGTTCCTGGGAGTGTATCGGCTGCTTCTGTTGTTGCCCCAAGATCAGTCCCACGACCCATGCCACCGTTAGTTGGCATGCCAAGAATGCCAAATGCAGGAATGACAGCTTTCAATCTAGCATCACAGGCGGCCATGGGTGGCCTTAATCCTGGAGGCCTTCCCATGCAGAGAGGATCAGCAGTTCAGGCTCATCAACAGCAGGTAACGTGGACAATTTGGGATGTTTCACAAGCGGTTCCTTTTCTTTTCTGCTAAATAGTGGCATTATTTTGTGAACGTTCCTGATTTTCATGTCAGTTGAGAAGAAAGGATCCTGGGATGGGGATGCAAACAGGATATCCACCACCACAAAAGAGGCGTTTTTAGTGGTATTCTTTTTTCTTGTTTTCTTTTTCTTTTCATTTTTTTGCTTTAATTTTATTTTTGGAGAGAGGAGAGGACCGGTCTTCACCTAATTAGTTGTGAAATTATTTCTAAGAATAATGGATTAGAGAGCGAAGGTGTGCTTGGGTACCTGCTACGACAGTGCTACCTTAGCAGATACTTCATTGGAGTGTTTCTCAGGTGTCCTGCTTAGGTACCTGCTACAACAGCGCTACATTAGCAGATGCTGTAGTCACATGCTGGAAATTATCTCCAGTCTTAGTTCTTTTGTACTTTAAAGTGAAGTCCTGTACTTCTTCGTCCACATGTATGCAGCTTAAGTTGTTTTTTTAGTAAGAATCTTAAGTTATCTTGATTTAACTATAGGCCAAGGTTTTCAAAACCGGACCGGTTATCGACCTGGATTGATAGCCGGTCCGGTTGGACTGTGGTCAAACCGGAGTCGATCCGGATTGACCCGGTATGTTATGTGAGGGGTGAAGCCCACATTAGATATATGATAAATATATATTTTATGCAATATTAACGTCAAGGTGCTTATAGCTCAGTTGGTTAAGGACTTGGGTACTTGTGTGCACGTCCCTGTTTCGAATCCCGCTCAAAGCAAAAACTTTTCACAAAAAAAAAAAGATTATGACCCGGACCGGTCCGGGAGAAGACTGGCCAGTTTAATGGACTGCAGTGAACCGTCCTAACCGAACCGGTGCCGGTTCTGGTTCTCCGCGGTCGGACCAGCCGGTTCTGTCCGGTTTTGAAAACTATGTTATAGGCGCTTACCTAGTTCATGAAACCCTACCTGAAATTTCTGTATTAGGTAGAATCCAGGTGGGAATCAAGGATTGCCGTTTTAGAAACGGGAGATATATCTCAGCCAGAGAGAACGATATATCAGTGATATCATGTAAATGATACCAGTGAGAAGATGATTGAAAAATGGTTTCTAATGTATTTTGACAATCTAAGTACATATTAACATCTAGAAGTGCTGATATAAATCTCAAACAATCATAAAATCACGGAACCACATTTATTAAAACATTTTCTTCGATTTAGGGTTCACATCTAAGCACAGGTTTAACATAATATCTGACATCTTTCTCACTAATAGCCAATTCATAAGCGGTACACTATCAATGATATATCAGCAGTTACGGTGTAAAATGCAGCATTTATAGCCAAAAACGGCAATACTGATATTCGGCAGTACATCCTGTTTTTAAGGAAAATAAATGAGTGTTGGACATTTGTATACTATGTAGGAAGAACATGTTGTCATTGGCGTTCCAATAACGCACTTCTTTGGTGGTTGTGACAGAAAGTAAGTTCCAGCTTTATGCGATGGGAAGCCAGATAACTTCTTCATTGTGCACGGTAGCAAGTAACCTATGATGGTTATATTGCATGAATATTTGTCACACTTGAGCTGATTGATTTAGGATGTGCACTGTTTTTTGGGTAATCAAGGATGGGCACTTCAGTTCCGCATCGGCACTGAAATTGTGGGGGTTCCCTTCTCCAGTTGGAGCCCTTTGGGTACATGCTGCAAGTACATGCATATTGGCATTGTTAAGTTATGCACTTTAGAAAACGTATGTAGTATTTTTTACCAGGCTCCTTGCGTATGGCATAATGAGGAAGGAAAAGTAGTTTCATTTTTGTACTTTTCCCTGGTGGCTTCTGTTGTAACTATGTGCAAAGTCGATGATCGAAGTGTGTACTAGGAAGGCCAGAAATGGAAAATTAATACGCCAGCCAAATGCTTGTGATATTTGTTATTGTGGTGTAATGGGTACTTCATGAATGTATCACTTCGCCTCCCGGGTTGTTACAATGTCTTGAAAAGTGGGATCAAATTATCATTGGAAAATATGACCTGAAGTAGATCTCTTTTTTTTTTTCGCAAAATGAAATACCTTAAGCAGCTGGTAGATCACTTCCTCATTACCTGCAGCTGGTAGATAACTTCCTCATTACCTGGTTCAGGATTTTTCTGACCATGTTCTTTTTCCAACCCAAATTTCTAATAGGGAATTTATGTCTCCCTCACACACCCTTCTCCTCTTACTGTCTTACACACTTTTTTCCTCTATTGAGGTCACTATATACCAACTGTTCTTGACAGAAAAATCATTTCAATGTTTTGTCCATACAAACTAAGCTTGCTTTATGCTCATTAGTTGGCGACCAGCCAATGAGCCACTACACACCACTTTCCTGAGAAATCCGTCTCAGCATCCCCTAACTTACGTGCACCCGGTGTGTTAGTGTAACAATGATATGCAGATGTGTATTGTGCGGCTGTGCCTGTCGTTAACTGTTGCCTATACGCATACCATTTACATATAATCATGGAATGTCATATCGGATATCGGTAAAATATCGATCGGCCAAAGAGACAAAATATAGGAGATATATCGGAGATATTGTATAAAAAAATATCAATAGTCAAAAACTAGTTTTTACCGTATATTTTCACAATCTAACTTCTAAAATGAGTTATACTAATTTAAACAAAGAATAAATTTCAAAATATGCCTATTAGGATAGAAAACAAACATGAAAGGTTTTTTTTTTCAAAAAAATTTTTTTTTTTTTGAAAAAACGATATTAATTGGTATCGATGTATCGGTTTAGGCCCGATACCGATATATCGGCGAGACGATTTTCCATGCATATAATGGTGTTTCAAAAAATAAACATTCTACATATAAACTGCAAGACTCTTGTCTAATATACAAAGTATATGTAAGAAATGAACTGCCACAGAAAAAAGTATTATACAAATATTGTACAACATTCTTCATGCAAACAAGTAAAGCCTCACTGCATGATTGCTCAAGCAGGTGGACAAATTGAAAAATCAATAGTACGGGACTCGTAAACAAACAGCCAAAACAATGAAGCAAGAAAGTTACTTTCTGACAAGATTTTCCGACTTCGGAGAGGGGTAAAACAGAGATCGCCCCACTTTTCCCCCCACTTAGCCCCCAACACTAAGGCATTAAAGCAACCAGACAACGCCGGTTTCAGCATTTGTGGTCATCCAATTCAATGGTCTCTGCAAGGCTGCAAGCTCAAATTGTCACGCCCTGCGCTTCTTGTTCTTTAAGATAGCCTCTCAAAATTAACCCGAAACTCCTTTTTTATACAAAGAGTAGACAAAAACAGATTCAAGCGTCCAATATCTGATCATCAACAGCAACTTCCTTGGGCATTCTACCAAGCTACAACTTGCAACTTGTTACAAGCCCAGCAGTCTGCTGCAGTCATATAATTCCACATATTTTGTTCACTTGAAAGTTGAAATACCTTCTGATGAAGGCTCAGCATTCCGACTGCATCTTTTAGTAAATTGAAACCTCTACATCCTATTGCAACATAATGCTGAACCAGTGAGCCAAATCCTGATCCTATGGTACAGTGACAAAAGAAATAGCTGCCACACTTTATAGAAAGAGAGATGCTTCAAAAGTTAATTCTACGCACCACACTTCATAACATCTTCAGAACTTAATAGAGATGCCATGCAACAATTTATAGAAAGATGTCAAGGAACCTTTGATAATCTGGGAATACTTGTCCAAGCATGCAATTGCAGTTTGATAACAACTCCAAATACACGTAGAGAAAAAACTGGAACAAGAGACCAAAGTTAGCACAGGCCCAAAATATAGGATGCCAACAGCTGGTATTAAAAGTGCTTCACAATCAGGACAACTATCAAGCTGGAGCGGTGCCCCAACAGTGATTAGGATCAGAATCTTTTACTACTATATATAAAAGCCTCACAAGAAAATTTTACGCACTAATATCCAGGACATCTGTACAGATAACAACTATCACAAAGGAAAACAATGAAATACCAACTTTGATGTACTACAGCATGTTTTTCAATTTATTTCAACCACATATCTATTACTTTTTGGTTTAGTATTGTCAGTGATTGAGTGGGATCCTAATAGGTTCTTTGAGACCCCAGATATATGAGATCATTGAGATGGCACGACCGGATAATTTAGAAGGTGACAATGATATTGACCTAGTTCCTGCTGTTCAGCTGCTCCTGGCTTTGCACTATGAAATTATACTCTTCCTCCCTCCACCCTCAGCCCCTTCAGAATTTGCACTATTATATTACTCTCTCTCTCTCTCTCCCTCTCCCTCTACCTACTAGTACCTCCTGTTCAGCCGCTCTCGTGATCTGTATTTTGAAGTCATTAATCTCTCCCTAACACCTTCCCTCCCTCACATTCCTGCTGGTCAGTCGGTCTCCTCAATCTGCTTCATAGTGTTATACTCTCCCTCCGTCCATCCACCTACTAGTTCCTGTTGTTCAATCGCTCCTGAATTTGCATATACTCTCCTTCCCTCTCACAGCTCCTGCTGTTCAGTCACTCTCCTGAATCTGCATTATGATGTTGTACTCTCCCTCCTACTTCCTGATGTTGCACTATAGATCTCTGTGGGCCTGGCAATGCAAGTAAACAATAGCCAACCAATAGGCTCTCAACATCAACCATTTTTTAAATGGCAGTTTGACATCCCACTTCGCAGGGTTCTAACTCTGTAGAAAGTGTTAGCCCTCAGGATATCAATTGCTATTGCTATTAACACAGATGCAGATGGTTTGATTGGAATTATCTTGAAGTTTCTCAGCGAAGCATAACAGCTTCCAAACTGTCCATCTTAGCCATTCCTTCACGCTCCAAAAGCAATATTTTACCAGTATTTCATCACAACATTATCCTATTCTATCTTACATAGAAAAGCGACAATAAACTGTGTGAACTATTAGTTTATAGCGGTTCTCTCACAAGTCACACTTCTATTTTCTGGTAGTTGATTTATAATATCTACTTCATATCTTGAGAGAATCTGCTTGAAGTTAAGGAGAGGAATTGCACATAATACAGGGCATCAATGTATACTTGTCTGCAGCTTTTTATTGAATCAAAGCAAGACATAAATACTTGCACAGCCACCACTCGGCTTAGTGTGATAACATGAATATAGAGGATGGGCAAGATAAACTGTTTGGAAGGGAATATTATTAAAATAAACACCACTTGCATGCATTGAAAAACGAAAGAATATTTAAGCAAAACTTTGGAAACTCTAATAGGTCTCTGTCATAAAAAACCTAACGGAAAAGTTGAGCTAAAATCTGTAAGACTTAAGCATGGCTAAGTGATCCTACACACATTGGACCTAGCGCGCAGGTGGTTTGGCCAATGGTGGGTCAAGAAATATTAAATGGTGATGTGGGCGGAGGTTTTCGAGGAATACAAATAACCTCCGGGTAAGTAATAGATTTCAGTTGGCAAATCAATCTTCATACTGCATTATCACAAACTGTACATGATGAGCAACATCTTAGTCAAAGATACTCTTGACGGCTACAACAACTCATCAAATCACCAAGAAATAAAGCAATGTAATATAACATCACAAATGGAGTAGTAAAAAAAAATCATAAAAAAGGCTGCAGGTAACATACAGGTTTTTGCTTACAGTAGCTGGCGTACAGTTATCATCTGAGAGCGCCAATAGATTCCTCCAAATCCCTCCTTCCAAACCTCCTCCCACCCAATTCAGCATCGTTTGCCCTCGCTGCAAAGTAGAACACCAACCACACCACCATGAAGAACACCTCCGCCACTGACTGGACATACAGTGCAAACATATTCCCAGCAATTTGCGCAATTGCCCATCTCGTAACTGCTCCACATAAGATTGATTCCAAGCATTTGATCCTAAATGCCTGGTTAAACATTATGGAGATCAAATAACACCCTTCTTTCACAATCTCCTGTCCGCCCCTCCGCGAATCCGCAATCGTAACCCAGCAATTGACCGAGAACAACAATGAGACTAATGTGTCTATAATCACCCAAGTGAATATAAAACCCGACAAATCAATGTCAAACCTAGTATTCGCAATCCAAGGGGCCGACGACGAAACTGAAAACGGCATCAATTTTAACTGCAAAAACAGTTTAAACACTAAGTACTGGTCTTCCACGTCCGAGAAGAACCAAATTCCAAGAAACTGCGTGAACGCATCGCGGATGGCCCAGCGCAAGAGAGCGAAACCTAACAGACGCCGCAGGCCCAGCCGACAGCCATCACGAATGTTAGCACCCGCTGAGCGCTGATTCCTATGCAAAATCGCATTCACGACGGCGATAAACACAGTGCCACAGACAAAGCAGTAGGTAAAAAGAAACCCAAGAATCACCCAGGCGTAAGCAGTGGAAAGGAGGCTCAGCAGGAAGAGAAGCTCCGCCGCGTCGCCCCTGTCCAGATCCAATCCCCACAGCCGCAAATCATCCTCACCCTCACCCTCACCGCGGCCACTTTCCACCGTCCCGGCGTCGCCGTGCTCAGCAAGAAAGATGAACCCGGGCGGGCCGGCGATCTCGCGCACCCGAAATCCTTCCGGGAGCGGGTAGCTGGCGGCGAAGCTGCCGTTGCGGGGGGAGGCAGAGACAAAGCGGTCAAGGTCGTCGTCGTCGGAGAAGAAGTCGTCGTCGAGGGTGCCGACGCGGGTGAGGTGGAGGAAGGGGCGGTGGCGGGGCCGGCGGAGGTGGTGGGGGTGGGGGGAAGGGGGTTTGGAGGAGAGGCGGGAAAGGAGGGAGCGGAGGGATGGGTCGCGGGAGTGGAGGTGGGAGGAGAGGTGGTGGGAACCGGAGTCGAGGGCAAGGCGGAAGGAGAAGGGGAGGAGGGCGAGGAGGAGGAACAGGAGAGGGCTGGTTCCGGCGAAGTAGCGGGCGGAGCGACGGATAACCTGCGCCGTGGTGCGCAGGTTAAGCTGGTGATCCTCCATGGGCCGGGGTTGGCAGCGGCGTAGCTTAGCTGGCTGACACCAGTTGACCGACCTGCTAGGGTTTCATCTTCGTCTTCCTCCGTATTCCTCGGCTTCGCTTCGATTTGGAGGGGTTAATGTGTTTTGCAGAAAATGCTCCTTTTGTTTGTCTTTTGTTTTTTTGGAAAATCGCAAATATGTCCCCGCTATTTGGAAAATGGTGAAATGTGAAACGCCTCTGTTTCTCCAGAAAAAATCAAGAAGTGGAAGAGAAATGTCCTATTTTGGCAATCCATTTTATGAGGCGACACGTGTAAAACATATGGATCATTAAGCAAGTTTTAAAATCTCATAGATAAGCAAATTTTAAAGGTCATTTAGAGCTTTTTTAACATTCTACAGCTTTTAAGACCATTTATGAAGATCGGAGATGGTTATTTAAACAATACTTAAGGTTGCTTCTAGGGGATAATGGCCTTTAGGTTTTGTATAGAATTTATTTAACACTGTTACAATTTTTAAGGCCATTTATGAGGATGAGAAATGGTCATCCAAACAACAACTGAGGGGCTGTGTTGGCTTGTGAATTTGACTTCAAATTAAACAGGAGAGAATAACCTGAATTATGTTTGGTCAAAGAATTTGGACTGAATTCAAAATTCATGCTGAAAGAATATTTTTTTCCCAATTCATGCTTAATTTGCTGATCTCCTCATGAGGAGATTCACCAAATTAAAAGTGTGAATTTTCAATTCAGCAACTGCGTTAAGTTACAACCCGCATACTCCCTGCATTTACATGCGCCACTGGATCAAAATCCTACAGCCCCCGCCAACCGATATTATACTCCCTCTATCCAAAATTACCTATCTGCATTAGAAAACCAAACCAGATTTAGGAGAAGTAATTTTGGACGGAGAGAGTTTGCTTATTGCAGACTTCTTGATGGACACGGACATAGTGGTCGTTTGGCCATACAGTACATGACCGCAGAAATTAAATCCGCGTCCGCTCCGCGTCGTGTACATGTCCGTCCGATTGCACCTTAAATCGCCAAATCGCCGGAAGCCCGGCGCCAGAAGCTACCACAAAAGCCGGAGTTTCAGAGGGCGTTCGTGCGAATCCCAAATCACACATCTCCTCCAAAGTGCCTTCCAATTTCCATCTTCGTCTTCACAGATTTTTTTTTTTTGATAAATCTTCACAGATTCAAGAAACGAGATTCGCCTTGGCTGTGAAACAGAAATCACAAAAACTGATCTCCTGACATTGACGCATCCTCACAAAACCCTAATTTTGTTTTTACCATTGCTGCTGCCGGACTTGTTGTCTGGTTGGACTCGGATCACGCTGCATGTGTTGCAGCTGGACGAGCCGTGAGGTGTTGATTGGCGCCCGCTTGGATTAGGACTGTAAGAACTCAGATTTCTGTTCAAGTTTGCTTTTTTTTTTTAATGTTGCTGTTACTTTCTGCATTGGTGTTTCTGTCGTTGCATGCAGTACAGTAGTAGTTGTACAATCGTTTCAATTCTGGGTGTGTTCTGGCATGAGTTTGCTGAGAATATGTCAAGCGTTTGTTTGGTACTCCCTTTGTGCTATGAGGCCTGCCTGCATTTGAAAATGAGTGACATTTGTTGGATTCATAATGCTGGAAAAGGAAAAAACAGGATTTTGCCCCGTCTACTGTGATTCTGGTTACGAGGGAGAAGTCAGCCGTATAATGTTGGACCCATGTTTTTTTCAGATGCAGACAAGCTTCATTGGAGTAATAGAGTATATGTTAAAGTGTTTGTTTGGTACTCCCTTTGTCCAATGTGTCTGCATTTGAAAATGAGTTAAATTTGTTGGATTCCCAAGGGCCTTAAAAATTGGTTTTACTACATCTTCTGTGTTTCTGGTTGTGAGGGAGCGAAGTTAGCCATATAATGTTGGGCTTGTGTTCTTTTCAAATGCAGACAGGCTTCATTGGACTGAGAGAGAACATGTCAAGCGTTTGTTTGGTACTCCTTAGGTCCAATGAAGCCCGTCTGCATTTGAACATAAGTTAATATTGGACTCCAAGGGCCGTCTAAAATAAAGCTGGGTTTAACCCCGTCTTCGGTGTTTCTTGTCCTGAGGGAGTGAAGTCTAATGTTGGGCTTGTTTTTTTTGCAAATGCAGACAGGCTTCATTGGACTGAGAGAGTACATGTTATGCATTTGTTTGGTACTCACCTCATCCAGTGAAGATTGTCTGCATTTGTAAATAAGTGAAATTTATTGGACTCTAAGGCCCGTATAAAAAACAGAGTTTTTTCTCCCACACTTTTCCATGTTTTTTATCAGGAGGGAGCAAAATCAGCCATGTAATGATGGACCCATGTTTTTTTTCTAAATGCAGACAAGCTTCATTGGACAGTGTATTTTGGGTGAGGCTAGGTTCATTGGTCATGGTCTATAGCTGGTATTGACAAGTGTATGTCTTTCCCTGTTGCTTTGTGGGGTTTAGCAGTGGTTATATTGCAGTTTAGGAACTGCAAATAATTGACAGTCTTGTTGGGTTCTGATCTGTTATCATATTTGTTGGTGCGCATGCTTCTCAAGAAATGGTCTTTCCTTAACTGTATGTTGATGGGACTAGGTTCATTAGTCATACGATTGGGTCACAGTCTATAATTGGTGTTGGCAAGTGTGTTTTCCTAATGCTTTTCCAGACTTAGCAGGCATTGGTTTGTAATTTAGGACTGCAAATTATTGGCAAACACTTTTCGTTTTGTTCTCTTGCCAAATTAGTTAGTGCACATTCTACTTAAGAAACGGCATTTTCTTAACTGTATGTTGATATTTTTACTTTTGTGGCTTAGTTTTGTTCTTTAAGGCGAGCAAAATAGAGAAATGATAGGGCGTTGATGGACTAATTAGTATAGGCGAAGGAATAATATAAGCTGGTATGAGTAACTTTGGCTACAAAATAGCCTTTTAGGTGACTGAGAAGTATGAATAATGTCCCATTTTTGTTGCTTTCAGCTGTAGCGATGACAATTGTTACACGGTCTGCAGAAAAAGCAAAGGATGAAGAGAATAATAGTTCATCTACCAAAGATACTGGTGGCAAAGCCAAGAATGTAAAAGGTTCTGTTCTGTCTAGTCCGACAACAGTTGATAAAACTGCCTTGAGAAGGTCTGCTAGGGAATCACCACTCAAGAAACAAGATCCATCAAGCACTTCTTCAAGTTTAAGAAAGTCTGAGAGGCTCGAGAAAAGGAGCCCATTAACTATGCCGACCAAGATGACATCCAATTCTGGCAAGAAAAGAAGCATGCCAAGTCCTCCTAGATTGTCTATGAGAGAGGACAAACGTCATTGTTCGAGATCCTCCAGTTCTAAAAAGGCTGAGAAGAGCGGTAGCTCTTCAGGGTCAAGAGAATCTAAGAAGAGTGCTGCATCGTTGAGGATAGAAAACACCAGAGGGAAGGGGCAAGGGAGTGTGGAAAAGGTGGCAAGCAGTATGCAAGAGCTTGAAAAGAAAAAGAAACAGATTCAGAGAGGGCTTCTTGTGAAGTCAGAAAATAAGAGAACATTGGATGCTCGTATGTATAGGAAAATGCTTAGCCCACAGGCTAAGGAGCTCAGGAACTTGGGTACGTTGAGTTTTCTTGGCTTGTTTCTTGCTGCTAACTGAGGTGCGAGGTGCGCTGGCATCCTGATTCAGATGCCTTCTATGTATTTTCTTTTTGTGGTTAAATTTTCTCTATGCTCATGTTACTCATAGGGATCTTAAAATGTAGTATCCCGCAATCTTGATGGGCATGCTTGAGTGTTTTCTCTATGGTCATGGTTTTTTTTTTTGAAATGAACTAATTTTGTAAAACCAAATAGGACACTCAGAATAACTAATTACATGTATGAGTAGCATTTAGAAATGAACTAATTCTCGTTCATTTTGAAAAACCAAAGAGGACACTCAGAAGGGGAAGGGAGTATATCATTGTACTTAAAAAATATTATTGATGAACTTTTTCTCTGTCCTTATTGAGGATGAGTTGTTTTTTTGACTTTGATATGCATTTATCTATCAGCTGTTGTGGTTTTCCTTTTGAAGTTTGATTGACAGGACTTCCCTATTAGCTCTCTTTTTTCTCCATGTACTTGATGAATCAATTTTGGTACACTTATTTGCTGGATATAAGGTTTATTTCCATGTTTATGTGTAGACCACTGTTCTGTTTGTATCATAGGTAATGGTAGACATCCGAAAGGGGAAAATAGGTTGTCACAGGGCGATGACAAAAAATCCGGAAATAGTGAACTTAAAAAAGATGAGGAAGGAGGTATGGATGAGAGGAGTTGCCAAAAGGTGGAAGAATGTGAAGAGATGAATTTGGATGAAGGTGGTGAACCAGATGCTCAATTATCCATTTGTTCAGAAGCGAGGCCATCAATTGATACTTCTAAAGAAGTGATTGTTGTTGAAGTTTCTGCTACCACAGCAGTCTCTGAGGCATGCACTACTGAGGTCCCTATTGCTGATACATGTTCATTCTGTGGCAATCTGAAAAGGTATCATGACTATTGTCTTCTGCTATTGAGTTATAGTTACCGGAGGATATTATGGTCATATATGGTAACATTGTTGGTTGTTGAAAATACATCTTTCCGTGAGGGTGGAACATTTATATGCAACTGTGTGAACTCCTTCTATCATGTTTACGTTTAGTGCATTAACAATTTACCATTCTCGCCTTCTGAACAGTAAACTTTTTGTATGAGAATTGTATGCCACTCTCCTCATGACCATTCTGCACAGTTTTGTTGCATTCCTTACTGTATAATTATTTACATATCTGAAGTATATTATCTCTTTTTGCCCCTAGATCCTTATTTATGGAATATTTTAAAACTGTATGGATTATTGTTTATTTATTAGGGAAAGCCATCATAGGAAGTAGTCCTCTAATTACAAAGGGATACTTTTAAATATACAGGTTTGATATTGAAATGCTTTTGCTTGTTATTTGGTTGACTGAGACATGCGTTTTTGTTTCTTTTATGCTTTATGCTTACAGGGTAAACTTTGATTCAGAAATACAGGAAAAGAATTCATTCTGCGAGGGAAAATGCTCTGTCCAATTATCTTCCTGTCAGGTTCATTTTCCTCCACCCTTCTCTAGAGAAGAAGTTATGTGGAATTGTTCCTCTCCTCTTTGGTTCTGCAATTAATTGTGTTCCTTGTTTATATTCTTATATGAATGTTGGGCCTGTCAGTATTACACCTACACATCATGTCTTTGAAATTTGTGATTCATATTTGCGGGGATTGGGATTTGTGGGACCACTTTAGAGAATGTAAATCTAAGAACAGTAATGTGAATGCTTAAGGACATATTCAAAACTTAAGATTTAGGGTAGATATTATGTGAATTAACTCTCTTCACTTTTATGCAACTATAAATTGGCATGGAAACAATTTTTTAGTAAGTTCTTGTAGGCTATTGCCTTAGCGCTTAGGAGATTGTATTGACAAATTTGCTAGCCTAGGATTTCGTAGGCTATTGGAAATCTGCGGTTACATGTAGTTGGATATTGGAGAACTAAGAGAATGTATAGTTAGGAAATTTGTACTCTATCATGGTTAAGTATTCATCTGGGTGGATACCAGAGTGTTTGAGTACACGAGACATAATTTTTGAGTATTTACAAAGAAAGGAAGTAAAAAAAAGTGGAGAGGACTGTTTGAGATGGTATCAACATGTAAAGAAGTCTGCCAATATTGCATGATATTGCTGGTAAGGATGTGAGGAGAACAGCTTACTGAGGGTCCAAGATGTGGGAGAGGAAGTGTAAGGATGTTATGGATTGAGGCACAAAGTGCATATTGAAATGACTCAAAATAATTATCATTAGAACCTATTCTGGACCCTTGACCTTCCTTAAAAGTACAATTGAACCATCTTTTTAGAAAATTCGCATTTCTTCTTGCAGACATGAATTTATTGCATTACTTTTGGGGGAAAATTGGCTTTTAGTTATGCAACTTGTTTTTTGTTTTCTGTTCTGGTGATGTATTCATTTTTTAAAAAAAATTGTTCTGTGACATAATGGTTGGTGTTCATGAACAAGTTTTCCAATTGCCTCATTGTTGGCCATTCCAATCTCAGATTTTGTGTATGGTCAATAATTTATATACTCCCCAAATCAGCAGTCTGAAATTTTTATTCCATAGGAAGCTCCGAAGCAGATGGTGCTATTTGAAAATTCTGGAAAGGATGAGACTGGTTGCATTTCCTTAGATGAAATGACGCAACAAAGTTCAGCTGAAGCTGAGAGGTCCTGTACTTTCTTCTTTTCTGATTTACATGTGATTGGTTTCACTTTTTTTTCGACGGTGGTTTGTTTCCTAGATGATTGTTCATTTGTTTGTGTTTCAGATTTGAATATTTTTGTGTTTTAAATGAAGAGACTTATGAATTGCAGGCTACATCCTTCACTTGATTTTGTGGATGAGTCTGATCCTTCAAAAGAGGTAACTTGTCCTTTCACTATTTGTATAAATTGTTTATTATGATTCTCTTTTTTCTCACTTCATATGGTTATAATTGTACTCTTGCTTAATTATGATACTCCGTTTTTACTGCTCTCTATTAGGATAGGAAGAAATATCTAGCGAGTGGAGGACTGACTGAAGAAGTAACATTCCCTAATAGCAAACAACAGGAGTCTTTGTTGGAGAATCAAAAGGATGATCTTAATGCATGTATGAAATGCAAGCTCGGTGGAAGGCTTTTGTGGGTATCTTAATTCTATCTTATTATTTAATTTACTGATATGTTTCTACTGGTAGTTGTACATTCCAAATAAATGTAATTTGATCTTGTTTCTTTTTAGTCTTTTGTTTGAATCTGAATTTGGAACTGGTGTTGTGGCTAACTATTCTAACCTTGGTATGTAAGGTCGTACTTCTCGTTTCTTTTTTGTTAATTAACAATAAATGTCATAGTTAATTTATACATGTTATTCTGAGCTCATAGATTTGGAAAAAGCCTACGATAGAGTGCTGAGAGAGCTTATTTGGAGTGTTTTGAAGAATAAGGGTGTCATTAGAGGTTACATGGATATCATAAAGGATATGTATGAGGGGGTTGTGACTAGTGTGCGGACTATTGGGGGGAAACTAAGGAGTTTCTAGTTACGGTAGGTCTTCATCAAGGGTCGGCCTTAAGCCCTTATCTTTTCGCTTTAGTTATGGATGAGCTTACTAGTCATTTGCAAGATAATGTACCTTGGTGTATGCTTTTTGCAGATGATGTAGTTTTAATTGATGAGAGTAAAGTAGGTTTGAATGAGAAACTAGAATTGTGGAGGGATGCTCTAGAATCAAAAGGTTTTAAAATAAGTAAGACTAAGACAGAGTGCATGGAATTTAATTTTAAGGAATGTAGAACGATAGATAGAGCCTTAGTTGAAATAGATGGGCAAGAAGTGCCAAGGTGTGATCAATTCCGTTACTTAGGATCCATTATCCATAAAGAAGGGGATATTGATAGTGATGTAGTGCATAGGATTAATGCTGGGTGGGTAAAGTGGAGGGCAGCTTCGGGAGTATTGTGTGATAGGCATGTGCCAAAAAGGCTTAAAGGCAAGTTCTATAGGACAGCCATTAGGCCGGCAATACTCTATGGAGCGAAGTGTTGGGCACCAAAGAAGAGTGATATAGATAAGTTGAATGTAGCCGAAATGAGAATGTTAAGGTGGATGAGTGGGATAACTAGGAGAGATAGGATTAAAAATGAATATATTCGTGAGAGTCTAGGAGTAGCTCCTTTAGGGGAAAAGCTGAGGGAGTGTAGGTTGCGTTGGTATGGGCATATGCAAAGAAGAACTTTAGATGCCCCTGTGCGAAGATTAGAAGGGATACATGCAATCGATGCTAAAAGAGGAGAGGGAGACCCAAGAGAACTTGGATGGAGTTAATAAAAAAAGATTTGACTTTACTATTTCTTACAAAAGAGGTAGCCCAAAACAGGCCTGAATGGAGGAGTAAGATCCATGTTGCTGACCCCAAATAGTTGGGAAAAGGCGCTACTTGATTATGATTATGATTATGTTATTCCGAGCTCTGGGAACTTGCATGTTATCTATGTAATCGAATTTTCTTTGAGGATTCTGCAGGGTCTTGTGTCTCTTTTTGATGCAAGATGTGTTCTTAATGGTCTTCTCTTATCAGTGGGGTCCCTCAACAAAGTGCGGGTTTTTATCTATTTTTGAGCATTGTTAACATATCTGAGAACTGAGCATTTAATGGTTGATCCTGTCTGGTCCTCGTATTTCCAGCATTCCTCCTTTCTAAAAGAGACAATTTATGTTGGGCTTATTGCTAGCTTTTCCACCTTGTGCAAGTGTACATCATTGACCAGTATTAGTCACACAATCAATTTGCAAGTTAGGATCCACTGATTATAGGGTAGACGGGTATTAGGCATCTGGTGACTGCTAAGAATAATTAATTAAGATTAAGGTATCTTGATCTGGCAAGTGTTGCAGTGGTAGTAGTCATTTGATCAAGTCCCACTGTGATATATAGGATTCACTGATTATAGATTAGACATGTGTTGTTCTTATACCATTCCCAAACATATGGTGCCATGTTAATTGGCCTCTCTTTGTAACACTCACCAGATCAAGGTATCTTAATTGATCTTTGCTTAGACATCTCCTCATGGTGTGTACCTCTGGTGCATTGGTTATCTCATTTCTGATAAAGCCACTTACTATACATTATTTCTGTATCCTAACCTGTAAATATCAGGACATGTTTCCTCATTGTTCTCACTCTAGTATTTAGCATCCTTTTTCATGGCTACCTGATATGTTTCCTCACTGTTCTCACTCTAGTATTTAGCATCCTTTTTCATGGCTACCAGTAATAAGTCATTAACAAAGAGGACACGTGGTGCACCATGGGGCTTGCCTTGGATGTGAGTAGTTTGATAGTGAGTAAAAAAAACGTAGTGGCAAATAGCTGACCTTTATAGTGTATTATTGCTGAAAATTGTCCTATCTTATTTATGGCCCTAACTATTTTTTGCTTTCTTTGATTCTGGATGATTGGAAGCAATGTGAAAAATAATTTTTCTGTCTAAGTTGCTACATTTTGACTATTTTTTGCTATTTTTTTATGATGGACGTAACTTGACATTTTTGTATCAACTTTGTAGGTGCTGTGATGCCAAAGGCTGCAGTAGAAGCTACCATTTGTGTTGTCTCAATCCACCTCTACTTGTTGTCCCGCTTGGAGCTTGGCATTGTCCACTGTGTGTAGTAAAGAAAATGGAGCTAGGTGTGCATTCAATATCGCCGGGAATAGAGGCTATATTGGACTTTAGAGAAATTGAGGACAGAGGTCGTGGGCATGTGCCATTTAAATTTTTTCCATACATTTTTATCATCTGCATCTGGTAAAAACATTCTTGTTGTATTTGGAATTTTGAAAGTTGGTGTCTTTTGGTTTCAGGAAAGCTGAAAAAGCAATATTTTGTTAGATACAAAGGCCTTGCTCATGTTCACAACCGATGGGTTCAAGAAAAGAAGCTTCTAGAAGAAGTTCCAGTGCTTATTGACAGGTTTAACAAGAAATGTGAGAAGAATAAGGTCAGAAAGTAACCGACTCCTTTTTACATGCGACATGGATTCTATGTTGTTTAACTTTTTAGCTTAGGGTAGGAATCTGTGTGAAAATTAGGGATTAAGATTCTTGCCCCAGATTACGCACCTTAATGAGATGAAGGAATTTTCATTGTCATCTTCATGTTTTGTATCATTTAGGTGGGTTAACTTTTGAGATTTTTCTGAACTAGCTGACCTTGAAGTTAACATGTCCATTTTCTCTTGGTATTTGTTTCAGATACTGACTTCCATTATATTACTGATAACATGAAATTTCTGCCAGGCTGTAAATTACAATTCCGGGTGGATGGTTCCCCAGCGGCTGTTGCGAAAAAGATCGATATTGTCTTTAAAGGAGGCAGAACATCTTATTGAACCATGCCATGAGATTGCCAACATCCCTTGCGAATGGCTTGTTAAATGGAAAGGCCTTGGCTATGAAGATGCTACATGGGAGTTGGAGAATGCATCTTTTTTAAACTCCCCTGAAGCTATGATTCTTATTTCAGATTATGAGAGACGAATAAGGAAGGCAAAAGAAAAATGTGATCATCAAAGTACTGAAAAGGTTGGAGTGTGATGGATTTCTTGTCCTTATTATGCCTTGCTCGCATTAATTTTTGAAGGCTTGTAGTTTTTCTCTTTTTCATGTTTTTGTGGTAAGACTATCTGAAACACAAAATTGCTTCTGGTTGTCTGTATCTCCCCTCTCCCTCTCTGTGTATATGTGAGATAAAATATTTGTGCTTCGATTTTCTCCATCAAAAAGTGGTCTATGGGGCTTGATTTACGTACTTTGCCATTCTGTTGACTGAATTGATTACAACACCTTCCAGTTTGTTGAGTGGGGTGGATCTACCTGTTCTTATGGCATTTTTACGTAGTAATATGTTTGGCTTTCTCCTCTTGGACTTTCCCATTTTGGTTGTTGTTCTGATCTTCTATGTGGTATTTTTAATTGTATGGTATGATTTGCCAGTCTGTTGCGGCTGTTTGAGATTAGTGAGATGTGGGAAAGTATATTATCTGTATCTTTTTTATAGTTCTAGTGATTGCTCTTTCCTTTCTAATTTTTTTTTAATAGAGTTTGTAGTTCCTCGTGTTGGAAACTCTTCCATTGTGTCACATAATGCTCGGTCCGAAGTCTGGGAAAAGGAGGGTTAGCGTCAGGTTGACGATCGGCTATAAAAACTCTCTCAATCTCTATGGATCTTACACCACACATTCTAGCTAGAGATAGGGCGTTCACTAGAAGCAATGCGTTGTGCCAAAACCCGGGTGCGGTGCAATGGTAAGTATGTAAGGGTTGGCTAGAGCGTTCCCTGGAAGTGACACATTGCAACAACGCCCGGATGCAATGAAAAGTGAGCAAGGGTTCTTGCGTTGGTGTGGATGGGCATGAGTAAAGAAGCTAGTTCAAGAGAGTAGGATTAGAGTAGCATCGTAGAATATTGGGACCTTGAAGGGTAAGGGTATGGAGTTAGTGAAAACACTTAAGAGAAGAGGGTTGACATAGCTTGCTTACAGGAGACTAAGTTTGTATGAGAGAAAGCTAGGAACTGGGGAAGGGCTTTAAACTTATTTATGTAGGTAAATTTTCAAATATGAATGGAGTGGGTATAGTGGTTGATAAGGACTTGAGACAAAGTCTTGTAGGTGTCAAGAGATTTAGTGATAGAATTATATTAGTAAAACTAGTGTTAGAGGATTTCATAGATAATGTTATTAGTGCTTATGTGCCTCAAGTAGGATGAGGAGAGAACCTTAAGAAGCAATTTTGGGAGAAAATGAACTTAATAACGCAAGGGATACCTAACGGGGAAAAAGTTATTATAAGAGGCGACTTAAATGGGGGCATGTAGGGGAGAAGAACATAAGATATGAGAGGGTGCATGGAGGGTATGGTTTTGGGGAGAGGAATGAAATGGGAGAACCTATTCTTGAGTTTGCAATAACAAACGATCTAGGTATAGCAAATACATATTTCAAAAAGAGGGAAGAGCATCTAGTAACTTTCAAGAGTGGACCTCACAAGAGCCAACTAGATTTTTTCTTAGTTAGAAGCGAGGATAGAACTAAATGTAAGGATTATAAGGTTATACCCGGAGAACTTATAGCACTTCAACATAGATTAGTTGTTTTGGATGTCCACACAAAGGGGTGGAAGAAGCGAAGTGTCAATAAAGTGGAGCCTATGATCAAGTGGTGGATGAGATGTTCAACACTTTTGTGGAGAGGTTAAGGATTGAAGGAATTTGGAACTTAAATGAGGAACCAACAATGATGTAGGGTAACATGCCTAATTGCATTAAAAAAGGGGGAAAAGAAGTACTTGATAAAGTGAGAAAGGACGCTAAGAAAGAAACATGGTGGTGGTGTGAGGAAGTTCAAAGAGTCATCAAGGAAAAGAAGTGTTTCTTTAAAGAGTGGCAAAAATGTAAAAATCAAGAGAATTGGGAAAGATATGTTAAGATCAAAAGAGGGGCTAAAAAGATAGTGAATGGAGCTAGATATAAGACGTTTGATGACTTAAATAATAGGCTAGGGACGAAAGAGGGGGAGATGGATATTTATAAAATAGCTAAGGTAAGAGATAAGAAAAGTATGGACTTAGAGCAAGTTAGGTGCATTAAAAGTAAAAATTAAAGGGTTTTAGTGAAAGATGAGAAAATTAGGGAGAGATGGCTTGAATATTTTGAGCATTTATTGAATGAAAAAGGCGTTACTTGATTATGATTATGATTATGAGTTCCTCGTGTTGGACTAAAGCATTCGGTTTTATGCATTGATGAATGAGTTCTTGTAAATTTTTTTTATTCTTATCAGAGGAAATTATTTTACTCCCTCTGTCTGGAATCATTATCACCATAAGTTTTTCAAAATGAAAAGTTTTCATTTTGAAAAATCTTCGGGTGATAATAATTCTGTTCGGAGGGAGTATTAATGATCTTTCTTTTAAGTTTTTTTCGATTCTTATCAGAGGAAATTGTTTTACTCCCTCCGTCCGGAATCATTATAACCATAATTTTTTCAAAATGAAAATTTCATATTGAAAAAATTATGGTGATAATGATTCCGGTCGGAGGGAGTATTAATTATCTTTTACTTGTGCCTCTTGTTTAGGAGGTAGTTTGACTTCTGAAAATATATTAGGTGTCTATGTTTTGTATGGGTGAATTCTTTGTTACCAGTGAGCAACTTTTAGTTTCATTTTGAAAAAATTATGGTGATAATGATTCCGGTCGGAGGGAGTATTAATTATCTTTTACTTGTGCCTCTTGTTTAGGAGGTAGTTTGACTTCTGAAAATATATTAGGTGTCTATGTTTTGTATGGGTGAATTCTTTGTTACCAGTGAGCAACTTTTAGTTGTCTATATGTTGTATGAATAGAAGTTCTTGATGTTATATATATGTTTGTGTTCATAAATAATCACAACTTTGGCTATTTAAAACTCATACATTTGTAATTTTTGGCAGTTATTGGAAGCTAGAAAAGGTTCCGTGCCAAAGGTCTCAGAGTTGCCTGGGATTGCTCCAATGGGACAAGATAATGACTACATAATTTTTGTTAACAAGATTTTGGAGCGTTGGTACAAATCCCAAAATGCAATTGTTATCGATGACAAGGTATAATTTGTTTTCATGTTTAGAACAATCATAATCATAATCATAATCATAATCATAATCAAGTAGCGCCTTTTCCCAACTATTTGGGGTCGGCGACACGGATCTTACTCCTCCATTCCGGCCTGTTTTGGGCTACCTCTTTTGTAAGAGATAGAAAAGTCAAATCCTTTCTTATTAACTCCATCCAAGTTCTCTTAGGTCTCCCTCTCTCTTTTCTAGCATCGTTTACATGTATCCCTTCTAATCTTCTCAGAGGGGCATCTAAAGGTCTTCTTTGCATATGCCCATACCAACGCAACCTACATTCCCTCAGCTTCTCCCCTAAAGGCGCTACTCCTAGGCTCTCACGAATATACTCATTTCTAATCTTATCTATCCTAGTTATCCCACTCATCCATTTTAACATTCTCATTTCGGCTACATTCAACTTATCTATATGACTCCTCTTTGGTGCCCAGCACTCCGCTCCATAGAATATTGCAGGCCTAATGGCCGTCCTATAGAAATTACCTTTAAGTCTTTTTGGAACCCGCCTATCACGCAACACTCCCGAGGCTGCCCTCCACTTTACCCACCCCGCATTCATCCTATGCACCACATCACTATCAATATCCCCTTCAATATCCACATCACTATCAATATCCCCTTCTTTCATGTTTAGAACAAGCTTGCTTTAAATTCAATTTTATTTTATTTAGTATATAATTTACATGGTGTTTGGGCAGTGTTAACTTAAAGCTGACTCATATATATGGATAAATAGATCTTACGATCAATGCGGAAGTATTAATGATAACTTCATTTGCCTTATGTATGAAAAACACTTTTTGTTGCTCCTCTATGGGAGAGAAAACCATGATCCTTTTAGTGGATTTTATAATTTGGAATATAAGAAAGGTGCATTAGCTTCTAGGATGACCTGCTATATGTTGCCTGACTACATTTTTGTTCTGATGAACTGATTACCTTGTTAGTCGTATGAAACCAAAAGTAGAATTTTGAATGTATTGTGTTACTGCTTTTGTTGACATCAATGTGAGCGGTATGATATGGATAATTTAGAGTTGCTTAGAAGCTATGCTTCGAAAGAATAAAACGAATTTAGGAACATGCTTTTTGCAGTCAATTTTGGCATCAGGCATAATAGTAACTGGGGGTACTTATGTAAAGTGTAAACAGCAATATCAGAATATATAATCCTTGGTCCTTGAAAAACATAAGAGAAAGCTGTTTTGGTAGCATATATTCATGTATTTGTAAGTTTTTTGACTTGTTGATTGGGGATCATTTAAAAAGAAGGTGAACAAGAGTTGTGGATCTGCAAGACATTGAATATAGTTTGTAGGCATAATTTGTGCTGATCACATGCCAGGTCTTTTACTGAAGGGGCGACTGGGCCCTTCATGTCAGATGTAGATATGATGGCCAGCACCCCTTTTCTTCCTTCCGCAGGTGTACTGACAATTGGTTGCCTTTCAAACACTGGAGGAGGGGGAGAGGCCTCAGCCCCGCCTCCCTTTCCACCAGAAGCACCTCTTCGGGCACAGGAAGTCCCCTTCAGCACTATAGTGGCACCTAGATCTCTCCATTTATATAATATAAAATGGAGCAAAATGATGGGACAGATACTGAGTAGCTGACTCGTCATAGTTTTAGTAACATGGGCCCTTTTTTGGCCATAACGACATTTTGATTACTACTACACTTTATGCTACAATAGATGATAATAATCGGTCAAGTGGTCCCATGTATCTTTTACTTGTCCATTGTACTCTAATTACCTGAATATTGATTTCTAGTGAATTTTATGATACAAATTTGACAATTAAATGTAATGGCATTCTTTCAATTGTTTGTAGGAACGAATTCTGAAAACAATATTCTTCCTCCTATCCTTGAGGCCGTATGTACCCTTGCCTGCACTTGTAATCTCAACTTCCCCTACCATTATTCAATGGGAGGCTGAATTTATGCGGTTGGACCCATCTCTTAATGTTGTACTTTATACTGGCAACAAAAACGTACGAAGTAATATACAAACGCTGGAATTTTACGAAGAGGGCGGTGGTGTTATGCTTGAAGTACTTCTTTCTACGCCTAAGGCTATCATAGAGGTACTTTTTTCACTTCTTGATGATTTATACTTCTACCTTCTAAAATGATGGTGTCTATTCTATCAAATTTCAGAATATGGGTGGACCTTTTCTGTAATTGACTTCTTTCACATTACTTTAATCATTTCTGTTTCTTGATCATAGATCATTTGGATGTAGTTACTAAATCTTAAATTCCCTTTGTTTTGATGAGTTAGGTACTTATTTTTTATTTTTGTTAACATCAGTAATTCTAGAAGTTCTTCAGAAACTTTTCACATAAAATGTGTGCGTATTTTGTAGGACCTGGATAGTTTGCAATCTATTGGTCGCTGGGGAGTCATTGTTGTTGATGACTTACAGGGTTCTAGAATGTGGGAACATTTGGAACAAATTACCATTCTGTCTTCAGATTTTAAGTTGCTTCTTGCTAGTGGTCAAATGAAGGTTTTTTCCTCCCTTTATACTGATTTTAACATTTAGTTCTTGGGTTTACTTGAATGACTAAAATCTTTCAGGCATTTTCCAGGATGGTGTACCTGAGCACTCCAGCATTCTGTCCTTTTTAGGTGTAGAAAAAGTTGAGGGCTTGGTTCAAAGTGACAATACTGGTTCTATTTCCAGTTTAAGGGAGAAGTTATCCCAATTGGTCGCTTATGAGCATAAGACAGGCGTCTCAAAATTTTTGGAGTACTGGGTTCCTGTCCCACTTTCTGATGTGCAGCTAGAGCAATACTGTTGTACGCTAGTTGAGAATTTTATGTCGCTTCGATCGTGTTTGAAAAGTGATCCAGTTGGAGCCTTGAGCAATGTGCTTGCTTCTGTTAGAAAGGTTGGATGCTATCTTCACGCAAATATTATTTGCGGAAGGAAAATTTCTTTTTTGGCATGATTATTGAGCCAAAATTATTAGCTTTTGTGGTTTTTTTTTGTTTTCTCTTCTTTTATGTACTTGCTTGTGCTTTCTATGTTGCCAATGCATTTTTTTTTATAATGGGTGATTTACTTGATATTTGTTATGTTTATTGCAGTGTTGTCAACATCCTTATTTACTTAGCCTGGCCTTGCAGTCGTCACTGACGAAAGACCTTCCAGCACTTGAGTATTTGCATGTTGGAATAAACGCAAGTGGCAAGCTTAAATTTCTTGACAGGATACTTTCTGAGATGAAAAATCATGGCAAGAGAGTATTGGTTTTATTCCAGGCATGAATTTTATATGAATTTGTTTGATCTTTGTGAAGTGCTTGGGGTGCTTTGCAAATCTATCCTGTCATGCCAGAAAAAACGAATTTGATTTGTAATTTGCAATTCTTTGACATAGACTACAGGCTTGCTGTTTGGTCTAGAAGCAAGTGGTTGTAAACTAAAATTAAACTGTGCTGTTATTGCAAACTACTAACGGTAGATTTTGAGTTGCTATGAATTTGATTGCTCTTACTTTAAACTTTTAGTTTGTTTAGACAACCTGCTTTTAGACCAAACACTGGGTCATGCTTGTGGCCTGGCAAAGTTCCTACATGAGTACCTTGACTATTGTATATACTCAAATGATTTATCTTTGATTTCTAGATCTTGTTTTATGCAGTCAATTGTTGGATCTGAGAAGACATCGATTGGTGATATTTTGGATGACTTTTTGCGGCAAAGATTTGGTGAAGAAAGTTATGAACGAATAGATGGAGGATTGGTCAAGGGGAAGAGGGATGCTGCATTGAACATGTTCAATAATATAAAGGGAGGGAGGTTTGCATTTTTGCTTGAAAATCGTGCATGCCGTTCTTGCATCAAACTTTCCTCTATTGATGCTGTTATAATTTATGGAAGTGACTGGAATCCCGTGAATGATTTAAGAGCCCTGCTGAGGATTGACATTGATTCAGGGTCTGAACAAGTAAAAGTATTGCGGCTATATTCGCCTTGTACTGTGGAGGAAAAGATGTTAATGTTGGTGAATCAGGACAGTGCTGCTCTTGAATACAATTTACAGAATATGAACCCTGCTACCAGTCATACACTGCTTACTTGGGGTGCTTCCTATCTGTTTAGGAAGCTTGATGAATTTCAGAATCATAATTCGACCACAACGTCGGAGGCATCTCCTCCTGGGGTAGAGTTAAATGATGTGGTCAGTGAGGTGCTGGGTGAAGTAGATCAGGATATCAGAACTAAGAAGGACACTAACAAGCCTTTGCTCACTAAAGTTCAGTACAATGGTACAGCATATATTCGTGATAGTTCCTTGGTTGGCGAGTTGGAAATGCAATTAAACGATGATGATGCATCTCCTACCTTTTTCTGGTGCAAATTATTGGAGGGAAGGTTTCCACAGTGGAGATATTTGTCCGAATCATCCCAGAGGATTCGGAAAAAGACCAAGTATTATGATGAGTATAAAGGGAGTGGAGAATTTGAAAGAGTGGATACAAGAAAGAAGCGCCAGAAATCAGCTAACAGCACTGTTGAACCTATCTCTCTTCAAACATGGCATGAAGACTTAAGGAAAGCAGTTTTCCGGGAAAAAGAAGTTGAATTTGCTTCCTCTCGTTCATCTTCTCCTAGGGTAACCCCTTCGGATTCTGTTGCACCAAAGAAGGGAGGAGGTACTGACTGTTATATGATTCGCTCCCTATCCTTTGACGTTATTTTATCAAACTAAATATCTATTCTCTGCAGCTGCATGTGTGGATAAGATTGACAATGGAATGAAAGACAAATCTGGATCAGATACTACACTAAGCACAAGTTCAACTGCTCCAGAACCAGCTGATGTTCAAGTGGTTGAATCCGAGGGAAGTAGAAAATTACGTGATACTCAAAGGGCACTTTATGTTATGTTGAAACCAGAGATATCAAGACTCTGTCGTGCTTTACAACTTCCGGTATTCATGTTTCCAAAGACATAAAGAAATGTTTCCTGAGTCTTTTTTTTCTTCTAATATCTTGAAAAATAGTCTTGATGGTAAAGCTTTTTAGTGCTTGGAGCTCCTAACTCCTATGCATTCCAGTTTCTGGTTCCTATCTAGCACTAATTTGGGCTGGTTATGTTTTTCTGTTTGAAGAGTCCTATATTAGATAAGGTTTATCATTTTCGTCAGATTTTCGTAATAATTAAAATGTACTTACTCTTTTTCCTTCTAATGAGTCAACTTTAACTACCTCCAGGGTTTGGAATGTGGGCTTTGTACAAACTTATGATTTGTGATTTTCTCTAGTTCGAGTTCTTCTTGTAACCTGCCTTGACATTATCTACTTACATTATGCCAGTATAAACTTTATTTACCTGTAAATCAGTTAGGCCTACTGTCTGAATAGCTTGATATATGTTTGCTGCTTTGAATAGACGTACAATCTGGATAACAATATCTTGTTTGCTTGTCTTCATGGTGTATGCAGGATACTGCAAAAGATATGGCTGAAATGCTTCTTGAATATATCATGAACAACCATCAGGTCAATCCAGAACAAAAAACGATGTTGTGGGCTCTTCTTATAGCTGTGGTGGGTATCTGCATTTTCATCTGGTTCTTTTTTATCCTCAATATCCATCTTCCAATAATATTGAGAACTAGTAAACATATTTTTCTTTGATACATCTAGCTCTTTCATTATTCTTACTTCTGAGTCTATGCTGGTTGATGCGAGTTGGGCCACTGACCAGACTGTTGTGATAGTTTTCTTTAGAAATTATTTGTATTTTAATATGAGTACAAACAATAAAGCGAAATCTATGCACGCCCATCCCCTCGTCTGGCAGCTGCATGTGCGCCATAACGAAGGTCTGGGGTCTGCTTGTGGGCATCAAGGCCAATAGGCCTTAAATCTAATATCTCTGCGAGATGAGGAAAGTCCTTAAAAAGGTTGCGAAAAAATGTTTACATAAGAAGAATTTCCTTTAATTAAAGTGGTTATCAAGCAAGAAAATTTGCCTATGAAGATTTTCCATAAGAGAACTTTCGTCCAGTGAGGAAAGTCATCTAAAAATAAGTTTACATAATAGGAAAATTGACAAGATATCCTTATACTTTACAGGAAGGTTGGAGAGGATCTTGGACCAGAGATGCATATTTAAGTAAACTTCCCTGTAAATGTGAGGGAGGAAACCAGTAGATTGGTTCCTCGAGTTTTATCTTTCTGCCCTAGTGAGATTTAAATTCCTGCAGATCTCAGCATGTTTGGTATGAGAGCATGCTTGGGGCCTGCCCATTGTGGCACACATGCATCTGAGATGAACAGTCTGAATCTTCAATCACTCATCTGTTAGGTTCTTGTTTGTTGATAATAACCCAGTTATTTTTAGCGAGCCAGTGATACATATGATTTAGAATGGCAAATGTGCATGCATGATTGCCATGCGACTTTAAGGCTGTTGTATCATGGCCTAAAATGCTTCTATCGGGCTGAGATGACTACTTGGACTTGATACAAGCATGTTAGCTTAAGATTCAGCTGCTGAGGTATATAAAAAACAAAAGACTGAGCTTCTGAGATGAGGGGCAGGAGGACTTTTTTTCTCTTTTGTTTTATTTGGAAAGTGAATGTAAACTTGAAAGGTTGTTATGCAACTAGCTGATTGTGTTTTTTAACGATTTTATTTTTTTATTCATATTATTTATTTATTATAATATCAAGGGGTGGTTGAGTCTGTTGAACCCGACTAGAAGGGGCAGGGCAACCAGCCACTTAGAGCACTGTATTTTGCCGCTAACCCCCTCAGGTGCATACACAACCCACATAACATATGCAGTGGGAGGCCAAATGAGTGGGTGTTCGAACTTCTAAAAAGATATTATTAGTTGGCTATCTGCTTTTGCATGATTTTGCTTTCTTTGATGGCACTCATAGCATACTGGTTGTCTTAGTTAATCTAAAGTATATAAGCTTGGTGCCAGTCGTACACCATTGATAATACAATGCAGATGCTTTAACATCATACAATTCAAATCGATGTTATTAGAATATCTTTGGGGAAAATCCAAATTAAATTGCCAATTGGCTTTTGACCATTAATTAAGGTGCTTGCTTGGTAAAGGAGCAGGTTCATGTTTAATTTCCGTTGTCCTTTTCATTTCTGCTTTACTCTTTACAAAAAGGTTACATGTGCGCAATATTCTCACATGCTTCTGGAATTTATTTGCATAATATTTTCTGTTGTTTGCGTTGCTTTGCAGATAATTGTACGAATGAAAATATTCTGTGTTGATGTTTAATATATTTATTTCAGCAGGCTAATACATTTTATTTTTTTCACTTATACGTGATTGAATTTCAGTGTTGGAGAGCAGCGTCTTTGACGACATACAACATAGATCATCAGGAGTCACTTCTAGTGGCAAAAAAGCTGGGTTTTGAATGCAAAGAACAGGAAATTGAGTTCGCTTTTGTAAAGCTACAGAAAATGAAGTTTAAGTTCCCAAAAGGAGTATGCTTACCTGAAAATTTTACGGAGTCAAACTCTCAAAAAAAGCAGGCTATGGAACAAACAGATCAACTATTGCCAAAGAATTTGGAAGCAAAGCCAATTCTTCAGCAAGAGCCAGTAGTAGAGACAAGAGAGGGAGCTATTAGCCGTAACTATTTGATTAAAGAAGTCTTAGATGACCATCTGCAAGTTTGTGGTACTTTGGAAGAAGCTTGTAAACGGGTGGAGCAGGTATGTAGAGGTAGAGCTGAAAAAATCTGTAAGAAACAGCAGGAGGAAGTTGTGAGATTTAACAAACTTAGAGAAGAAATAATAGCGAAGTTGAAGAAAAAGCACGGGTCAGAGGTTTGTCTTTCAATGAAACTGAACAAACTCTTGGGGCACATTAATAAATGCTATAAAGTACTTATCGACAAGCAACAAGAGGCAAGACTGGAAGAGAAGAGGATAAAAGCTCGTTGGCTTCAAGAAGCTAAATCTGGGTCACTAGGAGAGTTCTTTGATGAGCTTCCTCTATCCGAAACTGGATTTGATCTAGAAGAGATGAGGATCAGTTCAGAACAAATTGGTGTAGGTGATGATTTGCTGGATGTGGTGCCCACATCTGGTACCTCCAATGAAGTGCAATGTGCTGATTCAATCATGTCAGGAGCGGTGGAATCGATTGGAGTGATGGAAGTATCAAGCACTAATCCTGCAGTTGACAGCCACAATGATAAGCTGGATCATGTGCTTTCAGGTGGAAAAACAACTACTGTGCTCAACCAGAATGGTTTGGTCAGGAACAAAGAGCCCCCGTGTGTAACTTCTTCAGAACCGAACCACATTGAATTATCTGCTCCGAGGCACAATAAGTCATTTTTAACTCAAGAGGTATAGAAACCAGGCTTATTTTTAAAAAAAATTATTGAATTTTGGTTATTGAAGGGCTGATATTTCAATGGCACTTGAATGTTTGTTAGTTGACAACATGAAAAAAATGTTCTTATAGTTATTATACAATGTAACTTGAATGTTTGCCGTGACGAACAATCAAAACCTAGGAAAAAATACAGACAAAAACACACGAATGTATATTGGCATAAATATTTATTTATATATGTATGTATGCATATGAATGTGGTTGCTACAAGACTTTATGTTTGTATTACCATTTTATATTTGACCAGGTACTTGTGGAACATCAAGCTGCATCTGGAGGTGTACAATGTGTGGACGCATCCCTTGTTGTATCATCACAAGTTGAGCAGCATATTGTAAATATGGAACCTTCTCAATTGCGTGCACCTATATCTCTGTTGAATGACGTCCTTCATAGTCATGAAAGACCCAATTGTTCCCACCAAGTTGAAATGGCAACACAGCAATCAGTAGATTGTTCTCAGCAATTAAATCCATCAGAAGGATCTCAGATGCGGGTGGAAACATCAAGAGCAGATCCAGTAAGGCCTGGGGTTATTCCAGAGTATAGTAGTCACCCTCAACAGGCTCCTCATGTGAATGCTACCCAGAGGCTGCAGTCAATTTTTGCAGATCCACTTCGAAATGAAATGGAGAAGTTGGTGCGCCAAAAGGAAATAGAAACTAAGATGGCTGATGAAGAGGTTTTTATTCTTTGCCGAAATTGTGTGAGATTGGGGTTCATTTATACTTTGTTTGTCATTGTCAGGTATTTCTAATTGTGTCATTTTCCTTGTGCCTTACAAACAGAAAAATCGACTCAACTTAGAACGTGAGAGAGAAATTGAAGAAATTAACAAAAAGTACAATGGTCTGGTTCAGGATCTAGATGGGAGGCTCCAACAGGCTCATAAGATAATAGATATGAACCATTACAAGGTTCATCTTAATCACATATTAGCAGGGGCCTACCAATATATATCTAGCAATCAGAAACCGCCTTTGCAAACTAGACAAGGTAATAGTTTGATCATAATAATCTTGTTTTGGGTACATGGCCCCATACTCCACGTATCTGTGCTGGATTTTTCATTATGTTCCTGCATGTCTTGCCTGTCCTCCATCTTGTTATTGCAGTTTAGTGCATAACAGATAATTACATTAAGGCATTACTCTGAGTGGTTCAGATTTTTTACGATTTTATATATGAAATGTCTTTTTCATTATCTGCTGTCTTAACAGCAGAGAATCGGAAATTTGAGCAAGCAAACTTCTGCCGTAACAGCAGAGAATCGGAAATACTGGATGAAATATATTGAGCCATCTAGTTTTTCCATACCGCATGTTGTTTCAGTGCAATGTTTTTTATATATTTTCTCAAGAATATTTGAGGTGTGACTTTGGGTAAATAGATGATTCCAATAACTGTAATACACTTATGAGTATTTCTTTTAGGGTTACTATATTCGTATTTTGTTTTCCGAAATGTTCATTAGGTTGGAGGGGAATTGGGAATCAGTTTCATTTGGCAGTGACCTAAGTTTTTAATTCATAGCTGTAATTATTGTTTTCTGATACAGTTTTGTTCGAGTTAACGGTTTACCTGCATTTCCTTCTGATACAAAAGTTTAACATTAAATGAGAAATTTAAGAATTTTTTGTTACTAATATTTTCATATATTTCCTATGAGATAAAGATAACTTGATGTTCAAATTCTTCATGTATGCTATTTAAGAACAGCGCCTTTGGCAGCTGAAGTCGATGGAAATTGTAACTTTTACCTTCTGAGTTTCAGATTTGGCGTGAATGTGAGACAGTAAAGATTATGTGGATAGCTTTTGTTCAAAAAGCCTTTTTCTATATATTGAGCATCATTGCTGATTTAAGAGTCGTGCTGCAGGGTCGTTGCCCACTACACAGTTCTCTCCGATGCCGTATCTGGTCCCTCAGACTGTTCAGAGACCTGCTCGAATGGTGGGGCCTTCATCATTGCACCAGGCGGTTCGCTGTTCATCAGCCCATTGTTCCGGTGATTCATCTGGATCTCACCAGCTTCCTGTGATTCCTCGGACACCTCTCCAAGTTGGTGCGCAGCTGCGTGCTACTCCTCCTCATCTGCTGACAAATAGACCCATTATTAACTCTGCTGCACCAATTCGCTCGTCGTCTCTTTCAGCAACTCAGCTGCTAATGGAGATGGATGGTGGTTCCAGATCCAGCACTCAAAATTTACTGCCTGCTTACTCAGGTCCAAGTTTTGATGCATTTGATGCATGGGCTGCTTCCAAAGAGGGGCAAAATCTTAGTAGGCCCCCCGGTTTTGCAGTTGGTGATGGTGGTAGTACTGCTGAAGAAAGTATAGTTGTTTCTGATGACGAGTGATATACAAGGAAGAAGTCATCAATTTTTTGTAAGTAAATATACATCGGCTTCGTCAACAGTCAGGGAAGTGGTCAGCTCAGATAGAAGCCTAGAGAGTTTTAAAAGCCAATTCCTGTACTGTACCCGTCCCTTGTCTGTGGATATATCATGTGCCACACTTTTTGTAAATCTTATCACCACCTTTTCGCTCAAGTCGGGTAATATTTTGTTCTTAGTGTAAACAGTTAAGCTATTCTGTAAATTTATATCTCTTATTTAGTGATTTTAGTCAATTTACAACACGAAGGTACTCATATTTGGTTCTGCGTTTGTATATTACAGACTATATCTGAGAGTTTTTTTTAAAAAAGGACTCCATTTTGTCAATGGACTTTTTAATACAATTATAGACCCTGGAAGGCAATTCTGACTGATCAACAGAGACTTTTTTGAATTGGGAGTGGTCTGCCATTTGAGTGTATTACATGGCATGTCTTACGCTATTGTTAATTCTCCCGCATTTCTTTGTGATCTTTCTGAAATATTTTATGGGGTATTGGGATAATTTTTTTCTTGTTGCGAGTTTGTCCGTAAAATATGAGGTGATTCAAAACTTTTGTCAAAATTCTGTAAATCTTCATGCATTTGAGGGTTTGACCTGTTTAACAAAATTGTTCGAAGTTTTACAAACATGGGAAGTAACTGTCTGTATTCGTAATGATAAAACAACCATAATTAAGTCAATCATCTCAAGGACTTTAGGAGGTGAAGCAGGCGGACGAAAGGAGGAATTGGATGTCAGGGGCATGGGTGAGGTTGGTGGTGAAGATGACGAACTTGGCTAAGTTGTGTATGCCATGGCCAAGTGAGAAGCGGCTGGCGGCATAAGGAGGTCAAGGGCTCTACAAATCCAGATGCTGTGGTGACGGGGCCAGAAGTGTTTCCGGTGACGATGTTGATATTGGGGAGCCCCGAAAGCCTAATAAAACACATTACCGAACACAATATTGCAAGGAAAACAAGAAGTGAAAATAGAGTGATGATAGAAAAGTGCATCTATACATATTCAATCTTATTTGGACTAAAATAGAGATAATCAAAGCAATAATAAAAATAAAATATACATCTTTTGTAGGCGAATGGAGGCCCATTTCTCCCAAGATTTTCATGGCAGGAGAGAGTCCATCTGGCCACCATCGCAAGAAAATTTGTAAAAGGCAACACAAGGAGGTACAACGCAAGTAGTAGCAAATACTCAATTTACCCAACTAAAGCCCCTAGCAAATTGGAATAGGAGCCCCATCCCATGCTTGCAAGCACTCAAGCATGGGGTCTATCATCCTCAGCTCCGACATTGCCACAAACACCTTGTCGAACTCCTCTCGGGCGACTGCACCTTCTCTCCGGTCAAGAATCCGGTCTTGAGCTCCTCCCTCACAAACTTGTACAGTGGATAGGACCTGCACTCCTTGATCCTATTGGGGATGGCTGATTTTCCATTCTCAAACTCAACTCTTGCATTCTCCACCTCTTTAGGCAGCTGTGCCTTGACCTCCTCCTCAAATGCACTAATCTTTTGGAAGATTGAAGTGTTAGGATCCTTCTCCTTCTCCCCATTGGCCATGGCATGGTCCACAAGCACACCTCTCAGCTTCTGCATGAGCGGGTAAACGTAGCTGCATGGATCATCAGCATAAGCAAACACGTACTCCCTGTCCACCACCTTGATCAGATCCTTCTCCGAGAACCTCGACGGGTGGAGCTCCCCGTTAACCCCCATGGTCAACACCCTCTTTGCCACCTGCCCCACCGTGTTCTTCACCGTCGCCCTGAGGTTCTCCTCCAAGTGCCTCAAGTCGACGGCCTGGCATAGTGCAATGATATAGGTGGTGGACATGAGCTTCAGTATCTCGACCGCCTCTGCCGTCTTCCTTGATGATATCAGACCGAGCGAGTTCACGTCCTGGTTGTGCTGCTCCGCACTCTGGACGTGGTTGGTCACCGGATTGGCCAAGAATTGGAGCTCAGAGCAATACGCGGCCATTGCGATCTCCGCACCTTTAAACCCATAATCCAAGCTCGGGTTACGTCCGCCGGATAGGTTCGACGGGAGGCCGTTGTTATAGAAGTCGTTGACGAGCTCGGAGAATTGCGCAAACATGAGTTTTCCGATGGCGGCGACGGCGAGCCGGGTGTTGTCCATGGACACTCCGATGGGAGTCCCCTGGAAGTTGCCCCCATGCAAGGCCTTGTTCCTGGACACATCAATTAACGGATTGTCATTGACCGAATTGATTTCCCGCTCAATTGACTTGGTGGACATCCGGATCACTTCAATTAACGGGCCTAGCCACTGAGGAGAGGTCCGGAGTGCATAACGGTCCTGTTTGGGCTTTTGGAGTGGGTCCGTTTCATGGATCTTTTGGGCCATTTTCATATAGGAGCTGCCGGCGAGCAGGTGCTCCATGATGGCGGCGGCCTCGATCTGGCCGGGGTGGTGCTTGAGCTTGTGGGTTAGGTGGTCGGTGAATTCGGGTTTCCCCTGCATCACCTCGCAGAATATGGCCGAGAGGACCTCGGCCAGGACGGCAAGGATGTTGGCCTCAAATAGGACCATAGAAGCAAGTCCGGACCCCACTGCAGTGCCGTTTACTAGTGCAAGTCCTTCCTTAGGCTGGAGCTCGAAGAAGCCGGTATGGATGCCGGCCGCGCGGAAGGCCTCGGCCGCGTCAACGAATTTGCCATCGGGGGGTGATGGCACGGGCGTTGGCCCGACCGGTGAGAATGCCGGCAATGTAGGATAGCGGAACGAGGTCTCCGGAGGCAGTGATGGTCCCACGGAGGGGGAGGCATGGGGTGATGTTGTGGTTAAGCAGGCTGGTGATGGCCTCCATGATCTCGAACCGGATGCCGGAGTAACCCTGGAGGAGGGTGTTAATTCGGACGAGCATGGCCGCGCGGGTCGCCGCTGGGGGGAGGGTGTGGCCGCATTCGGGGCCCCCGCCGAAGATCCCAGCATTGAGGAACCTGTTTATTGAACACAAGTATTAGGATTCATGAATTCACCCCTAATCATGACTAACACATTTAATAGGACATTTATAGTAACTAAGTTGCCATTTCTAGTTATACATGATTTTCTTGATAAATGATCAATTTTGCAATGTTGGTGATCCATGCAGTTGATATGACACAACCTAATTAATTAGGGAGTATAAATCTATTAATCACATGATGAGTATTGTTCAGCAACAAAATTCGTGTATGTTACACCCACCAACCTAAGCAAAGCTGTGATCTTTGTATATACCCAATTACCTATAATTTGATTTTACTTTTTACAACGATGTAAGATTACTTTATTTTTTATGAAAAATTGTTTTACTTCTAGGTATTATGATGTGTCAGAAGAGGATAGGGGCTCTTCAATGAAATACCTTGTGATCACGCATAGGATTCATTGAATGCACAGAGGTAGTCATAGAAGAGTTGGGCGCAATTAAAAACTTCATGTGATATACATGTGCCCCCCCCCCCCCCCCCCCCCCCCCCCCGGTAGCCAAGCCAACAGCTACACATTTTAATTATTAAAAAGAACAGCTACCCAACATTACTTTTATTTTGGAACAAAAACAGCTACCCATTCCCATAATCAACCTTCTCTAATCAAGAAAAGCAAGGGGTTAATTCTATTAATACATTTTGGGATCAGCAATTCTAACGATTTTGTTACTATTTTTTCTTTAATAATTGAGATTAAGAATTTTCATTGCTACTAGATAAAGAACCATTCAACTGCTTACATCACATTAATGGCCCCAAAAACGAGTAATACCTACCACCCCAACTGCAAAAGCGGCTTTTCCTTATCCTAATAAGTTAGAATCTCTCTCTTTTTTTATAGAAATCTCTTGATTAAAAAAAAAACCTGGCGTTAGATGTTGCTTTATCCTATTTCTAGCCCCCCAGCTCATGCTCGTCCGATTTCGATCCGGTTGCATGAGGTACTACAGGGGGGCAGTCGGATCTGCGCGTTAGTCATGTGTTAACTTTTCGTTTCTGTTGTTGAGCACAAACCTTCTGATCTACTTAAATTGTTTACCTTTATTTTTTTTTACAAACTTAACACCTCATTTAGTAGACACAAGCAACAGGGACAGGGCAGCACCCTAACCACCCTCATAACCTCTCTAATGACTTAAAATATCATCCCATAAAGTAAATTCCATTTGAAAAGATAGATTAAACCCAGTTTCGTTGGAGTATGATATAAAAAAAATACTCCTTCCCTCTGTTCTATAGTAATAGCCCTATTTACTAAAACAGTTCAGTTTGAAAAACTAAATAGGCTATTAGTATAAGATGGAGGGAGTAGAATAGTTCAAGGACTAGCTTAAAATAAATAAGCTTGCTATTAATCACCTTATAAGCTCCTTTTGAAGGGCCCCTCCTTGCTTGGTCCTCCGGTGGGAAGTTGCACCGAAGCCGGTGGTGACACCATAGCTGTCCGTGCCCTTGTTCATGCTATCCATTACCCAATCACTGCTGGCCTTGACCCGCGGCCTCGCCGACTCCGACAGCTCCACGGTCACCGAAGTCTCATGCGCCACCGCCGCCACCTGGCCGATAGTTAGCGTTGCACCTCCGAGGCTCACCGCCGGCTTGCGGAACTCCTCCACCATTCTCTTCACCTCGTCGAGGTGGCTGCCCTTGAGCGACTCGGCCGCCATGACCCAGTTCAGCGGGTCCTTGATGCATAGGCTGTTGTCCAATGTTGAGGCCTTGATGTGGCCATTCTCATGACCATTCTCGTGGACATGGTTAACAGCTGCGGATACTTGTTCCACCTCCATAATATTAATCTAGCTGAATGAATAGTTCTATGCACTAAATGACACTGATGGAATCAAAGAACTAAGAATTCAAGAAATATGGAAGTGGGAAGCTAAGATTGATGGAAGGAGGGGAAATGCAAGTGAAAATGGAGGAGAGGGGATTGGTGATCAGGAAAGTTCAGATCAAATTATGATTGAATTTCCTGAGAGTTGTCCACCGGCTTTTGGCAGCTTAAATAAGAACATTGCCCACCCACCAACCCATGAGGCTTCAAGGGGGTTAGTTGAAGTGAATTTCCTGCCGTTGGATTGTCCGGACATCGGACGGACAATTGATGGGACACGTGGCATACATCAAGAGTGTGACAGAAGCATGAGGTCTGAGACTTCACTTGTCCGAGATGGAGATGGTGGTTGGTGGGAGGCCACGTCAGCTCCCCGTAATATTTTTTTTTATTATTATTTTAATATTTTATGCATGTTAAAATTACCCTATCAGGCTTGTTGCGTATGGTTTGCTAGGTTCTGTAGCGTCGCATCCGTCAGATTAGTGGGCTCCACGTGATCTGACGGGTACTTTTTTTCCTTGTAGTTTAGGGCATTCGAACTACAAATTTCAAGTTGGGACGAAATCGTCAAAAGTCAGGATATGTTTTTTACTTGACAGAAATACCCCTGATGGTGAACAACTCACCAACTAGAATTTAATGCATGGTATACTTTTGGCGATAATAATTCACTCACTAAATACAAATCATTTTGATGCCTGCTTAGGATTTTACTGCATGGAATTAAGGAAGATGACATCATATAAATCCGCATTTCCATCTAAAATGAGAGTAATTCAAAGTTTCAAACATGTATTGTAAGAAACTCTATATGCTAGGTGTATGAGCCTTTAGGACCCGGCTAGAAGGGGCAGGGCAGCCGGCCTCTTAAAGAACTGTATCTCGCCGTCGATCCCCTCTAGCACGTACCTCGCATGCACAAGGATCGATGGCCTTTTTTTTCTGTTGCAACTTTAAAATTATTTGTCATTTGTTCAAGCTGGGAGTCTTTGGGCAGCTCTGATAAGCAGACACAATAAAACAATCAATTCCAAAATACATTCCCATACAAAAAAAAACTGTCATCAATATTTCTATTCAAGTTGAGGTATGGGGTAGGTTGCCTTCTTGGCTGCTCGGTCAAAACCTAACTGCAAGTCCCTTGCAGATTAGGCAATAGAACTGAGGGCTATTTCGTCTTTTCGAAAGGATTTATCTACAAATAATACGAGGGCATGCTCGTCTTTTAGTTAGGTGAGGCCTCATGCTACCAACCTCGTGCCCTACGTGTTCAGCTCCCAGGCATGAGTATTTCCTAACTTTTTTTTCATATTTGACAGTTGCCACGTGGATTTCAGCTGTGCCATTTTTAGAAAAAAATTCAGTAACTACCACCGAAATTAGTATAATCCCATATTTTGAAGTATATAAGATATAATATATAAATACATTATAACTATTTTTTTAATTTTTCTCACTAGTGGAGAGCCAACCTACCACACCAAGTGCTCATGAGTAGCTCACAGTATCATCACCTTTTCCCACTCATTTCCCTATCTTTTCTTTACTCATCCTCAAGACCTGCAAGAGGAAAGGCCATGAATTGATATACTTTGAAGTTTGAGGATTGAAAGAAAGGAGAATGAATGCACATTATCATAGTCACCCCTTTGAGTCACTTCTCTGCAGCTGCTTCCTTCTTTCCATTAATCTTTCTTTAAAGTTCATTACAATGCGCTTTTTGCATGTGTCCTACAACTTCTCTAATATTTCTAGCTACATTGAGAGTGTTTAAGTGAATTTGCCAAATAATAATGCTTTGAAATATTAACATTTGAACATGATCAAGCTGATAGTCTTTCATATAACGGGTCTGTACGAATTCATCATCTTATGTTAGCTATTTATCAGTGTTCTCTCACCATGATCTTTGAATGCCATTTTGTTTAAAGGAAGACCTGTATTTGTTACCTTAAACATTTGAATGACTAGGTTTAGGTTGAATTGGGAACAATAAAGTTGGTCATAATTAAGAACTAAATTGACAATTCTTTTAACATGCATTATCTATAATATGATGTATTGACAATGGCATAACCAGTTTCTAAAGAAAACAGTTTCTAATTTTTTTTACACCAAAGGCCAAATTTTTATTCTTAAATTTTGTAATTTAGGCCAGGAAATGGCAAGTCGAAGAGTTGGTGGAGGAGAGTCTCAACAAGAAGCTCCAGTCCATAGAGAAAAGAACATTGGTTAGAAGCAGTTTAAGAAAGAGCTAAACTAAGAGTCTTCAATTGTCGTTGAACTAATCACAAGAAGTCGTGCTCACTACCAACCCCCCCACCTCCACCATCTTCCCTTTTGCCCACGATATAATGCCGATATAACAATGCTGATATATCACATATATACCAATTTATCGTATATTATAGATTGCGACGTGACACAAGCCGTCGATCTCCAAGATCATGCAGACAAAGGCGGTGGCTGTTTCCCACCAACAGCTAGGGCACAAGCTGCTCCGTGTGACTGTCGATTTTCAAGATCGACGGCATTTGTCATGTGAATGCAAATCCCACGTGGCATGCAGGGTTCTTATCCGTGAAGACCTTGACAAAGCCGAACAAAGCATCTTATGTCACATGGCAGATGGATATTATCATTATCATATGTGCAACAGTAGAAATTAATGTAGATTGTAGAATCAGCCCACTTGTGGATTCCACACTTGGATGTGTAGAAAGCAACCAGACGGCAGAGCAATCCAAAAATATGACGAGTGATTGGAAGAATGAGATGAGAAAGACGAGGAGAAGAGATGGAAGTGTGGTGGTGGTAGGTAAAGTGTGTGTTTGTGCGCCACCAAACCAATATAAGAGGAGAAATGGTCAAAGAAAAGAAAACCAGCTTTGCCCCCTTTCTCTTCTCTCCTACCAAATGGTGTTTGAATGTAAACCAGACAATGGAGGAAATGAGCTGTAAGAGTCAATAGTCTAGGAAAGAATATTTTGGGTTGTTTAATTTAATTTTCCATGTCCTCATCTCCCACCAAACCGGGTGTTCTTAGGAGTAGGTGCTCAAGAAAAATCGTGGCTTCATATCCTTCTCTTCAGTCCTCCCTCTCTTCTCTTTTGTTCCTACTTACTACTCTCCTCCACACAAATATACACCCTTCAGAGTTCAGACAGCAGGTGCAAGTCCACCTCACAGTGGCCTGTCTCCTACAAGTGTGATATACATGTAGCATCTCCTCCACATATAAAAGCTCATCAATGCCAGTTCATTAAAATACCAGCACGGCAGCACTATATATAGAAAAGGTAGGACATATGATAAAGAAAAGAAAAGAAGCAAGAAAATGACTATCTAACTCTCATACTCCATAGCCCCTGAACGTTCCATGAAATAGCGCAGGGCATACTAGCTAGAAATTATCTGTCAAGGAATTTGCTTCCATGAAAACATGATGCACATAAATCTGATGAAAAAGAAGGATAAAGAAATGAGCTTTCTACTGGGTCAATGCACTACAAAGTGTAGTTAATAAATGTGTGTTACAACTGTACTATCGAATTCTGTGTTGCGTGTACGCGTGCATATGTCAAATATACTACTCCCTCCGTCCAAAAGTACCTGTCCTCGTTATTTGGTTTTCTAATGAGGTCATATATTTTTAGACGGAGGGAGTACAATCTTTTTGGTAATTAGTATTAGAAGAACAAACACGAGTGGCACGGGGTTAGCTTTCTAGTTACAAGAAGATCAGATGGACGACAGGCATATCTAGCATTAAGTGTTTTGGCAAACAAAGAGGTGTTGCCGGAGTGCATGGAGCCATGGATCCGCTGATAACGCTTTTTAGGTTTTCGACTTACGTGGACACTCTTGCTTCACTAGATTTTCCTTAAGGTTGCATATGTTCCACGTGTAGTCATAGGGGTCCATGCATCCATGTGGGTCCCACAAAGATTAACTTAAATAAGCTCACTTGAGTTGTGACCAGTTTGATGCTTGTTGGGAACTTGAGCAGAGTTTTTTATACTCCAAAACCAAGGTTAAAATGGAGAAGTAGAACTGAAAGCGACAAGAGAAAAAAAACCCACATATTAGAATGTTCTAATCAGGCAGTGTCAAATCAAATCATCAAAAAGAAAAGAGAAGAGCATGATAAAGTTTGTGATTGCTGATCACTATCATAGGTTGTTCAAATGGAAAAGATACAATCTGGTTTGTGGCTTCAAACAGTTCAGGAGTCTGTAGGATTTGGTCTAGGGATGAGAATTGCCACTATAAACCAAGCTAGACAACTGCACTAGGTCAATAAAATCTGTCATTATAGCAGAAAAAATGGAATAAGATTTGTGGCAAGCTGGCAGCAGAGAGTGCAGGAAAAATCTAAGTGAAAATAGATTTTGACGAGTTAGCAGGCAATCCATGATCACAAATTCCTAAGAGAACCAAGCATTTTATAAGATACGGAGCATTTTTTTATACAATCAATGAGATACGTTCTCTTGCTTACAGGAGTTGGAATGACCTTGTCAGAGAATAGTTAAACAAACAAGGATCAAAGGCGTTGTTTCATAAACAAACTTTTCCTCGATTTGGTTGCGGGATGGATGTTTTCTTAACACACAAGTTTACTTTATCTAAAAAAAGGAAAATTTCATACGTTTAATTAAGTTACCAAGAATAAAAAAACAGAAGTAAAGCCATATGTACTTCTTTCGGCTTCTCCTTTTCATATATCATTCAACTATAGGGAGTGCAATAAGAAAGGCTCCTCAAGCTCCATTTTGATTTTTAAGGACTACTAAAAGCGCCACTATATCGCCACAATACATCTACGCTGTACATGTGCATATCATATGCACCTTGGTGCACCTAAACTAACCACTATGAAGCAATTTTATATATGGAAAAGTTCTAGTTAAGATTTGCCAAAGTTCTTGCATATAAAAAGAAAACAAAAGATCTTCCAAAGTTTTTGGCATTATCCTTATTCTAGCGTAATCTTGTACTTATTTGTGGAAAATGACATCAACCAAATTTTTCGTGAATCCACTTAATTCTCACAAAGTCTAAGCTTATATAGATTTGTGTCCAAACAGGCCCTTAAATTAAAAGTTTCCTCCAATTTGAAATTTAAATCACATTCACGAGTTTTGGCATTTAAACCAGGGCCTAATGTGACTCACACCACTTAGAGCGCTCCAATTCGTCAAAAGACTCAACCCAACAATTGTGAGTTGTGACTCCGATGAAGTTGTAGTAAACATATACTCCCATCCAAACTCGAGGACAACAGAAATTGATCGAAACTTTAATCTTCTGCCATGATATGATTGTGATGTTTTCTGCCAAATCTGAACACAGAAAAAGAAAACGAAGAGTTCGTTATCAGTGACCACTATCGGCAGGCAGTGGAAATGGAAAAGATAAAATTTGGTCGATTTGATGTGAGGTGTCGAGTGGTCTTTGATCTAAACTTGTGCAGCACTGCCATTGCCACCATGTGCAGCTGGATTAATTAATGGAATCTGTCACTACTACAGAAGATACTATGGGATTTGTATCCCCAAAAATTACGCTACATTTGAGTTGTAAAGATACGCAAATTGGACAATCATTTCGGGGCTTTATGATTCGAAAATTCAGAAATGAGCAGAAGCCGATGGATCTTTGGCCGTGACAAGTATCACTTTTCTGCTTCATGAAATAGATGTAAGATATTTTAATATCTCACTTAATGTGGCCCACGTGCAACATAAACGGGTCAACATGAAAAGATAACGTTTCTGATATATACGTTGATGGAACGTATAATTAAGAGTATTTATCTTGGACAGTTACAATCCTGATAATAAACACATATAATAAACACTATCAGGAACGGTCCTCTCTCTGCCTATAAAAGAATAACAGAGGTTTAATCTCCATCAACAAAAGGCATTCTCTGTGAAACTGAAGAAAAGGCTAAGAGAGAGAAACCGATTTCCTTATTGACGGTTGGATTTCTTCTATGGCTCAAGGTATGTTTTCTATAACTAAGGTTTATAATATTTTATTATATTATGAGATTGAAGTTTTGTCATCCTAACAATTGGTATCAGAGCACGTTTGATTCTGATAAATTATACACTTCCGCTACATTATATACTTCTCCTCAAGATCAAGGTGTGTCACCGGCTGACGACTGGACGTATGGCCCGCAACATTAAAAAAAAAAAAAAAAATTGACTGTCGGCACAAGTCCATGTCATGGCAGTGGCAGATTGTATCTGCCTCATCGTCCACCGCCATGGCTCACCCAGACGCGGCCTAATTGCCGGTGGTGTAGACCACCGGCCGTTAGCACGCTGGCGGCGCAGGTCAGCTGTCGTCGTATGAACACAAACAAAAAACAAAAGGGGAGACGGTTTTTTGGCCGCCGCCGGCGTCGCCGTAAAAGGAGAAGGGCGGCCCCTTTGGCCACCATGATGTTGCTCATCGGCGGCAGGGCCGCCGCCATGACAGTATTAAAAAAAAAATTAATTTTTTGGCCACCGCATGGCTGTGAAGGCGGCGGGTGTAGACGACGGAGACCCTCGCCGCCACCGCCACCAGTAGCGCCGGAACAGAATAAAAAAAAAAAAAAAAACCTTTTTCACAGCCGCCGGCATCGCGATAGAAAGAGGAAGAAAGGCGGCAGCGGCGATCTAGGTGGAGCTGAATCTGCTGCCGCCAGTGGCTGATGTCCCCCCCTTTCAGCCGCCATCGTGTCGCCCCGTGGTGGCGAAGTCCGTGGCCGCCGCCTATGCTGTCTCCCCTTTCGGCCGCCATCGTGTTGTTCATCAGCGGCGGGTGCTGCCCTTGATGCCATCGCAATCGCACCCCGCACGTTCCGATCGCCGCTCTTGCAGTGCTCCAGCGAGAATAATGGGGAAACGAAAGGAGGAAAGCGGCCTTTGGCCGCTGAAGGAGGAAGACGGCGGCGGCGGTGGCGCCCATGGCGTCTGCCGCCGCTGCTACTGTAAACACATTTAGGGCATCCTCATGAAGAGGATGACCCTTTGAACCATTATAAAGTGAACCGGACCAAACCGGTCCGGTCCTTAAAAAAAAAAAAAGGGGGGGGGGGCTCAAGATCTGAATCGAGCCAGACCGGTCCAACTAATATTAATATTTTGGTTCGGTCTAATAGTAATAAATCCGGTTTGGGTTTATATTAATCTTTTGGTTCAGCCTTTAAATTCGGGTTCCGGCTGATATTAAAGTTTTGGTTTGATCCAAATAATATATTACGGTTCAGCATATTATTTTAAGCATATTATTGGCACTAACTTATGGTTATTGATATATTATGATGATGATGATGATTATTATTGACATTATACAATTTAAATTTACTTTATGTTGGTTTGTTAATCACCAAAGTGGTCGAACCATAAGGTCACGCAAATTTTGAATTGTATAATTGATAATTTAATTACCTATAAGTATGTGATGCTTAGAATTGAAATGATCCTATAGAATATTATGGGTAATTAAAAATTCATGCTTATAAGACATTTAGTGATCGCCCAAAGGTTGATCAGTTGTCCTTATAATTTATGAATATGAAGGTGGTAATTAATATATTTCATTAGATTAGTTTTGTATATCCAAAGATAGCAAACTGATTTAAGTGGGATACATTAAATTACTAAATTATAGTAGATTTATAAGCATCATTATGTTTATCATGGTATGCCGTTGTATCACCCAAAGGAGAACATCGGTATACACTTACTGTTTTATTTAAATTAAGTGTATGAATCTGTATTATGTGTTTAAGTTACAACTCAAAGCGTTAATATATGAGCATTATATTATTCTTGTAGTACCTGTCCCTGTTTCTCTTCATTCGCATGCTTCGTCTGTTCCATTGTTTAATGGGCTTAATCTCTCTGATTGGAGTGAACAAATCCAATTTCACTTAGGTGTTTTGGATCTTGATTTGTCACTTCAAACTGAGAAACCTACTGCTATTACTGATACTGGCAGTGATGAAGAAAAGACTTTCCATGATGCTTGGGAAAGATCAAACAGACTAAGTTTAATGTTTATGCGAATGAGTGTAGCAAACAACATAAAGTCTACTCTTCCCAAAACTGATAGTGCTAAAGAATTTCTGAAATTTGTGAAAGAGCGCTCCCAAACTGCTGATAAGTCACTTGCTGGGACATTAATGGCTACCTTAACCACCATGAAGTACGATGGCTCTCGTAGCATGCATGAGCATGTCATTGAAATGACAAATATTGCAGCAAGACTTAAGTCTCTAGGAATGAATGTGGATGAGAATTTCCTCGTGCAGTTTATTATAAACTCACTTCCTCCTGAATATGGTCCATTCCAAATGAATTACAACACCATGAAAGATAAATGGAATGTGAATGAACTTCACAGTATGCTTGTTCAGGAAGAAACGAGGCTTAAGAGTCAAGGAACTCATACTATTCATTTCGTAAGTAATCAAGGAGCTAGAAAGAAAGCCGGAAAGAAGCATGGAAAGGGCAAGCAAGGACCGTTAAAAATGAATCGGTCATCTGCTCAAATCCAGAAAAAGGAACATAAAAATGATAAGTGTCATTTCTGCAAGAAACTTGGACACTTTAAGAAAGATTGCCTGAAACGTAAGGCATGGTTCGAAAAGAAAGGTAAGCCTAGTGCTTTCGTATGTTTCGAATCAAATTTAGCTGAAGTTCCTTATAATACTTGGTGGCTTGATTCTGGCTGTACCACTCATGTTTCAAATACGATGCAGGGATTTCTTACGACCCAAACTACAAATCCAAATGAAAAGTTTGTTTTTATGGGGAATCGTGTCAAAGCTCCAGTTGAAGCTATTGGAACTTATCGTTTGATTTTAGACACAGGACATCAATTAGATTTATGTCAAACTCTTTACGTACCTTCTGTTTCTCGTAATTTAGTTTCTTTGTCTAAACTTGATTCAGCTGGATACTCTTTTAAATTTGGGAATGGATGTTTTAGTTTGCTTAAGAAAAATCATTTCATTGGTTCTGGTAATCTTTGTGATGGTTTATACAAATTGAAACTTGATGATCTTTTTGTTGAGACTCTTTTAACCATGCATCATAATGTTGGAACTAAACGTGGTCTAGTCAATGAAAGTTCAGCTTACTTGTGGCATAAACGTCTGGGTCATGTTTCAAAAGAAAGATTAAAAAGGTTGGTAAAGAATGAAATCCTCCCAGACTTGGATTTTACCGATCTTGGTGTTTGTGTAGATTGTATTAAAGGAAAGCAAACAAAACACACAAAGAAAGGAGCCACAAGGAGCACACAACTCCTTGAAATAATACACACTGATATATGTGGACCTTTTGATGTTTCATTTTTTAGTGGAGAAAAATATTTTATCACTTTTATTGATGATTTTTCACGTTATGGTTATGTCTATTTGTTGCATGAAAAATCTCAATCGATAAATACTCTCGAGGTATTTATTAATGAAGTTGAGAGACAATTAGACAGAAAGGTAAAAATCGTCAGGTCTGATAGAGGTGGTGAATTTTATGGAAAGTATAATGAAACCGGGCAATGCCCAGGTCCATTTGCTAAATTCCTTGAAAAGCGTGGCATATGTACTCAATACACTATGCCTGGTACACCACAACAAAATGGTGTAGCAGAAAGGCGTAATCGTACCTTATTGGACATGGTTAGGAGTATGATAAGCAATACGTCTTTACCCATATCATTGTGGATGCATGCATTGAAAACTGCCATGTATTTATTAAACAGGGTTCCTAGTAAGGCAGTTCCTAAGACTCTTTTTGAACTGTGGACAGGAAGGAAGCCCAGTTTAAGGCACCTGCATGTTTGGGGTTGCCCGGCAGAAGTAAGAATCTATAATCCACAAGAAAAGAAATTGGATTCAAGAACAACCAGTGGTTTCTTCATTGGTTATCCAGAAAAGTCTAAAGGGTATAGATTTTATTGTCCTAACCATAGTACAAGAATTGTTGAAAGTGGAAATGCTAGGTTCATTGAGAATGGTGAAGTTAGTGGGAGTAAGGAACCACGAAAAGTGGAAATTCAAGAAGTTAGGGTACAAGTTCCTTTACCGTTAACTTCTTTTAAAGTTGTTGTTCATCCAATTGTTGAACCGTTGAACAATGGACAAGAACAACAAATAAATGATCAGATTACTCACAATAACGATAATGTTAATGAACCTACAATAGAAGAACCACAAGAAATAGCATTAAGAAGGTCTCAAAGACAAAGAAGGTCTGCTATTTCTGATGATTATCTGGTATATCTACAAGAGTCAGAATTTGACTTGGGAATTGATGAAGATCCAGTTTCGTTTTCACAAGCCATAAAAAGTGTTAATTCTACTAAATGGGTAGATGCCATGAAAGATGAGTTAAAATCAATGGAACAGAATGATGTTTGGGACCTTGTTGAATTGCCTGGAAGCAGTAAAAGAGTCGGGTGTAAATGGGTCTTTAAGACCAAACGTGACTCAAATGGCAATATAGAACGATACAAGGCCAGACTTGTTGCCAAAGGCTTTACTCAGAATGATGGTATTGACTATAAGGAGACTTTCTCACCTGTATCTAAGAAAGACTCTCTTAGAATTATTATGGCTTTGGTAGCTCATTATGACTTGGAGTTACATCAAATGGATGTGAAAACTGCCTTTCTGAATGGGAATTTAGAGGAAGAAGTTTATATGGATCAACCTGAAGGTTTTTTCGTTGAAGGAAAAGAACATATGGTGTGTAAACTTAAGAAATCAATATACGGACTTAAACAAGCTTCCCGCCAATGGTATCTTAAGTTCAATGATACCATTACTTCTTTTGGTTTTAAGGAAAACACTGTTGATCGGTGCATATAACTGAAGATCAGTGGGAGCAAGTTTATATTTTTAATTCTGTATGTTGATGACATCTTACTTGCTACTAATGATCTTGGCTTATTATATGAGACCAAGAAATTTCTCTCTAAGAACTTTGAAATGAAGGATATGGGAGAGGCAACTTATGTGATTGGAATAGAAATATTCCGAGATAGAACACAAGGATTGTTAGGGTTGTCTCAGAAAGCATATATCGATAAAGTTCTAGAGAGATTTAAAATGGAAAAGTGTTCCTCAAGTGTTGTTCCAATTCAGAAAGGAGATAAATTCAGCATTATGCAATGCCCACAGAATGAATTGGAACGCAAACAAATGGAAGAAATTCCTTATGCATCCATGGTTGGGAGCTTAATGTATGCCCAGACTTGTACGAGGCCAGACATTAGTTTTGCTGTTGGAATGCTTGGCCGATATCAAAGTAATCCTGGATTGGATCACTGGAAAGCTGCAAAGAAAGTATTGAGATACTTGCAAGGAACGAAAGATTACATGCTCACTTATAGGAGAATTGATCATCTTGAGGTGATTGGATATTCAGATTCAGATTTTGCTGGATGTGTTGATACAAGAAAATCCACATTTGGCTACTTGTTCCTACTTGCTGGAGGAGCAATTTCATGGAAAAGTGCGAAGCAGTCTATCATTGCTGCATCCACTATGGAAGCTGAATTTGTGGCATGTTTTGAGGCCACAATTCATGGATTATGGTTGCGGAACTTTATTTCAGGACTTGGAATAGTCGACAGTATTGCCAAACCGCTGAAAATTTACTGTGATAATTCTGCAGCAGTCTTCTTCTCCAAAAACGACAAGTATTCCAAGGGTGCTAAACATATGGAATTAAAATACCTTGCCGTTAAAGAAGAAGTTCAGAAACAAAAAGTGTCAATTGAACATATTAGCACCAATCTTATGATTGCGGATCCGATGACTAAAGGATTGCCTCCAAAGACATTTACTGGACATGTCGAAAGGATGGGCATTATTGTAAAGTTTTAATGAGTTTATGATAATTAATGTGTTTGACACTTTGAGCTCATTTATATATTGTTTCTGATACTTATGATATCCTGTTTTAATACCATTGGTATATACATAAATATTTGACAGAATTTTAGTCTCTAACAGAGACATTAATGTGGACCATTATTGATCTTTTTCCCTTATAGATCATATTAAGTACAAAACTAATATTGTGGTACATAGAAGGAACTATGTCGATTTAATGATATGGAACCGCTATGATCCGTATTAGTCTATACTTAATAATGATATTATGATATGACCAATGTAGAAGAATTTATCTTTATGATATGCGCATTATGTTTTAGAAGATAAATTTTATCACATGGGCCAAGTGGGAGAATGTAAGATATTTTAATATCTCACTTAATGTGGCCCACGTGCAACATAAACGGGTCAACATGAAAAGATAACGTTTCTGATATATACGTTGATGGAACGTATAATTAAGAGTATTTATCTTGGACAGTTACAGTCCTGATAATAAACACATATAATAAACACTATCAGGAACGGTCCTCTCTCTGCCTATAAAAGAATAACAAAGGTTTAATCTCCATCAACAAAAGGCATTCTCTGTGAAACTGAAGAAAAGGCTAAGAGAGAGAAACCGATTTCCTTATTGACGGTTGGATTTCTTCTATGGCTCAAGGTATGTTTTCTATAACTAAGGTTTATAATATTTTATTATATTATGAGATTGAAGTTTTGTCATCCTAACAATAGAGCCCATTCACTGCTACGTCTGGCGCAGAGATGTTCAGGCTGGACCAAGTCGAGTCTAGTTGCAAATTGTACAAGTTGGCTGCCTTTGGATGAGCAGTGCACCACCCCACGGTCCCACCCCACCTATACGTAGACGGTGGATGTCTACCGTCCTAGACAGACATCGAAATGCGAAGGGAGTGGGTTGGCTAAAACTTGGGGTGGTGAACTAAATGCGTTTCATTACTATGTACCATGGCTTACTTGCTTTGGCGTGTACCGAGGAACTGCAGCCATCGAATCTCAATTCAATGGCCGTTCACAACTCTATATATATTCGGGTGAATCGAAAAAGAAAAGGGGCCGTTTGGGGCATGAAAAATCACTATGGCCTCATGAGGTATTTCATCTAGTTAGTGGATTATCCACTTTATCCATTTTTTATGTGGATCTTTCTAAAATAATCCACGTGGATGGAGCATAATTTTTACGCCCCAAACGGCCCCTGAATGAGTGTATAAAAATACACACTCCGAATACAAAGACATAATTATTTTAAATTATTTAATTATCACACATGACGCTAATAATTATAGCCTTCCTTTCCTTCCCTTCGTTCAGAGCCCAAGTGCAAGCTAATAGTTGTGCCTAAGTCAGGTTAATGGGCTGGGCTCGGGCGAGCCCGAAACTGATCAACAAGAGCACGCTGCCCCGACCCCGCGCGAATAGCAATGGCCTGCCATATAACAAACGGTGACGGCCACTCGGTCAGTCTATCGGGCTCTAAGTGTATTTGGGCCTTTTACTCGTTCTTGCTGGAATAAACTCAATTTGGGCTTTTGGGCTTTGTTATTGGGGTAATTTGACGGTGTGTTTTTATCTTGGGCTTTATTATTAAGCTAACTAAATTTAGAACTTTTTTACTTGGATTTCGAAAATTAAGCCCAAAGTCTGGCCATAGGATTTCTCCCAGTTCTTGCCATCATAATTTGTGATCTCCACATGCTCAAAGCCAAAGGTGTGCTTTGCTGTGTGATTTACGAAGGTGTAGGTGCTAATGAACAGTCCATCAACTTGAAATATTTAGATGGTACAATAAAGTTCGTATTGGCTTTCATTGAACAGTTGGAGCAATTGCATTTCCATACATCTATGCTAGGTGGAAATAAGCCAATAATTGTATCATTTGTCTTGCTCCTTACATTTTTATCTCTATAAGGTTCAACCCACAACAATTAGATATTGAACTAATTTATTCTTGAAGAGTGAAATGACAACAATACCAGTAGATGACCAACTCCTTTGGGCTTGATAAAAATATAGGAAATGTCAGCACTGCCTATTTTATTTGTGCCAGAGAAGAAAGTGGAATGGAAAAGGGAAGAGTGCAAGGGAGAATCATCATAGAGAAAAGGTAGGAGATGTTTATGGCTTAAATATCTTTTGTTGTTATATGCATGTTGGTTGAGCCTACAAGCAAGGGGCACCCATGTACAGAAAAAAAAATTCCTTCAGAAATATACCATTATTTATATATATTGTATGTTTTAATTTCCTTTTTGATGTGCTTAGTTGTCATGGAGGCCCATTAAATGATGAAGTTTCATTTCTAATACCAATTGGATATTTAAAGATGGGGCCCTCCAAAAAACCTCATTAGAGAGCATGGATGCCCCCTGTCAATAAAATGCTTAGAATTTTTTAGAACTTGCCAAAAGAACGAGAGAAGATGGGGGGTGCATGCAACTTTGGCTGGTGGCAGGATATGCAGCCTTGATCTTTTTCTTAACAGCTTAAGCGTTCGAGATGATGGTTTCCTAATGCATTCAACAAAGTATTAATTTGGACTGTAAAAGGCTCAGCAGATTCAATAAGAAATGTTGTCCAATAGCTGCAATTATTCTCTACGTGTATGGTCCATTCGTGCCCTCACCTTCTCCTCATTAAAAAGCCTTAGCCCTTAAGTCTATACAAATCTAGAATACACAAGTTGATGCCATATTTGAAGCCAACATGATGCTAAAAATGCAAGATGGCAGAATCAATGTATCACAAAACTTAGAAATTAATCTGATTCTAGAGTTTAGATTTTATTCATAAGTATGCATATTGCCTCTTTGGAACGACACATGATTAGTTTACCATTATGTTAAAAAATGCTACTTAAGAGGATAAAAAGGAAACTATTTGCACTTAACCAGGGAAAACACATTTTCCAGTTTCTCAGCCATTGGAGGAGCTCGCAAGAAAACCAAATTTAAACATACCCCCCACCCCAAAAAAAAAAACAAACAAACTGAAATAATAAGTTCAAGGTTTTAAAAAAAAAAAATATTAAGTTGAATTAAACATTAAAAATAGTCATTTCTTACCATCTCTAGCTTTTGGGAAATTCCCCTCGGGAGTAGTTCTCTCCCATTTACATTTCGGCTCATATTTTTCCTAAAGTTGTGGTTTATCCCCCTCCTCTCCTCTTATTATATCCACGTACTAAACTTTAATGGAGATACGAGATTTTGAGAAACTTAGTTATTTAAGGGGTATCAATAATAAGATCAAAGTCGACAAAACAAAGTCCATGCATGATTTGTAAGTTGGAACAGAGACGATAAAAGCAGAAATAAAAAGAAAAGACAGAACATGTAATGGAGCTGGTAAAGAAAGGTCTAACTTGGTAGTCTAAGACTCTAAAGGTCATTCCGAACGTTGGAGACTTCACAGACAGGGAGTTAGTCGTTGTGGATTTCAAAGTGAAATACTTGAATTTTAGAATTTGGAGGTAGTAAAAAAGGATATTGAATTTGGAGGTTAGTCAATTAGAATTTACAGGTCGGGATTCTAACAGATTTACAATACAGAGTTAGTCTAGAAGTTATAGATTTTGCAGTGACCAGAATTTTGGAACTGTAGTTTTAATGCAAAAATAGAGATTTTATACTTCCACCTCTTGAGGTGGTATTCTAAAGTTCTCCAAGCTAAGGCAAAAAGTGTTGGTCTCTCTCTTCTTCATCTCATCGTCTCCACTCCTCCACCGACCCTTGTCCATCACCGCACCCCTTAGCAGTCACCTTTGCTGTTATGCCTCCATCTTGTCCACCACCGGACCCTTGTCCACCATTGCGCCGTGCCCTTGTCCTCCAGCAATCCCTTTCTGCTACCGCTGGCATACCGCCATCATCTCTGCCACCATCTTTGCCACCATCGCCTTCATCTCGGCCACCATATCCTCCATTGATCCTTTTTCGTCGCCGCCACCATGTCTCTGCCACCATCGACGACATTGTTGGGGTTTATCCTACATTGGTTCTGGATGTGAGGGAAATTCTCACCCTTTAAGTTAGCTTTTGAGGGTGAAAGAGGCCCAAGACCACCCAATACCGGTATCAGAGCCCAAGTTACCAACAAGTCTCGGCCCCAACCCAAAGCTTGATGTGTGAGAGGGAGATTATCCCACACTGATTGTGGAAGGGGCAGGTGGTCAGCTTATAAGTGTGAGGGAAAGACTCACCCTTAAGTTATAGCTTTTGGATGAGAGAGGCCCAAGACCACCCAGTTGACATGCCCTTGGCCATTGTCGTCGTACCTTGGCCTGTCAATTCCTGCCCCTATGGCCGTCACTGCATCCTAGGCCATCACCAGTCTACTATTCATTTCAAATGTAGTACCCTCGCAAGGCTATACAAATAGGCGAGTATAAAGGGTTGTCGTACCTCAGAGACGGATGGATTATTCTACCAAATTCAAGAGAGAAAAATTGTTATTTTTTATTAAGTCTAAGAAAAGCAAGCAATTAAATCTAATTATCTAAAACAAGTTTACTAATGTAGAGAACTTCCTAGCACTAAATCCACCACTAATTAAACCAATTCTATCATCTCTCTCTCTTGTAAAATTCGTAGTTGATGCAATTATCGTATTCCTCTCGGACATACGCTAATTAACATATTCCTCTCGGATATATGCTATCAAAACAAATTAATTATGCATACTCCTCTCCGAAGTAAACACAAGACGATTAACGCAATTAAACTAGAAACTATCTCTCTCGAGCATAGAATCAATAAAAGTAAGAATTTTATTCATAAAACAACACCTTAGTTTGCATATATTCCTCTCGGACATGCGGGTATACCTCGAATTAAGTCTACAAAATCTATTCGACCCTCTCTCGAGCACATAGAATAAACTTTAATAAAACTAACATTAATTATGAAATAAAAGTTCATATATCAACTAAAATAATATTAGAGAAAAAGATGAAAACATGATCTAATCAGGGCTTCATCTATGCCTCGGATGCGGTTTAGTTAGCCAGGGGTCATTTTGGTCATTTTTTCTTCCAAAACGACCCCTTTTATAAGCTATTCAAGTGACCAAAACCGACATTTTTCCTAATTGAGGATGACTTCGAATCCTAACCAAAATCCACAATAAATCTATATATTAAAAGAGTCCAAATTGAGAATGACTCTAACCTTCCAAATCCAAGCCGGCCTCAGAGTCCTTGCCACACACGCCTCTACTGGATCGAGAACCTTTCAATTCGAATTGGATTCTTTTGCTTTCGATTGAGACACCCGCCGTCGAGCTCATCTGCCACCGTCGAGCTTTGGCTCAGGTTTCTTTTTATTTTTTTCTTTTCTTTCAACCGAACCAACCCGACCAAACTAGTTTGGTCCGGTTCTCTCTTTTTTCTTTTTCTTGTTTAAAACCCGTTTTATCTCTTCTCGTCGTTAGATCTTATCTGAATGGCTCTTCAATTAAGTCATCGTATGCCGTCTCTTTAATAACAAATCAACGCTCTGGATCATCTCTGTTCTTAATGTAAAGTCTTAATTATTGAACTAACTTTAATAACTCATATTATTCCTAATTATCATGAAATGACACTAACAGATTAGGAATTAGAGGCATATAAATGTGTGTATTTATGCATATATCATCTACCTTTGCCTCTAGTCAGACACCTCATGCTTCAACTTCTATAGCTGTACTGAGATTCACAGTGGCCAAGCTATGGTGGAGGAGGGGTGGGCAAGGTGGGAAGGAGCATGTTGCTTGTATTGAAGAAAAAAGCTTGAAAATGTGGTGATTTTTTTTTTAAATATTTTTAGCATTACTGATGCAATCTTTGCAGCAGGGATCACTGGGGCACATCACCATTAATCTCATAGATGTTTTACCACTTGATTAAATCGAAGAATCGAGTGATTCAAGTTGAGATAAAGTGGAAAGCAGTTTAAGTTGTGAATAGTACATAGAGAAATATGGAGTTCCACATTCCATGCTGCAAATCATGCTGAAGACAGTCTATATTGTTCAGCAGAAGTTTTAACATTTATAGGATATACACATTCCGGATTCAAGGATTTTCATTGTAGTAGAACTCTTCAATTTTTTCTACCTTTATTCTAATACTTTTCTCATGAGAGAAATATGTTAGGAGCATTTGTTGTCTTTTCTAATTCCATACTCCCTCTGATCACTTGTAATAGATACAATATTTTTTCAAATGAACTACTCCCTCCTGATACTTTTAATTGACACTGCCACATAATTGTCAACTTTATTGAGATGTGGGATCCACGGTAAAAGCTTTGGCTTTCTTATTGGAGAAGGCAGGGCTCCCGATGCATAAGCAAGGGGGAATGAAAGTCAAGGCTATGGGTGCGAGCCTCTGAGCTAGAGCGGAGAAGGCATCTTTGGAGTGGAGAATATTTAGGAAACGATATCATCTAATTTTACTACTATATTTTGTTAATGGTCTCAATTAAAAGTTACCGCAAGGAGTAATTTTTTATTATATTTAAAAAAATTATATTAATTAAAAGTGACTGGAGGGAGAGCCATGTACTTCTTATTTTGGGTAAAAACCATTTATGTGAGTATACTTAGTAGGAACTTTGACGATTGTCAAGGAAAAATGATATTTGTACATCACTTTTCCTACACATTTCCATCCCCACATCACTTCACCCACTTATTTCCATACACATCAGCTGTGTATGGAAATGTGTAGGAAAAGTGATGTAGGGCTATCACTGTCCATTGTCAAGACTAGTATACTCATGCAAAAATGTACGTTTGGGTGGACAAAGATTCAAAGAATAGCAGAGCATCTGAAAATTTTAAATAGATCCTTCCTCTCAGGCTTTATTACACGACACTAGTGGTTAAATTGCAACTATCAATTCTATTCAGGCCGTGATCGCTCTGTGTTCACCACGCAGCTGCGTCTATTCAGGCCTTGATGGTAAACTTAAAAACTAGCCATTTTTTTAGGCTGAATTCAATAGGAAGAGATAACAATCTCATGATAAGTGCAATAAACACATACATTGGGTGGTTGCTATGAGCATATTTGTTATGTGTGTGGCGTTTCCTTGAAATCAGGCAAATACAGAAATGACACTCCCCGAGAGGTTTTGAAAGAAAGCTGTCTCAAATTTGATGTAGATCTATAGTGTTTTTTTTTTTAAATTTTCACATCTTTGATATCTCTTCTTTATTTTATTCCTATGAAAAGCTATATAAATGATGACAGATTAGTATGGTTGTCCATTTTTCATGTATTCTCTCTTGTGTTTCATTGTAAAACTTATTCATCCAAGAATAATAAGAAAGATTGTGCTTATACATGATTCGATCGTGTTCATACCCAACTTTTGTGTTTCATGATATCTATGATTGTGCTTACATGATTTGATCCGCTTCATGTGCTAATTTTTTTTTTATAAGCTTCATGCACTACTTTGATGCTACATGATTCATGTATCTATGATGTGTGGAGTCAGGCTTGCATCCATTGGCCACACAGTAGTCATGTAGCAGCCTTGCAAAATGGAAACTAAAGGAAGAGGATGCATATGGAAACATTTAGGCCCAGTTTCATGGCATAAGGTTCCAGACTTCCAGCTTTATTATCTGATACCTACACTTTTTTTCAGCCCAATATATATTATCAAAGAGGAAAACCTTGCATATCCATTAAGTTTGCAAGCTGTGCATATTGAGGATTGACAATATGCTTGTATATTATCATTGGTTAAAATTGGACATAGGTGCTCAGCAGTTTCGATCTCTACCTGCAAATATGCATGTGAATTCCGTTTGCTAAAGGCAAAACACCATCTGATATCTTTAGATCATAACTAGTTCTTATGACACAAAGCTCCACCGTTTTCCTTACCTTAGAGATCAAGTTCTGGCTGTCAAATGAGAAGCTGGAAATCTTTGACATCTCTCCATGTTCATTGCGTTTTTAATTTGTTAATGTCGGGAACCCCCTATTAGACCGTGAATGATCATCCCGGATTCGAAAACCTTAGCTTCTTAGCTCCTGGAAAACTAACCAACATGGTGTTGGTGGGAGAGTTTTTTCCATATTACCTGGCGCCAACTCTGATATTCCCATATTACCAGGTTTTTCCCGTGAAATCTCATATGACCCGGAATCTGGACTTGAAGTACCCAAAATGCTCTTTCTTCTATTTTTTCGTGCTAATACTGTGCGAAGAGGCGTGTTGTGTACAACACGAAAAAAGGGTGAAGTTCTCCGGCGATATACATCGGCGACGTAACCGGCGACCGGCGAGTTGGAGCGGCGATTCAACCGGCGGAATACACGGACCAGTTCGAGCCTATTCGCGTCCCCCATCTCGCTATCGAGCTGCCCCCCCTACTGGATTTCGACGACACGACTGAGGGAGAGTGGACAAAGGCGGCGATTTGAAGCGCATACGTCGGTATTTCTGATCTTCAACCTTCTGAGCTCCCCCGCGGCTCCCTCCGCCTGCATGCAACCGGCGGATTGAGCTTCGGTTGACGGCGAGGAAACTGTGAAAAGCACCTGCGAGGAAATACACACATACAGACGACTAAACTGCGGTAAGTTACAACTATCTTTACTGATTTTAGTTTCATAAGGTCCGACATTTGAATTTTAAATTTTTACTATGAACTATAAAGTCGTGTCTGTAACAGACACAACTTTGTATTTAGTCATGTACGCGACGACACGACTTTTATATTTTCGTGTTGCACCGAGGAGACTTTTCTACTGACCACTATACCTCACTCCTTGCAGATGGATAAAAAAAGAGATGAGTATGGAGGAAATACCATCGGAAGAGGAGGAGGATCATGATTTTGTCTTGGCACCTCGACAGCGAAATCAGAGGGGCAGGAAAATGTTATGGCTCCTTAGTATTAGGCTATTTGCTTATGTTATTTACTTATTTCCATTGGGCCATGTGGGCCATTGCAGTAGGAATAGGTTATTTACTTAATTGCATAACAAGGCCCATCAGGCCCATCAGCTTAGGCTCAAAGCCTATAAGTAAGGGACGACTTGCTTAGAGTTAGGCATTGATGAATTGATTTCCTAGTATTCTCATCTCCTTCTTCTTAATTCTCATCCCCCTTCTTAACCCTAGCCGCCGGCCATTGTGTATCCCTTTAGGGTGCACAACACTGGTATCAAAGCATTCGATCTCTTCTTCTCTGCATTCATGGCCAGGAAGAAGGCTTTGGACAACCCCGAAGGTCTCTCTACCCAGTCTGACGAGGAGGCGCCTCAGGCCACGCCTGTGGCAGTCATGGATCCGGCCTTCCTTAAGACCATGACAGACCTGTTGGCAATGATGCAGAACATGCAGACGACGCAACAGGTAATGCTGGAGAAGATCTCTGCTCAGCCCCCTCCGCCAACATCTGGGCTTGAGCATCAGCCGGCCGCTGGCCTGCATGAGTCTTCTTCCACGTCAACTCAAGGAACTCCTCAGCAACCCCCGTCATTCTCAGGTCCATCGCCTCCTCCGCCGCATGGGTCTTTTCAGCGCCAAGACATGCCGCAGGGCCAGGCCGCTGGTGCCGCACAAGGTCAGGCCTTTGGTGCCGCACAGGGCTTCCCCTTCCACCACGGGCCAGTTCTTCAGCCCCTCCCCATGACGGGCTCCCTTGATCCACCCCTTATTCTGCCCACAGGGACCACTGGCACTCATCTGCGTGCCTATCCTCCTCCGCATACTAGCCTGCATCATCAGCTACGAGGAGATGTGCCGCCCCATGGGCCCCTCCTGGGCAGGACGGCTCAGCCTGGCTACTCAGATTTCGCGTCAGGTATGTCTCAGGCTCCGCCGTTTAATAATGCATCAGGACAGCGCGCGGCTGAACCCCGATTGGCTCGCCTTCAATTTCCTAAATACAGCGGGGAAGACAGCCCCATTGATTGGCTCTACCAGGCAAATAAATTCTTTGAGTATCATGGCACTCAGTCGGAAATTGATAAGCTGCGAATCGCGGCTTTCCATCTGTCGGGCAATGCTTTAGTTTGGTTTCAATATTTTGAACGTGATGTGCTATCTCCGACGTGGACTGATTTTGTGGATGAATTATGTGTGCAATTTGGGCCTAACGACTATGCTGATTTTAATGAAATGCTGGCATCTCTCCGTCAAACGTCCACAGTGCGAGTTTATCATCAGGAATTCATGCGTATTGCTAATCGGTTGCCTAATTGGGATCAGGCAGCATTAGTTGGTGCCTTCATGCATGGCTTGCGGGCTGACATCGCTGATGAAATCCGCCAGTTTCGGCCTAAATCTATGCGGGATATCATTGGGCATGCTCGAGTCGCGGAGGAGAGGTTGAACCGGCAAAGGCGTGTGGTCCGGCCCCCCTTTAGACCCCCTTCCGGACTACCAGCCTCTCGGCCCATTCCTCCTCCGGCGGCTCTTGCAAGCCCGAGGAATGGTCCACCAGCGGGAGTCGCTCCGTCTCCACCCCTTCGCCGGTTATCCCAAGCACAGATGGATGAAAAACGTGCCAAGGGCCTATGCTTTAACTGTGATGAGCGATATGTCCCTGGACATCGCTGTCGCACGCCTCCTACTGCTTTCATCTTAGAGGAGTCCTGTCCTGAGGAGGACGATCTTCCTACCCCACAGACTGAGGATGCTTATGTTGACTCGGCGGCTGAATTCTCATTTCATGCCTTCTCGGGAACTTACACTCCTCACACTATGCGCGTGCAAGGTCAGTTAAAGCGCCAGCCAGTTGCTATTTTGATTGACAGTGGGAGTACCCACAATTTTATTAATGACAGGGTGGCGCAGCGAATGGGCTGTCACATTGTTCAGGACTGTGCTTTTGACGTTCTTATCGGGGACGGCACCCACATGCGTAGTAAGGGCATGTGCCCCCGTATTCCATTGCACATCCAAGGCTATGATTTTGTGGTGGATCTCCATCTTCTTCCTACAAAAGGGGCGGACATTGTATTGGGGGTCCAATGGCTTCAAGAACTTGGGGACGTCGTATGGAATTTTAAAGATTTGGTTATGTCATTTGGTGCGGCGGATCAGCCGGTCCGTTTATACGGCTCAATTCCTGGTACACTCCAATCGGCCCAGGCTATTGGTTCCTTCTTTCGGCACTCCGCTCACGGGTTTTTGCTCCAATTTATGTCCAATTCTGAGCCGAACCAACCAGCACTAGCCGCCGACTTGACATCTCTTTTGGACGCGTATGGGCCTCTTTTTGGTGAGCCTTCTGGCCTTCCTCCGACGCGTGGGCATGACCATCAGATTCCTATCCTTCCCGGGACGAGTCCCCCTAATGTACGGCCCTACCGTTACCCCTATGTGCAGAAGGCTGAAATTGAACAATTGGTGGCGGACATGTTGGCGTATGGTATCATTCGCCCCAGCTCTAGCTCTTACTCATCTCCCGTGTTGCTGGTTCGAAAGAAGGATGGGACTTGGCGGTTCTGCGTTGACTGTCGTGCCTTGAATGCTATTACGGTAAAGGACAAGTATCCTATTCCGGTTATTGAGGAGCTCCTCGACGAGTTATCAGGTGTGCATTATTTCTCTAAACTGGATTTGCGCTCTGGTTATCATCAGATAAGGATGCATCCAGCAGATATACATAAGACGGCTTTTCGAACACATGATGGTCATTACGAGTTTCTCGTAATGCCTTTTGGATTGACTAATGCACCGGCCACCTTCCAAAGCTTGATGAATGATATTTTCCGGCCCTTCTTGCGTAAATTTATTTTGGTCTTCTTCGATGACATATTGGTCTATAGCTCTTCTTGGGAGGATCACATTGACCACCTGCGGACCGTCTTTGATATTTTAGCTGCTCACTCTCTTTTGCTGAAACGGTCCAAGTGTTCTTTTGGCCAACCTCAGATTGATTATTTGGGCCACATTATTTCTGCAACCGGCGTTTCTACAGACCCAGCCAAGGTGGCTGCTATGCTGGATTGGCCCACTCCTACTTCTCCAAAGGCCTTACGTGGTTTTCTTGGATTGACTGGCTACTACAGGCGCTTCATCGCCCATTATGGTACCCTGGCCGCCCCTCTTACTGCCTTACTGAAGGCCGGCGCTTTCGCCTGGAGCCCTGAGGCGCAGCGGGCCTTTGACTACCTTAAGCATGCTATGACCTCCGCCCCTGTCCTAGCCCTTCCGGATTTTTCCAAGCAATTTGTGGTGGAGACTGATGCATCGGATAGTGGCTTGGGCGCGGTTCTTTTGCAGGATGGCCGACCCATTGCCTTCTTCAGTAAGGCCTTATCTAACCGCTCCCTCTGTTTGTCGGCCTACGAGCGCGAGATGCTTGCTATTGTGCACGCTGTTACAAAATGGCGTCCATATCTATTGGGCCGACATTTCACTATTCGGACGGACCACCAGCCTCTCAAGTATTTTCATGACCAACGGATCTCCACTCCAGCCCAGCAGCGTTGGGTCACTAAGCTTATGGGCTATGACTATACCATGGTCTATAAACGAGGGTCTGACAATACAGTGGCCGACGCTCTATCCAGGCGCGATGCTGAGGTGTTCCTCATGGGCTTATCCGTCCCAACCTTTCCCTTTATGTCTGACTTGCTTCAGACTTACCAGGCTGTTCCAGAGGCTTCGGATATCTTGCAGCGTCTCCGGGCTGACCCGACGTGCTTACCTTCTTTTGTGTTGCAAGGTGATTATATCCTTTGGAAGCAGCGCTTATGGGTTCCTCCGAGTCCGACACTGCGGCAGGCTATTATTTCATTCTTCCATGATACTCCTAGTGCTGGTCATGAAGGCTCTTTTCGCACGTACAAGCGTGTGAGTCAGAATTTTCTTTGGCGGGGACTTAAAAAGGCTGTCCATTCTTATGTCGCGGCTTGCGATGTATGTCAGCGCGCGAAGGCTTCTACCACTACTCCGGCGGGCCTTTTGCAACCCCTTCCTATTCCTGATCGCGTCTGGGAGGATGTCTCCATGGATTTTATTGAGGCTCTCCCTGAGGTTCAAGGGAAATCAGTTATTCTTGTGGTGGTGGATCGCTTATCCAAATATGCGCATTTTTGCACTCTGGGTCACCCTTTTACAGCTAAAGCAGTGGCTGAACTGTATGTGCGAGAGGTGGCCAAATTGCATGGGATGCCAAGGACGATTGTGTCGGATAGGGATAAAATATTCATTTCTCTTTTCTGGCGGGAGTTCTTTGCCTTACAAGGCACTGAGTTACATATGAGTACCGCCTATCATCCCCAGAGTGACGGACAAACTGAGGTAGTTAACCTCTGTTTGGAACAGTACCTTCGCTGTTTTGTTGGTGCGGAACCTCGTCGATGGCTTCAACTTCTTCCATGGGCGGAATAGTCCTATAATACTGCTTATCATACTTCCGCCGGCTTTACCCCTTTCGAAGTGGTTTACGGCCGACCTCCACCTTCGGTCATGCGTTATTTACCCTTCAGTTCTGCGGTGGGCGAGGTGGATTATGCCCTTCAGACTCGTGATGAGGTCTTGCGCCAGCTCAAAACTAATCTGGCAGATGCTCAGAATCGGATGAAGCAGGTGTATGATCGTTCGCATATGGACCGCGAGTTTTCCATTGGGGATTTGGTTTATGTTAATCTCCTTCCTCATCGCCAGCACTCCTTGGCCGCGGTTCCCTCTCCTAAATTGGCTCACAGGTTTCATGGGCCCTATCCAGTCTTGGAGCGTATTGGCCCTGTTGCTTACCGTCTTCAGTTGCCGCCCTCTTCGCAGGTTCACCCAGTTTTCCATGTATCCCGTCTGCGACGTTTTGTGGGTGATCCTTCTCGCTTCGTTAGTGGGGTGCCTGCTCCATTGCCCACTGCACTGGAAGATTCTCCTACCCTTCCGGCGTCTATTGTGGATCGCCGCCGAGTTCGTCGTTTTGGTCGTCTGGTGACTGAGGTTCTCGTTGCCTGGCACGATCATTCTCTGGACGATGCCACTTGGGAGGACGAGGATGATTTCCTGACTCGATTTCCACATTTTTCGCCTTGAGGACAAGGCGTAGCGGAGCGTGGTGGAATGTTATGGCTCCTTAGTATTAGGCTATTTGCTTATGTTATTTACTTATTTCCATTGGGCCATGTGGGCCATTGCAGTAGGAATAGGTTATTTACTTAATTGCATAACAAGGCCCATCAGGCCCATCAGCTTAGGCTCAAAGCCTATAAGTAAGGGACGACTTGCTTAGAGTTAGGCATTGATGAATTGATTTCCTAGTATTCTCATCTCCTTCTTCTTAATTCTCATCCCCCTTCTTAACCCTAGCCGCCGGCCATTGTGTATCCCTTTAGGGTGCACAACAGAAAAGGAAGGCTCCGATGGACCGACCAGTGAAGAGAACATATAATGCGCGACCGGCGCTAAAGACGTGTTGTCAACCGGGAGCGATGAAAAAGTGTGCGGCCCTCCTACAGCGTCACCAAAGATGTGCCCAAGTGATCAAAGATGCTGGTTTCGCTGTCATTTTTGAAGGTGAGGACGTAGTTGTATCTCGGAACCTCCTCGACCATTTGGTCAGGTACTGGGATGAGTCGACGAAGGTCTTCAATATCAAGGGTAGGACGCTACATTTCACAGAGGAAGATGTTGCGCTTATCACCGGATTGCCCGCAAAGGGTGAAAGAGTTGAGGTCCTCCCCTCCTTGACACGCCGACCGGAATGTCAATTCTTCAGAAAGTACTTCGCCGCGAGGAGGGCGAAAATTCCACACATTGAGGAAATCATAGACAAGCTTAGCGCGGGCGAACTGAAGATGGAAGAGGAGGACATTGCGAGGATGATCATCTGCCTCCTCTTCTGCACGGTGCTGTTTCCACACAGCACTAGAGCGGTTCATCCCTCTTTGTACCGTTACATTGACGACCTCCCAAGATTGAGGTCATACAATTGGGCTGGGGCTATACATAAGATGTTGGTTTCTGGTATAACCCATACCAGCAGACTAGTGGGTGCAAGATCGCAAGGAGAGTGCCTGGGTGGTGGATGCCTAAATGGCGCCGCATATGTCCTTCAGGTATGTAGCATTCATAGTCTTCGATCGGGAAAAAGTCTTATACAATACCACTATATATATAGTCGTGTATTATGGAACACGACTATATTTATAGTCGTGTATGATGCAACACGACTAGGTATATAGTCGTGTTGTTTATGACACGACCATAGTTCAATTCGTGTTCAACTTATAGTCGACTAAGGCAACCGCGCATTGTTATAATGTTTTCATCTGTTTACTATGCAGATTTGGCTTTTCGAGCACACGACAATCTTCCATCCTGTCATGGGCCCTACCAGCCCACGGGCGAAAAGATGGCCAGGAAGTGGGGCCCTCATTACAGAGGTGAAGAAAGGTGCACAGAAGAAGCACCGGATGGCCGACTATTGGACGGGAGTGTTCCACAATCTTCAAGTAGGGGAGGAACTCGTCGACGTAATCAGCCCCATGGCCGGAGAGGCATCTCTCCTTGCGTCGTCAACCTCAGGGGCCCCTCCTCCACGACGGCAGAGGCCGGAGAGGCCGGAAATCAAGAGGACTCCCAACCAACCTGCCTCCACTTCCTCGAGGACGGCTGCCCAGTCCACTGCAACTGCAATGGGGCGATTGGAGGGTGCGCTTCAGGGCATACAGTCACTAATTGAGATAGCTCTGTCTTCGTATGAGGAGATGGGAAGGAGAGTCGGACCTCTGCGAGAGGTTCTCCACTCTATGAAGGCCTCTGCCGCCTCAGCGTCAATGCTGTTAGAAGGTCAGCTCTTTGAGCATCCGAAGGAGGAGATGACTGAAGAGCCGACGAAGGAGCCAAAGAAGCGGCCCCAAATGGAGCCAAAGAAGTCATCGGTGCATCAGATGGCAAATGGAGCCACAGAAGTCATCGGTGCATCAGATGGAGCCAAAGAAGCGGCCCCGTGACAAGGAGCATAAGAAGAACACTCCGATTGGAATGCGGACAAAGGAGCTGGCAAGGAAGTCACATCTGGATTCGACGAAATGGGGTAAAGGTAAGTTGTAGACGATTATTTATTTTTTCGTGCCCCATGGTACACGACTATGTGGTTTATCGTGTTTAATGATACACGACTATGTGGTTTATCGTGTTTCATACAACACGACTATGTTTTTTATCGTGCTGCTACTACTGACATGAATAAGTAAAATGTCATTTTAGCTCCCATCAAACGCGCGGATGAGGAAGACAAGATTGAACAGGCTACAAAGAGATCCTCTGCCAAGTTGTTTTTGAAGAAGCTCCAACCAGAATTCAACGAAGATATGGAGCGTGCAGAAGTTGAGTTCCGTCCGACGTACAGACGGGACCTATTCCCCCCTGGTGTAGTGGTAAGGAAGCGAATGAGGACTGTCTCCGCAAGGGAATTGCAGAGGATTAGAGAAGATGACCATATACGGAGAATGGCGGAGGAGCAGGAAAGAAGGAATAGGTCCCCTCAGCCGAAAGCCGACTCCGAACAAACCATATCCGATCGACAAGCGACCTCTATCATCGATGAGGTCATCTCTTCCTTACAGCAGTCGGATATCGAAACCGTCAAGGAGGAGGTGAAGGAGGATGTGAAGGACGGGGATGTTGACGAGGAGGAGGTGAAGGCGGATGTTCTGGAGAAGGAGGGGGAGGGGGAGGAGGAGGAGGAGGAGGGGAAGGAGGAGGAGGTGCAGGCCGACGAAGAGGCAATGGAGGAGGAGAAGACGGAGGAGGTGAAGGAAGAGGAGGCTGAGGAGGAGGAGGCGAGGGAGGAGGAGGAGGTGGCGGAGGACACTGGCTTAACCGCATCCCAGCCGGTTGACGTCGATGTCCTCCTAACCCCTCAAAAGTGTAAGTCTGTAATTGCACTCCCCGACAACTATGCCGATTTGGAGTTATGCTTCGACATGGGGATATTGTTAGAGCGGGATAGAGTGGCAATAGATGGATGGATCGCCAATCCGAGGAAGGCTTATCCAATCCCAATGCTATGTGATGACGACTATTTATCCCTCCTACAAACAACAGAAATAAACACCAATGTAAGTAAACCTATGCTCCTCATATGTTTTTGTTGACGTAAAGTCGGTATTCGAAGACACGACTTTGCGCGTAGTCGTGTCTTCGCAACACACGACTATACGCATAGTCGTGTCTATCGAGGACACGACTATCATGAAAATCGTATATATAGAATAATCGACTTTTAATTAGAAGTTGTATATTGCCTTACTTCGAGTGTTATGTCTCATGTGGATGTTTTTCCATAGGTTATAGATGCATTTTAAGTCTGTTGAGCCAGCGCAATGACAGAAACCGGATGAAATATCCGTGGGCATTTTTTGGTTGCCACGCATTCAAAGAGATATTCGACAACATAAGTGTTCCCTGCATAAGGAGTTATAAGTAATTAAGTATGATATTACGAGCATCGTTGTCTAACTCTCTTGCGGTTTCGCAGGAGCACCAGGAAGGAGGAAATAATGCCAAATTGGTTAAAAAGCTCGGGAGGATGCTTGACGGCTTGAACAGGAACATGTTCTACGCATTTTTCCCAATCTGCACCGGCTCCCACTTCTGCCTCGTGTATGTCCATTTCCCGCACTGTGTATGGCGCTTCTACATCCCGCTGTCTGGCAGATCCCAATTATATCCGCATCACAGAAAAGCTGCTGACAAATTCACACAGATCATGAACGTTGTGATGGCAGGCAAGCTGGGGTTGTTTGGTTTGCTAGACTGGAAGATGAGTCAGATAGCCAAAGCGCCGTGGCAACAGAATTCGAAAGACTGTGGCATCTTCATCATGATGTACGTCGCGCATTTGGCGTCCAATGTCAACCCACCGGAGTTTGATCAGTCCACAATTACACGACTGTGGCGACTAGTCATCGCTTCAACCTTGATTCGGGGGGTTATTAACAACGAGTTTGACGACGATTCCGGACAAGGCACAAAAGATGCCGTCACAGTTGCTGGTTTTATGCGGCTTCCGGATAAAGAATAAATTGGATTTCATTTTATTCATATTATTTTAGTGTACAAAGTTCATTTGCTGTAAATACCGTATGTAGTCAAATAATTCGAATTCATTTTTGACACCTTGTTGTATAGTTCTCTTTCAAATAATTCCAATTCTTTTTTTGACTCATACCAGATGTAGACAAAATATCGCAATCATGACTTTGAATACGGCCTTCATACAACACGACTACGTATATAATCGTCTCTGATGCAACACGACTACGTATATAATCGTCTCTAATACAACACGACTACGTATATAATCGTCTCTGATGCAACACGACTTTATATATAGTCGTCTTTCACAATACACGACAGTATAGAAATCGGATGAAAGATTGTTTTTCATTTCTGATTTTCTTTATCTTTACAGGCATACATTTCGGTAGAAGTTAATATGCGTTATACAAGTATTTGACTACATCCTAAGTGAAGAATGGTGGGGGCTGAGGTAAGCCGGAGCGGCGTACATGCGATGTCTCGTTCAAAGTCAGTTTGCCTTGTTGCGGAAGTGTTCGTTTCCTGCGCGTTCGATTTTCTTTCGGAACCGGGCTGTTGGTGCACTTTGTACGGTTGTGACCAGCTTCACGACAATTCCCACATTTCGAACGTGGCCTTGCAGGTGGCTCGGGCTGTAATTCAATTCTCTTTGTCTTTCTCCTGCCCTTCTTTGGAGCTTCAACCCTGGGCGGTTCGCATTTAAATAAAACCTCGTAATTCCCCCACTGACTTCTGTCTAAAGTAGAGAAGACTACTTCTTCGTACGTACTGCGGTATGTACTTGCGCAGTACCACTTCTCACAATATTCTACCGCTTCCAGACTCCTCTCATCAATACATACCATGGCGTGCTTGCCTGGAAGTCCCATGCTCTGGAAGAAGCCACATGTGCAGGTTCTATTCGTAAGGTCAACAACATCCTGATGCGAAAACATGAACAACATCAGTGTCTTCCAAGAATACTCGTGTCGTCGAAGACACGACTGTATGTGATGTGCTCAAAATTATGTTAATTTAAGATGCCTTGAACTCCATGTTTGTTATGTTATTTTATAGTTAGTTAAAGGCTAGGTAGAATTTTAGGCAAAATGGGCATTTATTAAGTTAAGGCATTAACATGTGACATTCAATGTTATTTGGGCTTTAAATGTGCAGAAATAAATTAGCCATAACTATTTTTATATCCATGGATCTAGTGTGTGAATTTAATATCAACTTATGTAAGCCCATTGTGTGTTATAGGTAATTCTTTGATGGGCCGACCTGTTAATCTTGAAGCTTTAAAGCCCGTACTTAAAAGATTGTGAAGATCTGCTGAAGGCAATCAGTGGCAATCAACTATGAGATGATCAAGGCAATCAGTGGCAATCAACTATGAGCTAATCAAGGCAATCAGTGGCAATCAATTATGAGCTAATCAAGGCAATCAGTGGCAATCAACTATGAGATGATCAAGGCAATCAGTGGCAATCAACTATGAGCTAATCAAGGCAATCAGTGGCAATCAACTATGAGATAATTCTGGCAATCAAGAAATGACCATGAAGAGCTGTGATTGGAAGAAGAAAAGGCAACATTCTTTGATTGAAAGCTGGACAAAATCAATTAGTGATGCTCAAAATCAATCAAGACCCAATCATGGAGTAATGATAGGAAATCTGATTGGAGCCTTTCCATTGTTAAACTTTTTCAACCACTATATAAATAATACCCAAGCTCTTCTTCAAGTCATCAAATTCTCTACCTCTTCCAAGGACGACCACTTCTTTCTCTCCTCAACTTTTCTTCATTGTTTTTTTATTTTATTTTATTGTTATGGTTGGCTAAGCCCCTAGCTAAGGCTAGAGGGAGGGATTTGTGATACTTTAATGAAGTTCTTTTCATGTTATTTATTGGGCTATAATTATGTGTTGGATATTTAAAGTGATGTTTTATTATTTATCTCTCGTTTCTTTGTTTTCTTAATACATAGGATACTTGATTTCTTTCTTGATCCTTTGTGATTTTGATACATAGAACTCTTGAAGATTTAAATATTATAATCCTTATTTCAACCAAAGTGATCGTGTTGTTGTTCGTTCTTAATGTTCATATTATCCAATTAAGGAGAATCTTCATTCGCCCCTAATTGAGAAACATTGATACATGAAGTACCTCATTAGATATTACAATGACCTACCTTGATGCCTTAGTGTTTTATTTTATTGAATTATCTACTTTACTTTACTCTTGATTTCATTCGTTTGCTACTTTGAACTGATTTCTCAATCACACTAGTCAATCTCTGAGGATCGACCTTGTAATACTACAATTACAAGTAAAAAGAATTAAATAGATAACTAAAGGCTACTACTCAAATAATGAGTAATTAGTCTTGGTTCATCAAAAATGGCGCCGTTGCCGGGGATTGCAGCGTGTGACTAGAAACCAGTTTATTTTTATTTTTTCTCTCTTGTTTTATTTTTCTTGGAAGTGAGAGTATTGGGTTGTGGAAGCATTAAGGAAAATTCAACTGGAAGATCATTTGGACTTGTCAAAGCTTGAAGAATTGTTGAAGACTACTTGAAGCACTCCGGTACTTTCGTTCCATTTATTTTATTTCTTTTCTTTTAAATTCTTAGATCTTTTGCTTGTTGTGCTATTGTTTTAAAAAAAAAAAATTGTATGCGTGCATGGCAACGTGATTTTTCTGGTCGCTTAATTAGCATTGATAGTTCTCTTGACTTTTCTGATTTTTTATTGAACAACATGGAGGAAAATGATAGTAATGAGGCACAAAATAATCAGCAAGTTAAAACCTTGCGAGATTATATGCAGCCTACTAGATCTAGTTCCCCTTCATGCATGAATCTACCCATTAATGCAGGCTCTTTTGATCTAAAACCGGGTGTAATCCAATTACTACCCAAGTTCCATGGCTTAGACTCAGAAAGTCCATATTTGCATTTAAAAGAGTTTGAAGAAGTTTGTGCTACATTTTCTAATGCAAATGTCTCTAGTGATGCTATTAGATTAAAACTCTTTCCATTCTCTTTAAAAGAAAAAGCTAAAAATTGGTTGAACTCTTTGAAGCCAAATTCCATTAGAACATGGCAAGAAATGCAAAGAGAATTTTTAAAGAAATTTTTTCCCACTCATAAAACAAATACATTAAGAAATAAGATCACTAATTTTGCGCAAAAAGAAAATGAATCTTTCTTTCAATGTTGGGAACGATTTAAAGAGTTTTTATTGATGTGCCCCCACCATGGCTATGAAACTTGGTGTAGAATTAGTTTCTTTTATAATGGACTAACTTCTTCCATGCGCCAGTTTGTTGAGATGATGTGTAATGGAAAATTTTTGGATAAAGATCCTGAAGAAGCTTGGGACTTCTTCGAGGGGTTGGCAGAGAATTCCCAATCATGGGAAGATATTAATGAATCTGAAAGAATAGATAAGACCAAAGCTAAAGGTGGTTTGTATTTTCTTAAAGAAGAAGATGATGTTAAGGCTAAAATTGCATGCTTAACAAGAAAAGTAGAAGCTATGGAAATTAAAAAGGAAAACACATCCACAACTTCTAAAAAAATACAAAATATATGTGCCATTTGTGAGAGCGATGAACACCACACTCAAGATTGTCCAACAATCCCAGCTTTTCAAGAGGTGTTGCATAGCCAAGCAAATGCCATGAACACTTATAAAAGGCCTTTTTCTTCTCCTTATTATGAAACTTATAATTCTAATTGGAGAAATCATCCTAACTTTAACTGGAGAAATGAGTAAAATGTGCAGGTGCCTTCATCCTCTTCAAGTTATGTGCCGCCACATAAGAAGAATCTTGAGGATACATTGCAGACATTTATGCAGGGTCAAGCCACGATCAACACTCAGACAATGCAAGCCATAAATGACTTGAAGTCCTCAATCACTCAGTTGACTGCAACTTTGAGCACACCAGAAAAAGGGAGATTTCCTTCTCAACCTCAACCTAACCCAAAAAGTCAATTGGTAATTGAAAATGTTAATTCTTCAAATTCACAAGAAGAACATGCTAAGTCCATCACCACTTTGAGGAGTGGAAAAATGATTAACAAAGACATTCCAAGGAAGGTTGTTGAGTCTCAGGAGTCTTTGAATCCCGAAAAAGGTGACGAACTTGACATTTCTAAGTGTGAATCTCCCATTCCTCCTCCTTTTCCTCAAAGGTTACAACCCTCCTCTAAATTGATGCAAAATAATGACATTCTTGAGATTTTTAAACAAGTGAAAATCAATATTCCTCTTTTAGATGCTATTAAGCAAATTCCTTCTTATGCAAAATTTTTGAAAGATTTATGTACTATTAAGAGGAAATTGAATGTACAAAAGAAGGCATTTTTAACTGAACAAGTAAGTGCTATCTTACAACACAACACCCCACCCAAATATAAGGATCCTGGTTGCCCAACCATATCCTGTATAATTGGGAATTATAGAATAGAAAAAACATTACTTGATCTTGGGGCTAGTGTGAATCTTTTGCCTTTTTCTGTTTATGAACAATTGGGCCTTGGTGAATTAAAGCCCACAAGCATAACTTTGCAACTTGCAGATCGTTCTGTCAAAATGCCCAGAGGAATTGTGGAAGATGTGCTTGTCCAAGTGGACAAATTTTATTTTCCTGTTGATTTTATTGTATTGGACAAGCAACCAATTTTGAATGCTTGTACACAGATTCCTGTCATATTAGGTCGTCCATTTCTAGCTACTTCTAATGCATTAATTAATTGTAGAAATGGTGTTATGAAACTCTCTTTTGGCAATATGACATTGGAACTAAACATTTTTAATATTTGCAGGCAACCAGGAGATGATGATGATGTGCATGAAGTACACTTGCTTGAAAGTCTTGTAAATGATAAAGCTCTTATATCTCCTTTTTCTGACCTTTTTGATGCTTGTGTTTCTCATTTTAATTTGGATGATGATTTTGTAATTGATGATGTAAATTCTTTGTTAGAGTCCACCCCTATGATGGACACAAATAAGTGGAAGGCCCGCTTTGAGGAGTTACCTCCTCCCAATAGCGCTCATCTCCCTTCAAGTGTCCAAACACCAAAGCTGGAGTTAAAACCTCTCCCTAGTGAGCTTAAATATGCTTTCTTAGGGGAGAGAGACACATACCCTGTAGTTATTTCCTCACAATTGAACCACACACCAGAGCAAAAGTTGCTCCATGTCATTAGAGAACACAAAAGTGCTATTGGTTGGACCATAGCTGACATTAAAGGGATTAGTCCCTTGGTTTGCACACACAGAATTTTCCTTGAAGATCATGCTAAACCCTATAGACAAATGCAGCGTAGGTTGAACCCTAATATGAAAGAGGTTGTGAGAGCAGAGGTCCTTAAATTGTTGGATGTAGGGATCATATATCCCATTTCTGACAGTCAGTGGGTAAGTCCTACCCAAGTGGTCCCTAAGAAATCAGGGGTCACTGTGATAAAAAATGCAAATGATGAATTGATCCCCACTAGAGTCACCACTGGATGACGTATGTGCATAGACTATAGGAAACTTAACACTGTCACTAGGAAAGACCATTTCCCCATACCATTCATGGACCAAATATTAGAGAGGGTGGCCGGTCACCAATTTTATTGTTTCCTTGATGGATATTCGGGGTATAACCAAATTGAGATTGCACTTGAGGACCAAGAAAAGACAACATTCACATGTCCTTTTGGCACCTTTGCATATCGAAGGATGCCATTTGGATTGTGTAATGCTCCAGCCACATTCCAAAGATGTATGATGAGTATTTTTAGTGACATGGTAGAACGGTTTTTGGAAGTTTTCATGGATGATTTCTCTGTTTTTGGAGATACCTTTGATGATTGTCTTAATAATTTGGAGAAAGTTTTGATTAGATGTGAAGAGAAAAATCTTATTTTGAATTGGGAAAAATATCACTTTATGGTCACTAAAGGGATTGTACTTGGTCATATTGTTTCTATGCAGGGAATTCAAGTGGATAAGGCCAAAATTGAATTAATTGTTAATTTGCCAAGCCCAAAGACAATAAAAGATGTTAGATCATTTTTGGGGCATGCTGGTTTTTATAGAAGGTTTATAAAAGATTTTAGTGTTATATCTAGACCATTATGTAACCTTCTTTCAAAGGAACACTCCTTTGAGTGGACTGAGGCATGTGAACAAGCTTTTGTGAAGCTTAAAAACATGTTAGTTTCTGCTCCCATAATGCAACCACCCGATTGGAGTATTCCCTTTGAGATCATGTGTGACGCAAGTGATTATGCTGTTGGAGCCGTTCTTGGCCAAAGAAAGGATAAAAAACCTTGTGTTATTCATTATGCAAGTAGAACCCTAAATAGCGCTCAAATGAATTACTCTACTACAGAAAAGGAGTTACTTGCTGTGGTTTTTGCTCTTGACAAATTTAGATCTTATTTGATTGGCTCCCAAATTATTATTTTTACTGACCATGCTGCTTTGAAATATTTGTTGACCAAAAAGGATGCAAAGCCCAGACTACTCAGGTGGATCCTCCTACTCCAAGAATTTGATCTCACCATTAGAGACAAGAAAGGAGTAGAGAATGTGGTGGCTGATCACCTATCCAGATTAGATTTTGCTAATCCCTGAGAGACACTCCCAATCAAAGACTCATTCCCAGATGAACAGTTGTTTGGTATCTTTCATCTTCCATGGTATGCTGATATTGCCAATTATTTAGCCACAGGTAAAATTCCTGATCATTGGTCTCAACAAGATAGAAACAGGTTTTTCACGGAGGTAAAACACTTCTTTTGGGATGATCCTTATCTTTTTAAATATTGCCCTGATCAAATAGTTCGAAGATGTGTGCCTGATTCTGAGCATATTAATGTGATATCTTTTTGCCACTCTGAGGCTTGTGGTGGTCATTTTTCTGCTAAAAAGACCACTGCTAAGATTTTACAATGCGGTTTTTATTGGCCGACAGTTTTCAAAGATACTCATGATTTTTGTAAAGCATGTGAACCTTGCCAAAAGTTAGGAGCCATACCTGTCGGAACATGATGCCACTTAACCCTATTCTTGTTATTGAAGTTTTTGATTGTTGGGGTTTAGATTTTATGGGACTTTTTCCTCTTTCTTTTGGCTATCTCTATATATTAGTTGTTGTGGATTATGTGTCTAAATGGATTGAAGCGGTTCCATGTAAAACAAATGATCACAAAGTTGTGGTCCGTTTTTTAAAAGAAAATATTTTTTCCCAGTTTGGAACACCTCGAGCAATAATAAGTGATCAGGGTAAGCACTTTTGCAATAAGCCTTTTGAGGCCTTGATGAAAAAATATGGAATCACACACAAAGTCACTACACCCTATCACCCACAGACAAATGGCCAAGTGGAAATTTCAAATCGGGAAATTAAAAATATTTTACAAAAAACGGTGAATCCAAATGGCAAAGATTGGTCCTTACGACTAACTGATGCCCTTTGGGCTTACCGTACTGCTTTTAAGTCCCCGATTGGAATGTCTCCTTATCGGCTTATTTTTGGAAAGGCTTGCCACTTGCCTGTAGAGCTGGAACATAGGGCCTATTGGGCAATTAAAACATTGAATTTTAATCTTGATAAAGCTGGCTTAAATAGAAAATTGCAACTTAATGAATTGGATGAGATTAGACATGATGCATATGAAAGTGCTAGGATTTACAAAGAACAAATGAAAGCTTTTCATGATAAAAATATTCTTCGTAAGACTTTTGAACCATATCAGAAAGTTCTTTTGTATAATTCTAGACTTCATCTTTTTCCTGAAAAATTGAGATCTCGTTGGATAGGTCCATTCATAGTAAAAACTGTATTTCCATATGGAACTGTTGAAGTTGAAAATCCTAAGAATGGTAATGTATTTAAGGTTAATGGACAACGTTTGAAACCGTTCTTAGAACCATTTGTGCCAGAGGTTGAATCCACAACTGTGGACGATCCTGTTTATGATGATTGATTTTGCTCTTTATTTGTTTCTCTAAAAAAAAAAACATCAGTTAATACATTGAGGACAATGTCTTATCCTAGTTGGGGGGAGAGTTTTGATAATTCATGTTAATAGTTTTGATTGAGATAACCTTCATCCTTTCTTTGTGCTCTTCTTGTTTTTTTTGCTCAACATTATGATGGCACTTGGTTATTTTTTCTCAAACTTTAACTTAACTTTTTGTGATGAGTCCTTGTTATTAACTTTCATGAAGAGGATCTTAGAAACTGATGTTTAAAATGCAAAAAAATCATCACTTGCACTTGACTAATTTCTAGAGTTGACGTCAATTTTGGTGGTTGTTGCTCTACTACTCACTCGGAGTGTTAGGAGACACCAAGTTCAATGAACTTTGACCTCCTTGTTCACTGGTTGGCTGGGGAAGAAGAAAAAATATTTGGGGTAATCTTGTTATGGAAAGCAACCAGTGAATTAGACCGGGTACGTCGAAAAGGGCTGCCTATTAAAAAAAAAAAAATTTGAATGATGATGAGAAGATGTTATTGTAGAGGGATGATTGGAGTTGAAGTCGACGGTGTTTATCAAAAAAAAAATCAACCATAATGTTCCTTTGTTCCTTTGTGGAAGATAGGGCGAAGCCGTCGTTGTAGCAAAGCGAGCAAGCTGGAATATCACAGATAAAGCCCACGAGGTATTAAAGTGAACATCCAAACCACTCGCCCTCCCGGATAGGTTGCTTAGTTTTGAATTGTTCTTTGGTTATTCGAGCATCTCTTGGTGAGTGGATGAGCAGTACCACTGTAGGCGACTGATTTCTAGTCAATTGGTCCACACTATCACACTACACTAAATGATACATTGGTTCAAAAGTTCCTCTAAAAGAAATCTAATCGTTTGGACTCTATCATGAATACACTTAAAAATGGATTTTCGAAAACCAATGCTTGAGTGTTTTGGAGCCTTGATGTTGCTATGTCGGGATGAAGTGGTTCTTACTCTTACTTTACATTTATTATCTTATACTCCACTCCCACTACTTTAATTCATTCCTTCACAATGTCCTTGTCTGGCTGAAGACGTAAAACTTAGCGCTACTTGGGAGGCAACCCATGAGTTCATGAATTTTGTGGGTAGATTCACTACAAACCCTCACGAGACACCACTCGTCCACTAGGTCACACTAGGGGTTTAACGGCTTGCTACATGTGCTAAATGTAGTCGCGAGGCCTGCGAAAGTGGCATTCTTTTCTTGTGTTTTGTTTTCTTCTTGCTAATAATGCATGAATTGCTAGAGACTAGCAATATGCTAGCTGGGGGGTATTTGATGTGCTCAAAATTATGTTAATTTAATATGCCTTGAACTCCATGTTTGTTATGTTATTTTATAGTTAGTTAAAGGCTAGGTAGAATTTTAGGCAAAATGGGCATTTATTAAGTTAAGGCATTAACATGTGACATTCAATGTTATTTGGGCTTTAAATGTGCAGAAATAAATTAGCCATAACTATTTTTATATCCATGGATCTAGTGTGTGAATTTAATATCAACTTATGTAAGCCCATTGTGTGTTGTAGGTAATTCTTTGATGGGCCGACCTGTTAATCTTGAAGCTTTAAAGCCCGTACTTAAAAGATTGTGAAGATCTGCTGAAAGCAATCAGTGGCAATCAACTATGAGATGATCAAGGCAATCAGTGGCAATCAACTATGAGCTAATCAAGGCAATCAGTGGCAATCAACTATGAGCTAATCAAGGCAATTAGTGGCAATCAACTATGAGATGATCAAGGCAATCAGTGGCAATCAACTATGAGCTAATCAAGGCAATCAGTGGCAATCAACTATGAGATAATTCTGGCAATCAAGAAATGACCATGAAGAGCTGTGATTGAAAGAAGAAAAGGCAACATTCTTTGATTGAAAGCTGGACAAAATCAATTAGTGATGCTCAAAATCAATCAAGACCCAATCATGGAGTAATGATAGAAAATCTAATTGGAGCATTTCCATTGTTAAACTTTTTCAACCACTATATAAATAATACCCAAGCTCTTCTTCAAGTCATCAAATTCTCTACCTCTTCCAAGAACGACCACTTCTTTCTCTCCTCAACTTTTCTTCATTGTTTTTTTATTTTATTTTATTTTATTTTATTGTAATGGTTGGCTAAGCCCCTAGCTAAGGCTAGAGGGAGGGATTTGTGATACTTTAATGAAGTTCTTTTCATGTTATTTATTGGGCTATAATTATGTGTTGGATATTTAAAGTGATGTTTTATTATTTATCTCTCGTTTCTTTGTTTTCTTAATACATAGGATACTTGATTTCTTTCTTGATCCTTTGTGATTTTGATACATAGAACTCTTGAAGATTTAAATATTATAATCCTTATTTCAACCAAAGTGATCGTGTTGTTGTTCGTTCTTAATGTTCATATTATCCAATTAGGGAGAATCTTCATTCGCCCCTAATTGAGAAACATTGATACATGAAGTACCTCATTAGATATTACAATGACCTACCTTGATGCCTTAGTGTTTTATTTTATTGAATTATCTACTTTACTTTACTCTTGATTTCATTCATTTGCTACTTTGAACTGATTTCTCAATCACACTAGTCAATCTCTGAGGATCGACCTTGTAATACTACAATTACAAGTAAAAAGAATTAAATAGATAACTAAAGGCTACTACTCAAATAATGAGTAATTAGTCTTGGTTCATCAGTATGACTAGTCGTGCATGCGACGACATGACTGTATGAGTAGTCGTGTATTCGTCGACACGACTTTGTTATAGTCGTATCTTATAGAAAACGAATTTATGCTTACCACATGGTATAAAGATGTCACTTCAAACTGCCGTAATGATAGCGGTTGAACTCGAACTGTTCCAGCACTCTGATTCCTCATCTGATTGATATGATTCTGTGCATATTTTGTTAACGGAGTCGGTAGCCCGTCTGCTTGTATTCGGCGTCTCTGAAAATGGACGCTTGTGGTCGCCCGCGTTTGCTCGATCAACCGAGTTATTGGCCAAAACCTTGCCTTTAGAAGCATATTATTTACACTTTCTGACGCGTTCGACGTGAGAGTGCCGTACCTTTTACCCGGATATTCTATGTTCGCCCAATGTGTTTTCGGAATATTGTCAACATATTTCCAGGCCGCCTCATTGTGTTCCTTCATCTTCTCCATGGTTGCATCGAATTCTGGTCTCCTGAAGCATTTTGCAGCTCGGAATAGAAGTTCCTTCAGGTACTTATCCTTCCAAGTATTAAGCATATTTGCGGCCATATGCCTTAGGCAAAACCCATGGTGGGCCTCGGGAAATACATCGGCGACCGATCTCAGAAGGCCCTTCTATCTATCAGAGACAATAGTGTCCAGGGAGGCCGGGGGGTCCGTAAAGACAAAACATTTTAGTAAGGTGAGGAACCACGTCCTGTACAAGTGAGAGACAAGCATATTAAACACAGAATGCTTCAGGTTGTTACAAGGTCATCTATAAACAAAACATGACTGTCGTCTATAAACAAAACACGACTGTAGGAGTAGTCGTGTTTTCGAAGACACGAATGTGTGGCCAGTCGTGTCGTCCAAAACACGACTGTTAGAATAGTCGTCTTTCCTGCTTCTATACTTACCACGTTTTGATATTCTCTTTATCGACAATTGCATATGCAAGGCACATTAATTGTTGATTGTCGTCGATTGCTGTAGCAACCAATAATACTCCAGGGTACTTTCCTTTTAGGAATGTTCCATCAAGCGTGAGCAACGGTCTCAGTGTTCTTCGGAATGCTCTTGCGACCAGGCCGAACATCCAAAACACACGTCTGAAGTCATAGCCGGCTAACTCAATTGGGATATCAGGTATATCAGCTGATCTTTCTATGACCACATGTGTACCTGCGTTAGACCGCTCTAATTCCCTTCCGTAATGTGGCAAAATACGATATGCATCTTCAGGGTTGCCATCGATCAATCGGATCAATTCCTCTTTCGCCCTCCATGCCCTTTTATAGTTGACTGTGACGCCCCAATGCTTCTCAATGTATTATTAAATATTTAAGATTTTTATGGAGTTTGAATCCTTATGGAGGCCATGACACTTCCTCGCAATCCAGAGGTGAGAAGCCAATGGATGATCTTTCGAACTTAGAGAAGTGTCACATGTATGCCGTTCTTCCCTCCTTGTTACTTGCACCCCGAAACCTTGCACGTTGCAGCGAATGTGTCCTTGCTCTCATCCGCTACTTTGAACATGAACTTCCTCTTGATTGCTAGATCAGTTAGAACCATCTTGAACTGCTTCACGCTTTCGAATCTAGCCCCTAAGGTAAGTTGTGCCTCGTAGTCTTCTGCTTGCAAACTTCCGGTCAACATCGTCTCCTCTTCACAATGTTTTGAAGGACCGGCCTGTGCAGAATAGGTACCCCAATCCCAACCACCATCACCCTCAATATTGAGATAGTCATCATCCTCCGACGCGACAGATTTCCCTTTACATGTGTCTCCTGCCGTGGGACCTCTAGAAGTCGATGTTCCCGTGTGATCTGGCTGGCTGAAATGTGGTACTGTAAGAGGCTCATCCCACTCATCTGCAGACCACGGTAATTCATCTTCATCCAATAATTCTTCTTCATCTGGACTGGAATCTTCATCTTCATCTTCTTCTTCATCTTCACCTTCTTCTCCATCTTCGAAACTGCGGGAAAAAAGATGTATGAATGGGCTTGAGAAAACGATAGCACGTACTATGAGGTATTGTCTTATGCAACACGAATTGATTTATAGTCGTGTACTATCTAACACGACTAGGTATATAGTCGTGTTCAATACGGCACGATAAAATTTTTAGTCGTGTACTATTATAGTCGACTATAATAGCACACGACTTGCCTGTATCCGCGCCTTAGAAGTCTCACCTCGTATAGTCTCCATCTCTTCCTCCTTCGACTGCTGATGCGGATGTCTTATTGGCCGGCCTCACTTCTTCCTCTGGTAGCCTCTCCTCCTCCTTATTTGCATTGGCATTTATTTCCTTATTGAGAGTCGAAGTCTCCATGTTATTGCCCGTAGAAGTCCACTCCACGTACAGGCGGAGTAGTCCATTTGTGCCTTGCTTGCTCTTGTGAAGTATAAATATTGACTCCACGTCTTTATCGTCTTCAAGGAGAAATGTGTATTCAGAGTCAACACGATATGACAAAGTTCATATACTAGATGTAGACTTAAGCGGTAATCTTTCTTCCACTAGCTGCAACAGTTCCAGGTACTTTACTCGTGTATCTATAGGCAGGAGCTTCCGTTTCCCGCCCACGTACTTATCAGAATTTGTCAAAACTCCATCGTAGTGTAAACAAAGAACTATCTTCTCCATCCGTACCTGCCATTAAAATACCGAAATAAGTTAAAAATCCGTGAGACACGATATATTGAAAACCGTATATGAGTGAAAAGCAACGTCTATGAGTCGTGTTTTATTAAACACGACTATTGTTACAGTCGTGTTATCGACGACACGACTGTAACAATAGTTGAAAACTTGCTAAGTTTTCAACTTTCTTCTCTGGAACCAACTTTCATGATAGAAATCGTCGTATTTTAACTTCACCTACGAGTTTTTCGATGTACCTTGCCTCCGTTGAAGTTGTTTTTCAATACGCGATCTTTCCCGCTCGTTTTCCCGCTTGTTGCCGCGAAGATGACCTTTCCGGAGTTCGACGGCGCCGGCACCGGCGATGATATGGGCGGAGAGGCCGGACGGAACGCCTTCTTCTCCGACTAACGGCAGCTTCTCCGGGTAGTCGCTCCCATTCCGGGTAATATGGAAAACCAAAGAGTGGGTGGCTTATACCTAAACCTAAGGGCATTTTGGGTACTTTTCGGGTCATATGGAAGAAAGAAAGTAATTCCGGGTAATATGAGAAACCCGTGTTTGGCGCCAGGTCAGACGTAAAAAGCTCTTGGTGGGATGATAAAGAGTTAAGAGCCCATCCCATCAACATGGCTACGGACACCTTGAACTTACAGCCTTGCCATTATACACTAACAGTGGGATCCTAAGGACTCCGGATACCCCTCGTTAACACAAAAAAGAAAAGAGAAAAGAATTCCATCGAACCTTAGGGAACAACCATTTGCTTGCCATCATAAGAACTGAATAAACGCATGAATTGGCAAACTTAACGTCACCAACGATATTAAGTCCAATAGTAGGATATGATAGGGCCATAGAGAGGAACCACAACGTCAAACTAGGCTCCGACACATTCATGACTTCCACTATTTTCTGATATTGGAAATAATCTGCCAGTGTTATATCATTGACTGTGCGTTAGTTTTGAAATGGTAAGTGTTTAAGATTGACTGGACTCTAATTTAATATCTAGTCGATTTGGGCTCTTCTCCTAGAAATTCAGACAAGTTCAATTTGTTGGTATGTACTTTTGGCCCAAACATAGCAGCTTACACTGCTTTGTCTTTTGGGGAAATTATATAAAAAATTATCAAAAAAATTCCAAAATGATATACTGTAGTAAATATTTCCCAAAATGGTGCTCTGGCAAGCCACGCAGGTGCCCGCGTGGCGCGGACACTTGGGTGACTTATTTTTTAAAAACTAAATCGAAAGGACCGACGTCTTTCAGTGCCTTCATCATTTTCGTCTCATTTTAAACAGGCCGCTACTTCAACTATGCATATCTCTCTCATTTCTAATCTGTTTTCACCAATTTTTTTTTATTCTTCTTTATTTTTAGTGCTCTTTTTAATCATTATAATATCACAAAGATGTTGAGTCATCACATACCATTTATCGTAATTTTTATAATATTTTTTTTATAAATAGCATGTGATGGATTAACATCTTTGTGATATCATGATGACTAAAAAAAGCATTAAAAATAAGGAAGAATGAAAAAAATTTGGCGAAAACGGATTAGAAATAAGAGAGATATGCATCGTTGAAGTTATCGCCCCTTAAAAATAGGACAGATTTGTTTTAGTGGGACAAATTTCAACGATGAATATCTCTCTTATTTCTAATCTATTTTCGCCAATTTTTTTTATTCTTCCTTATTTTTAGTGTTCTTTCTAATCATCATGATATCACAAAGATATCAATCAATTGCATGCTATTTATAAAAAAAATACTATAAAAACTACGATAAATGGTATGTGATGGCTCAATATCTTTGTAATATCATAATGATTATAAAGAGTACTAAAAATAAGAAAGAATAAAAAAATTAGTGAAAACAGATTAGAAATGAGAGAGATATGCATCGTTGAAGTAGTGGCCTGTTTAAAATGAGACGAAAATGATGAAGGCACCGAAACGCGTCGGTTCCTTAACCCCCAGAGAGGCATGCCGCAATTTTGGGAAATATTTGCTATAGTATGCTATTTATAATTTTTTATATAATTTTCCCTTTTCTTTTTATACGGAATGGGGAGGAAAGAATTGGGCGGCGCATTCCCTCCACATGCATTCTTGTGGTCATTTCATTGAACTCGTTGGCCTTCACCATTGAATGCACAGGCTACTTTTTTTTTTCTTTTGATGCAAATATAGCCCACTTAGGTTTTTTTTTGGGAATTCCACATGCAACCATAAATTTTTATTTATTTACATAAAACTAGAGCCCAAAAATATTTATTCATATATTTATTCAATAAATTTTAAATTTTTAATTAGGGGCCGTTTGGGGCGTGATTATTGCAAAAATATCCGAACTGGATATTGGATATATACTGTAGCATCCATCTGGATTTTTATAAAATATCCCGTTGCTACAGTGTAGTGAAACATCCCATCTAATCACGCCCCAAACGGCCCCTTAGTGTCAGACAAGGAAAACACGAAGGTTGATCAGACAAGGAAAACACGAAGGTGGAGTTGTGGTGTTCCTGCTTCGAAGTTATGTCCCTGAACCTCCGGTGGCTCCCTTTCGCCTACCCCGATAGCCGGCGACAACGTGTAGCAGGGCAGACAGATTATTAGGAAAAAGGTTCTTTTTAGTTTCCAAGGACTGGTTTTTTTCAGTCTGGAAGAGAGATGCAATCCTTGGTGGGCAAGCAGGCGGTGGTTCGCCGTACGTGGCCGGAAGGGGGAGAGGAGTGATGTGGGTGGATTGACTTTGATGGTGATACAGTGGTTGAGAGGACCAGTCTTGGGCATGGGCAGTAGGGTCGAAGGTGAGGGAACGAGGCCAAGGTGGAGATTGGTGATGGAGGAGTCTAAGGTGGGGAAGCAGGGATTGGAGGCCACGTAGGAGGTTGGAAGCCGAGGGAAACGGAGGCGGGGCTTGAGGGAGGAGGATAGAGGTGAGGTCGAGGGAGGGTGCCGGAGGCGAGGTCGGACGGCAAGGAAGGAGGTGGGTGGGCAGGACGCTTCCACCTCTTCCATCCTGTGGGCGGTGGCCCTCATCGAGTCTCACCCCGGCCATCTTCGCCCGCGTCCGGGAGAAGGTCACCGGCCTCTTGTCGCCGGAGTCTGGGGAGTTGATGGGGAAGGGGAGAGTGTGATCACTGTGATGGAGAAGAAAAAGGAAAGGGGAGACATGTCTACAATATTTTCGAACGGAGATAATTTCTAAATGTACAAAGTAATTCTGAATGGGAGAGCACTATAATTATGTTATTTTAGGTAGCAGAAGTGAACATTTTAGTCTTTTATACAAGTATAATACATTGATGACATTATTTGATTAAGGTGGTAACTTCTTCTCTCCAGACATAATATCATCAGTACTTGCTTTGCTTATAAGTGCCTGCTTAGATTTTTAGGGACCTAACGTACGGAAGCTCGAAGAATTAGAATTAAAATTCCTCTGAATTAGTTCAACGAGAGCATATTGTGAGTTATGTTTGGATACGGAATTTCATATTCAACATGCAACCTACATGAAATATGTTTGGATATCGAATGTGAAGAATAAACCGGAATCATGATTTTTTTTCCTAAAGTGACAATTATACGCCCACATATAGGAAGGAGAAGACTTCTAGCAAAAAAAAAATATATGAAGGAGAAGAGGGACACAAAAGCAGGGGCAATTTGTCCTTTCTTCCTCTGAGATATCAAGGTCAGATTAGAAGAAACGGACAACGTCAATTCTTGTGAATTTGGGGCGGAAATTGACTTTCCTTAAAATTTTCATTTTTCTATTCAGTATCCAAACGTGTTTATCTAGAAGCATGGCCGAACTGAAAGAAATTCAAACTAATCATAGCCACCATTCTGAATCCAGAAATCCCCTCAATTGATTTCAAATGAAGCTGCCTACTGTTTCTCTTGAGGCCATTTATACATGAACACAGGCCTCTCCTCTCCATCACTAATGGGAAGATAGAGGAAAACAACTCTTTCTTTTAACCAAAAGCATATGCAATTATTTGGGTGACTTCCTCAGTCAAAAACACGCAATCAGATTTTCCACTTGGTCTGCATGGCTGGCAGTTCAGCTTGCTGATGACCTGTACATGCATGCTTTTAAGCTAAAGCGTAATTGACTATGCTAAGAGTCTCATGTTTTTAGCTTTCGTAGCATTCAACCAGTCAGGCGGTTCTTTTTATGCATGAACTTTTCCTGAGCTTCTTGTTGACTTTGATTTCTGAAAAGAACTAAATGTGCCAACTTAGTCTTCTTCTTTTAAATGCAGTGCTTCCAGTTTGATCGATTCCCTTATCAGGCCAGCTTCCAACAAGGAGAGGTCCGATCAGGCTCCAACATGGACAAGAACTTGTGTACAAAATTTTTTATTTTTCTTCTTGTCTTGTGATAAACGAAAAGGACTGGACAGAACTTTGGACTACATTCTAGATCCTCCCTCCATCCCCATTGTTTGAAATGGAATTCTAAAACAAACTAAAATTGGTCATTTCTGGTTTTCAATTTATTATAATAGGGGATAGAGGATGTAGTTTATGGGTAATGATATTACTATTTCACTTTTCTACTCTTTCATGGCGGCACAATTTGATTGACACGACGACCTATGAACCCACTGTTCACCACATGGGCCAAATTGTGGTTTGCAGCCACATAAGCGAAGTAGGAAAATAGGGTAGAAAAGTAGAGTATAATATCATTACCCTTGTTTATTGCTCCTAAGGTCCAAGAGTTTGTTTCAATAGTACTCTGTATGCCCCATTGTCCCTCTCTTATTTCTCAACTCAGCCCCATATCGTGCAATAACTGCACAAGACTTCCTTCCCAATTTCTTACGCGTTTATGAACCACTAACATGCTGCCGACTTTCCATGCATAAAACGAAGCTTCGTCAACTTTGTACTATTGATTAGGTTTTTTTGGTACTAGGATTGTAGATGTTAAATAACAATATCATAGTGTCATGCCACTTGAAAAATTCTTATAATCCACGTTACAAACGTTAATGTTGTGTCTCAAAGTAAGGTAATTAGAAACCGGCGGATCGGTCAAACGAGAAAACACAAACATTTATTACTCTAGTCACGTTGTTTTGGTACAACTCTAGTCATGTTGAACATGAAGCAAGAAACGTAACATGTTCTATATCCACATATATGAGAGAGAAAGAGAAGAAGAGATGCAGTGACTATTATGGAATTCTTACACTTCAAGTCATGAAGAGAAGTAGGATTAACGAAAAAGTTTTTTTGGGGGTGGTAATTAAGAATTTCATTAATGAAACAGGGGAGAACAGATAGATAGATGCAAAAAACCCCAACAAACAGAACCGAAAACTGGAAAAGGAAAAGCCGAATGGCTAAAAAAACTGAAAAGGACAATAGAATCTACTCAGAAACTCGCCTGCCGGATTGGAATCTGATGGCCTGCAATGCCCCGGTACATGACTCTAATTATAACACATAGCCTAACGCAGGCAGTTTCCTGAATTTGGTTTTGACTTGGGTTGAAACTTGAAAGGTAGAAAAGGAGCACAACTTTTCCAAAGAGAGGGAATTTCGGAGCAAACAAATGACCTCGTGTTATTCTTATCAGTAACCAAATCCACTACGAAGTTTACACTAGTATGACAGACCAGAGATGCCCTCCTTGTCGTCCAAATGAATATATCCAAGCTTCCAGCTGTTGTGTGTGGTGAGCCAACCTATTCCGCCAACAAACTAACAACCCATGACGCTGCCTTAAAAGACCACCTTATTCTAGCAAGCTTGGTCACCACATATATGTACTTTTGACACCTCTCTCTCCACCTCATCTTTATTGGAGCTGGTGGGCTTCCGTGACTTGTAATGTCAATATTGACGATATGGTTTTTGGGTATGTGAAATATCTGTAAGCTAACTTGAGATATATGACATTTGTATAAAAAACTTGACATTTAACATGCATGGGATAAGATAATGGTCAAAATATTATTTGCCGGAGATCTTAGACGTCAAGAAACTCAGGCTGATCAGTCGAGCTAGCTTGAATTATATAACCATGTGCATAATATATATCTTAATTGCCGGTGACCTAACTCGTAGATCTTGTGTAAAATGTCTAGAAAAGCATTTAAGTTCGTACAATAATCAGGAGAATTCATGCATGCCCCCATATCACATGCTTTGAAGTTGGAACTTGTGCTCTAGATGCTATGCAGATTCATCTCTCTCACGGACTGGAAGCTTGGACATTGAAAGTTGGGCAAATCTCGTTTCAAGACTTATAGTGGAGATTAAATATCTTATTCAACTTAAAGTGGGAGTTAATTTTATCTCAAACTCTCTGATGGGGTATTGGAACAATGAAGGAACAATCCATCAGCTGCTTGCTTTTCTAGCCTAATACTGCTCCTAGCTGAGGAGACCTTAACCCATCTTGAGCAATCCCACACTCCCACAAACAAAAGTCTGACATTTTAGTGGAACTCCCTTTTCTCCCACTTAATTAAATAATCCACAAAGAAGATCCCTTTATAAAAGAAAAAGTTTCCATCTTTCAGATTGAAAGTTATTCCTCTCCACAAGAGAACATGTACAAGGGACCAGGATAATGACTCCTTTTCATTTCAATCCTCCTTTTGAGGGCACATATGCGCCTCCACCCCCTCAACTTGTTCCTCTCTCTCTCTCTCTCTCTCTCTCTCTCTCTCTCTCATTATATTGGGTGGGGAACCATGAACAAGGGAATCCCAAGTATTCTTTGCTGGGCCTTCCCCAACTTTTCTCTGGCACCATGTTTTGCAAGACTTTCTCAGTGTAAGTCAACAAGAAAGGCAAAAGGCAGGCTTTCTCCAAGGGAGCGTCTTCCTGTTAACAGGGAGCCCCAAAATTGGGCAACATGGGTCTCTCACTCTCTTCGTAGTAGCAGTAGGGTCTCTACCATTACTATGTAGTTCACTTTGATACTTGCGTTAGAGTGTGTCCAAACTCATGTAAGGTTTTTTTTTGGATGATTGAAAAACTCATGTACATAGTTTAAAAGTATAGACACGAATAGGCACGTAATATGATCAATTTCTGTGAGGTATATATTATACCCACTATTGAAAGCCAACCGTACTAGTAGGAGGATGTGCACAAGATAACAAGGGTGCATTCATAGCCTATATAACGTGGTTTACAAACTGACATGCACGTACAATAGCTACAAACAATTCGCCCATGTCATCTGATATTGACATGGGTAAAAGTTTCTATATACGAACAGATAGAGAAGTTCTTAAAAAAACACATGGAATATCCTGCACTTCGCGTCATGGGAGCTAGCTGTAGTTAACTCTAGTAATCCCTTTTGTTAATGAGAAAGAAAAGGGGAATCATTGCACACGTGAGAGTATCTTAAGATAGGTTTATGCCTTCAAGGAAGTGGGGAATGCATCAGAAGTGTTCAATTAACTTTTGGTTCCGATGCTTTTGAGACTGTCTACACCTTCATGATTCAAATACAAAAAAGGAGACACCCACGTCAAAATCCTTAATACTCATTACTACCCTTCTAGAGCGCAAAATGGCATCATCAGATAAACATATTATGATAGTTTTTGTTTACTAAGTTCAATGATATCGGCCAGAACCTATCTCAATCATGCTGTCAAGCATGTGGATTACATGCAGCCATGAATGCTGCACTCCACGCAAAAGAAGGAAGTGAGTGCATTACTACATACAGTTTTAATGAGTATATATGCTCTCCATTGTTTCACTTGATGCCTTCTAGGGTTTCGTTGGTATCCATTGTTCCATGCGCCATGACAAAATTGCATGGGACCCCAACTTTAGTGTCTGGTCACTGGTGTACGAAGTGGACACCATGTCTGTTTGGCACTGAATTATCAGCCTTCTTTCCTCCGTTGGAAGGAGACGAGACTGAGCTATTATGGTGGGGATTAGCATGTGATAGGGGAATCTGCGCATCCTCCATGATTTATTTGGTGGCCATTGCAGTATGTAGGTCAAAGGAGTTTATCCCTAATTTGATGCCATGGCCAGTTCCTTAAACTGCATTTCCCTTTGTTTTGTTGTTTTATATTATTTACTTATATCTATTTCTGTACTAGTATTAAAAGTAAAAGGGCTGAAATGGTAGATTTCAAGTCTTTTATCAAAAATACTCTTGAGTTGAACCTTTTGATAATTTAAGCATATGTAAAAAAAATTCCAATGGACAAATTGTGATAATTTAAGTATATGTAAAAAATTCTAATGGATAAAAGAATAAAAAGATGATGCATGATAGATAGAAAAAGTTTGATATGCTTCAATTTCGTAAATTCTGTTATGGCGCGTGCAAGATGCACATGCAAGTTTTACTAGTTGCTTATGAGTATATTATGATTTACCTATTTATCAATTTTTCCAGGCCCTTGGAGACCTGGAATAGGCTCCGGACCAAATTCTCCATTCCTTCATCCCTGTAGTCCCCAACTACATATATGTGTGATTGTTTGCCTCTAAACCCTACCACATATATTTGTAATCGTTTGCCAAATCTGTGTGCGTGTGTGCGTGACAATAATTTAGCTTTAGCACTCACATAACATATATTACCAAAAAGATTACCAGCTTTTGTTATGGCAAAGGTTCCCAGAGGGCGGAATCAGATATAATTAATAAAAGTGACTTTAATTTTCGTCCGATAACGAGTGCACAATGCACATAAATCTTCAACTAGTTCTGATGGAAAGTTGGAACGTGACAAGTCTATTTGACGATTTAGAATATCATGACAAATGTCCGTTAACAGCAAGCATCCAACTACAAAATAAAAGGACAAAAAATCCAAGGATCACTTGCCAAGCTCTGTGGAAAGTTGGAACCAAGTCTATTTGAAGATTTAGAAATCAATACAAGATGTTCTTCTTATCATTAAGTAAACAAACTATAATGTATAGAACTGCAATCCAAAGTAGTGATACTTTTTCATTTCTTGTGATATTTTTAACTGCAATCCAAAGAAATGTTACTTTTGAAAAAGCTGATAAAAACATCAAAAGAAGGCTAGAAAATTTTACATTAGATATCTTTAGGTGTTAAATATTTGGATAACTTGTTTGTTGGAATATAAAACAAAGAAATACGATTTGGGGAACCCTGGTTATCGTACACTTGTCACGTATGTTCAAGTCATTGTGAAGCCTGATCAGTTGGACCTAGACCAAAAAGAAAAATGTTTTTGTCACCCAAAAACATCACCAAACTCCGTCACCCCCCCGCCATGTGGGCGTGGAGCCCTGAATTTGGTGGGTTCCACGCCCACATGGCGGGGGGTGATAGAGTTGGTGATGATTTTTGGTGACGCTAGACGAACTCGACCAAAAACTTTGGCTGAGAAACCTGGGCAGCCCCTAGCATGGGTGGATAACTGTTCATAACCGGTGACGCCAGGCTTGAGTATCAAATTGTTTCTTAAGTTCAACTTGCTCATATCCAGATCGGTTCATCATTGAGAAGAGAAGATATTATCAAAGACATCAGCAGCCATCACTTGAATTAGACAAAGATGGCTGTCATTTTTATAGGAAATTCCAGGTGTAGTGATCATGATAGCGAGGACTTGGAAAAATATCAGTGTGACACAAGTGAGTGCTACTACCAAATGATGTAAGCCCTTACCTCTTTGTGGGTTTTGACTCATCTTGGTTTATCCCATTTGTGTCCATTCCTGCAATCATCGGGGGATAGCCCCAATTGGCTCAATGGAGTACATCATGAATCATGATGGAGTCTTCCATTTGGCTTAATTAACTGGCTTGGGACTGGCCGGGCATCATGCAATAAAATGACAAATGAAGCAATTAATATGAGACGGAGGGGTCGTTTTTTTACACCTGCATTGCCTCACGCCTGAAATATAAACCATTCATGATTTAAGCTACTGTTCAGTCAAAATAGGATTCCAATTGATATGGATGTATTAGTAAAAAAGGAAGAAGGAACATAGGCTCTGTGTAAGGTGAGTGGCCTAAGGACTTGAGGGAATGTCAAAAGGATAGGTGGGAGCCACTACACATATGAGATTTGGATGATGATGATGGCACGAGATGAGTGGGATTTGCTAGCTTAAGCTGCTTAACTACATCATGAATCATGATGGACGACTCGTCCACTGCCCAACCCACTTCAACCACTCTTCTTAACCCATAATCCCCACTCCATCAACCCTAATCATTCATTTCTTTGCTCACCCGTAATAACGTTTTCATGCTCCGTCTGTTTAATGAAGCTTGTCTGCATTGCAAAATTATTGAAATTGGGCTCTAGGGACTACAAATAAAGAGCGTTTTCCCCGTCTTCCCGATTTTTAGTCTAGATGTAGCGAAATTAGCCACGTAATAGAAGACCATTTTTTTTTTAAATCAAGACGAGCTTATTTACTCTGTCCCACATCAATAATAGGATTTATCTCTTTTGAAATCCAACTAAAGTTACATCAAATTGGACTATTAAAATCAGATAGAGAATACTGTAGAAGTCAAGAGGGGCAGAGTTATAGAAAAAGAGACTTTCATGTTCGTATTAAGTTTTTAATTAAATTAAAAAATATCATAACCAATTTTCTCAAATCAAGGGGCTAGGGTTCTTTCGTTTCGTCATACCACAAGAAAGTGAGAAACTACAACCTTGCCAGGAAAGTGTCATTGAATCTGTGGGCTCAGGAAATTCAACCTTCCCATCCAGGATCTTAAATCAAGAAAAAAAATAACAATCGTGAAACTAGCACACCAGCCATTTGAAAAGTCACAATTTACCTGTGTAAATTCCGCATTAGCAGCTGCATCATTGATCTCCTGTGATCAACGGCAGGCTAAGCTTCACATTAGTGAAATTTCACCAGAGGATTTCAATTTTTCCTTCCAAACCTACAATTAAGTTAAAGGACCCGCTTAACCTACAATTAAGACAAAGGGACCCATTCACATTCGTCTCGAATTGGTTGAGCTCAGTGGGGCCCATGCCACCAGCAGGTATTTCTTTTCATTAAACACCAGCAGATATTTAGGAGAAAAACAAACACCTGTGGGTCATCCCTTTCAGCTTTTCTGTTAGGCCGGAGTTAAGATAATAATGGAACCCACCTAATTCATGCTCGTCTTCTAATGAGTAATAAGGGCATTTTTGTCCACTTGCAAGAGAAAGGGCCCACTTTAATGGGGAATTAAGAAAATGGAGCACGCATTTAGAGGGACTAAGCGCGGCCTTTAACGTTGCAGGGTCAACTTTTACAGGCTATTTATTGAGAGTGCGTCCAGCCTGACCTCAATTTCCGACCAAACTGCAAACACTTGTGGTAACTCATAGGTTTTCTACATTATCTGTTCTATATTATTTATCTGCATTAGTAAATCAAAATTGACTTTATGTTTTATATTTTGGCTTTCTAATGCAGACAACTAACATGGACCATTGAATTATCCCCGCCGGTACTTTCGAATTGGTCAGGAAAAAATTTCATTTATTTCAGGCGGCTACTCGCGCGCCGGTCAAAAAAACACCGCGCCGGCCAGCCCCCCTTTATTTCCAATGTTGAAAATCACGTTCTTTTAGGTTTCAGATAATATTGTTCCCCTCAACTCCACATTTATTGCATTAATCACATCCCTGTCCCCTTATATGGGCCCACTCTTGTTTGCTTACCATATAAATACAGCTGGAACCAACCTGGCATGTATATCAGACAACCAGGTCGTTTGTTTAGCATGAGCAATCGACACTTCTGGGGGTATGTGAATTATAAAAAGTTAATGAGCTGCAGCTCACACGTGCCAGCATGAGGTGTGGTGATCTGATCCGTTGGATTGAGATCTGACAGTATGCAAGGCAGGCAGTGATTGAAAGTTGCTTGCCTGCTGTATTAAGGCACGTCACCAGATCGAAACCCGACGGCTTAGATTGTCAAGAGTCGCACCGATGTGCGTAAGTCCTGTCTCATATGAGTCGCACCGATGCGCTTGCCGCTTAGAGCAATGGAAGAGTGTTGCTCAAAGAACTCAGAGTCGTCCAGGTACTCGCCGGCCCTCCCTCAGTTAGGTGTTTGTCCTTATTTCAATCACACGACAGATTTTAATACAAAGGCAGGCAGGTTTCTTGTCACCGGTCCGCACGACTTTGTCCGATCGAGATGCATCGTTGTACACTTTCAAAGACAATTCTCATCTAGAAAGATTGATTAGAGAAGCTTAGACAAGTTGTCCAAATATGTAGGCTACGACCCGAAAAACTCAACCCACCCATGTCCCACCCCTTCATTTACAAGAGAAATGCAATTAAAATCATACGGACAAAATGTATTAGCCACACTCCGCACTCATGCCACATTATAAACAGGGAAAAGTTTAAATGAGATCGCTCTCATGTAGCTTATATGATGCCACTTTGAATCATAGCCCTTCGATCTTGATCTAACGGCTACGTATAGCCATAATGATCTTACCCACTCTCTGATGTGACACACTCACCTACCCACTGATTTAATATCCATCCTCCGATCGGAATCCAATGGCTATAAAAATTGGCCTCATGCTCCTTATATGAGAACGATCTCATGTAAACCCCTCTCTTATAAACAGGCCTCTTATTAGTAAAAAGTTAACATGCATTGAGGTATTAACCCATAACAATCTAACAGACGCCGACACGACGGTGCACACCAACGCCAACATGCGTGAGCAGGCGGAGCTCATATGAAAGCGACTCACATACTCTAACTTGTACTCCCAAACCAACCTCATGACAAAGTTATGCTAATCTTATTTAATTATTTATTTAAAAAAATTAATTTTATTAGAGACCGGTTTACATATGAGATCGTTCTCATGTAGCTTATGCGAGACAAGTTATTTATCGTTAAATCAGGATCTGATAGTTGGTGTCAAATAATTTAGTAGGTTAGTGTGAATCATTTGTCAGATCTGATTTACATGAGAATGGTCTTATTTATTTTTTTCACATCTTATTATCTTTATTACTAATATATAATACTAGAAGAAAAGAAATATATAGACGAGGGGCGAAATGGGAAAAGAGCTGACTATAAAAATAGTGGCTTTCCCGATCCAACATCTGCCGCCCTTTCTCCTCGACTCTCAACTCCCATCTTCTCAAAATAACATAAGAAAAAAAAAAGTCTGCGCTTTGCCTTCTTCGAAGGTCAAAACCAGAAGCAGCTCTCCTCTCCCCTCAAATGGCGGCCATGGCCTCCACCTGCCGTCGCCCCTTTCTTTGTACGACCCGGTTCTTTTTTTGACCGTTGAATCCTTCCCCCCTTTTCCCCGCTCCAAATCCTCGCCCCTTATCCCTCCTCTACTCTCTACTCCCTCTCTTCCACCGTCTTCTCTTGAAAAGCTTCTTGGGTAGCTTGCAAGATTTAAGAAGCTGCTGCTGAATAGGAAAGTTTACGTCTTTGCGGGTTTTGGTGTAGGGATTCCCCCCTATCCCTCCTCTACTCTATACTCCCTCTCTTCCGCCGTCTTCTCTTCAAAAGCTTCTTGGGTAGCTTGCAAGATTTAAGAAACTGCTGCTGAAGAGGAAAGTTTTCGTCTTTGCGCGTTTTGGTGCAAGGATTCTTGGAAGGTTGTGAACTTGTGGCATTTTTTTGCTGCTTTGGAATGGTTTGGTGAAGAAAGCGTGGAGATTTGTGTTTTTTGGTGGGTTTGTGTGTTTTTGGGGGAGAAATGGGGAGTAAATGGAGGAAAGCGAAGTTGGCGTTGGGGCTGTGCGTGTACGTTCCCAGGACGGATGAAGATGGCGAGAGGGCGGCGCTGGATGTCACTACTGGGAGATTCTCTGATGTTGTATCGGTTTCTCCGGCTACTCCGGGGGCGGACTTGCGGCCGGCCATGCCGACGACTCCCACGCCTTCGTCTTCCGGCCTCCGGTTGTCGAAAAGCGGAAGCAGATCGTCAAAGGTGCTATCTTTGTTCAGTGATTTAGCTGCTCCTGTTTTCTATTAATTTTCGTGCCTATGTTTTGATCATGTTGCAGTGTTTTGTGGTGTTTGTACAGAGAAGAACGTAAAAAAGTAACGTTTTTTTTTAGATTATAATTATAAGAATGATGTTAGTTGGTGTTACTGTTGTAATTAATTGCATCATCTTGTTTGCTTTCTTTGACTTCTTTTGGGGTTCTCCTTTTGGGGACTCGGATAAACGTGCCGGTTTTCTTTTTCTGACTTTTCTCCATCATCCACATAAAGGTCATAGCCTTATGCTCAACAATTTTCATGCTACAGTGTGATTTCTCAAAACTAACTGTTTATTTTAAACCTGCTTTAGGTCCATCTTCCGAAAATGTGAGCTAAAGCACTTCTGAGTTTTTTTTGGGTGAAAAATATCAATCTTCCTGTGCCAAATGAATTGGATTTTCCCAAAATGTGAGCCAAAGAACTTTTCAGTCTTTTTTTGGTAAAAATATCAATCTTGTTATGCCAAATGAATTAGATTTTACCAAAATGTAACCCAAGCAGCTATTAGTTTTTTTGTTCTTTTTTTGGGGGGGGAGGGGATAAAAAACAGCAATCTTCTTACGCCACGAGTTAGATTTGAGCTTTCTTCTTTTATGGTCAATCTTAACGTTATGGATAAGTGAAGTAAACAATGCAACAATGTTGATGTGCGTGCCCTTCTGCCTGTTTGGTTGTTTTCTTGGTATCGTTCTTGCATGGAGGGTTTGCTAGAACTGTTTTTCCTACCTACTTTTTTTAATGTTTTTATTTATTATATTGTACTCTTTTAATGGATGCTCTGTCCATTTTGTATGGGGACAAAGTGTGGTCACATCCCTTTGAGGACCAGTTTTCGTTTGGCTTATATTAAAAGGACTGTTAGACCACTTCTTTTAAAAGTGAATACCTCGGTCAGCATTTCCCAGTTTCAAACCCTTGCTTTACTCTTTTGCCGGCAATTTAACAAGTATCTAGGCTGGTAATGGGAAGAGTGAGTCTTCGCAGTGCATGGGATACTGATCATGTTTTACGAATTACCATAAATTAGTCAAAGTTCAATCAGCAAAGGCCTCGCTTTGTTTGTCACTCATTGGTTGGTCATGGAAACGGCCTTCTTGGACAAGCATATATAAAAGGCTTTCGAAAGCATGAGAATTATTAGCTTTCATGATGTTCATTATTGGTGAATGAACAAGTGATGTGCTTCTTCCATGATTTTTTTTTTGCTGGTAGCCAAGAAAAGAAATTTCTCCCTTGGGAGTTTTTCATTGGTGTATTTTGTACGAGACATTTAATCTTTCCGAGAGAATGAACGTCCGTTTACTAAATTCATTAACAATCGCTAATGCTACCGATCCCCCCTCCCCCCCCAAAAAAAACAATTTCTAATGCTGAAATTTAAGTTGTTCTGATCGTAATGTCTTCTGTCATGCAGAGAACTTGTGCCATATGCTTAGGCACCATGAAACCTGGTCATGGGCATGCAATCTTTACTGCAGAGTGCACTCATTCTTTCCATTTCCACTGCATTGCCTCAAGTGTGAAGCATGGGAACCAGGTATGCCCAGTTTGCAGAGCCAAATGGAAGGAAATCCCCTTCCAGGGTCCTACACAGGTTGCCCAAGATAGAGCGAGAATCAACCCAGTGGATTGGGGTGTCCAGGGTGGTCAAGACTCCACAGTATTCCGCAGGCTTCGTTCCCCTCGGATGGGTTCCAGCCGCCATATAACGTCTCTTTTCCACACATCAGAGCCTGGTGTTTTCAACGATGATGAGCCTATAGACACCAAACCGACTGAGAAAATCTCTGTTTCTGTGAACTGTGAAAGTGCCCACAGTTCAAACACTCTGGAGATCAAAACCTGCCCTGAGTTATCAGCCATCAGCCCTTCTACTTCCTATGAGAATTTTGCTGTTCTTGTCCATCTCAAAGCCCCCTTTAATGGCTCAGTGCAAAGTAAAAGTGGGCATCAGGCCAATTCTTCTGCCACTTCTCAGTCATGCCGTGCGTCTATTGACCTTGTCACTGTTCTTGATGTTAGTGGCAGCATGGCAGGTACCAAGCTTGCACTGCTGAAACGAGCGATGGGATTTGTGATACAAAACCTTGGCCCATCCGATAGGCTCTCTGTAATTGCTTTCTCATCCACTGCCCGTCGACTGTTTCCACTTCGTAGGATGTCTGATGCAGGCAAGCAGCAGGCTCTCCAAGCTGTCAATTCTCTTATATCAAGTGGTGGGACTAACATTGCTGAAGGACTGAGGAAGGGTGCGAAGGTACTTGAGGACAGTACGAATAAGAATCCTGTTTCCAGCATCATTCTTCTCTCGGATGGGCAAGACACATACACTGTCACCTCATCTCATTCGGTGAACCCGCGGACCGATTACCAGTCTCTCCTTCCATCCTCCATCTCTGGGGGCAGTGCCGGTCAGATTCCTGTTCATGCATTTGGGTTTGGTGTAGACCATGATTCTGCATCCATGCATTCAATCTCAGAATCCTCGGGTGGAACCTTCTCATTCATCGAGGCTGAGGGCGTAATTCAAGATGCATTTGCACAATGCATTGGTGGACTCCTTAGTGTGGTGGTTCAAGAGGTACGTGTAGTAGTTGAATCTCTGAATCCAAGGGTGAAGATCTCTTCAATAAAAGCAGGAAGCTACACTAGTCGGGTATCTAGTGAAGGACGTACAGGCTCCATAGAGGTAGGGGACTTGTATGCTGAAGAAGAGAGAGATTTTTTGCTCTTTCTGGATATCCCAGCAGGTGATGCTGGACAGACAACACCTTTGATGAAGGTTGGTTGCTCCTACAGGGATTCAATATCAGAAGTTAAGCTGAATTTGGATGGACAAGATGTCAAAATTGATAGAGTAGACAGTTCTGTGAGGCTTAATGTCTCCATTGAGGTGGATAGGCAGCGGAATCGGCTCCAAGCGGCAGAGGCAATGGCCGAGGCTCGTGCCTCTGCTGAACGCAGTGATCTTGGTGCAGCAGTGACGATCTTAGACAACTGTAGGAAGACACTTGCTGGTTCTGCTTCCGCGCGTTCCGGAGACCAGCTCTGTGTTGCTCTTGATGCAGAGCTAAGGGAGATGCAGGAGAGGATGGCCAGCCGCCGAGTCTATGAGGCTTCTGGCAGGGCGTATGTGCTATCAGGCTTGAGCTCGCATTCATGGCAGAGAGCAACTGCTCGTGGGGATTCCACAGAGAGTGCAAGCCTCATGCACGTATATCAGACTCCTTCGATGGTTGACATGTTGGAGAGATCGCAAACAATGTCCTTCGGAGCTCAGTCTTCAAGACCGCCTGTGCGACCTGCTAGGTCATTCACACAACAGCCTCAACCGAGATAGTTGAGCAATGCGATGGGGCTGTCCTGGAACCTTCTTCTAAGCATCTTCACAATCGTGTTTTTGCTTCTATTTTCACATTATCTTTGTTGATTGAATTAGCCGGGTGGGCATGGTGGATGGAATAATGTACATGAAATGAGTTTGGGGGTGGAAGATTAAGATCTGGAACTCCATCCATTTTTTCAGTTTTGACTATTTGGGTTGATGTACATTGAACATAAGGTTTGGAGAAGATTGTCCCCACATAAAGGGTGGTGGGGAGTATAAGCTTTGTAATTGTTGGGGATACCTTGGAGATTTATACTTAAATACATCTGCTCTTCATTCTTTCCAATTATGCTTTCAAGTCTCTAATGTTTGCAATTTCTTTGGATTCTCTCTTAAACATCATTTTAGAGTCCCCAGTCATGATTAGCTCACATCTCCATCCTCACCTTCGGGATAAAACACTGCAACTTTTTTCTAACCGAATTATTTCATTCTTAAATAACTATGCATCGTGTTGGGCATATAGTCAAACAGGATCATGATTATGCCCGCCTAATTACATTACGACTATAATAACACAAGGGATCTCTTTAAATGCCATCTTCTTTTCCTGACAAGTAAATCAAGGACGTTCCATTATTTTTTCGGCTTGATAAGGCCCTATACAGGGGCCAATTGTTGATCCTTTGTTACCTTACATAAAAAAGTACCTACAAGTTTTGCCACTTAGATCACCTAATTGGGGCGTTTGGTTCGTGATTAGGGGGCCGTTTGGGGCGTGATTAAAAACAAAAATATCCACTACACTGTAGCATCTATGTTTTTTTCCTATCCAGCTGAAACACCTCAGGTCATGTTTCAGCTAGACAGGAAAAAAAATATGATGCTATCCAAATCCACTGTAGATATTTGCTTATAATTACGCTCCAAACGGCCCCTAAAAGCAAACATCTAGCTGAATTTATTCAGCTGGATATTTTTTTGGGATTTTTTCAACTTTCAAGTTGAAACACCTCATGAGGTACTTTTTTTATGTTTGGATGAGGTACTTTTTTATGTTTTTATGAGGTACCTCATGAGGTACTTCTTTGGATTCTCTCTTACATAAGTTGTTGCATACTTATGAGGCGTTTCAGCTTGAAAGTTAAAAACATCGACAGTGGATAATACTATGGATGTTTTGCTTCTTTCATGCCGCAAACGACCCATAAGTATGCAGTCGATGCACATGCTTTCCTGTGCACTTTCGCTTTGATGCCACATGATTTTGATTGTGTAACACCGTAAATCCGAGGCAGGTGACTAAAATACCAAGTGTGTTGGGTCTCAATCCGATTTTTGTTTTTGGATGGGGAGGAATTTTCATGTAACAATTTTAGAGCCTGTTTGGTTAGTGAATTTTAATGAATTTAAATCTTAATTAAGAGAGAATTGATTCAGGTTGAATTGGTATAAAATGTGAATGTCATTTGGTTGCTGAAGTAAAAATTTATGAAGATTCACAAATTAAGATTAAATTAAGGGAGAATCCTCTTTCATGCTGAATTTTAAATTCATGAACCAAACAAGTTTTAGTTATCTATCTCCAAATTCAGGCTAAATTTATGAACCAAACAGCTCCTTACTTTGGTGTGCATTTTCTAACCATCAGATCTTATCAGCATCTGCGTTTTAAACAGGCTTTAAAAGTAAAAATAACCAAATTAGATCGGACAGGTAGAAAAATGCACGGGAAGCTGTAAAGCTACTGCGCATTCGTAGCTGAAAATTTTCCGGGGAAATCAATGATGAGGCTAATTCAACAGGAAGGAAAGCCCATCATTCTCCACTAAATAGCTCTTCAATGGTGCGACGTTGTCACCTGCGATCCAATAACGGCTACATTATACGTGTCAATTCAAACCTCTCCCCAGACCCCATTGGTCTATTTGACCTGGACCCCATCCTTGTGAGCCACCTGGTAAGCAAGACAAGACAGACCCACCACCTCCATTGGGCACCCCCCCCCACCCATGCAAGAAAAGAAAAAGAGACAGAATTTGTCTAGTATATTGCCATTCTTCAAAGTTACCAATCTTCTTATTTTTTTGGTAACCATTTTAAATTCAAAGAAGAAGCCAATCTTGTGGAGTCTCATATAGGATCTTTCCTTTCTTCTTTTTCTGAAAACATCAAGTTTCCTTTTCTTTTCTTTGGATGGCATGCAATCTAGCATGTTTCCTTTGAGTGTTGTAGCTTATAAAAGCTTTTGCTGCAGACTTTGTGTCAGTAACTGCTGCTTTCTCTCTTCTTCTTTGTAAGGAACCCGGCTTCAGAGACCAGCAACTGCAACGACAAAAAGCCAGCAGAGACCACCTTTGCTTGGCCAGTCTAGCTCTGCCTAGATCTCTTCTTCTTCCTCCTCCACCCCATTGAGACTTGAGAGCCTTTTGCTTCCACATTCTGATATAACCAGGTCCTTCTTCTCGTCTCTTTCCCATTTCAAGGTGGTGCTTTGCCGACCCAGTTTCAGCTCGCAGTAGTGGTACAGTTCTTACAGCATTGCAAGCCTTCCCATTGAGCATAGCCCAGTGAAGGACCCAGCTTCGTTTCTTTTCCGTTCGTGTTTGGTTTCTGGGTTTTGCTCATCGTGCTCTGCTGTAGCCTGAAACCCCGAAGTTGGTGACAGTCGGTGGCTGGAGCGCTTTTTTACCGTTGGATATGAACGTTGCAAATCGAAATGAGTTAACGCATCTGAAATGCCAGTGAAGGTAACAATCATATAGCGACAGTTTGACAAAAAATATAAAATTGATCTTTTTTGTCCTTCTTCCAAATCAGGATTCTTGATATCAGCTTTGCACTTTGCATTTGTAGTTTAGTAAGCCTGTGATTTGCACAAAAATATTTGTAATTATATGTATTGTTCTTTCGAGATTTTATAGCCAATTTTATTTTGAGAAATAGGCCGGTCGATTGAGTGGGTGTTCGTTTGTTTTTCAACAAAAGGACAACGGACACCCAGAAGGTGGAGCCGGGAGAGGATATAAAACAAATTTGAAAGTTTGATCCTTACAGCATGACCAGTGACATGACTTTAAAGCTACGTTCTATGGATTGTGGGTCTTCCTGTTCTGTGACCATCTATTCTTTGTAATGCCATTGCTCTAGGAAGTTGATACAGATTGCTGAAACGCTAATATCGTTTCAATTCTTTGATTTCAACTGTTTCTGTCGGTGGGGGTACTAGTGATTGAGTTTTAAAGGACTAAATAATGAATGGAAGGGGATTACTTTATGGATTTGACCATATTCAAAATTTCTACGATTGGTAACCTGTCCTTTTCGGATTGCAAAAAGGTTGCTTTCAGAAGTGGGTATGCTGTTAGTTTTCGTTTTTTAAACTTAAAATTCATATAGCTGAAGTCATCAATTATGTTGGATATTGGAGTTATATTGAAATTATGAGTTTCTAGTGGCTGAGTTGTGGGCATGTCTGATAGAAGATTTCATTGCTAGCTGTACTGCCCGCATACCAGAGAAGCAAGGTTTGAGAATTAAGTTAGTCTAATGGCATCTATTTCATTTCACATGGATATTTTTTCTTTGAAGTTGATTTCTCAGCTTTTATCCGAAAGCAAGAGATGTTTCCGGCATCCACAGGTTTTATATATCCAAGACCCATAAGTTGAAGAGAGCTTTTCAAGGTTTCTTGAAGGTGCATAAATGTTTACATCACCGTTGGGGTTTACATGGTTACATCCTTCTTGATTGATGCTGTTATGTGGAATAATTTCAAATATTCTAAACTTATCACTGCTAGACTTATTCATTGGTCAAATGAACAAAACCTGAGGCTAACCAAAGAAAGTAACTTCAATTGGTCTTATGTTCCTTTTGTTCTCATGCAGAGACTGAAGTAAATGACTTGCGAACTGAGGACTTCCATTTCTTGCATCATTGTGATTATCTGCTTGCAGACTGTTTACTCTGGTCAGTGTAAGAATTGAGAAATCCATATTTTATTTATTTTCTTGGTACCTTGCCTTTGTAATTTCTTCCCCTGGAGCTGAAATATGACTGTCTTTGTTGGCAGATGAACTTGTCAATGGTTCCGGTATACAGTGGACTTGTCAATGTGCTTCAGATAATCCAGGGTCACAGGGTTTCCCTTTAGGTGCTAATTGCTCCACTTCCTGTAATTGCAAGCCTGGTAAAGCAAATTGACTTTTTGAGTGTTCTATGCAGTTTTTAAGTAGTTGGGAAAATATAACTGCACTTCTTTGTCTCAGATGATTTAGAGCAAAATTTCAATTTCCTTCTGGCTTGTGTAAGTATTAACTGTACTACTCTTTTCCTCAGATGAAAATTTAGCAAATCTAAATGGAAAAAAATGGTCATGCTCATGTGGGGCTGAAAGCGTACCTACAGGATTATCAAGCAACATCCAGGGAAATGGCTGTTTTACTGCTTGCAACTGTACATCTGGTAAGATTTTTTACAACTTTTAAACTTTTTTCCTTGAATGTAAACTTATAGGGTTATACTGTATGGACATAGTACAGCCTTATTACCTGCAGGATGGCATGCATAAATCATTGATTAAATGATTGACCGGCTCTATTATTTCCATTAGTTTTTCGTGACCATTTTTAGCCTTTTCGGATATGTAATCTAATGTAATGTATTAAATGTCGATATGTATGATTTGCCGTCAGGTTCACCAAGTGTACAACAACGGGCATCTAAACGCTTATCTAGTAAAGTATTGGTGTATGTTCTGCTAGCCTGTGTTATCCTTACTACTGTGGCATTTCTAGCATCAATGTGTTTCTATGTCTATCGTAAAGATAGATGCCCAGTGCAGCCTCCAATATTCACACATGACAAAGAGACAGTTTCGAGTAGTACCAATTTAATAAGCCACAGATCTTCTACCATGACAGAATTTCTAGATTATAAAGACCCCGGACTCAATCCAATTCTAGGTAAATACAATATGCATTCAGTTCTCTTGGTGTCTATAAATTTGGTAAAAAAAGTAATTTGTTCAGAGTAATCACTGCTAATTTTTTTATTTGGCTTTACTTTTTACAGGCTTGCTACAAAAGGTTTCTTTCATGTTTAGGAGCAAAAGAGGATCCCTACCTGGAACAATTGTCCATTTCTCCTACCATGAATTAGAGCAAGCAACCAATAAATTCTCAGATGATAATCTAATTGGACTTGGTGGAAGCAGCAATGTTTACTGTGGTAAGCTCAAGGATGGAAAAGATGTAGCCATCAAGCGCCTCAAGAAACAGGGAGGGCCCAATTCAGAGTTTGAATTTCTGACCGAAGTAAGCCTTCTAAGTAATAATGAGAATTCATATTTTTTTCATTCTATTTAATCTTTTATCTCTGAATCTAGTGAAAATCAGGCCTCCAATTTCGCCTTTGCAGATTGAAATTCTATCAAGGTTACACCACTGTCACATTGTACCTTTGCTTGGGTACTGCTTGATATCTCAAGGAAAACACATTGAGAGACTCCTAGTATTTGAGTATATGCTTAATGGTAATTTGAGGGACTGTTTAAATGCGACCAATGGTAATCAGACCATGGACTGGGAGACACGGGTTAATATTGCACTTGGAGCTGCAAGGGGATTGGAGTATCTTCATGAAGCAGCCGCTCCAAGGATTCTTCATAGAGATATCAAGTCTACAAACATTCTACTAGATGAGAAGTGGAAAGCTCGGGTAGGAAACAATAGCAATTATAATTAATTATCTGCATATAATACCAAGTCAGCACAGTAGTTTTTTGCTATAGAGGAAACATTGATCTTGTGCATGCATACCTTCTTGATAAAGCCATTCAAGTTTCAAAGTGAGAGCTAAAAGAAGTAATTGATACTCATGAGGAAATTGTTACATCCCTAGTAAATGATGTTGGCCCTTATATTGGTTAAGGTCAACATTTTAGAACATGCAAGAAAACAAAATTGCCTCTAACATGAGTTGCATAAACACAATCTAGACAATATTCAAAATACGGCATTATTTTGAATCTCTAACAATGCATATCATATTCTGACGCATAACAACTTAATCTGGCATCTGCAGATTACTGATCTTGGTATGGCAAAATGCTTGATGGCTGATGATATGCCTAGCTGTTCCAGTTCACCAGCAAGGATGCTAGGGACATTCGGATATTTTGCACCAGAATATGCGATTATAGGGAAAGCTACCCTTAAATCTGATGTCTTTAGTTTCGGTGTAGTTCTCCTTGAATTGGCCAGTGGTCGTCCCCCTATTCATAAATCATCCAGTAAAAGCGACGAAAGCCTTGTAATGTGGGTAAGTCTCCCTCATACTGCAGCTTATATCCCATACATAAAATTCGCTCAAACTTCATCCAGATTTAGCAGTGTCAGCGTTCTAGTCAATCTGTGAGAAACCTTATCTCAATGATAATCTATTGAATTTGATTTTTATGGAACCTTCTTATTGGATTCCTATCTCATGTTAATGCTGAACGCTTTTATACAGGCAACCCCTCGCTTACTTGATAGTAAACGGGTAATATCGGAAATTGCAGACCCTGCCCTTAAAGGAAACTTCCCCGAGGAAGAGATGCAGATAATGGCATACCTTGCCAGAGAATGTGTACAGTTTGATCCTGAAAGCCGACCTTCTATGAGTGAAGTTGTTCAAATTCTCTCCAGTATTGCACCAGAAAAATCTAAATGGAGAAATTTCCCTGCCAATATATTTCAGGTAGACATAATGTACCTTATTATTGCTGATCATACTCTTGCAATTTTGGGGAGGGAGCATTGTTCTTCCGTGTTCAGGTGTGGGTGTAAATGTCACCCCTACTGAGTGATAGCACTATGTCAACTTAACAAAAAAGTGAAACTAACACAAAAATAAAGTAACCTTTCTGTTTATCAAACAATTTGTTTGATTTTGAAGTATTTAGAGGGTACATGAGTTTAATGATCCACTTACTAGCTTCTGTACAATTTTGCAGGATTCATCATGCCGCAGCATTGCAGAAGATTTGGTGCAAGAACCTGCCTCTGTAAAACAGCAACCCTGTGACATAAATGATAATGGCACTGTTAAATTTGAGAATCCTGAGCAGTGGTCCAAAAGGTGCTCATTGCCACTAATGGTTGACCGGAACTTGTCTAGTGAAGGCCAGGCTCAGGGAGATACTGTTCTATCGGCAGAATACATGGAAAGACTAATTCTCTTGACATCAAAAGCTCGCAGTTGGCGGGCACCAGAGGATGTAGATTTGACAGAGCCACGGTTAGAGAAATTCTGGCAGCCGAATGTGCGGTCTCTTTCATAACATACATGACGAGCTATCACACCAGTAACTTGATGAACTTCCTATGGGAGATGACATGTTAAATGCGTGAGAATAAGAAGCTAGAAGGAACTGCCAGCATGCATTGTAATATTCATCAGTCAAGGAGATATGAAGATACTTCAGAAGCAGTCTTGGTCAAACAACTGGTGGCTATGTGAATTTTTCTTCATTTTTTTGCTAATATGCTATATGTGAATTTTTATGAACTTATAATTCTTCTTTTTTTTTTGAAGCAACAGTGTGACACGCCCATCAGGGGCTAAAGATTTATTGACTCTTGACAAATACTTGTCTTATCAAACATAAGTCACATGTAATTTTAAAATTATTGTTGAGAAAGTTTGGTTTATATGCATATGTACTGCTCTGATAAAAATACTCCCTCTGCCCCGATCAATTGTCTGGATTTGACAAAAAAAAATGGTCGGTTTAATTGTCCTATACTCCCTACTTTTTTTTTGCTATAAATCCTATACTCCTACTTCATGTTATCTTTCTCCTACTAATTGAAGGATGGAGATAAATTGGCTTCCTTAAAATGAGATCTTAAATAATGTGGACAATTACTATGGGACGCATGGAGTAATAAATGTTGCAAGGAAAGTGCTAATAAGTAGGGCTGGGAAAAACCTACCCGACCCCGGACCCTATTGCAAAATAGGGTCGGGTAAGGGTTTTACCCTATTTAAAATAGGGTTGGGTAGGGTAATTACCCTACCCGACCCCAACCCGATGTACCTATTATAAAATATTATAATATATATTTAATATTAAATAATCTAATTTTTAAATATAATTTTATTTCTAAATCACCAAAAACTTTATATTAACCTTATCTATATTAAAATTTAGTCAAATAAAGATCAATTTTGACTTTTTAAATACTAGATTAGCAAAAAAAATACTTATTTTATTATTTTTTTAAAAGTAGGGTCGGGTCATTACCCGACCCAACCCGACCGAAGTAGGGTTAGGGTCGGCCATTCTCGACCCTACTCATGAATAGGGTCGGGTAGGTAGGGTAAAGGGCGACCCGACCTGATTCCCAGCCCTACTAATAAGTACGCTCACGGCCCGCATGCGGGCATGGGCCTGCAGAAAAAAAGCCCACTGACCTTTGCCAATGCGCGGGAAAAGGGCAGGTAGGTGAAGAAGGATAAATGATGGGATAGATACGAGTTTCCCGAGTCTAAGGGTTTGGGGCATGATTAAAAGCAAGCATCCATGTTTTTCCATATCCAGTTGAAACACCTCAGGTCATGTTTCACACTGGATATGGAAAAAACATGAATGCTACATTGGACGTCCAAAATCCACTCAGTATATTTTGGCTTTTTCACGCCCCAAAGGGCCCCTAAATAAAAATGGAGATTTTTTTTTATATTTGGGGTAAACCTGGAGATTTCAAGAAATTTGGATGAGGTAAATAAGAAATGGAGCGATTAGGAATTTCCCTGGTACCTATAGCCACATTCTTTTTAAAGTTAGGATTAGTGAATTAGAATCAGTTCATTTTGATTTATTAATCCTGACTATCAAGGTGGGAAGTATATAGTTTGAGCTTGGCTTCTCATTGTTGGACAGAGATAATATTGTCTTAGTAAGATTATGGAAGACAAGAAATATTTAGCCCTCAAACTTCTGCAGAGTTGAACCATTTTGGTAATGGAGAGGAAAAAGAAAGAAGAGGCGTTGTTGGGCATACGAGGATGCTGTTGCTCTAAGCAGGCTAATTCGTGAGGATTGACTGTTCAGTATCTTTATAAAAGAAACTTGAGAGTCTGCAGTAGCAACATTTGCTCTTGATGGGAAGATATGAGATGAATAACTAAGTACTCCAGTTGGTACTTGCTAGTTTGGCAAGACACAGTTCTTAATTGATATTAGTCAAGAACATCATTAAGAGGAGCTGGATTAGATATTGGACCAGCAATCAGGATGAAAATTGTTGAAATTGAAAACAGAAGAAACGCAGATTATTGTTCACAGATAGTAAAATGCATAGTCAATTAAAACATTACTTCATTCCCTCCAGATCACTTGCTTAATTCCCAACGCAAATGAGATTGGTGAAACCAAGATTACAGAATTAATGATCATGAGGAATAAAACCAGAACTATCAAGCATTACAACTTGCATCATAACAGCAGGATGCAGCACAACAGCTGGAAGCATGGAGCATGTCCTTCAGGCAGGTTATGAACGTGGTAGGTCCTCCACATGCTTGACGTTCAAGAATTCATACATGGGGTGTTCTCTCTGACTGTTAGCTGCATCTTCTTCTTTGCCATTGCAGGATTGACTGGTTGGTTGGGATGGAACCAGCTGCTGGCATTCAACAAGTCACAAAACCATTCCATCAACATAACAGAAGCATTTTTCTGGTTTTTTCCTATACAGAAAGATGGAGCAATCTCCTAATTCACCACTCCTTCAAAATGTTTCAAACAGCAATCATCGACCTACAAGCTGCCCAACTTCATGGTAAGAAGTCTCTTCTTTTTTATGCAAAATTTACGCTAAAAAATACTTCGAAGATTTGATACTAGACTTGGATGCCTTAGTTTTTTCTTCTTGCAGTGTCAGGATTTTATGCTGTTGTGGATTATGCACTTGCTGCTGCCATCCACTGTTTGTGCCAGAACCTTCACCTCCTCCATTGGCATCTAAGTACACACCACCAGAGTCTCCAATGCAGCCTCCCAGGATTCCATCACCTCCAACCTTGCCTCCAGAAACTCTGCAAGAAACATCTCCAGCACCAGAACTCCCACCGCCTCCGCCACCATTGGAGGAACTTGCACAAGAACCCCCACCGCCTCGGCCGCCATTGGAGGAACTTGCACCAGATCCACCCCAGCCCTTTTCATTCAAAGAATTCCCTTCAGATCTACCCCCTCCACCTGAAAACTCTCTGAATGGATTCCAACCTGAACCCTCCTTGCCACTAGATAATCCTGAAAAATGTGAAGATCCACCTGCTGACTTCCTAAAGCAGGAAATTCCACCACATGAATTCCCCGTTTTAGATATTCCACCACCTGAATATCCATCTTTAGATATTCCACCACCTGAGTATGTTCCTCAGGAGACTCCACCACCTGAAAAGCCACCTGTAGATACTCCACCATCTGATTACACCTCTTCGGAAATTCTCCCTCCAGATGATTATGCACCACCTGGATACACACCTCCAGAAGTTCCAACAGTTCAGTATACACTTCCGGGATTCTGACACTCCTTCAATCTTTTTGCTTTTCTCTTTCGGTTGAGTGAATTGGGGTTTGATGTGATTTTGGTGGTTAGTTATCGACAGTGTATTTGTTCAAGCATAAGGGGGTTTAGTCGCTGGGAATTTCATCCCCCCACATTATGGAAAAACTTGGTTTTGGTTGATTTAGTCACTGCATTTTGTATTATTTCTTCCCATAAACTGCTTTTCGAATTATGTGATATGTGATCATAAGTATTGTACATGTGCATCTTGTCACAAAAACAAGTGCTAAGTGAGATAAAACAGTCACATCCAACATACTTTGCCATCGATAAATGACTTGCTCCATATAAAAATGACACAACCGATTGAGTTTCAAGAGAAAAATATACAAGATCACAGCAAACATAGGACACATAACATACATGGCAATTACTAGCTGCATACAAAAATGACAACCGATTGAGTTTCAAGAGAAAGTTATATATGATCACAGCAAACATTGGACATATAACATACATGGCTAAGTTTTCAACAATTGAATGAAAGGATGTGGTATAGAATGGATACGAAGGAACAGATAAAAGGTATATTAAGAATCTTAGTAGGCAAGAGTCAAATAAGATAGCAAGACATACCACATATGGAAAGAAGATCCTTAGGGATACCAACGATTTTATGATTCAAGAGAAGAAGCACAAAGATAGTAAACAGGGATGGCTTTCATATCATAGCAAAATGTCAGAGAAGAAACCCTGATCAGGGCTTGGCCAACCCCTTTCTGGGGACTTTAGTTGATGGTAGTTGGTTCGAAGTCCACTTCCTCGGTGGCGGTTATCTTGTGCATTCGAGATTTGCACCATATCTCCTTTATGGCAGATTCTACTTTGTGCTATGTTAGAGTGTCATACTATTGTTTTTGGTGGTTAGTTATTTTGTGTTGTTTTTTGTCGTATGGCTCCTTGCTGCCTTACTGTCCGGGCACTATGTAATGTACCTGCAAATATATAGATAATTTCCCTTCCCATACTTGCCTTCTGTTAGATAAATAAGCAAATGAAACAGAGAAGTGAAGGTGGTCACACCGAACTCTGACTAGTGAGCATAAGGTGTAAGGTAACGACGATAATTTGTTTTAATACTTTGTTAGAGTGAAAAATATTTCTTAGGATTTTGTTGGTGAAATCCCCAACATGTCTAACAAGGCCATACTGGATTAAATTTAGTACAAATAGAGCTTTGTTAATGGTATCCAAGGACCAATTGTTTGCAAATTTTCAACACTGCCTCAATGATCCAGGACCTCCCTCTCTAAAAACCACAGTCAAGCACGTATATGCAGACGTTTCTTCATTTGAATGAGATTTTGAAGTGATAAAATGACAGTATCACCAGCCGCGTCTTCATTTATCTTACATGTAGCTCTTTCTCCAATTGTATCATCCAAGCTTACTTGAATTATCACAAGAATTTAAATTTTCATAAATAAATTGTCAACAATACACCACTATCTAATACTCCCTCTGTTCCAAAATACAATGTACATTTGGAAATATTCACTATTCTAAAATACTGTATACATTTTGCCAAATCACGTGACTTCCTCTTTCCAAAATTGGAGAAGACTTGGAAAGATTGACTTAAACTTGATTCGTGAACGAGCATACCGAATTTGGTGATACTAAGGTCATTGTATCAGTGTGAGTGCTTCAGTCTTTGCACTCCATCTTTTTTTGTTTGTTTTGCATCTCTGCTAGTTAGCTGGTAATTGTCTGTTCTTTTCTGGGGTTGTTCAGTTTTGGTCCTAGAGAAAGCAAGAAAGCAATGATGTACAGTGAAATTGGCGGCTTAAACTGCAATGTGATCTTTACAAACATTCTCTGCTCAACATCATGGTCTTGCACCTTAGCTATGTCATTCTAGTTGGTGGCATCTACCCCTTCATTCTTAACACTTATATGATTGAGTTTCTTTTTCTTCTTGAGATTTTAGTTTGATGGAAGAACTTAGTATTAGCATCACCATGAACTAGCATTTCATTCTTGATTTTTGTGTCCAAAACATTCCTTCCAGTCTGTCAAGTGATATGAATATCTTACTTGATACTCCCTCCCTCCACATATTATTGACCTCATAGAAAATAAGGGAAATTTATTGACTTATGGGGCCCACAGTTTTAAGCCAATGTGAAGAGCTGCACATGCAAGTTCCTGAGTGAATATTGGCATGAGGTCACTTTTTTGTGGACTTGTGAATTAAGAAATGGGGTCAATAATATGTGGACAGAGGGAGTAGTTCACAACCATCCGATTTTTTTCCAAGAGACTGAAAGACGGGTCAAAACAAAAAGAGGTATATCTATGATCTTTGGCATTATGGTGAATAATCCTCCTGAATAGCTTTTCAAGCATATGAGGATTGAGGATGGCGATGACATTGCCATCATTTTTCGGTTCATAAGATGGCTCCTGTTAACCATTAGAATCTACAAGGAAGGAAATAATATCTTCTTCTTAATAATCCGCTTCATATCAGAACTTTGGAATCCATTGAAATGTTATGACAGCAAAATGTTTTAAAAATAGTTTTTTTTGCTATTGTTAAGTAGTTTTTTGAGGAAAATGATATTTCAATACGGGTGTAGACATACACCAGCGGACTGGCAGGTGTTTGTTGGAAAGATGAATGGACCCACTTTGACTGTCCAATAAAAAGATCAGTGTATGATACACCAAGTGTGCAGTTATAACACTGTTTTAAAGCTGTTGAACTGTTCATGCAGCCACTAAACTGAGTTAGCATAACCTCTGTTATTTGAATTTGAATATGGTCTATAACCAAAGAGACTCTAAAGTTCTTATTGATGTTATCAATAAAAAAACTGTGATGCGGCCATGGTATATTAAATCATATTTACAGCAGATAAAGCTTTTTCAGATATCTCACAATTCATGTGCATTTTACCATATTCATAGAGAGCAAAATCAGGTTGCAGACTTGTTAGCCAATTTTGGTGCAAATCAGTTCTCTGTGTATTGGTTCAAGAGGCCTCCAATGGAGATTGTTCGAGTGCTGAGTTAGGTAGGGATGGTCAATTATTTTCTAGAGCTTGTAACAATTATTTTGGATTCTTGTGTATATAAAAAAACAGAGTTAGCATAATCCCACTAGCATTGGCAAGGAAATTCTGAACGAAAATGCTTATTTTGGCTATCAAAACATCATTATACCATCTTATCGGTACTTATATTTTTTATGAATCTTATTGGAACAGTTGGATAGCTTTTCTACAAATTGACTTCATATAAAATTAGAATCATTTCAAATTCTACAAAATGGAACCATTTGAGTGTGCACATGCACCTTCCCTAGTAAAAAAATGGTATTTAAAGAATATCTCCTCCTTTGGAAACATTTTTTATCTGCCTCCATGTTTTCCAATATCAAATGGCACACACGGATTGATTGTGGGCTCCCATGCTCTAGCCACCAGAGTGCACAATTAATGCGTGTGCTCCGTCGATCCAAATGATTGACGACTTGAATTGACAGAGGATATGTTGGCGGAGAGCCTGGAGGTTCTCCTCTCTTACATTCTTCTTGGCCTCCTCTCCATTGCCTATCCTCTCCACTTTATTGAGAAGGAGCAATTGGAGTAGTAAATTTTTAAGTACTCAAAAGCCCCTTCATTTTCAGTCATACATTAGATCAGACGGTCCAAACAACGCACCGCAAGTTGTAATCTTACGCCCCCCTTAATTGCTAAAAATTAGGGGACATGGAGCGATAAGCTTAGACCACCAAACCCAATACCTAACGACGATATGTAAAAAGAAAAAATGGCCCTCTGGAGCTCTTTCCCCCTTTTTGATGCTTGCAGCCCTATAACCATCGCTGTGAGCGCCACCCCAGCTTCCTCTTCTTCCAGTGCGGTAGCTGGCGGATGACCGAGCCCTAAAAATTTTTAATGAAGTAATTGTAAATTAAATGGGTTTTAAAAGCTGTTGTGTGTTAGATGTGGGCTGGGCTCGTGAAAAGGCTCTCTGGGTGTGGAGGTCGTTTAGTGGTTCCCAGAGGGTCTATCTGGGAGTTTCCAAAAAATTAGTAGCAGATGTGTAACAAAAAATATCTCCTTTTTCTTTTTTGTGGAAACCAAAAACTATCTCCTTGCCTCCTTCCATCAGTGACTCTTATCCCTGCTATGGTCGTCTGCCCCTATAAATTACCCCTACATCTGTCACATAACCCATGCCCTTTTATGTTTTCTTTTTAATTTTTTTCATTAATTTTTTTAATGAAGTAATTGTAAATTAAATGGGTTTTAAAAGCTGTTATGTGTTAGATGTTTGGGTGGGCTAGGCTGGTGAAAAGGCCCTCTGGGTGTGGAGGTCGTTTAGGGGTTCCCAGAGGTTTCCAAAAAATTAGTAGCAGATGTGTAACAAATATCTCCTTTTTCTTTTTTGTGGAAACCAAAAACTATCTCCTTGCCTCTGCATCTCAGTGACTCTTATCCCTGCTATGGCTGGCTGCCCCTACAAATTACCCCTACATCTGTCACATAACCCATGCCCTTTTATGTTTTCTTCCGTAGTTTATCCAAACTCCAGGGGCATTTTGTTGTCTCATCCTATCCCTTTGGCATTTTAAAGAGGTGTCTCTCCTCTCCCTCGCTTCCACTCCTCTCAGCTTATCTATCCCCTCTACTCCAGCAGCCATGGCTTCCTCCCTCCTCCTCCCTTCCTATCTCTCTCCCAAAGCCCTTGTATCCAACAAGGCCCTATCCTCTTCCCTGTCCATCTCCTCCTCTTCCCTCTCTTTCTCTTCTTCCAAAGGAAAGCTCCCTCTTTGGCTCTCTGCAAAGCCTGCGTCTTTCTTCTCGTCGAGCTTTGTAACCAGAGTTGCTGTTACCTCAGAGTACGACCAAGAGGAGGAGGTCTCTGGTGGAGAAGAAGAGGCTAACTTCTCCCCTGAGTTGAAGCTCTTTGTCGGTAACCTTCCCTTCAGTGTGGACAGTTCGACTCTGGCTGGATTGTTTGAGCGTGCAGGAAATGTTGAAATGGTTGAGGTGGGTGTTCTGTTTATGGGTTTTTAATTACTGGTGTTTGTAAAGCATGTCTTTTGACGAATTTGGTGTGTGGATGTGCTAATGTGGACAGGGTTTTTGCATGTGTAGAAATATGAATATTTTCTGATGTGTATAGATATATTCCTGCATATTTCATTGTTAGATGTTGGGGGTAAGTTTGAAGTTGTTATCATGGCAGGTTATCTATGACAAGCTGACTGGAAGAAGCAGGGGGTTTGGGTTTGTGACTATGTCTTCTGTCGAGGAGGTTGAAGCAGCTGCTCAGCAGTTCAATGGCTATGTAAGTCTGCTCAGCTCCTTCGTTCATTAGTACTCTTGTATTGTTGTTTCTTTATTTTTTTATCTGTGTGGGATTTCTATGGAAGTGTGATGATGTAATGAAACCGGCAATAAGCTTATGTTATTCATGTGAATGGAATTAATTTCTTATCTTCAATTTAGGGTTTTGTGTACTTCAACAAAATCTACCTTTTGTTGCATATTAACAAATATTCATGCGTTGAAGTTGTTATAAACTCTATAAGGCGGCTTCAGTCATTACTTATTCAATATTTGTAGTAGTATATGTGTACATGAAACTATTAATAGCAGTGTACATTTTCTATACTTATAAAACTGAATTGCTATCTCATTGAATTACATTTTTTTAGAAGATATAAATCTAAACAAAGCAAGCCTTAGCATTTTGACGTTCAGCTATCTATTGTTTGAGCTAAGACCTTAACATATTCAAGCATGTAGCACAAGTTTTTGGCTCTCTGCCCTGTTTGAGTCAGGATGCAAGTATAATAACCGATTCATGCCCATAAATTTGTGCTTCAATATGGGAGAGAAGTATTGTATTCTTATTCATATCAAGTGAATTCTCTCTCGTTTCATTGGCGAAAAGTTGTGAATGCATCTTGCTAGTAGAATCTTAACATTTGCCTCTTAGCATATACTTCTGCAGTCTCGAGTCACAGTGTTTGATTTGGCTTATATTTCCACTATTTTTTATTTTATTTTCTATATTTAAACAGTAGTACTTATTGTTTTATCTGAAAGTCGTTTGCGCAATCTCTGCATTCAGTAGACAAAGTGGGGGAAGTTGCATTGTCTAATGCCAGATTACGCTATTGTATTTATATCGTGTATATTCGGATGGTTTCATTTGATTTCTAATGTAAAATTATGCTATGGTCTTTTGATGTGGTGGTGATGCAGGAACTGGAAGGGAGGCCTTTGAGGGTGAATTCTGGTCCCCCACCTCCTAGAGATGAGTCGAGAGGTTTCAGGGGAGGAGGGGTCCAGGGTGGTTTTCAGGGGAGGAGCGTCGATAGCGCTCACCGGCTTTATGTAGGTAACCTTTCATGGGGCGTGGATGATTCAGCCCTCGAGTCCTTGTTCAGTGAACAAGGTCAGGTTGTGGAGGCCAAGGTAGTTTATGATAGAGAGAGTGGCAGATCAAGAGGCTTCGGATTTGTCACTTACAACTCAGCAGAGGAGGTCAACAATGCAATTTCTTCACTGAATGGCGTTGTAAGTATTATCTCCCTCAGCCAATCTTGTTAATTATTTGCACATATCATGATGTGAAGACTTATATATGGATGTTGAAAATGAACACAGGACTTGAATGGAAGAGCAATCCGTGTAACAGTGGCTGAAGCTAAGCCAAGGCGCCAGTTTTGATGTCCGACATAATCTAATTTTGCTTCTCATTTGAGATAAGACCTTTTTTGTGTTGAATATGATTTACAAACTCTTTTTTGAGTTAGTGGTTGTAACATGTAATTAGGATTACAGGCCAAGGCTTCAGTTTTTGTTCTCCTTTGGTTGTGGGTCAGACAACCCGCACTGATTGATCAGTGAGTTAGACCCAATTAGATTCTGGTGGTGGGGAGAAGGGATGTCTTATTTGTTGCTAAGGTTTGCTCCAGGTTGGGACTCATGATATATCTATGCATGAAAATATATCAGATTTAAATTAAAATTGCCTGTTAAAGACAAGTTGCAGCAGAATTATCATCAGTCAGATTTGGTTGATACTAATCTTTTCTCGGTCATTTAAGAGCTTGAGCTTCTGGGATGATTTGGTTCTAGTATGTTTATTTAGTTGGTTGATAAGCATTGTTGGTTCGTTATCAAAAATTTCGTAGAGAAAAGAATGGAGGTTTAGCACCTACAATTAAAGTGAAGTGTGAACACCATATAAACTTATGCAGTGAGAACCAGATTTATGCACCTACCATATTCCTTCACCGGATGAGCCCTCTACTGCAAAAACCGGTGCGTGGCATTGCAAGTCAGCTTCATCCGGTAGAAGGCTGGGAGTTAAACCAGCTAAATCTGAATTCCTTGCACGCACCCCTTTGCAACTGGAGGCTCATTTCGCGCTCATTGAAGAGAGGCACATCTAAATGGTTGGCCCCCAAGTTGTTCTATCTCCCAAAAGGTGAGGCATAAGAGTGCCCATGACTCTAAGCATTTTAATCTGCATCACAATCAAATGAGTGAAATAATAAGTAAAACAATGAAATAGCAAGTAAAATTAGTTCATACAAGAACAGAATACTATCGCACTGGTATATTGAAAACACTTGTAAGAAAAAATGTAATAAAAATAAGAGCAACTAACTATGACTAAAACAAGAGTACGAGGCACACACTTGAGAATAGGGGTGTTCTTGGACAGCCGTGTCCGCGGGGCCGGCTGCGTCCGAGGTGTCCGTAGCCGTGTCCGCGCCGAGGAGGAGATGTCCGAGGACCATGGCCATGGCCACGGCCAAGGCTCTTCGGACAGCCGTCTGTCCGAGGTCCGAGGAGGAGGGGCAGCGGGGTGGAGGAGGAGGGCGGTAGGGTGGAAGAAGGAGGAGACAGGGGGGGGGGACGTTGCGGAGGAGGAGGAAGGAGGGGCCGCGCCGAGCTTTTTGCAGGGCGGCGAGGTGGGAGGGAGGGGGGCGGTCGCGGAGGAGGAAGGAGGGGCCGCCCTTGCAAAAAGCAGGGCGGCAGGGTGGGGGAAGGAGGGGGCTGTCGCGGAGGAGGAGGAGATGCAGGGGGAGGAGGGGGCTCTAAGGACCCTAACCTTTGAACCGGTTTATTTTAATATTACTCATTAGTTAATCGAGTGATTTAAGTGATTTTCGATTTAACTCGGTTATTTTCGAAAATAAATGAATTTACAATGGTTTTAATCAAAACTTATTTCACAATAATGAGTTTTAAGTGATTTTAGATCAAACCTGCATTTTTGAAATTTTTCAGATTTTTCAAAAAATTTCAGAATTTTCTGGACTTAATTTTAGATTAAAATCGCCAAACTATCCAATTTTTGCCAAAAACCTTATTTTTACCCCAAACTTTAATTAGGGCTACCCCAAATTTTTCTATAAAAGGAAAGTGTTGTGCCCTTTCCCAATTTGGGAAAAAGGCTTGGCTGGGAGAATTATGAGCCTCTTTCCCCTTGCTTAAAGAGGAAGGGATTAAATGTATTTAGCCTAATCTTTGTTATTTTCTTTAAAAATCTTTTAATCATTTCTTAATCTTGATTCATTCAATATTTTAATCCATTTTGAAAGCATAAAAACTACTATTTTATACTTATCTACTAAGCCTAATCTTCAAAATCATATGTCTATGTTTTTAAAAGACCTTAGATCTAATGTTTAACATTTGTTTTTCAAAGCTTAATAATGATTAATAGAGTATTAATATAAAATCGTTTTGTTTGAAAGGTGGTTCAAGGTTTCTCTCATCAAATCAAGGTAATGGGTTCTTCAATCTCAATTTTGGGTAGTGAATGCTTGTTTTAATGGTTTTTACTTTAATGAGTGTTCTTGTTTAGGGCTCTAATGGTCGGTTTAATAAATGATAATCTTTTGCTATGATTTCTTAGAGTTTCATCTTAAAATGATATGTGGATATGTTCTGGAATGTTTGATGGGTTTTTTTAATGTTTGAGGTATGTATTAAGCTTTCAAGATGTGTTAATAGAGTCTCGGTTTTTGAAATTTTGAAAACGGGAGAGATGACAAGCGATCATCTTCTCGGTTTTGATTTACAGCCCGATTTTCAAATGGGTATAACCTTTTACTCCGAACTCCGAATTGAGCGTGATTGGTGGCGTTAGAAAGCTGACTTCGTGAAATTTAATATGAACTTGAATAAATCCAATATGATATATATGCACGAATTTATGAAGATTCAAATATTAGAGTTACTTTTTACCCCATTATTGTATCTTACTCTTGTTTTCCTATAAAAATAAAAAATTACATTAAAGTAACACTAATTCTAATCAAACACTAACATAAAGATAAGTTAAAGGACATATGGAATGTATAATTCATGTGTAGGTTATATGGCTTATGAGTAATTGAGGTGATCATGTTATATTTTATTGTATGGTAAAAGAGCATGCTTGTAGGAGTAAGCCTTCAACTCTACATTGATGGATTTAAACATGATGATAGAAATTGCTTTGATTTCAGTTAGAATCGTTATTTTGGAAGGTATTTAGGCATGCAAATATTGCTCAGTGAGTTTATGTCGAAGCATGAATCATGTGATTAGAATATGCATGAATATACACACATGAGAATCTATTATAAGATTTTAGTTTATTATGCTTTGATTATGATGCATGAGGGGATGGATTGGGAGCACGTTCCATGTGTTGGAACACACGTAGGATTGCTCACGGATGTATCATGATAGTATGCATCATGTATCGGACTTCATGGATGAAGTTTTATCGTTGTTTAAATGGAATTGATCGATTGTATGCAATGTGTGAGATTGTATGCCGGATTAATCGATCGATGGATTAATCGAAACTTGGTTTGTCCGAAAGGACATGTTTTCGATTTCGTTGCCTCCTGGAATAGGTTCACTCCCTGGGTTGAGTTTGATTGAGATATGTGGGGGCGAGGGATGGACTTGCCTTGCAGAGTTGAGAGGTCAAAAATCGGACACTGAGCACCCGGGTGGTAGGCTCTTTTGCACCAGCTACCACGTGTTCTAGTTTCTTAGGATTAGATTCGGGCTCTCCCCCACCGCAGGAGACTACCCAGGGCGAACATACCTGCTCTAGTTTTTCTATTTGAGATTCGGGCATCCTTGGCCAGGATTGTTCAGGGCGAGCAGCACGTTGGGATTGACCACCCCCTTGTTCCTGTGTAGGAACCGGACCATGATACGCCTTCGGGCCTTGATTGTGTCCCGCCTTCATGGCAGATTGTATTACTCCTTGATGGAGGTATTCACCGTTATGATGATATATGCTCATTGCGATGTTATGCATGATTGTACCATGTTTTAGTTACACTGGACATGCAGGGTGAAATTTTGAGATGTGAAAGCATAAATGTGCCAAGCTGGGCTACTTTGGTTATGTAGGGTGAATGTATGAGATATGAATGCCTGATCAAGATGAAAGTATGTGAATGAGATATCATTATGCAGGATTATCTGATGGATGCGCGATATGATAGCATGTGAATGTGATACGGTTATGCAAGATGATGTGTATTATATGCATGACTAGATAATGGGATAATCATGTTTAGGGATTTTCATCTATGTTATGATGGCTTATGATTTCTGATTATTATCAATTATATAAAAACTATTACTGAGTTTTATACTCACCCCTCTTTCTTTGTTTTGTTTTGGGGCTGCGTGGTGCGACACGCAGACGAACATGATCCTCTATTTGAGGAGTGATCGTAGAGAGAGCGGGATTGAGCGTGGATGCCTTAGACTTAATTACTTTATCTTTTGGAGTCGTTATATTTGGTATGTTGAGACTTGTGGGGAATTACTTTTTTTAAAACCCTTGCGACTCTGCCTCGACGTGGCGACGGGGCGGCCCCGCATCGAGGCAGAGCCCCTGGGCTCTGGTTCGAGGCGGGGGGCTCTGGTTCCCCGTCTCGAACCAGAGCACCGGGGTGCTCTGCCTAACGGGGCAGCCCCGCCTCGAGGCAGAGGGGGCGACTCCCTCTAGCTGCCGCTGGAGGGGGCCCCCGCCCCGGCTAGAAGCCCCCACCGGGGGCTCTGGTTCGAGGCAGAGGGGGTGGCTCCCTCCGGTCGCCGCCGCAGGGGTCCCCCACCCTGGCTCGAAGCAGAGCCTCCGGCGGGGGCTCTGCCTCGAGGCGGGGCTGCCCCGTCAAGCAGAGCCCCCCGCCGGAGTTCCCTGTCTCGAACCAGAGCCCCCGGGGCTCTGCCTCGAGGCTGGGCCTCCCCGTCGAGCAGAGCCCCCCGCCTCTCCAGCTTCGAGCCGGGGTGGGGTCCCCCCTCTGGGGGGCTGCTCGAGGGAGCCCCCCCCCCCCCCCCTCCGTCGGCGGCCGGAGTGAGCCACCCCCCTTCTCCTTTTTTTTTTCCTGTGATGATGTCATCCCAGGTCAACCCGGGTTGACCCCCGATTGAACCCGGTTGGACCTGCCCGGCATGAATTCCGGGTCGATTACCGGTTCGATTTTTAAAACCTTGGTTTTACCCAATCAGCAGTTGTTCCAGATGCCCCGGTCGATCAAGTTGAGAGGCCTCTTTCTTCGTAAGTATATACTCGGCTATAGCGTGCACTCCGTGCTCTACATCAGGCACTTCGTCTTCAGATGCTATACCTGACATTGAGCCTGAGTATATTCTAGCTCGAGCACGAGGATGGGGTAGGAATAGGTTGAGGAGAGTTGATTGAACACTTGTAATTTTATCAGTAAATTTGTAATACTTTGTATAATTTTGTAATAGTTTAATATTGTGACATATGTTATGTATATATATATATTGTGTTATCAGGTGTTAAAAAAATTTGGATTTTGTAGTATGGGAAGATGTTAATATAGAGAAATCAGTTGAAAGGCGTCATTGTGTATAAAAAAAACGTGAAGTGCTTGAAAATTCGGTTGAAAAGGAAAGGCGTCGGTTCGGTTGAAAAGGAACCGATGCCTTTCGGGTTGGTTAAAAAAAAAGCCAGATAAGAAAACAGGGAGATCGCCACTAGATGGGAATAAACTTCATCGCAACTTACTTGGTCCCCGAGCTTAGCAGCAAGATGGACTGCCATAATCCTCCCTTCGCTATACTTCACAAAGTACTAAAAACATACAAGTGGGAACTGTCTCATACTAGGACGTGTTTCAGCTTGAAAGTGAAAAAATCTTGAATGCTACAGTGGAAGAGAAATATCCTCTCTGGATATTCCGATTTTTTCACGCCCCAAACGGCCTAAACATTTTGTTTGCATTATGGAGGCCCTTTAGGCTCTAATTTCGTCGAGAAGCTGAACAAAAAAAAATATACAACAAATCCATACACTCGAGGTTTTGTTAGCCAGTAGGCGTAGGCCTCATGATGCCAACCTTTTCACCATCACGGGTGTATGGATTTAACGTATAGATTCAATGTAGCACTATCGTTTTCTGAGTATCAACCATTCATGATTGTTTTTGTCCTGTGTGACTAATAGCTTCATGGTGATCTTAATCACCATATGGGTTTTCAATTAAGAGACTCCTCTCTCCATTGACTCCATATGGATTGAGCAGCACTCTTAATTCAACTTGAGGCGTTCTGTGTTGCACTAATAACTTAGAGTTGATAGAAAAATTGGTTCATGCACGTGAAAGTGTTTATGGGTATCCATGATTCTAGCTGGTAATATTTTTTTATATACAAATTCTAGCTGGTAATATGGTTTCCTGCTGACTTGCTACATTAGTTTATCTAAATCCTGTTTAAATATCATAGGTTAGATTAATCAACCACAGTCCACAGGCCGTGCCAGTACATTCACATCGTACCTCTTTTGTTTTTTCCTCTCTTTTGACCCCTTTTGCTAGCTGATAGAAGTATTGTGCAGTATAATATGCTTTACTGTTTGATTCATATGAAGTCAACAGTAATGTAATATATTGTATGCCACAAACAAATGCTGTAGGAGAGGGAACATCTTTTTTAAATCTCTTTAAACGGCCAAGTACATCTTTGGCTTATTTCTCTGCGGTACTTTCCATCAATAACAAGCTAACATGGTTTTCTTAGCAAAAGAAAAAAAAGTTAACATGCTTTTTTGTGCCAAAAAAGAAAAAATAAAGTTAGCATGTTTTTTTTGTTCGAGTCCTGTTTATATGCGCCTGGGCCATGCATATGTGATATCTGTATCTTGGCAGTGTGATTTTGATCGCATAGTGCGCTTTAAATCACAGGGGCGGGCAGGTTTTGAATCACCCACCCGCCTACCTACAAGCGAGCGGTTAGATTCGATGGCTCTGATGTGCTTTTAGTTCTTGTTCTTTTGTTTTTTGCTAAATTTTTGTTTTACATGTAGACTGCAAGGAAAAATTCGGGCTATTTGGTGATTAATTGAAGTGTTTAGAAAATACCAAAGAAAAAATAAACCAAAGGGAACTCTATTGGCCATGTGCGGTATACCCTGAAATTGTGCTATTGTATTACCCAGTAATAATAATGTAATAATGTAAATTAGTAAAAATAATACTAGTAGTATAGAAGTTCATTACTAACATATATGCAGATAGTGTAAACAAAGTGAACATTACATCGATAACAAAACCACATTATGTTGTGCTCCGTTAGGAATACAAGGTACCAAGCTTCGATTGAAAGGAAAAGAGGAAAAACGAGGAAGAAGGAAGGTACTTTCTATTCCATAAGTTCCAAACAAGGAGAAAGACCCCTTTTAACTAGAGGGGTGCGCTTCCCTAGGAGACGAGCCAGCTAGTGGCCCGCTGATGGGCCACAATTTGTGCCATCAATCAGCCCATTACAATATTTAGTTTCCAACCATGCCTTATTATAAATCATTGATTTATACGAAAAAGAAAATTAATCCTAATAATGAAAATAAGCCAATCCTGCCCAAATTAAGTTATACTCCAGAATTGTGATGTCATACACAACACTCCACCACGCTCTGCTTTCGCCTTGTCTTTAAGGCGACCAAGTAGGAAAACACGCCAGAAAGTCGTCTTCTAATATCCACGTGGCATCATCCAGCGGATGACCGTGCCAAGCCACAAGTACCTCCGTAACAATACGTTCAGAGCGATGCACCCATCGCTTATCAATAAGAGAGGCATGTGTGAGCTCCTCAGGTTCTGAAGGTCCTATTAGTGGCGGAGGCGCACTATCAGAAACCCAAGTCAGATCCCCCACGAATCGAAGAAGACGACAGACATGAAACACTGGGGTGCATCAACCAACCTGGTGGCAAAGCTAGTTGATAAGCCACTTGACCAACTCGTTCGACAATAGCATAGGGACCATGATAGCGGGGTGCGAGTTTGGTCTGTTCCGCCCAAAATAAAGTAGTTTGCCGCTGAGGAATGACGAAAACACACCAGATCCCCCACCTGGAACTCTCGATCAGTACGCTTCTTGTCATAACCCGTTTCATACGATTCTGCGCAGAGGCCAAGTTTGCCTTGAGTTGCCATAGAACCTCACCACGAGTCTGGAGTATGTAATCCACTTTAGCAATGGAGGAATAGTGTGGCACATAGGAGAACATAGTAGGGGGAGGACGGCCATACACGACCTCAAATGGAGTGAAGCCAGATGATCTACACATGAATTATGCATTTTATTATCTTCTAAACTTATGATTATGCTAGTGTTTGATTAGAATTTCTACTACTTTAATATAGTTTTTGGTTTTTGTAGGAAACAAGAGTAATACACAGAAATGAGGTGAAAATAAACTTTAATGGTTAAATCATCATAACTTCATGTGAAAATCTCTGATTGGACTGATTCAAGTTTCATCAAGAAGTCAGCTTTCCAACGCCACCAACTATGAGCAATTCGGAGTTTGGAGCAGAAAGTTATAGCCATTTGAAGATTGTGAACAGTAACTACGATCAATCAGACATTCAACACGATCGATCGCCTGAGCTGCAAAATAGTGTTATTGAAGGAAGAGATCAATCAGACATAAAAACGATTGAAAGTTATAGCCATTTGAAAATTTTGATCCACAGAAGACAGTAACAATGATCGATCGGAATCATACGGCATCGATCGGCAGAACGATCGATCAGAGGAAAGTAACGAAGGAATTTAGATCGATTGGAAGGCGAACGATCGGTAATACGGAGCAATCGATCGCCGTGTACGGAAAAACCGAAATAAGACCTATTTCAACTCAGATTTAGAAGGGGACTTCGTGGTTTCTCTTCAAACTTATAAATAGGCCTTATGGGAGAACGTCTTGGAGACAATCTTGGAGAAACTAGAGAACATACTTTGGAGGCTAGAGAGAAGCAAGAGAATGAGTCTTTTAGAGCAAAGAAGAAGAAGGATTCATGACGATGGATCTACATAAACAGGTTTCTCTTTTCTTTCTTTCTATGTGTAACTAAACTTTTATTCAAGGCTAGATGAAGCCCTAGATGTGTATTGCTACTCTTGATAGTTTAATTTTATAAAGTTGATTATGACTCATGCTTAATGCGATTTCATGAGTATTCTTTTGAGTGCTTGACTATAGACTTGATTGATTATGAATGGAATTAGATATGATTGATTTTATGCTCGACCAAGGATAAGATTAATTGCATTATAACATAGTTGTGATTGATTTTATGCCCGACCAAGGATAGAATTGATTACACCATAGTGGATGAACTTTCGTGTCCGACAAGAACGTTAGTGAATTCATTGTGATTTGTGTGTCTAACCATGAACACAAGTTACCATATCATATTAACTTATGCTTAATAATAATTGAGAGTACTAATTACATGTCTAGTGGTGGATTCTCTGCCTTTATATTCTCCATGTTGATTGAATCCCAGTAATTTAGTTAAAAGTTCATTGCTTTCTTAGTCTAGAATCAACACTGCTGCTTTCTGTTGAATTTGGTAAAATATTAATCCGCCCATGAGGTTCGACAACCCTTTCTATACTCACTGTAGTACAATTGCCTTGTGCACTTGCAAGGGTTTTATATTTAAACGATCACCGGCTCGTGTGTGATAGGCCATGTTATATGACTATTCTGCCCATGGAAGAAGCTGAAGCCATCGACGAGGCTGATCCCCGACAAAACAGCGTAAGTACTATTCCAAACATCTATTTAACACCTCAGTTTGACCGTCCGATTGAGGGTGATAAGCAATGCTCATATGAAGCTCCGTACCCTGCAGTGCAAAAAACTTGCGCCAAAACTGAGAGAGGAAGACCCGATCCATGTCCGAGATAATAGTGTGGAGCATGCCATGCAGCTTAATGATTTCCTTCACATAAAGATCAGCGACGGTTTTGGCGGTGAAAGGATGGCTCAAGGCACAAAAATGGGCATATTTGGACAGACGATCCACCACCACTAAAATAACTTATTTACCCTAGACCACTGGTAAGGCCTCCACGAAATCCATCGATATATCCTCCTAGATTTTGTCAAGAATGGGAAGGGGTTGAAGCAGACCTGTGGCTGACTTTGCCCACTGACAGGTATCACAAGTTGCAACATAGTCCTGTACTGCCTTCCATAGTCCCTGCCATAAAAAACTTTGGCTCACCTGTTTATACGTCCAAAATGAACCTTCGTGACTAGCAAACTGGGTATCATGGAAATGAGATAGAATGCGATGGCTCAAGTCAGAAGTATCGGACATCCGCAGTCGCCCTTTCCAGAATATGAGATCATCATGCCATAAGAAAGAAGGGTCGGCCGTTGGGTTCACCTGTAAGCGAGCAACCAACTCCTTGGTGGAAGGGTCCTCCAAATAAGCCCGTCTCAGATATGGAAGAAATTGATAACATGGTACAGATAATGCCAAACGTACCCCCTCCAAGATAGTGCATCTGCTACCGTGTTCTCCGTTCCCTTCTTGTATACTACCTCATAGTCATAACCCAAAAGTTTACTGACCCATCACTGCTGAGACGGAGTAGACACACGTTGCTCTAGAAAGTACTTCAAAGGCTGATGGTCAGTGCGAATTAGGAAACAGCGGTCTAACAGATAAGGGCGCCACTTAGTAACCGCGTGCACAATGGAGAGCATTTCTTTCTTATATGCGGACAAGGTCAGTGAGCGCCCCGAGAGTGTCTTACTGAAGAATGCAATAGGCCTTTCTTTCTGCAGTAGAACAACCCCAAGACTGGCATCGGAAGCATCCGTCTCGACCATAAAGGGAAGGCCAAAATCGGGCAAAACCAATACGGGTGATGTAGCAATGACCTGTTTCAACCGTTCAAAGGCTGCCTGAGCCTCCTTCATCCATGTGAAAGCCCCATTTTTAAGCAGCATTGTAAGAGGGTCAGCAATCAACCCATACTTCCTGATGAAACATCGATAATATCCTGTGAGACCCAAGAATCCACGAAGAGCCTTTACACACTTCGGAGTCGGCCATGACAGTATGGCCGTCACCATAAATAAAGAATTTGCTCGCAAGACAGAGAAAACCGACATGAGATGTGCCAAATGTTCCTCCCAAGAAGTGCTATAGATTAATATATCATCAAAGAAAACCAAGACGAATCGTCAGAAGAATGGTTGGAATAAGTAATTCATAAGACTATGGAATGTGGTTGGTGCATTTGTCAGTCCAAAATGCATGACTAAAAACTCGAAGTGTCCGTCGTGGGTGCGGAAAGCTATCTTATGAACATCTGTGGGCTAAATTTGGATTTGGTGATAACCCGAGAGCAGATCGAGCTTGCTGAAAATAGTAGCCCCGGCCAACTCATCGAGCAGTTCCTCAATCACCGGAATGGGATGCTTATCCTGGATAGTTATGGCATTCAATGCGCGGTAATCGACACAAAACTTCCAAGTTTCGTCTTCTTGCGAACTAACAATACGGGAGAAGAAAAAGAACTGGTTCTCAGTTGAATGATACCTGTTTGGAGCATGTCATTCACAAGTTGTTCAATCTTAGCCTTCTGTGTATGCGGGTAGCGATAAGGCCGGAGATTAGCGGGCGAGGCCCTTGGAACAATCGGAATTTGGTGATCATGCCACCTCGTCGGCGGATGCCCTGTTGGCTCCGAGAAGATGTCCTCGTGCTCAGCCAGGAGAGTAAGCATGTCTCCTGGTAGGTCACTTCTACCCACATCTACTGTTGTCCGCTGTTGAAGGAAGAAACCTTGAGGTGTGAATCGGAAAAAAGAACCAACAGCTTATGCAGCTTGCAAGGATCCCGGTTGCGCCCTTGGATGCGCATCTGCTATCCGCGCACCTGAAAATCCATAATCATTTCCCAGAAGATCCACAGCACGTTGCCCAACTCCTGTAACCATTGGACCCCTAGCACCATGTTTGCCCCCTTTGTGGGCAGAAGAAATAAATCAGTGGTGAATGTATGGCACTGGATCGTCAGTGAAACCTGGGCACGCATCCCCACACTCCGAAGGTGCTTACCATCCCCAATCAGCACATCGAATGGCTTGGAGTCCGACACATGACATCCCAACCGCTGTGCCACCTTATCGTTAATAAATTTGTGGGTGGAGCCACTATCGATTAGGATGACCATCTGTTGTCGCATGGTCTGCGGGGTGAATGCTCTTGAGAAGGCGTGCACTGAGATATCTGGCTGCACGTTGTCATAAGGGTTGGGCTCCTCGTTCAACAGAGGCAAATCCTCTTCCTTGACGAGTACACTACCATGGATTGAACAACGATGACTGGGTACAAACTTCTCGTCACACTTGAAACATAGGCCTTTAGCACGTCGCTCGTCCATATGGGACGGAGTCAAACGACGGACTAGCTAGCCAATAGGGCCGGAGGAAGTGGCCTGAATAGTGTTGGGGTCTAGCACTGGCAGAGGGGCCAGCGCTGAGTTGCTGGGAGGCCTCAGTGTAGGCCCCATTCGACCACCTCGGCGCTGCCTGGAAAGCTTCTCCTCCTCAATTCGTGCATGTTGCACAACATCCCTCATTGAAGTACAGGGGAAATGACGCATTTCGTATGAAATCTTGGGCTTGAGCCCCCGCTTGAAGGTGCCTACTAAGGCCACCATCAGCCAATCTGGAAGACAATTTGCGATCTTCATAAACTCAGAATAATATGCACGCATCGTGGTGGTCTGGCACAGGGTGGAGAGCATCTCATTGAAATCCTGGAATTCATTGGGGCCGAACTGGATGCATAATTCGTCGGCGAAAGAAGCCCAGGTTAGAAAGAGGACCTCTTTCTCAAAACTCTGGAACCAAATTGAGGCATCACCATCAAGGTGGAAGGCCGCAATGTGTAGCCGTTTCGCCTCGGAGTGCGTCACCTGATAGGCGAAGAACTTCTCCTCCTTATACAGCCATTCCATCAGGTCCTCGTCCCCGTTGTAACATGGCAACTGTATACGAGACAACTGAGGCTCAGCCCCACCCTTAAGTCCTCCACGATGTCCCGGGTACTCCTCCCAGTCGTCCTCAAACTCATGCAATAGAGTTCGGGAGTGCATTGCCATTGAGGCATTTGCCCGAACACCTGGCATGCCGCGTGCGTCATAGCCTCGACGACCCCCTTCCGCTGCTTGATTGAAGGAAACAAATCAAACTCCGTAAGGGTGGAAGTGTGCAGCCGGCCCTTGGCCTCCAGAAACATGCGAACCCATGGGTTGGAAAGGCTCGCCCATCTCCGCCAAAGCTGGTGGTGGCGTGGGTAGGACACCCGGTGTAGGTGCGACGACCGTCTTGGCATATGCAAGGGTGAGCTGTTGGATCTGATCCTTCATCATGGCAAGCATGGATCGTATCTCTGCATTAGACAGGTCGTCCATGGCCTTTGGGCTGGCGGCCATGTTCGCTGCCTCTGGTTCCGGCTGTGCCTCAGCGGTCATGGCCGATTGTCTGCGAGGTGATATATTCGATGCAGATCGTGACGGCTCTGATACCAATGTTGTGCTCCCTTAGGAACACAAGGTACCAAGCTTCGATTGAAAGGAAAAGATGAAAAAACGAGGAAGAAGGAAGATACTTTCTATTCCATATGTTCCAAACAAGGAGAAAGACCCCCTTATAACTAGAGGGGCGCGCCTCCCTAGGAGATGAGGCAGCTAGTGGCCCGCTGATGGGCTATGATTTGTGTCATTACAATATTTAGTTTCCAACCATGCCTTATTACAAACCATTGATTTATACGAAAAAGAAAATTAATCCTAATAAACCAATCCTGCATAAATTAGGTTTATAATCCAGAGTTGTGCTGTCGTACACAACACATTAGCAACACAATGAATATTGATAGCCATTAGATCTACGATCTCATGACTTTAGGGTCATTGGATTAATAAAGGAAAGAAAACCGAGATATTTACCTAAACAATGTAAAGAACTGATTGATTTCTTTAAAAATAGAATACCAAAATCTAGTTACAGGGTCTTTTCGTATGTAGTCATCTACCTGTACATGAAATTGCAATTGGGACATTGGAAATCAAGAAACGTACTCGCATATAGTAAACTAATAGGGTACTAATTAATGGAACGCGTGTCGGGGCCTGTGACAACAAAGGGGTGGGGAGAGAGAGAGTCCCGTGTGGTTTGCAAGATGGGGGGCAGGTGCTTCATTGAATCACAACCTCTTTCTAGCGTTGATCCCGCTAGCTGTCGGTTCTCTTTGCTTTCCTCCCTTAGCTTGTCCATAGACAAAAATCCCCTACCTGGTTGCTTGAATTACGAAACTATCTGAAGAAAAGGAAAACAAGGGAGGCTACTTATCCATGATGGCATGAACCAGGTTCAGAATTCGGATTGATTGGCCTGATAAATGTTTTAGTTAGTGTTTACGTTTAGGACAGGAAATTGGTTATTGATTAATTAGTTCAACTGTATGCTGATAATTTAACTAAACCCCATGTCAAAGTCACCTAGAAGGATTGCATCAAAATGTGCATTTCCTTGAGGAGCCATGTTCAGATGGGAGCACAATAGAACAAATTAGTGCGAGCAATGAGATACACCAGTACATATACTAGTAGATATAAACTATTTTTTATACAATTTTCAATAAAAAAAGATATAAACAAAATTTGATGCAAAAAGTGCATAGTTGGTGACAAATCAATTCAAATGTGTGTATCCTCTATGATGGTGGGATTTCAAAATTATTGAAGGTTAAGTGCCTCCGCTTATTGAGCTTCCCATATCTATCACTCCTTTCCACTTAATTATCCACAGTTCATTTTGGCTTTCTTTATGTCGAGTATTAAAGTGGAATGGAGGGTGTCCTTCCAAGGGCAGACATTTGCATTGCAAAAGCAAAGCCGACCACAAAATTTTAGCCAAACTCACCCTTAAAATTTTAGGTAACTGAGTGGCACATTGGTAACATTTAACAAAAACATGGTTCCAGTTTAGTATGTTGGTGTGGGATTCGGGTTGCCCAATGCAGAAACAGAGCCAGCGCAACCAGACACAGAAACGAAGACACCTACTCAATTGCATGGACTGCAGAGCAAAAAAGTAAACGCTTCCACACGTGTCCAACTATTATTTTGACAACGGAGTCAACTTCCTTCTCCACAAGCTCTCTCTCTGTGAAGCCATCTGGCTTTTGAAACGTAAAATGTGAAGCATTGACATCTTCTATTTTCCGTCTCATTTTGTCTGAATTATTCATACCTGCAAGTATGGAATTTGGTCTGTATTAAGTTCACATTACATATTTCTAACTAAAAGTTTGTAGGGAACTGCATAATACTAGCAGTTTATGTCTACCTTTTTCAACTCACCCCCCTATTGTTCTGTTTTCAATCTTTAAAAAAATATAGAGAGAGAGAGAGAGAGCTCCCACTGATGCCTGGAAGTGCCGGAATTACAGTAAGTGCTACTACAAATCTTACTGGCTTCATTTTGCACGGAGAAGCTATTCGTCTCAGTTTGTACTATGTTCGGGTTTTTCTTTTTGTTGTGAGTTCATGTCCACGCTTAAACAGTTATTCAACTCTGCTACATGTTTTGTGGTTAAGTTCGTGTCGGTCATGAGCGTGTTCGCATGAACTTGATATTGATTTCCTGAATAGCATGATTGATTAATCCCGTGAACACTTTTTCTGGTTGACATTATGCAGTCAATGAAAAATGTAAAAGATTGATCCATCACAAGCAGTTTTAGCAAATTTTTTCGGATGAGGTGGTGTCATAAATAACAACTGTATCTGGGAAATAGCTGTCTCATTTATAAGATTGCCACATGCATGAATTAAGAATGCAAAGCATAAAGAAGCTATAAATCTACAACCAAGAAAAAAACAAGTGTACATATTTCGGGTGTGTTTGGCAAATACTTTTGCTTTTAAAAAAATAGCTTTTGGACAAAATCACTTTCGTTATAACAAAGCTAAAGCACAACCCGTACGGTAACACCCACCCTTAAAGCGATTTTATAAAAAATCAACTCCTAAATCCTGATGATAATGATGATGATGATGATGGAAAAATAAAGAATGAACTCTTGAATCCATTTAATGAAGGAGGGGTAAATAAAATTATTTTTATATTATTCTCCACACTAAAGCCCTTTTTGTATAAAGTCTCTTCTCTTCTATAGGAGATTTTATACAAAAGCGGTTTTAAGACCAAGCTCTAAGAAAAAAATATTTTTCTTATACCAAAATCGCTTTTGTATAAAATCTGCCTTCCAAATACGATTTTATGTTAAAACAACTTTTAGAGCGGGCCTCCCAAACTCACCCTAGAGCTGCTTTTATACAATTTAAAAAACAAAGTTTTAAAACCAAGTTCTAAAAAAAAATATTTTTCTTATATCAAAATTGCTTTTGTACAAAATCTACCTTCCGAACACGATTTTGTGCTAAAACGACTTTTAGAGCCTAAAAACGGCCTCCTTAATTATCACCCTCAAACTTTGATCCAAAGCAGATTCCTCACCGCATATTATCTGCAACTTGCTACTTCTAACTCACAGGAGAACAGTTGAGCTGAAACCTTTTTGATTTCTGTGGCTGATCCCTAAACTCGTGTCACTTTCTGCTCTGATTCACCTCCTGATGTTCGTGAAGCTTTTTCATTTATATATGGCCTGAAGTAGACCAATGCTAGACACATGGCTTACAGCAATTCAAGATCTGTTAGGTTCACTCTTCGAACTTCTCTCAGTTTTTCTACACCTGTTTATGTTTTTAGCATCATAGCATGAATAATGTAACTCATATGCAGCTTTTTTTTGTTGACTTCAGATTTCAGGACGACCTTGAAGTTGGAAGTTTTGCACCTAGCAGAACAGAAAATGCTGTCAAATTGACATACAAGATAGATGGTACTCGGATTCAGCAGCCAAGCTCTAGGAAGATTAACAATGGACCAGGAAAGACAAGGAAGTCCTTGAAAGCCAAAGTGCTCTCCAGTGTTTTCTCTGAGGATTATGAAAGAGTGAAGAAGAAGATTTTGGATCCAAGAGGTCTGTTCCTGAACCGTTGGAACAAAATCTTTCTAGTATCATGTTTTGTCTCACTCTTCGTCGACCCGCTTCTTTTTTTCCTGCCGGGGTCCGGGGAGGAGGCATGCATAGAGATAAAGAACGACCTGGCAGTTGCCCTCACAATTGTAAGATCAATTGCGGATGTCTTCTACATGATTCAGATCTTCATTCGGTTTCGGACAGCATTCATCGCTCCGTCCTCTCGTGTATTTGGGAGGGGAGAACTTGTTATCGACCCTTCAAAGATTGCCTCCAGATATTTAGCGAAGGGATTCTGTATTGATTTGGTTGCTGCATTGCCTCTTCCACAGGTAAGCCATTTCAGCTTAGTACTCTTTCTGATCAATTTGGAGGATATTATGCAAGTTCTCGAATCACAATTAAATTAGATTGACCTGCGATGAATGGTTGTTTTTCTTCTTCCTCCTTAAATAGCTGTATCAGATTGTATGAAGATGTCAGATTCACACTCTGATGATTGAATGCTTGAGCTGATTTCCTTTTTGACTACAAACAAATTGGCAGGTATTAATCTGGGCTGTAATTCCCTATCTACATGGATCTTTGATGACTAATACAAAAAATGTCCTGCGGTTCAGCATCATTTTTCAATACCTCCCAAGACTCTTCTTGATATTTCCCCTCTCAGCACAAATTGTCAAGGCAAATGGAGTTGTGACAGAAACCGCATGGGCAGGGGCTGCCTACAATCTCATGCTCTACATGTTAGCAAGCCATGTAAGTGAAGAAATAAACAAAAAAAATTACAATATCAAACATTAAATCTATTATTATGTGGAAGTAATGTTCAAAACTAACAATTCGCCTACAAAACTTTGAAGGTTTTAGGAGCTTGTTGGTACCTGTTATCAGTTGATCGCCAAGAAGCCTGCTGGAAGCAGGCTTGTGACCTCGAAAAAACATTTTGCGAGTACAGATTCTTAGACTGCCAAGCAGGAGACAGTTCAAGGGATACCTGGTTCAAATCAAGCAACATCACAAATTTATGCAATCCAGATAGCGGATTCTATCTATTTGGAATCTATGCTGATGCAGTGAACTATAGCATTACATCTACATCCTTTTTCAGTAAATACTTCTACTGCCTTTGGTGGGGACTGAGAAACCTAAGGTAACTCAAAATGCAATTGAATTACAGTTCTCTGCACAGTTGTTAGAGTCAATATGTTCATGTTTTGATCGGAATTATCCAGTTCTCTGGGGCAGAATCTCATGACCAGCATCTATGTTGGTGAAATCAGTTTCGCCATCGTGATCGCCATCCTTGGTCTGGTTCTCTTTGGCTTGCTCATTGGAAACATGCAGGTTAGCATCTCTGTTCTTGTTCTTTTGGTACAATGATGTGCACTTGTGCACCTCAGTTCCTGTTGCACTATCAGACATCAAAATCGTATACCAAACAATTAAGAGAGTCCCATTAGTATGCACCTCCGCGCCACCAGCAACGCGCCGCAATGCCGTGAGCCGGAGCGCATGTTAACTGATTAAAACCTTCAATTTGAATTGATACTAATTCAGACTAATTGGAATCCATTGGCATATATGAAGCATTACAAATCAGAGAAGAGGAGTAACGGTTAAAATTTGTGTAGACATACCTGCAATCGACGACAGTGAGGCTGGAAGAATGGCGGATCCGGCGGATGGACACGGAGCAATGGATGCGCCACCGGCAGCTGCCGCCCGAGCTGCGGCAATGTGTGCGGCGATACGACCAATACAAGTGGGTGGCGACGCACGGGGTGGACGAGGAGGACCTCCTCAAGGGCCTGCCCATGGACCTGCGCCGCCACATCAAGCGCCACCTCTGCCTCGACCTCGTCCGCCGGGTCCCGCTCTTCGACCAGATGGACGAGCGCATGCTCGACGCCATCTGCGAGCGCCTCAGGCCCGCCCTCTACACCCCCGGCACCTGCCTTGCCCGGGAAGGCGATCCCGTCAACGAGATGTTCTTCATTATCCGCGGCCACCTTGACTCCTTCACCACCAACGGAGGCCGGACCGGCTTCTTCAATTCGATTCGCATCGGGCCGGGGGACTTCGCCGGCGAGGAGCTCCTGACGTGGGCCCTCGACCCCCGGCCGGGCGTCGTCCTCCCGTCATCCACCCGCACCGTTAGAGCGATCTTCGAGGTGGAGGCCTTCGCGCTCTTCAGCGACGACCTCAAGTTCGTCGCCGCGCAGTTCCGGCGACTCCACAGCAAGCAGCTCCGGCACAAGTTCCGGTTCTACTCGCACCAGTGGCGCACCTGGGCGGCCTGCTTCATCCAAGCCGCCTGGCACCGCCAGAAGCGCCGCCGGAGCTCCGTCGAGATCAGCCGGTCGACCAGACAGAGCTTGGATCTGCCTTCTCCTTCTCTGTCATTTCCCGCCGCTGGCGGTCATTCGGGGGAGCTACAGACGGCTCCGGTAGCGTCGGCGGCGGTGGCCGTGTACGCCTCCCGGCTGGCCACCAGTGCCCGGCGTCCCGCGAAGAAGAACAGTAAAACCACCGCCGGCGTCGTCAGCTCGCTCCCTAAGCCGGCGGAGCCGGACTTCACGGAGGAAGGCGACGATTGAAGTCCGTACTCCGCACGTGCGGCAAAACCCTCCTCCCGCACGTGCGAACGAAGAACCATGTGTTATAAATTGTACAAAGGAACTCTAGCGAGAATTAGGAATTTATCAGTAGAATTCAATTCATAGATATGATCAAGAATTTGGTTTGTAGGGTTTCAATTTCATGTAATTTGGATGAAGAGAAAAGCCTTGGTATCATTGAGCAAGGCAATCTCGTCGCTGTCGGTGCGAGGGAAGATCGAATGTGCGAGGAAGGTGTTCGACGAAATGCCGCATCGAGATGCAGTTGCATGGAATGTGATGATGCAGGGTTATGTAGATAATGGGAGGATCAAGGAAGCAAGGGAGCTGTTTGATGAAATGGCTATCAAGACCAGTGTGTCATGGAACTCCATGATCATGGCCTACATGTGCGATAGAAGGCTGCATGTCGCGTTGAAGCTCTTTATGGTCATGCCGGACGAATGCAAAGACTTGGTAAGCTGGAGGACGATGATCGTCGGGCTTGCACGTAATTTGCAAGTTGCCGATTCGTGGCGGGTGTTCCGGGCAATGCCAATAGAGGCAAGCGCAGAGGCTTGGGCAAGCATCGTATCAGGGTTTCAGCAAGCTGGTCTGGCTTCCGAAGCTTTGCTACTGTTTAAGGAGATGTTGATGGTGGGAATTGAGCCGAATTCGCATTCGTTCACAAGTGCTTTGACAGCCTCTGCTGATTTAGCTGCATTCTCCAAAGGCCTGCAAGTTTACTGTCATGTTGTGAAGAGAGGAATGGAGGCTAATACCCATGTAATGAATGCTGCCATTTCCATGTTTGTGAAGTCGGGCAGTCTGGAGAATGCAAGGTTCTTGTTCGATAAAATGCCTGAGAGAGACATGGTCAGCTGGGATTCCATGATTATGGGCTGTGGGCAGCATGGATATGGTGCAGAAGCTATCATGATTTTCCATCAGATGCAGAAGGCTGGGTTTCGACCCACTCGAATCAGTTTCTTGGGTGTTCTTCATGGGTGTAGCCATTGTGGATTGCTCGAAGAAGGGAAAAAATATTTCAATAGTATGAATCAGGAGTATGGTATCAATCCTGGCCTTGAACACCATGCATGCATGGTGGACCTCCTAGCCCGTGCTGGTCGCCTGAAGGAAGCGGTTAGGATGGCCGAGGACGTGCCCTTTGGGGCGGTGAGTGTTATCTGGAGGAGCATATTGAATGGATGCAGGATTACTAAGCACTTGGAACTGGGCGCTTATGCGGCCAACAAAGTATTGGAGCTGGAACCTAGTAATGCAGCTGCTTGTTTAATGGTCATGGAGGTGTGTGAAGCTGTTGGGAGAGGGGAGGAGGCTGCAGAAGTGAGGAGATTGGTGAAGGATAGAAGGGACAAGAAGGAGGTGGGGTGTAGTTGGATTGAAGTGAAGGGAAGAATACATGTGTTCACTACCAGGGATGAAACTCATCCTGAATCAGATTGTGTTTATGGGGCTGTTTGGTTGATGAATTTTAATGAATATGAGTCTTGATTAAAAGAGAATTTATTTAGGCTGGATTGGTGTAAAATAGGAATGTAGCTTGGTTACTGAATTGAAAATTCACAATTCACTCTTAATTTGGTGAATCTTCTCATGAGGAGATTTGTAAATTAAGCATGAATTTAAGAAAAATCCTCTCTCAGCCTGAATTTTAAATTCAGTCTAAATTCTTAAACCAAACATGATTCAAATTATTCTCTCCTAATTTATGTTTAATTTAGAGCCAAATTCACGAACGAAACAGCCCCTATATGATGTTTAAGTTGTTGACTCATGCTATTGCAGAATTTGAGGTTGGTGCTTGGCCTGAAGATCTAACACAGTTTCAGCAACTGCCAGTATTTTTGTCAAATTATCATAATAAGAGGTTCGGACAACTAACATGAAAATGTTGCTAGAGAAACATGCGATTTCATCAACTTATAAAAATAACACAATTTTACAAATTGCATGCCACCATTCAAAAATTAATATAATACCTCATGTATTGCACATAACTAAAGCTATAATCTAAATGTCATTAAGAATCCGACATGAGTGTTTGTTGTGGATAATAGGCCATTGTATGTTTGACGGTTTTTTATGGTACAATTGCATGTTCGATGGTTGAGACTTGATAGTGGAGGAGGATGTGACTAATGGGCCGTTGTGTGTTTGAGAGGGAGGCATGCGCTTGGGTCAAAATAATAAGAAGCCCATAAACATTGAGTTGGATGCATCGCATAAGCTCATGGGGACAATTTCACCCTCTTCGTGAAAAATGAAGTCAAAGGCATCGATCCAATTTGGAAAGGAAAAAAGTTGAACGATAAGGCAAAAAGCATAGAGGCATATGTTAATTATATTCTTGTCTTTCTCAGGAGATCTTCCCACGCAGACCATGTATATGTGAAATGTAAGTCATCCTACTTGGCGAAGGTTCAAATAAAGTTTGCACAATGTAACATTGTAATGCCAAATGACTTGACCATTGCCCATCATAGTCCTTCACTCCTATAAGTTTATCTGTATTTGCATCTTTAGCAAATTCTCAATCCTTGGTTCGTAACATGAGATAGAAGACAAATTAAAGTAAAAGAAACCAAAAAGTGTGTTTTAAAGATATATGGTGGCTGACTGTAGACCATTTGGACCTCTCTGGTTTTTTATGATTTAGGGCATTCTTGGATAAGGACTGGCCTCATAGGTTGCTGAATATAGGTTTCCACTTGCCTAGATCCTAAGAAAACCACCATGTCTGCGTATTATTTATACTTAGGTCTGGGGGAGCACTATATTCCTTTTGTTCGACTTGTCAGAAACTTGTCAAACTACTGATGTAATGAAACCTGCTTAATTGAGCATGTAACTTTATTAAGGAAAAGAACACTTAAATTGTGAAAAGCTTTTGTGACGTCTTCAATTTTGTTAATATGAGACTGTCCCAGTATTACATAATAGGCTCTGTTAACAAGGTAGAGTTTGAATTATCAGAGTGCCTTCATTTAGGATTGTCCTAAAGGAGCTTCGAGTTATCAAAAGTGGTTTGAGTGCACTAGAAGACAGCAAAAAAATGTGAGCTTGATCATTGCATACAAACATATGAATTATGAAGGTGATAACCTCGACGTGAAGCCTAAGCAAAATACAATACACCACATTTATCAAGTGCAATGACGCTCATGAAATAGCAACAAACCAATCAATATTTGTTCTGCATTTATATATCATAAAGAAACAACTTATTCTATTTGACCAAAAAAGCCATGCACGATGCCCCATCTCAAGCTTTTCCATAGAGACATCCCAACCATGGAAAATCGTCTCGCCGATATATCGGCGAGTATCGGACACAAACCGATACCATTTAATTTCGGTTTTTGAAAATTTTTCATATATCGCCGATATATCGGTTTAATTTCGGACCGATATATCGGTATTTTTTGAATTAAAAAATATTTTTTTAAATTTTTTTTTTTTTTTTTCATGTTTGTTTTCTATGCTAATATACATTTTTATGCATATTTTGAAATGTATTCTTTGTTTAAATTGGTATAACTCATTTTAGAAGTTAGATTGTGAAAATATACGGTAAAAACTAGTTTTTAACTACCGATATTTTTTTACACAATATCTCCGATATTTCGTCTCTTTGGCCGACCGATATTTTACCGATATCCGATACGACATTCCATGATCCCAACCTGTATACGCAGCTCTTTGATGATGTCACTAATGTACTGATATCAACCACAAACAGGGCAGTTGACTCTGCACTATCAACACATGCCCAAATATCTGTAGGATTCTTGCTGATCAGATCAAAAGCTAGAAAGGAAACACGAAAGAAAACCAAAGAGAGAGTCGTTTAGTAATATTCTTTGGCCACCACAACGATCCCAGTGAGCATGATCCACAAAGCCTGCAAAATAGCCGATAAGAGTGACATTTGAAAGGGCACAATGGAATATGGATGAAGCCATGCATGCCACTAACTACATTTACCTAAACCATGGTTTTGTTTTCAGTCTTAAGTATTGAAAGCGAGTTTTCAGCCTGTAATCTATAAAGGTAAGGCTTGACCATCTTCAATATACTATTGCTTGTGTGTTTTTCTTCAATCATGAAATGATTAACCAGAACTAATAGCTAATCATTCGATATGCAAGTAAGTTGGAAGATCATTATACCTCCTGAACTACGGTTTTTCCTATATTAAAGGAGCATAAGCGTTAGCATAGGTTTGGCTACTTCAACGGAAGATAGAAAGCAAAGGCTGCTGAGTGTGAAGTCCGTGGTTAGACAAATTCATAAAGTGTACATAGAGTATGTATGTAGGAAGGGACCGGATTAGCTACAAGGTAAGCAGAGATAGAGTTTCACAGCTTAATACCACCTAATATGTTTTTTGTTTTTTCTACTCCCTGAAAGCCACGTGACTTAGCCTTGAGTATCGCGAGCACCCTCAAAAAAGGTTTTAAAAATCAGACCAGTCATCAACTCGGAATGCTAGACGGATAGGGTCAACTGGGGGTTACCCCGATTGCTGACATCACTATATTAAAAAAAAATCCCCCCCTCGAGCCAGAGAGGGAGGGGGGCTCACCAGGGGGGCGACGATGGCGGTTGGGGGGCGGCGAGGCAACATGAGCGGAAAAGATGGGAAGAAGACGGAGAACACGGGGGTGGGGCGACGGCGAATCCTTTACACATGGATATAGGTTCAAAACCTAATGTCATTATCACGTTAGAAGCCAAGAAGCTTGTTGGTATGCACTTGGTCACAGCGTCTAGACCACTTTTGACTAGTTGCCTGCTTTCCATTTGTAAAAAGGCATTCAACAGACTAAAGATTGTACTTCAGCTTTCTTTTGTGTTTTCCAAGCTTACTGTTTAGATAAGTATAACTGTTGCTTCCTCTCTCTCTCTCTCTCTCTCTGCCAAATCGTTTTTCCATCATTGTAGAGATTAAAATCATGATTACTTGAAGAGGATTAAGTTTTTAATTATGCACTGAAGAGCATCCACTTTTGTAACATGAGTTAATTAAATTGCAGTTCTAGAGGTCCTAGTTATAGAGTGTAGGGCAGTGCAGAGTCACAAGTAACTAGTAAGATAAATGATTTAACTAGGGCTGTGCACACTCACATTAAATTACTTGATGCTAAGGTCAAAAACCATGTTGAACATGCTAAATTTGGAAAAATCACTTCACATACAACAAATGTAGTGGCCTACATGAACATGAGAAAGGAGCCGTAAGTCGACACGTCCTTGCCACTGAGCAATGTTCCAAATGACACTCAATTGCGCTGGATTATCATGTAATCGATTTGTCCACCGGCAGTTTATCTAAAAGGAACATGATAACCATTTTGCCACAAGTGGATGGTCTAAAGCCCGGCATTTTGAATTGGATGGCTGAACATATGATAATGATCATCAATCCTTTGCTCCAATCACATTTTCCTCCCCCTAACTCTACAGCACAACAAAGCCCCACTACGAAAAACATGAAAAGGTGCTTTCTATCTTCGACTATTACTATTATGATGAACCTTAGCAAAGGTCCATTGTTCATTCCACCCATGTGAAGAACCTTAGCAAAGGCCAACAACACAAATCATCACACAAGACCCTGGTCATAAGGGCTGGTGATAAGGCGCCCAACTTCTTCTTTGAAGACTTTTGGCGGCAAGAATGGATCCTATAACCTTAACCAGTTCCAATTTCAATCTACTTGCATTAAAGCACGGTATTATTTCGTTAAATGGCTTATCTATGCTTTTGAATCGTTTTATGGGAGAAATTAATCTACAGTAATACCACAACATAGGACTATGGCCACAAACACCAATTGACATAGTATTTGATTAATGTAGTTGTATTACTATTATGATCTTTTTTTGACAACCGAGTCCTTAGGAGCCAACTAGAAGGGGCAGGGCAACCAACCTCTTAGTCACTGTATCGCTATTAAAAATTTGTCCACTAGTGAGTTGTCAAATTGCTCAACCACTTGCATGTAGCAGGTGGCGGGCGGGGATTAAAAGTCGGTGATCGAAATTGTGCACCCCAAGTGTCCGGCTCCCACCAATGCGCATGCGCCAAGCACATATAAACCTGACTTCGAACTAGATTTTCTCCACTAAAACAAGGTTCTAGTATATGTTTATGCTGTTATTGTTGTTCTACTTCTTGTCATATAATTGGGGAAAATAGAGAGGAAGGAAAAAAGTAGGGTGTTTGGTGAGTAGTAAAGTTGTGAAAAGTGAGGAAGAGAGTGAGTGATGGTGAGATGACGGGGGAGAGGGAAGGGGGGAAGTGGAGTGGGTTTCTGAAAGAAATGAATGAATGCAGCCAAGGCATCAGGGGACAGCACCATGGGTCAGGGAGCCTCCCCATCAAAAACTGGTCTCCTTGTCCCATTCCCCACCATCATCCGCCCTCCCCACAGTCCCATATCATCGCCGAGTCCCTCGCACGGGCCACAGAGAGACAAACAGACCACGGGCCACTGGCACATAAGTCTTATGAGTCTCAAAGTCTCTACTAAACTGACAAATAAAAAACTTACTGATGAAATGCCGCAATGAACATGGCTAATGCACAAGGCCGATGAGGCGCTTATTCCGTTGGGGATAAGCCTGTCACAGATTGGGCCAGCACAACTTTATTGAAAAATCATCCAAAATGTCACATGGGCTAGCCCCCACCAATCATAATCATAAGGTGTCTCCCAAAGTGCCCAAAAATCACCCCATTGGACCGATTTCACCTACACCTAGGTCCCGCCTACCCCAAAAAGGGACAATGTTCCACGGGATCCGATTGGGGTACATTGGTACAATCCGTATGTACCATTTGGTCCAATGATCCAATCTTAGATGGAGGGGGACAAAACAAAGATAAGGGAAGATGTGGGTGTCCCTTGCATTTGAGTAGCGAAATGGAATTTGATGTCAAAGTAGACAAGCACTAGGAATGTGCTGCTGCTGCTTTCATCTTTCTTCTTTGGAGTTTGTATGGTGCTCACATGCAGATGCAAACAAAGGGGGCAGCCAATTTGCACCTTGCATTCCCAAGTCAGCATTCTATCTCACTTTCCACCCCAAGTGAAGCCAAACAAGTGGATTGCTACCCCATACCGGGGTCCCACTCTCACCACTCTCACTCTAGCTGTGGCTGCGCGTGGCAGGGTCTCAGAGGGGATGACGATACCTAAGTTGGAAATGTTGGGGATCTAGGGTGTAAATGTGATGACAATAGGAATGAGTTCGAGGAGTGTGAGAAGGAGATCCTCATTGATATGCAGAATCTTGTTATGAGATGCTCCTCATCAAATTTGCGAGCTGGGCCGAGGTGTAACTTTTTTGCAAAGGGACAAGGAGCTGAATCGAATTGGGATTGAATCTACTTTATCTTGTTAACAAGGGAAAGGGAATTGTAAGATAACGAGGATTTCAATCTTCAATCCAATGCCTCGTAGACCCTAGACCCTGAAGCTATGATACTCCCTCTGTTCAGAAATAGAGGGAGGAGTTGAAAAACCTGGTTAGTGTTAATCACGCTAACCACATTTTTCAAATCCTCTCTATTTCTGAACGGAGGGAGTATTATGTTAGGAGACTGAATATCGATATATTTACTTCATGTTTTAGGATGAACTTAAGAAGGAGATACATGGTGCTCGCTACAAGAAAAGTAAGCAATGGGCAGCCAAGAAAACAGACACGCATACAACATAACTGCCGGCGCATATCGATAACATAGTAATCCATATTAATAATCTTATTTTTTCAAAATGAACTACAATTTGAAAAACCAAATAGATTAATTAATATAAACAGAGGAAGTATTATATAAAAAACCAATCACATAAACAAATAATGTGAAACATATAAATAGGAGGTTCATCCAAATTGATGGCATTGCAAGAAAACCGAACAACCCAAGTCAAGTAGTCTAAGTGAATATAGATTCTTACATCTACTTAAAAGTTGGATTTTTCCATATATTACCTTGCCAATGAGCCCCGGATGCCATATTACCTTATTACCTTGTTTTTCTGGGCTCATGACATATAACCTGGTTTTGGGACATGGTCTGCTCATTTTGCCCTCCCGTCCAACCCTAAACTTTTTATGTTTTACCCGCCCTGAGCCACGCCTCATTTCACATAAGCTTCTCCCCCAGTGATCATACGGTGAGGAAGTTCCTTGTTGGAGCCAGAGGTTTACCGGTAGAGAAACGGTGTTGTGTGATAGACACAAATATTTTCAACACCTTGCTTAGGTAAGACGACATCTTCTACCTGGGAGCAGGCATAAGAAACTCGTCAATGCAGCCCGAAGAAGAACTTTCACAACCTCCCATTCTATTATGGAGTGGTTCGATATCTCAGAATCATTATTTTTTTATTCACATGTTCTGGGAATGAAGAATGTTGAAATTTTGCACCAAGAAGTACTTCTGGTCGAGTGACGAACTAATCTTTGCAAATTCATCATCCCCACAATGTGTCTCAAGAATTTGAGATATCTTCATAAGGAGAAAAAAATATAGAAGGATGCAAAAACAAATTGAAAATAAGGGAGATAAGACGAGATTGAATGTTGTCCTCGAATTGTATATTTAAATACACGATAGAATTGCTATCGTGTCCTCGATGTCATGGGGGATGATGAAGATATGGAAATTGCCTTTAACATTCATAAGAAAACAAGGAGGGAAGTGTTAGAGATGTATGTGAAAAGGATTTCTAGTGTTAATAAGGAGAGGATATCCCCATCATATCAACTTATTAATATGCATAAAATATATACATTTATATGCCTGATTTACCTATTTGTTAGTGTAGTTTTAATGATAAAATATGAATAAAATGGGTTATTAATTATTAGGGTAGTAATTAGGGGATAAATAATTAATTTGCTCTATTTAACTATTTTATATGCATTAATGAATTTAAGGAAGGATATTTTTATTATGCTTATAATTTTGGTTTGGTTTTATTATTGTAGGTTTTTAAAAGTTAGAGTTGTGGATCGTGGGATTAAAGTGCATCAATCGGGTTTACATGCAAAGAGATCAAGTTATAGAAGATCTGACGGCTAGGAGGCTTGTAGCGGGTTTTTAAAACTCGAATCAATTTAAAGAAAAAAAATCAAGTGCAGAGATGATCCAGATCGTTAATTGACATCCAAGGAGAAGACGGGTTTTGTTCCTAAAGAAAAGAACTGTCCAGATGATATCGGACGAACAAGAGCACATTAGGCGGGTTTTGAAGTGTCAGAGTAACTCAAGATTGGAGATCGAATGCAGAAAAAGATTTAAATCGTTGATGATTCGCTTAATGGAAGACATGCGCTTATTTTAAGTACAAGCCGTTCGGATGAGAATTGATGGATGAGATAGCTACGACGGGTTTTTGCTAAGAAAAAAAAAAGAGAAAGAATTGAACCGACCCAAGCCAAAGCTCGGGCCTTTCAGACAGAGCAGTATATGAAGAAGCTGGACAAGGGAAGGGCTGGTCTCGATACAAAGAGAGTCATTTTAAGCCTAGATTCGACTCGGATTTGTCTTGCACTCATATACAAAGTCAAGTTGGAGTTTGGTTGGGATTAGCTCAAATCTGGAATCCTTCTACGGATAGGATCGCGGTTGATCTTGGATTAGATTTGCGTTCATCCTAGTTGAGGAAAGTAGCGGAATTTAGAACTTCTGTGGGAGTCTATAAAACAGAGCACAACAAGGTTGTTTGCCAGGACGCAATACAAAGAGAGGAGAAGAAAAAAAGTGGACTGTTTCTGAAAAAAACAGGAGGTCATTTGGGTCATGTTTTGGCTGATTTGGGTCGTGTTTGGGTGGTATTTTTGGCTGGAAAATAGAGGGCTTTTGGATGTGATGCAGTGGAGAACCGATTTGAGGAAGAAAACGAAGAAAAATGGACTGTTTTTGCATAGTGAACAGTACTGCTACAGTACTTTTGCGTTTGCTACAGTAACAAGGCTGTTCGGGGAAGACGATGAATAGTGTTATGTGAACAGTAACCATGAATAGTAAAACTGCTACAATATTTTTTCCATGCAATTTCTTCCGAATCTGATTTTTCTAATGAATATGAATAGCTAAATCTTTTGTCAAGGCTAGGGGTGATGTTATTTAGTTGATACTTCTACGTCTATAAAGAAGTGCTTTTATTGTTTATTTGGTTGAATGCTATATTTTGATAAAGTCATAATCTATATAATTATTTGATTTGTCGTTAACATAAGGCATGTCGAATGCTTATAATTCCCTGTGATTATTAGACTATGCTTGTTAATGATAAATGTTCAATCGATATTTTTATGTTAATTGTTATGATGGACTTGAATGCAATATCATCCGATTATGTCAAATCATTATTTGAATCTAATTGCGTAATTAAATAGACGTAGAGTATTGATTAAATAATTGATCCTTGAAGCTTTGATATCTCTCATAGATTATCTTTGCTATCTCTAGTTTATTTCAATTGAATTGTTAATCGTAGTTTTTAATTTAGTAGTTAATTAAATTATAATTTCTCTATATAATTTTCTGATAAGAATTTTAATTTGCTAAGCTAAATAGTTTTTAAATTAGTTTGGAATAGATTAATTCTACATCATTTCCTATGGTTCGACACTTATATTCACCGAGTATATATTACAATTTGTCAACCTTCTCTTGGGTTTGATCACTTGTTCACTTGACATATGATAACCTGAAATCATCAGGAGGTGAAGGAAGGAAACAACTGGTGCTTGTATTTGGAACAGCAAGGTAAGAACACAATATCGCATCATCGGTGACACGACTCTGTAAGTTATCTTGTATTATATATGCGACTTCGTATCGTGTTGACGATGACACGACTATAAAAAAGTTGTGCGCACGATGACACGACTTGAAGTCGCAGTTGTAGGATATCATGTAAATAATTATACGATATTCTGACATTTTTTGTATTTGTCTACATGACTCATACTGATGTGCCCTCTTCATATCTTGCAGTTTGGGAGAAAGTAATGAAATTGCGAGGACATTCACTACCTAGGAGATTGGATCTAACACAATACAAAGAGAATAAGCAAAAATAGTAAATGACGAGAATGAGCAATTTTCAAATGAAAGTGTTGATGGAGGCGAAGAATTTATTGATACTGATGATCCATGGTCAGGGGATGAGTGGTTGTTACCTTTGCACACACAAGCCCCTGAGCTGGAAAGGGGACGTCTAGAAATTGATCAATTTGAGTATGAAGAATTTCCAAACGTGACTGCTACAAAACCATCCAGGTAGAAAGGGAAAATTATTGGATGCAGAGTTTATTAATATTGAAGAAGATGGAGGTTGGGATTGGGGCATTGAGTATAATTTGGATGAAGAGCTAGAGACATACAAGGAGGAGGTGATGTTGAACGGTAGTTTGCAAGCAATCGACTGCGAGGCTCTTCTTGTGTTAGGGGCTTGGTTCGAAAGCATTAAACATTTCAAGAGAACTCTTGTGGCAATAAAGAGGAGGTTCACTTATATTGTTGTTGATGAGAACAATGATACATTTGCTACAAAGTGCAAGGAGAATGGGTGCAAGTGGTATATTCATGCGTCAAACAAGTCAGGCACCTCTCTCTAACAAGTCTAACCCTGAACTCAGAGAAGAAGTAAACTGTTATCTTTCAGGAAAAAGAATCAGAGAAGGAAGAGAAGAAGGTTCCAGAACGAACTGTTTCTACAACGGACTCCTTTCATAAAAGGAAATGAACAAGCATCCTTTCACAAAGGGAGATGAACGGATACCCTTTTACAAAAGAAAATGAACAGGTATAATGGTTAATTGTACAACATTAGGCAACTACCGTATAAGAAATCACACTTCAAGCATATTGTATTTCTAAGAACATGACTAGCACTACTATCGTGTTCTTAAAGGCACGACTTATATCTATCGTGTTCTCGAATACACAAAGCACTATTGTCATGTCATCGATGACACGATACCAAGGCTATCGTATCCTCAAGACACGATACCACTGGCGTAACCTTGCGACTAGTTGAAATAGGTGGAGATAGAATTAGATTTCAATTAAATATATCCAAACATTTGTAAGAATTACTTGTAATACACAAGTTGCTCCTTGTATAGTGCCACAACCACCCGCATCTCCTTTAGATCTAGCTTGTATACTTCTGAATATGTGGGATATCTTAGCCGTGAGCAATTTTCGAATGGCTAGAGCCCAACTTTACACTGACACTTTTGAAAGGTCTTTGATATAATCACAAAACTTTAGTTCCACCGATCTACTTGTTAAGCATGAAAAATACACATTTTTATATGCCTTTTTACCTATTTGTTAGTCATGTTTTCTAATTAAAATGAGGAATAAAGTGAATTTTGGTAATTTTCTAAGTAATTAGGAATTAATTAAATAAGGCTCTCTAAATTGCTCAATTTAACACTGTTCCGTAATTTTATAAATATTTGGTACGTCTAATTTGGGACATGTTTTATTTTGTATAGGTTCAAATGCCCATACTGCTGAACAGCCAAAAGTAAAGCCGTTAGACGGGTTTCGAAATGCCAAAGCGACCCAAGATCTGAGATCACGCGCAGAGATGATCTGGACCGTTGATGTTCACTAATGAGGAAGACGGGCGTGGAATTAAATGAAGAGCATTCAGATTCAATCCGGCGATGGAGATTGCTTCGACGGGTTTAATTGGAAGAAAAGAAAAAAAAAGGAAGAAAAAAAGGAAAAGAAAGAAAATCCGGACCGGTTCAATGGTCCGGTTTAATGAAAAAAAAAAAAAAAACCCGAGCCAAAGGCTCGGGTGTTCAGTCGGGATTAAGAAACAGAGCTCTCTCGAGCTCTGCTCGAGAGGCCGATGATCAGAGGAGAAACGACGGCGGCTGGGTCCCGGTGGACAGCGGCCGACGGCGGCGTTCAAAGCGAGGCGGTGAATCGACCAGCAGAGCTTGACGGCGGCTTGAGCAGAAGGATCGACGGCGACCATGGGTGTCAGTCGAGCGATAGCAGCAGAAGAAGGCGGCGGCCCTGGGTTCCGGCGGCATGGAGAGGCGGCGATGGAGAGCACGGCGAGGCTGCAGGCCACGACGAAGGAGGAAAGAAGTCTGATTTTGGAGAAATCGCGCTCAATTTGGACTGTAGAGTTGTGGATTTGGGGGCTCGATTTGGAAAGTTCAGATCTTTATTTTGGGACGGATTTGGGAATCGTCCAAAGGAGAGGCGTGCCGAAGATGGAATCTTACTCGATTCGGGTTCATCCTCAAGGTGGAAGAGAGCTCTCTTTGGCTGTCTATAAAAAGGGAAGCAGATCCTCATTCGAGAACACCGAGGGTCCGACAGAGAAGACGACCAGGAATTATCTTCCAGAAAATTTTGTTTTTGATTTTTTTTGTTTTATTTTTATTCCGATTGTGCTGCTGCATCGAGTTGAATCTGGGGACGAATTGTTGCTGTGAACAGTAACTCCGGGAAGAGGAACAGTACTTTTGGCTTTATTTTCCATTGTTCAAAAAGTCTTGTAAGTTGATTTAATTATTAGTTCAAATGAATTCCATTATTTTTGCAATTCAATTTTCTGGTATGAGTAGCTAAATCCCTGTCTAGGGCTGAGATGAAGCCATGATTAGTTGTAGGAATAGTATTTATGCGATGCAATTGTTTTGACTAAATTAATGCGTTTTAACGATTGTTATTCTCAAATTAATTGCATTGGGCTATATGTTGAATATGATATTTGGGTATTACCTGTGATTCATCGTATAATGGATACAGCTAATGATTTGAATCTCATCTATTGATATCCAAGAGAATGCAAAGCTCTATTTAAAAATCTATATGCTTTAATGCTGAAATTTTCCGTAGGAGAATAGATTGAATTCCAATTCTCTACGAGATAATCGTGAAAACAATTGCTAATTTTAAAAGAAATATTCCTATGATTGTCATGTGCTGATTCTTATGCCCTAGTGTCTTAAATTCTTGATTAAAGCTTCAATTTTTATTTGTCGATTAGTTTCTTTTTTATAGATTATTTAATTGTCTTTAGATTAATTTCTTAGTTAAAGCTGTTTAATTGCATTGAGTCTTCGATTAATCGTAGTTGTAGTGAGTCAAATCAATTTAATTCTTCAACAACGGTAATAATCTGATCTTCGAATTAGAATTCCGCTACACAAGTCCCTGTGGGTTCGACCTCGTAAAAATTGTGCGATTATACTGCAAATCCGATTCGTACACTTGCGAGTAAAATTAGGAGACTAATTAAAACAACAACACTACTGCTTTGAACAAACAGCACACAACAAAACATGTGGAGGATGTCAACCATATTATATCATCTTTTGGACAAATTTCTCGTGAAGAAATTTTTTGTGTGTAGAATTCACCTTTTGCACATAGGGTTTTGCCATCATGAGCTAAAAACGTCACTTTCTCATCACCAAGGAGGGAATCCAACTACACTATCGATTTCACAAATATTATGTTGACTTATTTCAAAGCTGCATGTTCAAACAGAAATTGTAGATGTCATTTGCCCACTTGGTAAATGTTGAGCCCCAAAAAATCAGGTAATATGGCATTTTGGGCTCATTGGCCAGGTAATATGGAAAAATTTCACTTAAAGCAGAAGATGTAAAGTTATACATCTTGTGTATCTTAGTAAGAGTGTCAAACATTCTCTTTCTTCATCACATCCTAGGTTTTTGATGGTCACGAGGGCTTATCTCTTCTTCTAAAGTTCATGAGAAAGCAGGACCAACTTTGAGAAAGGCGTGAGGTGGGCATTGAGGTGCTTTGACTACTAAAAAGGTGAGGCTGCGGTCACAGCCATGATGCATAAGCATTCATCATTTTTTGACACAAATAAAGTTCGCTATGGGAAAAAAAATACTCTCTCTGTCCAATATTAATAGCACATTTGGAAAAACATTGGTTTTTTGTTGAATGGGGGGATCCGCAACAAAAGCTTGGATAAGTACTTAAAAAGGCATCTCACAAGTTTCTTCTTAGTACTCATCTCACAAGCTAAGTCATTGGTAAATTAGTTGTAAGAAGCTTGTGTGAAGCTTTTTTAAAGTACCCGGCCACTAAAATTGAGCCAAATGTAACAACTAATGTGAGACACGCATTTTTTCAAGTTGAACTCTTAATATGGGATGAAGGGAGTAGATAGGGGCAAGGGGAACTTTTTATTTTGGCATGATGAACGGGAGGAACATGGGAAAATAAAAAATGGATATACGGTTTAGTAGTAAATTGGTTTACTTGGCACGAAAATTAAGAAAAAGGTTTACTTGGTAATGCATACATATAGCAGAGATGGAAGAGGGTCAAAGCACAAGAAAGTCTTAAGAACTACTCCCTCAGTCCGGGGTTATTATCACCAGAAGGATTTGAATGAACTAATTCCGGATGGAGTGAGTAGATTATTGACGTAAAATTTTCATCGCTTTATCCCAAAAAATTGATTATAAAGCAGTAATGGCCCTCTCAGTAAGAACTAAAATAGATGTATTTTTACTTGAGACCGATGCTTTGCATTTTACAAGAGTTAGTTTCATTAGTCACAGTACTGAAATGGAAGATAAGGGTTTAATTCATATTTAAAAACTTTGGTGGAATTAATTTTTTGCCTTTTCTTGTCAAGATAATTTCCACAAATCCAAGTCATCATCCATTCTCCAAGGTTTTTATAGAATCAATAGATAGTTTCTCAGATTTGTATCTATAAAGCCATGGACTTCTAGCAAGAAGTGAAATAGGAGCATTCCACTGAACGCACTAACAAGTGCAAAATGAATCATTATATACTACTCCTGATGATATAAAATTAGTTTATTTTGAAGCTAATAGGACAAGTTTATAAGTTCTCTTTTCCTGCTTTTGACAAATCAAGTGTACAAATTCTAATTACCCTAGAAATCTGAACTATTTGCAGTGCTTTATATTGTTCCCATTATCAAAATATACAATTGCTTCATTTGAGAGCTTATTATGACCTACATTATGAAGCATTACATACATAAAAAGCATAATTGACCATAATAGTATTGAACTAGCTGAAATTAAAGATTTGAACCAGCTGAAATTAATCGATCAGTGAGTTCGAACAAACTAACTTCCACTTTATGAACCCTTAATAGGATATGAGTATGTTATCTTTTGCTTAATTTTCCTTAATTATATATCTTATATTCATATAAGAAAAGGTAGCAATTAAGGTAGTCACTTTTCAAAATATTGATCTAGGGAAAAAAACAATTATTAGTCTGAACCAGTTTGAAAGATTCCGATTGTGCCTTAGGATCCAACTGATTTGCTAGATAATTGGAATTAGTAGTGACATTAAACAAATTGTAGATTTTGCGCTTCAAGCCCACTCTACCACCATCTGCAATGCGTGTCATATGAGATGTAGGGATTTGGAATGGAGGAATGTGCAATTTGTAGCAGAACATACACTGCAACTATTTTTCTTGAAGGCACGATGCAAGTCTTCTTTCCTGAAAGTAATATTCACCCCCACCACTTCCTAAATGTGGAGTGTAATCGGGATCGCCACGAATTTGCAGTCAATATACAATGAAATATTCTTTCCTCGTCATCGATTCACACTATTGAAAACGAGTCTACTTTCATCCTTTAGGAATACCATAATGTGCCAAAACCTTAGTTCTATCTTGCAAGTCTAGAACCCAAAAACCATGAAAAAATCTATCTATCACTTTTTTAGAATGCCCAAAAACATATCTTTATATAGTGATCCTAGTTAGGTTATGAGTTTACACGAAGGGTTGCATTCATTAGATAAGAGACATTATAATTGTATTTTCTATTTTGAAAAAGGGAAAAGTTTAAATGAGATCATTCTCATATAGCTTGCATGAGCTCAAGTAATTTTGATCCGTCAGATTAAGATCTGATAGAGGTGATGATTCACACTTACCTACCAAGAGAATGGCTTGGCTCATGCAAGCTACATGAGAACAATCTCATGTAAACCGGTCTCTTTGGAAAATTACCCAACATGTTATACATTCGGCCTATCTCAATTCATGCTCTGAGGAGATCAGCCAAGATATTTGGAGCTGTGGATGAGAAGGGAGGGACCAGAGGAGCAGGGGAAAATGAACCACCCAAAAGTATATAAAGCATCCAAACGCTTGTGCACGGAAAAACTCCAACCACCCCTAGCCCTTCCCTCACCAGTGCCCCCTCCATGGCTTCATCTCCACCTCCCACCCTTTTCCTCTCATCATAATTCATATCCCTTTCTCTTTCACAATACGTGCGAGTTCACAACAAAATGACAACCAGTGAGCACCTCTCTCAAGTCTCATGTGGAGTCAGTCCCACATGAGGAAAACATGAAGAAAAGGCCGAGGAAAGTGTGTTAAAGTTCCAGATAAGGATTTAACAAACATGTTAAGGCATTAAGAGTTGTGGGGGCCTCCTTATGTAATCACTTAATTTAGATACTTATTTTAATTGGTGAGTTATTCATGTGATGAGATGAATATGACCCAATTTCAGATACAAACCTTCTCTATATCTAGGTTGCCAAAAAAAAGGAAATAGCTAATATGTGTGCGGTTGCATGTTCGAAAACCTGTGCCATGTGCATCACGAGCCGTCAATCTGATTCAACAACATGCGTGCAGGGGCGGGATGGGCGCCGCACGTTCGAAAACGGCAGCATGAAAGCTCCCTCTATTCAAGTGATTGCATTGTAATTTTGCACAATGGACTCAATGTCCAAATTGACTAGTAAAGAGATGCATCAGAAAGTTTGATCTGAGTAGGATCTTCCACGTTATACATCTTCATTAGAAAGTCTAGAACAAGAATCAAGACATGACAAACTTACGAATTTGGAGATGAATTAAATATTGTCGCCTGCCTTCTTCATTTGGACATCTTCTCACTCATTTTTTTAGGCTCTGTACATGCCTAGTTTTGTTGAGTTGCCGTCTATTTTCATGTGGTGGTGTGTGATGCCTGTAGTTAGGAGCCCGACCCGGCCACATGACTCAGTGTTGACTATGTTTGGCCTCCATTAATTACTGGAGCCCGAACCACATGTTCATTAATTCAGACCTTGTAATTTACTCCCAATCATTTTGGGTTCTTGGTTCATATTGGAATTTGCAGAACCCTAACTCCTTTTTTTTTCATCCAATTCGAAACAAACATATCTGCCTCAGGCCAACTTGAAGCTAAATGATCTGAATCGGTCATAGAGTCATAGCTTATCTGTCATCCCCAACTCAGTGTCTCTTTCATTTAGAGATGTCTAACCAATAACTAACTTTTTTGCAAATTCGTTGTATTAGGCCCTTCATCAGTGGGTTCTACTTACCAATGTGCAAAAGGGACGAGTAGTTCAATACCCCATGATTCTGTGCAAAAGTTCTGCAATTCTTATTCGTAATTGAAGCCGGGTTTGGAGGCGATTGACCCGGGCGATTCCCGAGTCAAAGACTAAAGTCTAAACTCTTCGAAAGAAAAGACAAAGGACAATGAAAGTAACATGTAATGCACCTTTATATCAAAGAAACATGCAATGCAACTTTATATCAAAAAAACATGTAACGCAACTGTTACCGCTAAACAGACAAATTGGAAAAAAAGGATCAACTCACACTTCAAAGCGCTTAAATGCCACAGAAAGGCAGCCGACTTCTCTCAGTAGGATTCTATAAATGGAGACACAAATGTCTGGTACATTTTCGTTTTCCTCTAAAAAAGAGAAGACCACTTCATGCCATGGTCAGTTTGATTCACAACATTCAAACTACTGCAAAAAAAAAAGAGCAATGATGTATCTTCTTTGAAAACCTTACAATCCAAAGTATACATCTAGGGACCATCATGTCAAACCATGGTGATTAAATTACCCCTTGGGTAAATGGGTTTGTAATGAGTAAATGACCTCTAAATCGACTTTCCTAGACAAAGTGAAACTTACAAGATTGAATCCTTTTCCCAACTAATAAGTACAAGAATGTCTTAAATCAAAACTATACTACATTATCCTATGAGGTATCTAAGTCTACCAAGTATGAATTACCATATTAAGAAACCAATAACAAGTGACCTCATGTAGCAAAGGGGGATCTGTAGAGAAGTTGAAGCATGACAACATCAGATAGTCGATTAGGGTTAGATGCAAATGCGCGTTACAATGGTAAAATGATGAAGTGAGAGATATAGAAAGGGGCACCATAAGTTTTCAATAGGTATATGATTCTATTAATGAGTAAGAGGAGTTACCCATACCCTAACCAACTCACAAATGGACAGTTACAACTATTCAATAATCTCACCCTTACACAATAATTTTACCCATTACCCGACCACCATAATTTCAAGAGTTAAAGGGTTTGTAGAACTTTGTTTGTTTAGTCTTTTAGGGGCTATTTGGCACTTCCTTTGGGATTGGCTTTAAGGTTTTATGTGTTGTAGGAGCTCAGCCAATCATGTTGTAACTCAGACTTGAAGGGTGTCTGATTCATGGGAGGATTAGAAGGTGTTGGGCCTTTTAGAGCACCGTATTAGGGATTTAGGGTGCATTTGGGCACGCCCTATTGAATCTCTGTACTGTTTTGATAACGGAATCACTGTACTGTTATTGTACACTTTTTGAGACAAATACAGCTTGGCAATATTGTTTACTTATGTTTTAGACATATAAATCTTGATCACTTGATAATGAAAAAGCCTTGCTCGACATCAGGATTGAGACACTGCAATGCGAAGGACCCTAGAGAATGGGTTAAAAATATGTTTATACTTATATACTTGAGGAAGACCCTGATCACACAACTAGGAATGCATATGCATGCAACCAGAACTTGTCGAGAGAAGATGAACAAAATTCTTGTATTCATTTCTTAAATGATTAATTGAGGGTAATGGGTCTGACTGATGGCATTGGGAAAGGGAGAGACTTGAAAAATGAGGTCGGCGGTTGGGAGGACTGAACGGATCTTCTCCCTCCCCCTCACCATGAAAACTCCTGCACCAAAGTTGCAGAGAAAATGCAAGCTAACAGATTACACTTGCAGCACCATATGCTCCTGAATGACTAAAAACAGGAGACAAATTCAAGACGTGTAGTTCCATTTCAGCTCGTTAGAAAATCTCTATGCCAATGTAGGGTCCTCAGCTGCCTAGGCTCATGTTCAAGCATTGTGTAGGACTATACATTAGTTAATGTTAGAAGGGATATGATATTCATTATACTGTTTTAAAAGTGGGTATTTGATAGTTTGACTGGCATGGTTTGTGGCATTTAGTGAAGAAAAACTTACTCAAAAAAGAAAAAAGAAAGAAACAGCAGATAAACAACGCGAGGGCCCAACCCCAACAGCATGCTGACAAGTGACAACGCCTGCCTGAATTGGAAAATTATAATTTTATATTCCTTGAGCATGGAAGCCTTGGCTAGTACCGATGAAAATGCTGAAAATTCTTCACACCCATTCTGCTGCTTGCCCCAGGATCTCCTTTTTTTCTTTTTATGGATAGCTAGCTTATGCTTTTTTTTCCTTTTAAAGAAGTTTTGGTTCTACGTTTACTTCTTTAAAAATCCATCCACAGGGATTGACAGCAGGGGATACAGTGCTCTAAGAAGCTGGTTGCCCTGCCTTTCTAAGGTCTCGGACACCCTTTATTATAAAAAAAGATCTCCTGGATTAATGTAAAATTTTTTTACAAAGAATGCAAGCCTGTGATTGTGGTTGTTGTGTGGAATTACTATCTAAACTCCAATGTGATTTCTCCTTAATTAATAGATGCTTGATTCTCTGCAATTAGGGTCTGCTAACACATACGGATTTCAGATGAAAAGGGAGAAGAAGGATGAAAAGGGCAAAAGGGGCCAGGACCCATAAAGGCTCCCCTGGAGCTTGGGGATCCCCAGTCACTAGAATAATGAGAGACTAAGAGCATGGTTCAGTTGCATCAACCAAGGAATGGGGGGGGGGGGACTAGCAATAGATTATTATGGATAAGTACAAAGGAAAATGGGAGATATGGTTAAAAAAATTGGGAATGGATCATAGCTCCATGAGTATTTGACTGCTTGTATTATAAGGGATGGGGAAGGGGAATGTGATTGGAGGAGGAGGAGAAGCAAATGCAATTAGTAGAAGAAATGGCGTGTAGAGGGTACAGCATGCTTGGTCTGGTGAAGATGGGGAAATTGGGAATGGGAAGGCGTGTTGGATTAAATTAACCTGTTTCCTTTGATTGCAACAGCACTGTGGTGGCTGGGGGTGCACATAGGTAAGGCCCGGGGAACAACTCACACCATGCTTTATTCTTATATATACTTTGCTTAAGGTATTAGTTTATTTACTTTTCTATTAGGACAGTGATAACCCTACATCAGATTCCTACTCATTTCCATACACAGCTGATGTGTATAGAAATGTGTAGAAATCTGATGTACAAATATCGTTTTCCTTTCTGTTACAATTTTAGCATCTGGGTAATGCTTCGACCGCTCGCGCTTAGCTATGCTAGCCCTATATGTGCCACGATGATGGAGCTCATGATTAGAGCTGGGAAAAACCGATTCAATCCGACCCGACCCTACTACAAAATAAGGTCAGGTGCGGGTTTGAAAATTTTACCCTATTTAAAATAGGGTCGGGTAGGGTAATTACCCGAATTACTCGCACAACCCGATGTATCTATTATAAAATATTATAATATATATTTAATATTAAATAATTTAATTTTTAAAGATAATTTTATTTATAAATTACCAAAAACCTTATATTAACCTTATCTATATTAAAATTTAATCAAATAAAAGTCAATTTTGACTTTTTAAATACTAGATTAGCAAATAAAAATATGTAGTTTATTTTAAAAAAAAAAAGTAGGGTCAGGTTATTACCCAACCCGACCCAACCGAAATAGGGTTAAGGTCGGCCATTCTCGATCCCCGACCCTATTTAGGTAGGGTAAAGGGCGACCCACCCCGACCCGATTCCCAGCCCTACTCACGATTGGGCCTTATGCTTTCATAGTGGCGCATTGAAGTTTACTTTGGTAATGTGAAAGAAAACTTTGCAGAGGAGAAAAAAATATTGATTAGTAGCTATTAAAGAAAATTATATTTATTAAAAGTGACAAGAGGAAGTAAGACGGTGGTCTTTTAGATGTTGCATGGGCAAGATGTGAAAAGCTGGCCACAACACCAGCTTTGTCAAGAAAGCTGAGTTTAGAGAGCATAATCAGATTCCAAACTTGCAAACGTAGCATGCCTACATGGCAAAACATAAAAGACTAATGGAAAACTTAGGGAGAACTGTGGGACCCATCTATGCTGTGATGGGCCCACGGCACATCCAGACAGGAAATGCAAGAGAATGAAGACTCTGGTGTAGGATTGAAACCAAAAGGGGACAACCTACCCTTCCATGGGGACTCAATTGGCTGGATGTCCACTAAGATTATGTCTTATGGTACATGAAAGTTTAAAGACTATGACCTCAAAGGGCCCCACCACACCACATAGTATCATGTTGCTTCCATGGGGTGGCCCACATTGTTGCTGCTATTGGAAACATGACATTTGTCAAACCTCATTCTCCCCTCCCAATTCATGTGAAGGCCCACTTAAGAGTTGTCCATGGCCATGAACTCTTTTGTAGGGTTCAGTCATCACCCAATGCTTGCTACACATGATACTGCACCTTATCTAAAGAGGAATTGGGATATCTCACAGTGGCGGGGTTGGGTCACTATGGCTTGCTTTTATTGCCAGCGGCTCCTCCAACATTGAGGTATAAATGTTGGAGGACGTTCTAGCCTCCAGCGAGACTAGAACGTCCTAGGACCTCCTTCAACATGGAGCTCTGATACCATGTAAGATAACCAAACTTCCCAAAAGCTCGAGGTGTTAGGAAGCAATAAATATCTTATTTACTTATATTATATTCCAAGACTAACAACGGTAATTTTCTTGGGCGTTCAAAGTTGGGTTTCTGTTTTGGGACACCGATGATGTACGAGGCACCGACGACCAAAAATGCTACACAAACTCCTATATAAAAGGAATGAGAAACAATATTATGCAAATGAGCAAATGCATGTGGAGAATTAGCAAAAAAAAAACATGTGGATAATAAGGGCATGTTGTCTAACAAGCTGATGGAGTCCCACGACTCTATCCTATATTGTACATTAATATCTATGTATGTGGCATGTGTATATGTGTATGATGTGAACTAAATAATACCAGCCAATGGTGGTGTGTGTGTGTATTTGGCTGATAGGTGGTTAATTAGTTATGTAATTAAGGGGCCGTTTGGGGCGTGATTATTACAAAAATATCCAAACTGGATATTGGATATATATTGTAGCATCCATGTGGATTTTTACATCCAGCTGAAATTTCAGCTGGATATAATATCCAGATGCTACAGTGTAGCAAAACATCCCATCTGGATGTTTTGCTTTTAATCACGCCCCAAACGGCCCCTAATTTAGAAGCACCCGATGTTTCTATGTAATCAAAACTTGTAAACCGACCATTTGGGAAGGAGAAATGAATATTACAGAAATCGGTGATTTATCATCTTTCAACCCTTATTCTTCTTCCTTAAATTCTTATATTTCTGTAAATCCATCACAATAGGGAAATCTAAGATGAGAGTCCCTATCACAAGACTAACATTACTACTAAACCACATTAGTGGAGTATTATTAGGCACTCCAAACATGGCCAGGGTCCACCTGTCTTAGCCGTTTGTTCGTTATGGCATGATTCTTCTTGGCGTACATCCTCCATAGTCTTTGACCCACATACGTATACATTACATGATGGGTGTATGGCACCGTGGGTCATGCTATCGTCCGCTGGTGGGCAGGGAGTGGAGCACTGTTGGATATTTGATATGATACACACACACAAAAGCCAACGTGATTCATTCCTGTGACACCCAAATATATTTACACTTGTGTACATATATGGAAGGAAGGGGAAGCCTTGTTGGTTGTAAAGCTTATTGCTTTAGAGGCAGAGAGCGAGAGACACTAGTGTGTGTCTTTGTGGGGGAGGAAGGGAAGAAAGAATGGACAAAGAGAAGGAGATGAAACAGTCAAAGTTCAGGAGGATTTGTGTGTTCTGTGGGAGCAGCCAGGGGAAGAAGAGGAGCTACCAGGATGCTGCTATTGAGCTTGGAGGAGAGATGGTATGGTGGTTTCTTCATGAAGGAGATATATTAGATATATATATATATAGAGAGAGAGAGAGATAGAGAGTATGGGTTGGTTGTTTTTCCTTTGCTTCTAATGCATAGATAATATGTCTAAGCAGTCTCTCATTTGCTTTATTGTTTTTTTTTTCAAATGTTTTGACATGTGTGATATGTTGTTTGTCTAATGGGGTTGGTCTCTTTTAGTCTCTCTGTTCGTCATTTGGTGTGGTGGTGTTCTTCACCTCTTGAGGACTGTTTTCAGATTTTGGTCTCTGATGGAAGGAGTTCTATTTACCTCTTACACAATGTTGGCCTTCTGAAGTTTCTTAAGAACTTTGTCATCAGTCTTCTTCACACATTTTTTTCCATTCAAGTCATTGTTTTCTTCTTTTTTTGGCTCTCCCTTTGAGGAAGACAGTTTTACTGGCATTCTGAAGTTTCTTAATGAACATGTTCTTTGTTGGTTATCTTTGTTTTGAGCTGTTATCCCCATTCCTTCAGGGCCTCCATTGAAACTCATTGCCAAAACAGGGTCATCAAGACACCCATCTAACTTTTTTTTTTTTTAATCTCTTCATCTCCCTCTCTTTGGCTCTGATATAAGAAATCTTCCATTTACATTTTAGCTTCATACCTATTAAAAAACAGTGTGAAAGCAACTCCTTTTTCTTCTATCCTCTGCTTCTCGTCCTTGACATGCTTGCAACATGCTTCTTGTTTTGTTTCTGTCCTCAGACAAGGGACCGACCACTTCCGGGCTTCTTTCAGGGGAACGGTATTTAAGACATGGAATCAGATATAACTGCAGTATTTCGTAACAGTACTGGGCAAAGCCACTGTACACACACCACCACGTTGATTAAGATGGGATCAACAGCTTTCATTCCTTTCTGATTCTCTCTCTTTTCTTGCCCTTGCAGGTGGCAAGGAACATTGATCTGGTGTATGGAGGCGGCAGTATTGGATTGATGGGTCTGGTGTCACAAGCAGTGTATGCTGGCGGCCGCCATGTTATCGGGTGAGCAATCCTCAATCTGATTTCAATGAATTTCTGAGATAAAAAGTCTAGTTTTTCCAACTGGGCAGCAGCTAACTTTTGGTTAATTGGTCGTGCTGATTTTGTCATGTTATTATTCCTCTCCAGAGTCATTCCCAAGACGCTCATGCCTCGAGAGGTATGTCCTCTTCCTTGAACTACTAGTCTCATGGCTTTCTTGCAGCAACATTTTTTTATTGAACAAAAGGAATCAGTACTCTTCCAGTTTGTTCTTCCCTGGAGCTGAAGGTTGAGTACAGGACATCTGCACTCCATTGAATCCCTCTTTCAGCGTTTTATCTTTTGTTTTGCATTTTCTTGCAAATTTTTTTCATAAATGAGTTGCTTTTGTTTGAAAGATCTGTTTAGAACTATCTTTAAGTAAGGTTATTTTTTTTCTGAGTCTAGCCATATCTCAAGGGGCCGTTTGGGGCGTGATAAAAACCAAATATCCACTGTGGATAATCCAATTTCAGGTGGATTTTTTGAAATTATCCACTATCCAGCTGAAACACTTCAGGAGGTGCTTCAGGGGCCGTTTGGGGCGTGATTAAAAGCAAAACATCCAGATGGGATGTTTTGCTACATTGTAGCATCTGGATATTTTATATATCCAGCTAAAACACCTCAAGATGTGTTTCAGCTGGATGTAAAAATCCACATGGATGCTACAGTAAATATCCAGAATCCAGTATGGATGTTTTGCAATAATCACGCCCCAAACGGCCCCTCAATTTCAAAAAATCCACCTAAAAGTGGATTATCCAGTGTGGATATTTGGTTTTTATCACGCCCCAAACGGCCCCTAAATTTTGAGCTACTATCCACTCCTGCCAAGCATGTGCTTTATTTCTTCCATAAACTGATTAGTTCCTTCTTATGTCTTCTAATCTCCTAAAATCATAGTGGAGAATGGATAATATGTTACTATTAGATTATTTTTATTGATAATTCTTCCTTGCCTTTCTACCTAGATAAAGTCATGAACTTTTCTTTACGAAGACTTAGATATTAACAACATGACAAACAATTTGGTTTATTATATCAATAGAACCAATACCAGACCCCTCTGCATCATTTCATCATTGCTTCTCTGCACAACTCCATTTAAAAAATGTTTTCTTGAAGAAAAAGTGGCCGCCATAGAAACGCTCTGTTTCTTGTCTTCCACAGCAAGTTCAGCTTTTTCTTTTTCATATTTTAAGTGACATTCTGGTGTTACTCTTTTGTAGATAACTGGTGAAACTGTGGGGAAGTGAAGGCAGTCGCAGATATGCACCAAAGGAAGGCAGAGATGGGACGGCAGTCAGATGCCTTCATTGCTTTACCTGGTGAGTGTAAATCCTGCATATTTTTAGAATACATTGCCCACTAAAGCACCATAAGGATTCAAGAAAGGAAAAACTAGACTGATAGCTACTCTTAGTATTCTTTAACGTTGCTAAAAGCCACATCTTTTATGAGCTTGAATGTGGCAAGTGCAGTAAGTAGTCCCTTCTGGCTTGAAGAAAGCTTTCAATTTCTCTATTTTTTTGCAAAAACGGAAGGAACAAAGTAAAGAAGACCCATTGTAGCTGCTGCTTCCTTATATCAAAATGGTATTGGTCTCTTTGGAGCCCATACTGATTTTCTGACGAATCTGAGTACTTTTTTTGCTAAATAACTCGTATACTGGTTTTGACCTGTTCTGATCATGAAAAAACAGAGAGTTTTGGCTTGTGCAGACTTCCATCTTGTTAAGTAAATTTTGGATTATTTTCCCCTCCAGTGTTTAGACAAGAACAGAGGGCAGATGTCATATATTGTGAAGTAAAATTCAGGAAAATTAGTAAAATAAGTTTCTAAACTGAAAGTTAAGCATCTCTGCACATTTACTGGAGGCCTAATGATTTTCACTTTTAGGGATAGTTTTGGAGTACTATTTACTCAGTCAATGTCAAATGTTTCCTAATATGGTAATGTATGATTCAAAGTAATTAATACCATATGTGGTCTTCTGTATGTACCTGTGGCCATGTTGTGAAAGCAACTGTTCCATCCCTATGTTATCACCATCTGCTTGAACTTACTGCTCACAAAACCCAAGACCATGATTTAGAGAGCAACCCTTCACAGCCCTACTTCCTTGTCCTTCAACATCTGACACTGAAACTCAGGCCTTGTGATGGAGCCCCAGCTTCTTTTTTGTTCACAACCTTTCCTTCTAGTGTACTCTCGCCTTACTAATTATAGCAAAATATAGTGAAATGAGTATAATGCCTTAGAAGAAGCATTTTATCCGTGAAGTGACCACAGCAGATGACATTAACTTCCTTCTCCTTCCCTTGAAAAAGACACTGCCTATCCCTTCTGTGTCTTTAACCCTTGAGTTATCATTGTCTATGTATACGAGATATTTCAAGGTAAATATAGTCGTAACCACTTTATCAGTCTGCGAATCCCAATAAAATGAACCTCTAGTGCATTGCCGGCTTTGAGGGCGTACGAGTACTGTTCTATTGCTTAAACCTGTATAATCCAGTACTTACCAGTGAAGAAGCCTAAACCCGATTCATAATTCTTAAAAGAAGATGTTCTACCGATTATCTTTACACGCTGCTTTGTTTTTTAATTTGTACGTTGATGAGCTTGTATGTCCTTTTGTACAGGAGGCTATGGTACTCTTGAGGAGTTACTGGAGGTGATAACTTGGGCTCAGTTGGGCATACACGATAAACCTGTAATGACTTGTTTCCTTTTCTTTGTTAACATCTACTATTTTATTAGTGTCTTGCTCTCCCCTTGTTCACACCTACTGTTCGTTTGTACAAATTCCCACCTGCTTGTATTTGCAAGTGGAAGCCATCTTTATTGCTATAAAAAGAACAAAAAAGTTGCAGCCATCTCTGACTGTTAGTTAATGCAGGTTGGATTGTTGAATGTGGATGGTTACTACAATTCTTTGCTGACTTTCATTGACAAAGCTGTGGAAGAAGGATTTATTAGCCCAAATGCACGTCATATCATTGTCTCTGCACCAACAGCAAAGGAACTGGTGAAGAAGTTAGAGGTACCCTTTCTCACTTTCCTTCCATTAAATGATGTAGCATGTAACTGTAAAGTTAATTTTACTATTACTTTTAGCCAAATGTGATTCTGTGGCCTTTTTTGAAGGGCTATAAGTGGCATTACCGTGTGAAAAGTCCAAGATAAATCCTTAGTGAAGCTAATATAAATCTCTACTTCTCTTTGTGGCTCAAAAGCTAATAATAGAAACTAATATCGACGACAGGCAATGACCTGTATATAAACTAACAAGTCATCGTTTTGTTATTGACAGGAGTATGTGCCTCGCCATGAAAGGGTTGCTTCAAAGATAAGCTGGGAGATGGAGCAGCTGGGATACTCCCCAAAGTATAAGATCTCTAGGTAGAGATCTGAGGTAGCTGAGGAGAAAGGTGGTGGCATTTTGGTTGGAAAGAGGATCTAGTAAATCTGATATTGTCCATTGTAATTGGAAGAATTCTGGAGAATTCTTTTTTTGTAAAGTTTCAAGCTAAAGCCTCGCTAATCTTTCACATTTATCTTCTATTGGACATCTGATGTTGTTATTCCACTACTACACTTCTACTCAGCATGCGACATTAATCGGGAAGACAACTAATCAGGAATTCTTGCATGAGTGCCAAAAAAAAAAGATATTTCTAAAACGCCATGGGCTTTGAGGTCTTGGGCTTTCACTTGAATGGTTTCTTTGGCCTCGAAAGAATAGGAAATTTGTTCACGTGGGCTTCAAAGATTTGGTCTAATGAAAAGGGATGTCCCTATAACATATGAACAATTGCCAATTGAACATACTCCCTCCAGTCATATACAGTTTTTCTCAAGTGAATTGAATTTTTAGCGTATTTTACAAAGAGAAAAGTTTAAATGAGATTTGTCTTATGCAGCTTGCATAAGCCTGAGTAATCTCGAGCTGTCAGTTCTTGATTTGACAACAACAAGGTTGGGTGATGATTCATACTTATCTACCCACTAATTAATACTTGACATATGATCAAAATTTGACGGCTTGAGATGACTTGGCTCATGTAAGTTGCAATCAGACTCTTTAAAAAAAATTGTATCTCTTTAAAAGTCACCGAAATGAGTAAGGAAGAGTCTAGATCAAATTAAATTTAGGAAAGAAAATCAAAATAAAACAAAGATCAGGGAAATGTAAATCAGACTCTTTGAAAAAAATTGTCTCATTAAAAGTGACCAAAAGGAGAAGGAAAAGTCTAGATCCAATTAAATTTAGGAAAGAAAAATAAAATAAAACAAAGATTAGGGAACTCTATGACGCCCTTGCAAGGAGAAAAACAAACAAAATTTTGAAATTGTCGGATTTGATTTTACCTCTAAGCTGCAAAATACACTTTTTAAATTCGTCATCCCCACTAGTAGGGGTCTCAAAAAAATTGGTATATCTTCATAGGGATAAAGATAATAAAAAATAAAGAAGGAGGCATGATGAATAAGCGAAAATGGATAAAAAGTTAACGATTTAGGACAACTTCACTGTAAATCATGTCATTTTACATTGTTATTATCACGCCCAGGATCTCACACCTCGATCGGAGTGCGGAAGCCTTCAAAGATATTAACATCTCGAGGGCAAGACAGTGTAAAATGACATGATTTACAGGAACCGATCAGTCGAAAACATAACCAATTACGTCATCACGAAAGGATGTGTAATCGGTCATCCCAAAATTCAGTGTATACAGTATTCAAACATCATCAACAATTATGAAATGAACCTACTTAATCTTTATTACAACAAATAAATTTAACAAGGTCAACGAAATGAAATCCAAGTCAAATGGCACACATCGGCCAAAAATTCACAAAGTTTGAATCAAATAAACTGAAATAACTAGAAAGATCTCTAAAAATCTTCACGACATCATCAACACCTTCCTGCGTCTGCGATGTCCTAATTTAGTTGTCTTACACGCCTACATCAGAGGATGCATAACTACTTCATAGAAATACTCAGTAGGATGTAAAAACCCACTGAAGATAAGACAAATAGTATAAAGAGAAATATAGTAAATGAACAAGTTGATAATCAAGACATCTGGACTGAACTTAAGGTCATTCTACCTAATAGAAAAGGTAAATTTCTGACTTGCAAGTATAGGGAAAGAATAACAAGACTTCGAACATCACACGTGTAAGGAGAAGATAAACAATCATAATACCTCCAGGCATCTAAAGTGTAAAGAGATTCATTTTTTACTCGCTGATTACCAACCATGTTGCTACTTACCAGAATCACCTTAGAGGTTCTCCCTTTAGAACCTGGCCATGCGACTAGGATGCTGACCCCATCAATGCTTACGGACACAATGGGCGAAAATCTTTGAAGAAAGCTCACGTCAAGAAGAGGCTTGAGGGAAGGGTGAACGTGGGAACGAGAAAAGCACAAGCTTTCTAGAACTAGGGTTTTGGCATGAATAGCTCAAACCATCATCTCATGTGTTTATATAGAGTTTAGGATTTATCCTCTTATGTAAATTTTTCCTTCTCATGATCTCTTTTCTCCAATAAGCTTTCTAGAGCAAGGGTTTTGGCATGAATAGCTCAAACCATCATCTCATGTGTTTATATAGAGTTTAGGATGTATCCTCTTATGTAAATCCTTCCTTCTTATGATATCTTTCCTTCAATAGGAATCCTCCAAAATTCTTAGATAGACGTCCACTCCAAATTTGGTTAGGATTTGGTATCATTTTTCCAATAAAATCCTCACAAAATATGCAACTTCCATTTTGAGTTTTGCCGGTGCAATCGATCGCGGCGCTAGGCGATCGATCGCTGCATCCCTTAAGCGCGATCACAGTACTTACGATCAATCGTTTGCAAGGCGATTGATCGCAGTATAAAATTCACATTTTCACAGTGCTTACGATTGATTGTTCACCAAGCGATCGATTGAGGTACAAAATTTGTAACTTCCAGTAAAAATGATCGATCGTCACCTGAGGTGATCGATCGCGTCTACCCTGCTCTCGGTTCTGAAACTGGACCGATCGATCGCGTATCTCTGGCCATCGATCGCGTCAGAAAATTCAATCGATCATATTTTTTTGCTCCGAACTCCAAATTGCGCACCGTCGGTGGCATTGGAATGTTTCCTTCACGTTCTTTAACATCAAATTACGAAACACAACAAAATAATCTAATTAAGCATCAAAACTTCTATTTTAGGTCAATCCCCTAAAATATTAGTTTTAATAAACATACCAATTTTTCGGGTGTTATAGTTATTGTGTGTACGATGACAAAATTTAAAGTTGTCATGTATATAAATATTGATTTTATGGCAAAATTCAAAATGTCATAAATCGCTAATTTTTTATCTATTTTTGTCATTCTTTTTGCGTTTATCTTAATTTTATTTTCATTTTCCATTTCATTAAGATAACCAAAAGATATTGAGACACCATCTAGTGGAATGACTAATTTAAAAAGAGGAGCAACCCACTATGCGATAGATCTATGAGGAAGAAAGAAAGAGAAATAAAGTAGATAGTAACGGCTTTGTCACATACTCCTACTTTATAAATTTATCATCCTCACTAGTAGATGTATTTAAAAAATTTAGGATATTCTCATAGAGATAAAAGAGGGGGGGAAATAAAGAAAAATGTAAAAGAATAGGAAAAAACGAATACAAAATGAACGATTTATGATATTTTAAATTTTGTCTAAAAGCGTATCGTTATATGCATGACTTCACTTCAAATCGTGTCATCGTGCACATGATAAAAATGCAAAATGACATGATTTAAGGTGAAGTTATGTAAATACACGTTTTTAGGCAAAATTCAAAATGTCATAATTGCTCATTTTTTTATCCTTTTTGTCATTTTTTGTGTTTTTCATTATTTATTTTTTTCTTTTTTATCCCTATGAGGTTTTTGAGATACATACTAGTGGGGATAATGAATTTGTAAAGAATACTTTGCAGATCAGCCACAAATACTTCGTGGTTCCACTACTATTTTCTCCTCTCTTTTGATGACAAAAAGTGGGTTGAGCACTAATGGGTGGTCGTTATGAGAATTTCATCATGAGGATGTCGTAACATTTTGACTTGGGGCATGTCTCCAAGCATATACAACTCTTAGTAAGAAAGGTACTTTAATTATTTGGAAAGAACGAGTATCATTTATATGTGATGATATTTCAGCGGAAAGTCAAGGTACTATGGAATTCCTTACTCGTTGAAGTAATATCCATACTACTCTTAAAATCACCAACTCTCGCACCCCATATTTTTGTTTTTAACCCTTGGATTAGAACCTAATTAACCCTGTTCATTAAACTAATTTTTTGCCCTAATCTCCGTAATAAAATACCGCTAATATGGGCAAAATGGTCTATACGACATTACTCCACAATTTCAAGAACTATACCACTTTTATCCCTAGAAAACGAAAACTTCACCGTTTTTCGTTAAGGGCAACATTGTCCAAAAAAAAAAGAAACTCACGCCTCCCGCCACTTCCCGTCCGTTCAACACACGCCTCTTCCCTTTTCCCGTTGCAACCCAAATTCAAAGGAATTCAATGGAGCGGCTCTTCCGTGATCGTCTCCGTCCTCGTCGGCTAAGCCTCCCGCTCCCTCGCCCTCGTTTTCGCCGATTCCTCCCTCCTCCTCTACCCCGCTGCCTTCTCCCCTTCTCCGCCGCCCCCCACAGCCATCGCCCCGACCGCCACCTCCTCCGCCTCCGCCTCCCCACCTCCACATTTTCCCTCTCTTTCTTCTCCCAGTCTCTCGGTTGGCCTCATACCAGATCTCTCCTCTCTCTTCATTTACTGCGTTGCTTCCCTCGCCTGCCCGATTCCTTTGAGACGAGTCATGCGATTCACTCCTCTCTCCTTGGTTCGAAGATTATGTTTTCTGGTGCTCGCTTCCTTCTCATCGGTTTCGATTCCGTCTCGAAAGCTCAGGTAACACTTCCCATCTCCTTCGATTTTCCATTACATTTTCTTCCTCTCTTGGCAATTCGTTTTTTTTGGCAACATGCTATTTATTTATGTATTTATGCCCTTTAAACAATTTAGTATCGCTCGGAGATTGTCAATGCTGGGGGTGTTGATGTTGACCGCTACGACGATAGCTGCACTCACGTAATTGTTCACGATCGTGTCTATGTTAGTACTCTATTATCTCCCTTCAACCCCCTCCGTCTAGAATTAATGAATACATTTGGTGTTTGGAAATGAACTAAAAACATTTCCCAAAAAAATGTATAAATTAATTCCGGACTGAGGATGTTTTATTATGATTACTTCTTCCGTGCTGTTTCTTTGTACCTTATCTCATAAATTCGGTGTTAAATTAAAAAGTTGTTTACTTCCACTCTCGTGCAGGATGATCCTGTGTGTGTAGCTTCTCGTCATGATGGTAAAACGCTTGTAACATCATTATGGGTCGAGGATAGTCTGGAACTTGGAAAACTTGCTGATGTTAGTCGGGTCAGTGCTTCAGAACTTTGATCCTATTCTTCTGATGTTTTTTAACGACATGCTTTAGAAGAAGATGTGCTGCTTTTTAACCACTTTGTATCGTGTAATGGTACTCATGGCTGCCATTCAATCTACCCCGAAATCATTAATCCCGACTTGTCAAGACAGGGCGCAATACATTTTCTGGTTATCATTCAATTCATTGAGGAACGGATTATTGTTGTGTGCATTGGACATTTCCGCTTGGAAGCGGTTATTTTTCTAAAGATGGAATCTGTAGACTGAATTATTGTTGTCTACCAAATGGAACTGATGATACTCGCATCAAGTTCTCATGATCAACTATATGATTTTTGCAGGTTTTGTATCAACCGGTTAAAGATTTGAAAGGAATTTTGGGTTCTGACTCAATGTGCATTTGCTTGACAGGATATCAAAAGCCACAGCGAGATGATATTATGGTAATTTACTCATGTGGTGGCAAATTCTTATACTCCTTCCCTTCCATGTTAATAGTCTCATTTGTTTTTTCAAAGCGAAATAAGAAACTGAAGAACCTTTTGTGTTGTGTACTGTTGTTCACATGAGGGCTCTCTATCAGGGTTGGCAGCTTTTGATGCTGCATGGTGCTCTTACCTATATTGCTTTGTCGCATGGAAGGTTAAGGATGCTAGATCCCTTGATGATGATTTGGTGAGAGCTGCTTGCCAACTCGAGCTTTCTATGATGCAGAAGTGCAAAATTACACAAACAGGGAATAGCAGCAGTATTTCTTGCGACTTGAAAGCAATCCAAAAACAAGTACTTTTTAAAATTTTCTTGTTCTTTCTGCAGTTTTCGCATATTTTTTGGAGGGCCAAGATGGTGACTAGGGGCTATGAACTATTGTCAATTTGACATTAAATTGTCAAATTCTCATTTAACAAGGATGGTTGAAGTTTTTAGCTAGTGGCTTCAGAAATTTGTAGTCAACCTGCAATTAGTCTGTTTAATTTATTGGCTTCACATGTGCCACAACTATATGTTGTAAGATAACCAAGTTAGACTAGAACCCAGGACCTTCCATTGCGTGGAGCTCTGATACCATGTAAGATAACCAAGTTTCCCAAAAGCTCAAGCTTTTAGGAAAGGGAAATCTTTATTCATTTATTGTATATTCTAACATATGTAACTTTGATGGTAATTCTCAGCTGTTACATCATGCTTTAGTGGGATGTGCAAATTCCTTTTTGAATTGCCTGGTTGTGTTATTCTTCTTAATTTAGATGGATGGATTCTCATCTTGCTAACCATTTATACGGCCAACAATTTCTTATTTAGTTTATATGGACACTGACAAATGCTTCAACTTTCCATATAAGGTGCTGGAAGATCAGATGCTTTTGCAAGAGAAAGTAGAACATCTGGGTGGCAATGCTGGTATTGAACGAATGGAATCTGCACTTTTGGACACAAGGTCCAAATTCTTTGAGGCACTGGAGAATGGGTCCCCAGAGATGACACCACCGGCCCACATCTTGTCTTTGACACCAACTTCTGCCAATGAACATATATCAGACAAAAGAAATCTAGCTCAAGGAGGTGAAAGATCAAGTCGAGTAGTGCGTTCACTATTTCAGGGGAGCTCTTCTAATGGCAGAACTGATTTAAGGGTGTCTTTTGGGGAAGAAATTGCAGTCGGCCAAATAAGTTCTCACACAAGCGAGAAATTAAGTTCTGAGAATGTCCTCCTTGTAAATGAGATTGTTCATGAAGGCCATCTCGCATTTCCTGAAAACTTAAACGGCAAGAATGAAGCTCACAGTGCAATTAAGGTTAGTTGATGTTTATTTGAGCGGAGTAATTATGAGTGTGTAATGTGACTGATACTAAAGCAAAATATTTCATAGTTTATGCTCAATATCCTGATTGGATAACCTTTATATCTAGCTGCCTGCTGAAAGAGCAAATTGTTTATGTGTTTCTTCTATGATAGTAGGGTTGATATATTTAGTATATTTGTTGCACTTGATGTATTATGAGCTATGATGGGTCAATGCAAATGCTATTGAAGTAAAATTTGATTGAGATGGTATATAGCGGCATGTACTATATACGTATATACTATATGATTGAGTTTGACATTCTCTGTATTTGACATTTAATATAAACAGGCGAAAATCAAAGAGACCATCGAGAAAGCATAATGGAATTGCATTGCAGACTCTATAAACCAAAGGGAACAACTTGATTATGGGCGGATAGTACAACTTGTGGGGGAGGTGAGGGATGAGCTGTGTGAGTTGGCTTCTCAGAGTTGGAAAGAAGAGATTGTTGGAGCAATTGACACTGTTATCCTCTCTCAGGTACACAACTACAGAAAAATTGGATTCTTTTTCAGTATAAAAAGATATGTGAATTTTAATATCTGAATGCAATGGGCATTCTGTGTATGCCGTTGAATGGAACTACACCTCAATTAGGAAGGGATTCCGGGATTATGAAGTTCTAACGGGATCTGCCTTTGCTTGGCTTGTGTCCTTGGAAGATAGCTGTCTTTTAAAACATCTTGCTTTCACCACTCTGAATTATTTTCCATAACAATTTTTTTATGTATACATAAGTTTCTGGCCTTAATTAATGTGGTTAACTATGTGTGACACATTTATGTCTCTGTTTGTTCGCAACTATTTAGTTTCTTAAATCAGGAACCTAAGACCCAGCTTACTTTAGAGGGATCATGGAATTTGCCTTCTCCTGCAAAAGCTTTTGAGATGGAGAGAACTCATGGCAACCTACTTAAGGAGTTATCTGATATAGCACAATCCAGTAACAAATTGGAATCTTCTTCTTTGCTAAGTGCAGTGATCAAGGGTCTGCGTTTTGTTTTGGAAGAGATTCAGGTTTGTAATTTATGAATTTATTATCTTGAGACTCAGGTTGTCCTTGTTGAAGTTTTTATAAATTTTATCTTCTCATTTGTAGACACTTAAGTGGGAGGTGAGTCATGCACGTATAGAGATTATGGGATCATTGATCAACGATGCAGCTGGGTTTGAGTATCTCCAGAAAGCTTTTGCCGATTGCCATGGACTGCCTTCAAATGCTGCAAACTCTTTACCAGTCACAGTATAGTGGATTAGATCCTTGGAAAACCACATGGAGCAGGAATGGCGTGAATACATGGATTCATTCTCAACATTGAAGACAAATCAAGGTTCTTTACACTCCACCTCCCCTCAGAAGTGGAAGAGTACCCTTAAAACGTGTCTTAGATTCTTCGGAAGTTATGCAACCAGGTTTGTATGGTCAATTTCTATGTGAAAATCAGCCACGATTTGTTGATCTTGGTGTTTTGTGGACTGGTTGGGACAAAAACTTTTGATTTAACTTTTACATGCAATGAATATAGCATATGCAATAGTGATATGCGGTTATTTCTGGTACAGAACTAGATTACCCACGTTGCAGCGGAGAAAGAATTGATGTATTGGTGAGGTTGGGTCTGTTAAAGTTGGCATGTGAAATAGAAGGTTTTACACAGGAAAAGGTTCCTGAGACGCTCACCCTCAACCTTGCAAGGTTAAGAGGTGTTCAAAGCCTATTCCAAAAGATTATTGTTGCCTATACAAGGTGATTACAATGTCTTTACTATTGATTGCTTATTGTTTGTCAAGACGGGACAATGAAAGTGTATTAAGCAACCAAAAATAAAGTTAAACAAGTTCGAACTTTCTAATATTTTTCTTCCAAATTCGATCGACCTCATGTTCTGAATTGACTTTCTGGTGTGATGACCTCCAGTATGTTAATTCTTCGGCAAATCCTTCTCACTGAAAACATGATTCAGCCCTCGGATGTGGAGAAAACAGTAGTTGTAAAGTTGCTTGAGCCATTTGATAGCTCACCAGATGTGGGCATTGTTGAAATCACTGAGACAGTAAGCAGTCTGCTATCCTTAGACCCTGATGGTGGAAACACTAGCAACACCAAAGAAAGAAAAGAAATGATGGCTAGCATGCTGCTTAAGAGTCTGCGAGCTGAAGATGCTGTTTTCTCGAAGGTCAACCAGGCTATATACTTGGCAGCACGTGGAGTCGTGCTTGGTGGATGCGACTATGGTCGAGAGTTGGCTGAGAGAGCATTAATGCGAGTTGGAGCCAGTGTCCTAACGGAGAGAGTGGTAATGGCTGCGAAGGTGCTCATCAGGTTGGCCATGGTCACAGGCCAGGTTCACAAGCAGTGGTATGCAGTTCTGATGGAAACAGTCTGAAACCGCATGCAAGATCTCTCCCTCATTTCTTTGTACATAAGCTTCATCCTAATGCTTCTAGAAGTATAAAAATGCTCAACTATTTATTTTAGGTTTTTTTGTGGAACTTGCTAGGGACAGTTGTAAAATAAATTATCGGGGCTTTGTGTAAATGGATGATGTGAATATGAACAATAAAGATTCAATGAAATTGGTATCATTTTCGATTAATCTTGCCTCCCACTGTTTATGAGCAGAATTTTCTATCCACAAGTGCCTTTTCGTTTTTTCATAGGGAAATAATATTATCATATCAAGCGCAAAGGTCAAGAGGAAAAACAGAGAATACAACTTACCTCAATCCCAGTGCAAAAACAAAATTAGAAACAAAGAATTTAATGAGAATTTGACAATTTAATGTAAAGGAGAGAAAAATTGAAGTATTTGAGTAAAGGAAAAAAACAGCTTGTTAGAAGAGGCAGTGACAGGGTAAGAGGGGTCGGCAGCGGCGGCAGCTTCCACAAAGGATTTGGAGCGGTAAAACCATAAGCTGAAAACTGCAAGAGGCAGAGGATGGTGTCAAGCTTTGATTATGAGAAGCCAAGGCTGTTTCCAATCCCACCTGAAAAGATTATTCTAGATAGATTACTCAGAAGATAATATTAGACATTAAAATTGGTCTCAAGGAGCTGGAAAATTGTAGTCATGAGTCCTGAAATTTTTGGCTGCAGAAAGAGTTTGGTATTGCATATGCATGGCTTCATGTGCTCACTAAATTTAGATGATATGTTTCTTCGTAACCTTCTTTTCATATTATACTATCTGGCTCTTCGTGAGGTTTTTGGCATAAAACATTTACTTATACATACCTTGCAAAGCTCAAAACATTTTTACATATTTCAGGTTACCAATAACTAATGATTTATAACACTGTGCTTCGTATTATTGCATCATAAGCTAATCATCGTAAGTACATAATCAAAATGTTGCACGTGCTTTCCAACTAGAAGAAAAAAAAAAACTCCAAACATGGGCTGATCTATCGGCCTCTAGGGCAAATCCAGCCACCTAATGGTGAATCTATAATCTTCCAAATGCAGCTTAGGTTATGTTGGACGTGGAAACCACATGGGCTGCTGTCCGACGAACTTCCGCAGCGCCTAGCCGTTACCTGAGGCCCGCCTTCATCCTGATTTCGTGGCCCGCACGTACCCTTCCCATCCCACCCCTGTCTGATCCAAATACTACCAAAATACCTAACTCTTCCAAAAACAACTTCCCATTACTGGCATGGGTATTTTAGTCAACTAAAAATACGATCGGGAAAGTTCGGCCATATCATATCAAGGGCCCAGGCCCAAACCCCGCGAATCTCAATCCTCGGCTTTGTGTCGATTTCTGCAGCGGCGATTCCTAAATCGCAGCCCCTGTGATCTGCAATCATCTTTCTTTTTGAATTCAGCTTTCAATTGAATCACAATTCCCTGCTTTGATTCTGTGAACAAGCTCAGGTTTCGCCGATGGTATGGTTTATTCCTCCATATTCTTCTGTTTTTAGGAATTCCTGTGCGAATTTTATAATCTATACGGTATATGATTTTCCAGTTAAAAATTGGGACTATGTTGAATGGAACGAGTCTTGTTTTGCGATATTATCGTGTATTTGTTCGTTCCTTGGCATTGTTTTGTTGTTGATTACTCCCTCCATCCTGTTTTAGATGCTTCATCTGAAAAAAATGTTGATCTTTATTGGATGGTGGAAACCGAAATTAATGGGGGAAGAAGAGGTTCAAAATTCACTTCAATTCACCATATGGAGCATCTAAAACGGGACTGTCCTCTTTTCCGGATGGAGCTTCTAACACAGGAGGGAGTACTTATTACTTGCATATAACGAAGTTGGAAAATTAGGAAATTATTTTGGATATTATTGAATCTCATTGATTACAGTATCTCTTCTTGCGGAAGAAATATGGGGTCTGTTTAATTAAGCATTTTGTTGTGAGAATAATGCAATTATGTGGTAATTTGATTTTTTATGAGGTTATTCCTGCAATCTCATTAATTACCACGATTCAAGAGCCCACCTACGATCTACATTCTCGGCCATTTTCAGGAAAAAATGTAATTGTAGCTACAATCAGACTTCTCATAGGTTCTGGATTAATTTTTTTCTCTCTAACCGAACATAATATCTTATTAGAATCCAGATTGTCCTTAGAATTTCTGACATGGAATAGAAATGACAAACAGACAGGGTTATAGGATTGTGGGCCAAAATCCTGGCAGGATCTTTTTTTCTAGAATTTTCTATCAGAAAGGCCCATAATTATAATCAAGAGGCTCCTTTTCTCAACAATTTGATTTGGAGGGCAGGGATCTTATACGTCCACTCTAGCCTTTTATTTTTTGGATAATTCACTCTAGCCTGTTTTCTTGTGGGATAGTGCATTAAAAATTATCATACATCAAAAGAGAAGTCGCGCACAGTTTGCTGTTTGTGTAAAGTCAAATCTTTTTAAGTTATGGCTGTTTAATTGATACCTTTATGTTTCTTCTGTTTGTTGATGCAGGCTGCAAAGCTCATTGCCAACTTGATTATAATGGGTTCTGGCATAATGGCACGAGCTTTTGTACAAGCATACCGCCAAGCACTGGCAAGTAAGTTTTATAGATCCGTCTAGATTGCTTTTGATACATTTCCATACCTTCTTTGTAATTGATTTGCATCTTACTTACAGCTAATTCTAGTGGGTCTTTCTTAAAAAATTTGAGATTCCCCCTTAATTTTTGGCTTGAATTCTTTTGATCGTGTTCTTGGTCCACATTGACTCATGAAGGAAACCATCCTCGATCCTCGATCCTACATCCATTTTCGTTTTAACTGCAAATGATGGTCCATCGCTTTCAGATTACCATTTCTGGGTTTTCTTATGATTTCTACTTGTAATTGTGTTTTTATACTACAATTAAGTCATATTTCTTATGTTATTTTTGCGCATGAACATGTAGTCAATAGCATTTTTGCTATTGCTTGTTTTTACATATCACCTACCCCAGTGTGCGCAATGTGTTTTTTCAGATGCGTCAAAAAATGGTGTTGCTCAAGAAACACTACAGAATGCAGTTCATAGGGCAACCAGAGGCATGACTGAGCAGGAAGCCAGACAAATATTAGGTGTCACTGACCAATCAACTTGGGAAGAAATTTTGAAGGTATTTTATTTTTAACTTTTTGTTAGATATCTATCATTTGGGCATAACTGTTACATCTTCTTGAACTTTGGATTTCTAATTCATTATTAGAACCAGGAGTTGCAGTTGACTTCATAGTGGAAGATTATAACTGTTTGTTGATTCTTGCAATTATGTTCCTCTGGGAATGTCTTTATATGTTAATCACGTTTGCACTGGTCAAGGAGAGCTGTTTTTGTTTCTTTAAATTTGGGCCCCCCTAATGATGTAAGCTTTTAGGAGACTTCCTTTTTCAATATGTGTGGATATGTACACTTATCTGTGTGTGATTCTTTCCAGTTTCATCTGTCCTATAGACAGCAAAAAGCAAGGCTTGTTAAGTAGAATAGTAGAATAATATCTAGATTAGCTTGATGGCCTTATTTTCAAAACGTCCGTGGAGGTGGATGAGGCTTTCTATCCTTATTTTCTCATTTCTTTTCTCCAACATTTTTTGTAGGGCTAGTAGCCTGCAAACTTGTGCACACTACCTTCCCTGCACGTGACAGTGTATCTGAATTAGTAGTATTTGCCTCCAGAAAGTGGACTAAGAGGTAGATGAGGCTTTCTGTCCTTATTATCTCATTTCTTTTCTCCAACATTTTTTGTAGGGCTAGTAGCCTGCAAACTTGTGCACACTACCTTCCCTGCACGTGACAGTGTATCTGAATTAGTAGTATTTGCCTCCAGAAAGTGGACTAAGAGGTAGATGAGGCTTTCTATCCTTATTATCTCATTTCTTTTCTCCAACATTTTTTGTAGGGCTAGTAGCCTGCAAACTTGTGCACACTACCTCCCCTGCACGTGACAGTGTATCTGAATTAGTAGTATTTGCCTCCAGAAAGTGGACAAAAGAGGGTAGATGCGTCTAGGAGCAGGGAAAAATCGAAGATGATAGTGGATGAGGGTGGAACTGATTTTTTAGTTGAATGTTGAAACTACTCTATTTCACATGGTGCAAGGAATGGAGCATTTGTATTATTGGGGCCAAACCTTGTGATTTACTTTGAAGATTCCCTTGGTTCCCCACACATTATGTTGTGACCTTTTGGGATTGTAGTTACATATGTAAAGACTTTTTTTGCTTTCCATTTCACAATGAACTTTTTTCCTTTCTTGCTTGATCATTCTAACCACAAAAACTGCAGCTGAATGTTATTTTCTGATGAGAAGTAATTTGACAATGCATAAATTAGCAGCAAAAGGATATAACAAACAAATATTTGGGGCTTTTATATGCAAGGATTTAATCTCAGATCCTGGTCTTGGTCTTGTCTTGGTCAATCAATGAGAGGAGAGAATAGAGAATTCTTGGAGAGGTTTTTGAAGGGATCAGGGAGGAGAGACTGGTAATTGGAAAAAGTGTATGTATCTTTACCAACTAAAAACACTGATTAACATAGAATTGGGGAAGTCTACCTACTAATACACTAATATTAGCTTAATATTAATTGAAAACAAACATTATCAAGGTAATAGTTGCATCTACTTCGTATTCTTCTTCTTCTTATCATCCTTTGGATGAAATTCTCTATGCGATCTCTTTGAGAACGGGTAATGTTATACTATAAAAGATTGAACTCAGACAAATGTCAACCTAGAAAGGTGAAAAATCATACTTTTCATGTTCAAATGTTGGTCTTCTTCTTCCTTTTGTCTCTCCCAGCTATCTTTGAGCTTAGGGAGAATTTACAGTACAAAAGACATACCTTGTGAGATCTTGAGGAATAATTAAGATTGTGTTTACTTATCCAACTAAAGAGCTCTTATTTAACTAAAGAGTTGATGAGGATTGTTAATAGAATCAAGACAGTGTGAAGGACCAAAGATCTTGAGTCTAAATTCTTTAGCAATTGACTAACAGCTTTCGCAAACTGTAAGAAGAGGAGTGTGTTGCAACATGGACACATGCAATGCCTCAAAATAAGACCGCAATGCTAATAAAAATTGCATGAGTTGTTGCCTCTCTCTATACGCATAAAGATCAGAATTAGTGGATAATTTGCCAGGTTCCATAAGGGCCAGCTTATCCCAAAGAATAGTCATCTCAACATGAAAATCCTAGATAAAATGATCTCCCTAAGAAGAAAAATAGATTACCATCTCTAATTAAATCCTACTGAATCACCGTTGCTGGTCTTTGTCTACATCACAATGAGTGGGAACCCCGTGACTCCTACTGAACCCACCTGGATGATTGGTTTTCATTTGGATTCTTGTGGCAGAATTTGAGAAAGATCTACTTGCCATTAGTGCTCGTTTGAATGGGACAAAGTATTCCTATTGGTGTTATGTTTATGTCCACTTTTCCAAAAGGCAGGAGTCTCTAGAAGTGCATTACTTGCAAGGCTTCTAAGCCTAATCAAGGCTAATCAACATGCTGATGTTAAACCGGAAGACTTGGAGGAGTTGGAGGCACAACAAGATATTGACTTGGATTTATAATTTTGTAGATCTACTCTATGGAGAGAAATGAGATATTAAGATAGCCAAGCAGTTTCGGGATTATCTCGCAAAGTTGTTTGTCCAGCCTAATCATGCCTATTGTTATCCGTTAGAGATGAAAAGCCATTTTGCTTTTCAGGGAGATTGTTCTATCCAAGTTGAACCTGACAAATTTTTTTTGACAAATTATCTATTTATCCTTATCTTTACACTTATAGAGAGGCAACAACTTATACAATATTTGTAAGGTTTGTGGTCTGAATTTGAGGCAGTGCGTGTGTCCATGTTGCAACACACTCCTCTTCCTACAATTGGGGAAGCTGTTAGTCAATTGATTACTGAAGAAATTAGATTGAAGATCTCTAGACTTTCAACTGTCTCTCCCACTGTCTTGACCAATTCTTTTGCTCCTCTTCAGGTTTCTGGTAAGCCAAAGGCAAAATAAATGCAAGCATACAATCAAATACTCTGCTAGGAAGGATGAGATCTGGTGTCTCCTAATTAGGGGGAAAAGGGAAGAAGAGATTAGGTATGGAAGATATATGAGAGAGGATTTGTACTTGCCAATGATTATTTATTAGGAGAAACAAAAGAAAAGTAGGGAGAACATGAATTTATATTTCCTTTTGAGGTGGGAGGGGTGTGGGTCTTACAGGTTTTAGGCTCAGCCTCCTCAAAGCATAGTTGAAACCAAAGGAAACATATCAGACTATTTGGCTTTTTCTGAGAAATGTCTAGCTTAAATCGCACAGTTTGAACATTTTGGGGGTTAGGAGGGGTGCCCAATGGCTGAAAGTTAAGTTATTTGCTCTGTTTACTCCCTCCTGTTACTTTTAATTGAGATCGTCACTTAAATGGTCATTTTTCTTGAAATGTGGGGCCTACAGCAAGAACTCTTGGCGGGAGCGAAGGTAGAGCGGAGAAGGAAGGGCTTTGGGTGCCGGAAGTAGGAGGGAGAGGCAGGGCTATGGATGCGAACCTCCAAGCCCGAGCAGAGAATGCAACTTTGGTCACAATGAACAGTATCATCTAATTTTGGTACAACTATTTTGCTAATTGTCTCGATTAAAAGTGACCAGAGGGAGTATTAACTATTAACGTTACTTACAAAAAAAAATTTATTAACGTTGCAATTTTAAGCATTAAAGAACTTGTTTATAACCTTCCATCTATCTTGGTGCGTTTGTTGTATTTTGATTGGAATGAGGAAGAGTGACCCACATTAAAAGGGCAACATAGACAAGTGTTAAGAGGCTTTAGGGTGAAAGTTTAGGAGTTGGCTACCTCAAAAAGTGGATTGCACTAGTAAAAAGGAGGTCTACTTAGCTATAGTATTGGATGAATGGAGAGGAGCTTATAGTAAGTGTGCTTTGAGTAGGCACAATGGTGTTCGCTGCAGAGCATGTTGAACTTTATAATTCCAATGGTTGAGGAGTTGGTGTTGTTCATTCAAGGGACTTTTTGTATAGTGGATGAATTTTTAAAAGTTTCCCCTATGAAAAAAAAACTTTGTCAAAGTTGTCGATTGACAAGATCCATTGGACACGGGCAAAGTTGAACAGGTGATAACTGGCCTAAATCATTGTTTCCTGAGCAGGTTTTGTTCCTTTAGATTTCTTGTTCCCTTTTCAGCCTCCAATCAACTCCGCCATTGTGTCTCACAATGCCCGGTCCCAAGTCTGGGAAAAGGAGGAGGGTTAGCATCAGGTTGACAGCCGGCTGTAAAAACTCCATCAATCTCTATGGATCTTAGTTAACAAAAAAAGATTTGACTTTACTATCTCTTACAAAAGAGGTAGTCCAAAACATGCCTGAATGGAGGAGTAAGATCCGTGTCGCTGACCTCAAATAGTTGGGAAAAGGCGCTACGTGATTATGATTATGATTATGATTTTCAGCCTCCAATCACCTATGCTGAATACTTTTTCTCAGGGAAAAGAGAGAGAGTGGTCAAATTTAATTACATTTGAGGGATAACAATGGACTGAGTTGTTAAGTCACATCAAGAGTATTGAGTTAAATCATTTTGATATAAATGCTAATTGTGTTCTTGCAGTAAGATTCACAGGTTGCTGAGCTCTGGACTCTTGTTTTTATGCAGTTAAACATTGTGATCCTTCCATGCATGAATCTGAGTTGAATTTTCATGGTTAAGTTAAAGTGAATTATTTCCTAACGTGTTTGAAACATAAATTTTGCAGAAATATGATACACTTTTCGAGAGGAATGCAAAGAGTGGGAGTTTCTACCTCCAGTCTAAGGTACACAGGGCTAAAGAATGTTTAGAAGCTATTCACCAAGATAAAGGTCAAGGGGCAGGTTGAGAAGATACTGGTGATAAGGTAGTGAAAGGATAAATGTAAATTTGCTCTGTGCTCTTTTTTCATTGTATTTAATTTATAGAGAAAATAAGTGGCCATATTGGTGACCAAAAACCAACTCAAATTTGTACATTCTGGATTGGTTTTTTGGCAGTTGATATTCAATACATGGGTTGTATTGTGAGTTGTGTAGAATATAGCAGCAATATATGTGTGCTTTGGCCGTAAATAGGAAGAATAAACAGGGTAATGTATAAACACTACGTAAGGTGCTGGAGGTATGTTGCCATCAAACGCCTAGCAGAAGATCAGTATAGACTGGAAGTATAGTTGTATTATAATTTATACTGTATCCCACTTTAATAGTCCCATTTGTGTTTTCAAAATAAACCATCTATCCCATTTGGTTCTCCAAAATTAACTAAATCAGTTCAATTTATAAAAGCAAATTCGTGGAACAGAGGGAGTATGCCAGAATGAGAGTATGTTGCTAAGCTTTTCCTACTGTTAATGGCTTGCGACATGGCAGTTGCAAGATTTGAAGGTTAATAAGGTGCTTGGTGGGGCACAAAATCGTTGTCGAGCCAGTTTGCCGTACTCTCGTTCATTTGAACAATATTTAATACTTGTAACTGTTTTGCGATTATTGTTCTGATGCTATGCTTTTGCTGATGCAAATTCCTGAAGTTCATAGAACTGTTTGCATTTGTACTTTAACATGCCAAGACACGAGGCTATTCCATGGGAATGTTGTATTTCAACACTTCATACGGAATTACAGTTTGCCAGATTTGATGCTTCTTTTATGAATAACTGTCCTTAAATAGGTGAGTTCCCTTTTTTGTACGTCTTAAAATAATGGGGCATTTAAGTTTATTTCTCAGCCACAGAGGACTTTTCCCACTTGTGGGATCGATGTTGTTTCAAATATTCAAAACTTCAAACGCTGCACCTATTTTTTTGGGCGGAGGGATTACACTCAGAAAATAGAGTGGTATTTTGAGCCAGGACTGGCGTTTGGTCGAGGAACTGTTTCCTGCTTCTTGAAAGTATAAGAGAGACGAAATTACAAGAGAAGAAAATGCAATGAGAAGTGTCAACTCGTCCAATGAAGACGATGCTTGTGGCTGAAGAGAGCTTCCCCAATCGGATTTTCAATTTGCCCTCTGATTCTGTTAACATTCATGTATAAATGAAAAAACTATAATTAACCTATTTCCCACCAGCAAAAAAAAATACAACTAACCTTATGACCGATGATTAAATGGGAGGGCCCGTTATTGGATGAAGATGATAATAACGATTAAAGAAGCTCAAAATGATAACTGAACTGTAAGAAACATGTCCGTGAATATTTATAGTTTGATTTGATTATGGGTGGGTTGTATCGAGTATATGGAAGAAATTAAAAGTTGAAGACCTTTTCAAGTTCCAACTTTTACTCGCAAAGTGTAGCTCTAAATAGAGGCACCGGCAATTTATCTGGGCTCGGCACAAAGCAAAAAAATGGGCTTGGGCTTGGGCTTGGGCTTGGCTCACACCACTTTTCACCTGCATAATGTAAAACAATGAAATACTTCCAAGGACTATTATGCATAAACTTAAAATAATTTCAACTTGAGAATGTTTTGGCAACTGAAATACTTTTTGAATGTCCTATTTGATATCTTGAGTCTTGACAGCCTAGTGATTGGACCTATGTATCTTATCTTATATTAAAAAACATTTGTCACGCAGGCTCTTGCATAAAAGAATATGCATGCACCCCTGTTTTTCTGTATCATCAGTCCTCATTTTGGCACGGGAAAATCATTGTCGATGCAGGTTTATTGACTGTCAATACATTTCAATATTCCATCTTGATATAAGCAGATAAATCAAAAAGAAAATGATGATTAATTTGCCTGATTGGCAATTAATGTAGTAGGATTTTGCTATGGAAAAAGGCCCTCCCAACACCCCTCTCTCGCTCTCATCAGTGGCCAACAGATAAGAGTCCAACCTTGCAACTTGTTGTCGCATTAAACATGATTTGCTGTTATTTGTAAGTGAACTAAGTTTCCCGAAAGCTCGAGCTATCAGGAAACGGGAATCTTTTTCTCAAGGATTCCAGGTGTACGAGCTTTTTACATATGACCTGGCGCCAACTTTCAGTTTCTCATATCACCCGGAATCTTTTTCTTTCTTCCATATGAATCGGAAAGTACCCAAAATACCCTTAGGTTTAGGTATAAGCACCCACACTCTTCATTTTTCCATATTACCAGGAATCTGAGGAGGTACCCAGAGAAACTCGTGTTCAATCGGAGAAAAGGTGTTCCGTCCGGCATCTCCGCCCATATCATCGCCGGCGCCGGCGCCGTCCAAATCGGAAAAGGTAATTTTCGCGCCAAAAAGCGAGAAACCGAACGGGATTAAAGGATTTTGATGTAAGAGCAGTGGGGAAGCCCTCCAAACTACAAAAATTATGATCTACATGTAAAGAAACACATATAAAGATCACCCATTGGTGTTGGACTGCTCCTGGACATAAAATAAGAGGATAAAAATATGCAAAAACGTGAAATACTCTTCGGCGAGTAACAAGTTCAATTTATATATCTTTCTGTGATCCTAATGAAGGGGAAGAGGAGGAAAAATAAGGAAGAACACAATAAAATGGGCAAAAACGGATGAAAAATGAGCGAGTTATCAAATTTTGAAAATTCCTATTTTATCGTGTCGTCGAAAACACGAAAAATATCCAACTTGCAGTATAGTCGTGTCGTCGTGTACACGACTATACTGCAAGTCGTGTCGTTCAAAACATGTTTTTACTGAAAATTTTAAAATGTCATAACTCACTCATTTTTTATCTGTTTTTGCCTATTTTTTTTGCGTTCTTCCTTATTTTTCCTCCTCTTCCACGTAATGAAGATATATTAGAATGAAAGAAGAAGAAAAAGGAATAAGAAAGAAAAAAATGGAAGCTTTCCAGCGAAGAGCTTCCACTTTATTCTTTATTCTTATTTTTTCTTCTTCTTTTATTCTAATATATCTTCATGAGGTGGAAGAGGATGAAAAATAAGGAAGAACGCAAAAAAAATGGGCAAAAACGGATAAAAAATGAGTGAGTTATGACATTTTAAAAATTCCAGTAAAAACGTGTTTTGAAAGACACGACTTGCAGTATAGTCGTGTCCGCGACGACACGACTATACTGCAAGTCGTGTCGTTCAAAACACGTTTTTACTGAAATTTTCAAAATGGCCAAAAACAGATAAAAATGAGCGAGTTATGAAATTTTGAAAATTTCAAAAAAATCACGTTGCATATGACACGACTCAGGCTCAAGTCGTGTTGTCGAATACACGACTTGAGCATGAGTCGTGTCATATGCAACGCGATTTTTCTGAAATTTTCAAAATGTCATAACTCGCTCATTTTTTATCCGTTTTCGTCCATTTTTTTTTGCGTTCTTCTTTATTTTTCCTCCTCTTCCACATCATGAAGATATATTAAGCTGAGAAATAAAGAAAAAATTAGAAGAAATAAGAAAGTGGAAGCTCTTCGCCGCAAAGCTTCTACTTTCTTCTTTTTTCTTCTTTTTCTTCATTTCTTAGCTTAATATATCTATATGAGGTGGAAGAGGAGGAAAAATAAAGAAGAACAAAAAAAAAATGGGCAAAAACAGATAAAAAATGAGCGAGTTATGACATTTTGAAAATTTCAAAAAAATCGCGTTGCATATGACACGACTCAGGCTCAAGTCGTGTTGTCGAATACACGACTTGAGCCTGAGTCGTGTCATATGCAACGCGATTTTTCTGAAATTTTCAAAATGTCATAACTCGCTCATTTTTTATCCGTTTTTGCCCATTTTTTTTGCGTTCTTCCTTATTTTTCTTCCTCTTCCACCTCATTAGGATCACAGAAAGATATATAAACTGAACTCGTCGCTCGCCGACGTGTATTTCACATTTTAGCCGATTTTTATTCTTTTATTTTGTGTCCATGAGCGGTTGAACACTAATGAGTGGCCTTTATATGTATTTTTTTACATGTAGATCTTAATTTTTGTTGTTGGGAGGGCTTCCCCGCTGATCTTACATCAAAATCCTTTCATCATATATTTTTTTCGTCTTTCCCGCTATTTTACAATTTTTTGGCATGAAATTTTATTTTTTTTCTGAGTTAGACAGCGCCGGCGATGGTTTCAACCGCGATTATGGACAGACCTTTGCCGGAATATCTTCTTCCCCAACTTCATGCTCCCGTAAATCACTAATTTTGGGAAGAATGAAGCATTTGGGATACAAAAGGCTTAAAAACGTAAAAGAAGGGTATTTTCGGTACTCTAGGTGCCGATTCCGGGTCATATGAGAGAAAGAGGAAGATTCCGGGTGATATGGGAAAGTCAAAGTTGGCGCCAGGTCATATGTAAAAAGCTCCTTGTTGTCGCATTAAACATGATTTGTTGTTATTTGTAAGTGAACTAAGTTTCCCGAAAGCTCGAGCTATCAGGAAACGGGAATCTTTATATATTCTAACAGTTATAACGAGCCGTTTTACACACTTCTGTAACTGACTGCTGCTTAACTTCGGAGTATTTTATGACACGTTGAAAGAAAAACAAAATCAGACCGGTGTAGATTTTTTGGCCTACCAAATAGCCGGTCTTTCACGCATGTTTTCAAAAACTAAAAAAAAAAGACGAAACATTCCAAATGTTTTTTTAATGCATCTCAAAATGTCTTTTCAGTTCTCCGTCCTTGGGACAGATGCAAAATTCCTTCACGTATGTCCCCCCTTTCTGGCCCTACCGTCCCTCACATAATCAAGATTTTATATGATTTGAATGGTTTGAATTTCTATAAATATATATATTATTAATAAAAAATTAAAGGAGTTAATAGTTTAATGTATATTACATTAGAAATATAAAAGTTCTAGTACCGGGGCGGGTTTCAAGTTATGGTACCAGGGCGGTTCCGGATCTTTGAAACTAGATCCGTGGTGGGTTTGGGACGATTCTGAATTTAAAGAATTAAAATGGTTCCGGAGCCGGGTAATACAATACCTGACCAAAACACGCCCATATTCCATCCCTACATAGGGCATATATAGTTCTGTCATTACCCTGACTCTCCATAGAATGCAATATGCACCTCAACTCACGTACATCTTAATACAAGGTGCGCGTCAGTCCCTTGTATTAACGAGTGCTACCTGATTGCCATCCGAGATGCATGCCCTGCCGCATGCTTTGGGCCGAATACTAACAAGACTCAATATGTGTAGTAGGATGATGTGATCGATTGTGCCATCTAAAAACATTGGATTCTAGCAAGCGTGCAAACATCTACTGTGCTGTGGTCCTCTCTCTCTCTCTCCGGGCAACGAATGAAGGCCAACATCCATTTGTTGTCGCATTAAACACGAGTTGTTCTTACAACCACTCCGATTGGACACTATTTGCGATGGGGCTTAACTTTCGATTGTATTATGACAAGTTGAAAGGAAGGGACAAACAATCATATCATCGGAGATTCTTTGGCCTACCATGTAGCTAAAATAACACAAAAGACTTGTCTAACTAGTGGTTCACGACATACATGTGGTGTCTTTCGCACTGCACATGAATATAAGATTCTAAGCGATTTCAATTGTGTTTATGTGTTTTTTATTATATATATAAATACACTCATAATTGATAAAGCCTATAAATAGGCAAACTGTTCTTTTGGCTACAATGCAAATAGGTAGGAGCGATCCAGAGTGGAGATAGATAGTGCCTTTTTTCTACGGTGCCTATAAAGTCTAATGCAGCAAATTTATTTTGGGAAAAAAACACGAGTAGGTAGACCGACCCTCTATGGTGCCTTCAACATTGTTATACTTCGATAAGAAAGAAAAGCATTGTTAATCTCAAGTTGGACATAATTGTGAATAGAAATATGCCTTTCTTTACAGAATAAAATATGACCATCTCCTCAAGTGATCGATGATGCCCGGATGGAAACTTTCGGACATGCATTTTCTTTGGTGGATATTAATTGTCACGGTCGAGCACAGTGCGATTGGCGACGATAATCTGATTCACGGTGGGGCGGACGAGCATTTGGCAGTAGGGGACTTTTCGGGCGCCTCTTCCTACCTTTATAGGTCACAAAATTCTTTATAGGAGCGGGGCCTATGCTTTGTCATGCAGGCCCATGAGGTATATGCATGCGTATGGACTAGTCACACAATATGTCCATCACAATTTTTTTCTGTAAAATGATAATTGTGCAAATCTGTACTCCAAAGCCCTACATTGCGTTTTAATTGCATAGAGAAAATTGGACCACCCTTCTATTCCTTGAACTGATTTTCTTCTATCCAATCAAATCCCAGTGTAACCTTTTGAAGTGTAGATTCGGTGTACAGATATCATTATCCTTATTGTTATAAGTTATAACGGTATGACATTCCCAAGTCGAATTTTCAGAACAATTGCCTTCTTATCCTCTTTCAATCTTGGAGGTAGCTGCCCAACCTTCCCCGCCCCGCCGCGTCCCGTGTCCATGGTTTGCCAGCCCACCGATAACAGTCGCAGTTAGGTCATGGCCAATAAACCTCCAGTGACGTAGCTAACAATAACAAGCCATTAGAGGAAAAGCTGTGTTATTTTTATTTGAATCCTAAAACAAGACCTAGTGGGGAAGGGTTCACCTAAAGAGTTCTCAATGAATACTAAAAAAGTGTCATCGTTGGATTATTTAAAAATACTCTAGACCTGGTGTCATAAAAGTTCCCCTCCCAATATCTATGATCGGTTGTGTCTATAAACAAATGTATAAATTTTCAAGTTGAGTAAGTTTATACAAGTTGAGTTTATCATATTCTGCCAAAGAAAGTGTGGCATGCGGAGTATAAATTTACATCGTTTCATGTGATTCCTCTTCAAATGCATGCATTACATTTAACACGAGGAACAGCGTGTCTTAGCGCTTGCACTTCTGTTCAGTGTTCCGTACTGGAATGTCAAGCTTCTTCCTCCTTCCCATAAAGGTTAGCTGGATTATTGGACGGTGATGTACTGCTGTCTTTTATGAGGTGTAAGATAGGAGGATTCAAAGAATCCACTCACCAATTGAACAAGACAACCATGGAAAGACGCACAGCCACGTACACAGGCAGTCACAGTACTGTTTCAAGCTGGAAAGGGAGAAAGGCTTCTTTCAAGTGGATAAAAATTACCTGTAATAGGTATCTAAAGCTTATATCAAAAAGAAAAAAGAAAAAAAAAAGAAAGGCATCAAAAGCTGGCTTTAAAGCTACACTTTCTTTCTAGGTATCTAAGGAGTGGCTACAGGGAGGTCGGTCATAATCTATAAAAGATGATCATTTAATAAATTGTGTGGATGCAAATTTTTAGAGCGATTGGACAAAATATCGCGAATAATTTATTGGTAAATTCGCTAACTATGGTGGTATTTGTATCTGGTTAAATTCATTCTAAGAGTAGCTAATAGATAATGGTATGGTTATCGATGTCTAAAACAGCCTCGTTCTTCCTAATAGGGATGGTGTGAGTGATCAAATAAATGAACACCATATCAAACAATTGGTCCACCATATTTCACCCTAGTCTTATTCGTCTAAATGCTAACTGCCAAGCAACTTATGAATCACTCAAAAGCTACTCCCAGCTTTCTCAAGTCCTTTGAATTACCAAGGTAGTTTTTTTTGGTGCGATTTACCATGAGAATTTAACATTAACGACCTAACATCTACGATCTATAAGCTATTGACAATTTGAAATAAATCACTTGTTCACTCTGACCTCTCATTTATGCATTAGCCAAATGAAATGTGAGGACCGCTCCCACAATGAACGATTGGCAAGCTCACCGTAGATTAAGGTGCACACAAACCGTGGTGGGCGTATAGCAAGTGTTCCTACGCGCGAGCAATTGTAGCAATCCGCTTAACCTCTTTTCTTTGCTAAACTAACCTTAGCCGAAACCCTAATATGCCAAACACTATGTTCCCAAGCAATATTCTCGTGCATCTTATGTAGCAATTGCCAATTCACACGAGCAAAACTATTCATGCATGATATTCCCTCCAGCCTTTCTTAATAGACACAATTGATTTTTAAATTGAACTTTGTGTCTATTAAAAAAGACTAGTTCATTTTGAAAATCAACTGTGTCAATTGAAAAAGATGATAAGAGTAAATAAGAGTAGATTACAAGATCAATCTGCACACATTCCAAAATAGGCTGTATCTTTTTTTTTATCCATCATACATAATAGTAATATATAGGTCAATCACTATGTTCCCAAACAACATTCTCGATCATATTATGAACCAAGTTCCATGATATGTACAAGTACAATTTGCAAAGCAATGAGGCCGTACCCTTCTTCAATTGACAAAACACGCAATAGGACCGACTTTCTGCAACTTGCTCGGTCACTGCAACTAGGAACCTGATGTTTATCTTCACTAAGCTGGCATCCAACCCAGTTGCGGGGGCCCATCAGCAATTGAATTTTACTGGGCCTGATGGGCCCCCACCTCCACACGTCAACCGCTTGTAGAGGATATACTCAACATTCCATGTATCACACGTAAGAGCATAAGGTTGTGGTCCCCACCTATGACAAACGACGTGACGTCAATCCTAACTATCAATCCATCTTGCTGACGTAAGCACTTCTCCGTCAACATGCAAAGCTGTCTGAAAGGTAGCGACATTACACTTTACTCCAACCAATAATCGGAAAAGTTGCTAGTTTCGGCTTCCGATAGAGGGCTACTATTGTCCTTTCATATTTTCCATGGTCAAGTTAACGTCGTTAGCTAACGGAAAGAATTTCTCCTATAAAGGGGAGCTTCACTCATGTCGCCGGGCATTTCTCCAGTGACAGGAACTCGGAGCTCCGGCGAATCGTCGTCTTCTCCGGAAGCCCGATGGAAGATGCGCTTCTTCGTATATGCTCCCACTTATTCGATGAATCTCGTACGCGTGACACCGCTGTCCCTCCGTCGCCCTGCAGTCCCCCCCTGACTGAGTGCAACTCGCCGGACATGGTGGCCGGGGCTCCTTCTCCGAAGAGGTCATGCAGAACTGCCTCCTCGGGATCATCTTCTCTCGAGGAGGAATCCGGGCCCGATGTCGAAGAAGAGACGGTTCCGTCTGTTTGCAGCTACGACGGGGCCACGACGTTAGACGTAGTGTCTAGCGCCGTCAGCTATGACGGCGGCGCCGGCTGGTGGACCGGCTGCTGGGACGAGCTGCCGTTGGACGAGAACGACTCGGAGGAGATGGTGCTGCACGGCATTCTGGCCGAAGCCGCGCTGAGAAGCTGGGAGGAGCCGATCGCCCCAGCAGGTCACTTAGCTCAGCTGGCGCCAAAGCTAGAAGCGGCCGACGAGAAGGCTGTGATGGAGCAGGTGACGTGCAAGCGGAAGCGCGGGGAAGGGCCGCGGTACCGCGGAGTGAGGGAGAGGCCGTGGGGGAAGTTCGCGGCGGAGATCCGTGACTCGGCTCGCCACGGTGCCAGAGTGTGGCTAGGGACGTTCAACACTGCAGAGGAGGCGGCTATGGCCTACGACCGGGCGGCCTACAAGATGCGCGGCGACAGGGCGCTGCTGAATTTCTCCGGCCAGTTGGAGGCCGAGGCCTCGGCTCATGCCCAGAGTCAAGCCGAGATGGCGTGAAAGCGGAGCCGGTGCCGACGTTGAAAAGTCAACAATGTGGGGGTAACTGATGAAAGTACTTCACAGAAATTTTTCTGAAACTGTATCTATTAAAATGACCGGAGGGAATATGTGGATTTATCGATGTGAGAAGAAAGGTGACTTCAGTCACTAACTCTGAAATGGTAAATGAGGATGGACCCCATGGCACTTCAAGGGAGAGGAGGACCAAAGAGCTTCATCTGGGCCATCCTCAGACAAAATGCTCAAGTGGTTTGCTTGCTTGAAGTGGCCTACATATGTCATCTGGATATGGTCTATAAAATCTGTACATGATAGTTCAAGTGTCCGTTGTAATGTTGATATTGTGAGGTGCTTGTACATCCCATGCCTTGAGATTATCTAAAATGTTTGGTGTTTGATGTAGCTATTTTTTCGTCCAATCTTACGTCATGATTCATCCTTCAAATTATTCATGGGAATTCAAGAAAACATTTTAACTAGTGAATACATTCTTTCTCTTGGATTAAGGGAGTGAGCAAGACAAGATTGTGATCAGCTGCTATAACTAATTCAAAGCCAATTAACAACTTCCAGTGAAAATGAGGATCAGCTATCTTTGAAATAAATCAAAACCTACCATTTAACACCATCTAACATAGTTACAATGCCCAGTGTCATCAGAAAATCCAATCCAAAATGGAAAAAAAATTCTGCTCTACCTTCTAGATGGATTAAAATTAATATGTTATGAGCATGTACAAATGCGCATAAGTCTAAATTAAGGAAAATGGTGAAGAACTACTGGTTAGAATAGCAATTGAGTCTTCAGTCAGTTGGTGGTTTGTGGTTCGACTTGCCACCAGCAAGTTCTTCTTTTTCATTTCGAAGCTGATCTTTTCCTTTGAATCCGAGCTTCCTGGACAAAAAGCTCCAAGTACTCTTCGGTTTCCCCAGTTTTTCAATCTCCTTTCTCATGTTCATGCACTCCTTCTCAAGTTCCTTGACTCGCAATCTCATCTCATCCATGCTACCGGGTGCGTCTGCCTGTCCAGATCCATCATTCCCAGGGAGGCCCAGATGCCCACGAGGATGCGATGTTTCAAGATTGTCAGAGACAAAGAACCATCCAGCAATCGACGTCCGAAGCCTGAGCTGTTCGAAAAAGAGAACTTGCACCACCACTCTGAGAGGCAGCCGCTCATTCTGAGCTGCATGGGTGCAGGCCTCTAATGAGAGTTTTTGGCAATTCATGAGCCTGCATAGCTGTTCTCTCTCGGAGTCCGTAAGCCAAGGATGCGCCTGAAAAATTGACAAAATTGTGAGATGATTAAACATGTATAATTTTACCTCACTTGCATATTTTGAATACGATTATATACCAATGAAAAGAATCTTGAAAAGTGTTAGAAGAGTATATATGCTCTCTTATGTTATTTGTTTAAGTCCTCAGTATTAGGCTTTAGATTATAGAGTGTATATACTCCTCTAACAAATAGGACTATATCACAAGAAGTACCTTGAGGTATATATCAATGGCACGATAGATGCCATCATCTAGTGGCCTGGCAAAGTCAGGTATAACAGCTGCTAATGATTGGAATTTTGGTAACTTCAAATTAACATCTGGAGCAACTTCTGCAAGATAGCCATCCACTAGCTTGGCCACCATGGTCATGGGAGTAAATGAAGGCGAACCAATCAACTGACTCTCTTCTACAATACAGGGAGAGGCTGCATTAGCCGCTTGATCTGCTGCCATGAAGTGATCAAGGATTCGCTGCACACAGTCTATATCATAAAGGGTCTCCACTGAATAACCAAGGTTTGGTATGAGAAGATCTTCCAATGCAGCTTCATCCAACTGGGACCCAATCCTTTTCTCCAAATTCTCTCTGCAGGAGGGGCTGGCATGTAGAATCATTGCACTCCTTAGCAATCCAAGCAGGTATTTGGCTGATGTTACTCCCTTCTTCATGGGAATCAAATTTACAAGCTCTTCAAGGAGAGACCTTTGATCATTCTCATTGGGGACCGAGACAGAAGTGCTAGGTGGAACCTTAGAGTTGCCTTCGCGGAAGCTTGAATGGCGACTAAGTCCTGGAAGATGCCCTTTTGCATAGAAGATCAGAGAGCCAGCAATGTTCTCAGGTGTCATCCCATTTAACTCTACAGCAAAGATTAGCCGCTTGTACAAATTCAAAGTGAGAACAGACACATCCTCATACCACCAGTCTTCATTGGAGGTCTTGGTCTTTGGAGCCACTCCAATTCCATTCCACAATAGGCCACTCCCATTTGGGCTTCGGGTGGAGTTTTTCTCCGATACCGGCCATCCAAACAAGGCAGGGTCTGCACAAGCTTTCATTGCTAAAGAATTGATGCATCTTGAGACAATGTGGAGCTCTTCAGCATGTGGAAGCACCTCTTCACATGTTTCAAATGCTTTTATTGAGTCCTTCCAACTGCCAAATACTTCATCGAGGAAAGTTTCTGTTTGGGCAATGAGATTGCCTTCTCCGTACACTTCTGTCATTCGGAGGTGCTCAGCAGCACATCTAAGTGCTACCACGTTTGAAGATGTGAGTTCTATTTTAATTGCATAACAGAACTTTGCTACGAGTTCAAATGATTTCGCCCCACCAGGAATGTCATGAAGCTGCAAGGTGCAGCTGGATCCTTCTTCCGCAGGAATATTTCCAATTAGCTTTTCTAGGAGACCACTCCTTGACAGCAGGGGAAACTGCAGGAACACATATGAATACAGGTTTAACATGTATCAGATATAGATAAAACTTCAGTCATTATTAACATGGGCTTATTAGAATAATTTCGAGCTGGGAAGATAAATTATGCTCTGCCAGTCCAATCAATTCGAGCACTTAATGATGGCAACAGATGACAAAAACCCAAAAAATATAACTAACTCTATATGATTTCCTTAATATCTATGTCATAATCTAGATGCAAGTATTAGGCAGGAAAAAAGTTTGTTCGTATTTTGCTAAATCATTAATTTGTTTCAATTTGCTACAAGAATCTGTAGTTAATTTTACAAAATGACAAGTGGGTATGAAAATGCAAAAAACAGCTTTACATCATATCTTTAGATACGTAGAAAGAAATAACAATGGGGGAAAAGTAAGAAATGAAACACCTTATGTAGATGAAAGGACATCTCTCCAACTTCAACAACAACATCACTCGGAAGTCCTGTTGTGCAAACCCTGTAAAGAGGTTATATGCATTATACATATGTACAAAAAGAATGATTAACACATGAAACACTTTTCTTCTCCACAAACCCGTTTTTATTTGCAAAAAATAGCACACCTGTTATTTACTACTCTTGTCATCTTAGAAGCAAAGTTATACCTAAGTTCATCATAAAGAAGTCTTTTTTACGCTTGACGGTAACAGTCTCAGATTAGAGATTTTGCAGAGAAAGGGCATCAATGATGTAGTGGAATTAGATGCGTTGAACATATTTAGAGAGAATGAAGGTCCATACTCCAAACATATGTTCCTTTTTCACAAATTATTTTTTGCTCCATAAGCGAAGAGTGAAAACACAAAGTTTGGGGCATATCATATAAACTTCAGTATTAGTTATATATATTCAAGCTTAAAACTTGAATATCAACAGAGTAATCATCTATCAGGAATACTGTAAACCATATGCCTACATTCTATTCAGATGATCACAAATTATCTGAGATTAAGATCAGACAAGTGTACTTTCCAATCTTTAGCCATAGTGTTATAAATCCTAGTAATACAAAAAAATGCCTACGGAAATAAATAGCATTGCTTTCCCTCTCCAGACTTAATTTATGTCGCCTTCAAAAAATAATTATCTCCTCTTCCGAGACCTGTCTGGGCCATCTTAAGATTATTTAGCAGTTGCCATCCTTTCTGGGTCTTAAGCGAATTCCAAGTTGTCTTTAATGAGCAATCACCAATACTAGAATGCTACTGATGTTTATTCGTTCATCGGCCTTGTGGCTGAGAAAAAGCCTGATAGGAATAATTTCTTCTTCTTTTTTCGTGCCAGACCAAAACATTGAATAGATTATCACGACCAATTGGTTTTTCCATCTAAAGATTGGTCCATTAAGTAAAAGAAGAGCTAATTTGTTGAAGGAAAACAATTGAGAAGAAATAGGATCCACATGTTCAAAGAGCAACCGTAAATGTCCTTCTCACACACCAATTATTGATGTCAATTTGAGTAACAAAACCCTGCTCACGAATCTAACATTGATATTGACAGCATTAGTGAAAGAGAAAGCTTAGCTTTAAGGGTAAACCAATATCTAATCACCATGTTATCAAAAGTTCAATTCAGATATAAACAAAAAACAACAAATGCATTCATAAAGATAGTACGATTATGTCCATTTAAAAAGTAAAAAAAAAAAGAAGAAGACCCAATATGATACGTTTCATGATCAGTATGAAGATATTACCAGGACTGGCCTTCACATTGGAAGGCCTCAGGTTTGGAGCCAAGCTTCATGCTAGCCATTGTTATATTTTAATCATCTGTAACTTTCAGAAAGGTACGAGGTAGCAGGATCTTGTAACTCCCATAAACAACAGAGAGTACAACAGAAAAGGAAAGAATGGTAAGAGTAAAAAACTCTGACTTTATAACTTGGCAGTAACAATTTTTAGACCAAGTCCGGGTGGGGGGTCATGTGCAGATCCGGGTCTAATGGAGATAACAAGTGGTTGTTACTGCTGGAGGATTTTCAGGTGCCAAAGCTGGCTCAGCCGTCGGATCAAATCATTCTTACAAGAACTCTTTTTTGGCCTGATCAGGGTTTCATCTGGCATTGAGCAAACATGGTGAGCCCAAAAGAGAAAGCCCACAAGCAAGATAAGGAAAGAGTCAGGATATCATGTGAGCAATCTCCAAATGTGAAGTTAGTAGACCTTCATTAATGCAGATTGTTGACACAGATCTTTGGAGGATGTCAGACTTCCAACTTGCTTCTGTTACAGCTATGACAGGCCTTTTTGGGCAGGATCCCTTTAATGCTTTAATGCTCCTATACAACACCATATTCAAAGATTCACATAGCCTAATGAGATTAGATCATGATACTAAGGAATTTATTAGTATGATGTTGCTGCATCTCTGAACTTTTTTCTGATCTTATCATACGGAATAAGCAAAGTTTGAGTGGGCAACAGGTTTTCTTTATTATTTTTTTTGAAAGAAATTTCTTGTTGAGTCGGATTAAGGGCAGTCAAACAGTGAAACATTGCTCTTTTCAACACTTGGTATTAATTCTATACAAAAACCACTTTTTTTTTATAAGTTGTGGGATAAGGCTCGTCGTGGGAATAATAACTTGAACATCAAGCTTAAGGTGCCCAAATATAACTACTGATCTTCTTAGTTATAAGAAAAATAGTTGTACACCGAGTATGGAAGTCAAAATGGGTTTTTATTGGACAGAGAAAAGTACACTCTAACTTCATAAATCCAAGAATTATTTCTTGATCCTCGTAACTACTTTGCCAAATATTATCTCATTTGATGCTTTGATTTCATTTAGCTTCTCCTCAATTCATCTTGAATTTTTTGTCATTCTAGGCAATTAAGGATAATATATTCCCATTCACTTCACCGGAACATCATTTTCTTGTGTATCTCAAGAAATTTTGGAAATATCAAATTATGAGTTATTACATCAAACATAGGAAATTAAGTGCAAATTATAATATTAGTGATTCCACAACTTTCTTGGAAGATTAATTAATGTCTGCAATCTATGACCAGCTAAGCGTCTGAATTAAATTCGATCAGATTGTTTCTCCCAGATGCAAAGCCCCTAAACTTTAACTATTTACAAGGCATAGAATGAGTACAGAAAATCACATTCTGCCATTTAATGCAACATGATCTCAATTCTCATATCAAAACTCTGTTTCAGCCTCTTTTCACATTTCCTGCATGACCACATGATGCTACCGTGGCCATTGCCATGTCTTTTTTTTACAACAACAAATTTATTGATCCGTGTTACAACCATCACGAATCCCATGCATAATTAATGAATTAATATTCATAAATCTGAGATCAAGTATGAGTTGGACAGAATTATCAAAAAACAAAAGCATGAATTGGACAGTTTTCTCCAACTAGAATCTTTCTATTCACATCTCATTAGCCAATAATACCAAGTGGCTGCCGCAGCTGAAATTGAAATTTTGAGCCAACGAGTTAGGTGTTTTGTTTTTCATATATACTAATATAGGGTGCTATGAAATTAGTCAGACCTTAATAGGGCTGGCACATTACTAAATTTTATTGCTTGTAATTCCCACAATTCAAAGGAACCTTAGGCCTGAAACCACTATTAAGACGCCCTTGAAAGAGGGTCTAGACCATGTGAAATTGCCTCGATAAACCATCTTTGGTAGCACCCCACCTTATAAAACTGACCAATGTCTGCTGAGAAAATCTCATTCGTAAATGAATAGAGAATGGCTGCACATGGAATGGATTTCTAAGACTATAAGAGAAACCATTATTCAAATTATACCATAGTTAGGTCATGTAAAACAAGTCTGTTATTTGGGACTTAGCTGATGTGGTGGCCACTAATTTGGTTTGCTAGGTCTGGTCACTGGTCAGACTTGGGGGCCTGCCTGACATAGAAGGTTCTTCTGGGCTCCTGGGCTCATTAGGCAACCCTGTGGATGGTCCTTTGGACTTGAGTTAGGCGTTGACTTTCTGGGTTTGGAAGCAGTAGAAAGTCAAGATGTGAATTTTCTGACTGGAATACTTTCTTAAGATCATTGAGCACTTGAGTTAGTTTAATAATCATGCAATTAATGAGCTGTGATTCCTCTCGCGTGCAAATGTCGGAGTAGGCACTTGCATGGATGCATGACTAGTGAGGAGAGCTGAAGCTGTATTTTGATTTTCATGCACATATGTACATCAAACTATGATCGATTTAGGGCTTCGAATATATATCAAAAAGGGAATATTAATTAAACATGCATGTTTCAAATATTTATGCAGACTGCATCGCATAAGTGTAAATTGATATTTCAAATATTTCCTGTTTGACTTTAAAGGTATCTGATGCCAAAAAAAAATGTCTTAGACTAATTATTCAATATGAGGTTTTCTTTTATGCATCTGTATTTCCTGTTTGACCTTTAACATATTGGAAGTAGAGTGCATTTTTCTACTCTGTTATTGGAGACTGGAATATAAGTGGGAATTATGATTGGATCAGAGTGACTAAGAGACTGTGAGGCTGTTGACTCATGGAATCAACGCGTTAATTGTAGAAAATTAGGCGTAAAAATAAACAGGAATCTGCATCTTGTAGAGTTAGGCATAGCAAAAAATTAGGAGTATAACAAATAGTTTATTCAATTCATTAATCAGCACGTTTTGGTCGGTTTTCACTGAGAAGTGACTGTTTAGATGGGCTTTCCCAGATTAATTTTAGCATATAGATAAACATCAGTGAGAAGTTGGGCGGGCGCCTCAAGTTTGGGAAATTGACCATAAGTCCTGTATGTCAATAAGTTTTACTTACCACCAACCCAAGGATTTGTTGTGTTTAAAACTTCACTAGTACATGATAATTCATATGTATTCTTTGAGTTTACCTGCCTACAAGAATTAGCCGTCGGTCACTTAACTACTAGATACAAAATTAATTAGATCTCCATCTACAGATCTTTCATATATCGACGCATACAATTTTCGTGCAAGAGAAAATAGAACATATGTTAATTTGATAGATCTGGCCCCATTGAGATGCAAGAAGTGCAATCAAATTGAAATATGGAATAACAACAAACGTTCTAGGCCTAACTCAGAACTAAATTTTGGACTCTGGAGTGGAAGTTTACAAATGTGTAGGCCCAAAATTTGATTTGATTAGTTAAAATCTGTTTTTATGTATGATTATTAGTCTCCCGCCAAAATTTGTCTTCATTTACGAATTCATCTCTGCCAAAATTGGTCAACTTATTGAGTTTCATGCTTAGAATCGCAGGCATCTTCCTGCAACTCCAATGGCCGGTGCATTGTAAGGCCCTTGACTGGGAGCCAATAAACAATGAAGAAACTGAGAGACCCTTTTCTCACTTGGGCTGTATTCTTAAATAAGAAGCCAAACTCATTTGAAAAACAACCGTTGCAAGCAAAACCTCTCACACCCCAACTTGCCAAAAGTTTGGCAGAATGCATTAGCAAAGGACGAATACGAAGTTTCATACGATTCAAGTCAAACATGAATACCTTCTATATAAATGGGCACAAACATCACCTCATTAATTCAAATTATTCTTTTGTTCTTCCAATCTTACAGAACCAGAACCACAAGTGTCGGTGGATTGTTGATTTTGCGGGAGAAGTGGGGAAAGAGGTGTCTTGACTTGAGGTTATCATCGTTCAATCAAAAGAATAAACAAGAGAGGAGCCATGGGAGGGGAGCAGAGCGCCCAAGACGTGAAAGCTGTACAGAAAACGTGGGCTCTGCCCATTTCCACGCCTCCAAAACCGGCTTTTTAATGGTGGTCGGAGTGACGAGGAAGGTACGAGGTGGAAAAAATAACGCTAGTTTTTCCATCTGCTCAGCGTTTAAGAGCACTGGTTTGCCAGGTGCAGGCTTTGCTTCTTCAAGCAGCTTTGGTGGGGGTGGGTTTTCTTCTGCTGCTACAGAGGGTGGTTTTGCTGACCTTGCATCTAGTGGTGGTGGCTTTGCTGCTCTCGCTAGAGGTGGTGGTGGTGGTGGTGGAGGGTTTGCAGGCTCTGCACCGCCTCCAACTGCAGGTGAAGTTTCAAACGCAATCAATACACTTGAAAATCGAATTTGAAGTTTACCTTTCAGTATAACATACTCACTTCTCAAGCGTACTCGATTTTTTTTATCGAGTGCAGATTTTTCTCTGCATCTCCCTGCTGGTTGTGTTCTGCTTTGTTCCTTCAGGGTTATTTAAGAGAGTAGAAAAGCTTTGTTAGTTATTACAGTTATAACATACATTGGCATCTGGTCTCTAGTTCAGAACTCTGGATATTTTGTCTGTTATTCCATAAAGACTATACTGAAGCAAGTTTACTTACCTGTTTTTTAGTGAGTTTGCGTTCTTTTTGTTGGACAAGTTTGATCAAATCCCAACAAATGATTCATGTTTGTTAAATATATTCTTTTCTACATCAAATTAATTTACAAAGTGTGATTGATCTTTAATATAAATTTCATAGTAAGCACATAATTTGTTCTTGGTTTTTATTTTTCATGTTCATTTATTTTGGTTGCAGATCTGTTGATTGAGACAAGATATCTCCCATGAGTCTAATTCGCAGCCCAACTATGCAAAGTGGGGAGTACCTGGAAGGCATGATTAGTGATTATGTGAGTGGAAAAAATAAGGTTCGATCACCCAGGAGCTCTTCAGCTCGCCTAGTAGCCTTCCTCACATGCCTTCAATTTGCCTTCGCCATCTATGCCACCTTTCTTCTCTATTATATGAGCCCTGCTGTAGATTTACGTACCAAACCAGACTTCACATGGGCAACCCAAATGGCTCAGCGTTGGAAGAATTTTATCATTCAACCCCATGTACTCAGCCACTACCAGCAGAATTTGGTTCTCCAATCTGAAATCCCAACCCCAACAGAAGTATGCGAGCATGAAAAGATAGATTTCCAACAGAAGAAGTCTAATGATGCCCAGATGATCAAAATCAAGAGGGAGCTCTATGATGAAGTATTGCAATTTCAGAAGAAGTCCTTTGGGCCGGAAACTCTCGCTGAACTACTGAAGATGAGGTCCAAATGGGATAAGAAGGGTCCCAATGTCCCAAAGATTACAGTCATTTTGAACCATTTTAAGAGGAAGACACTTTGCTCTCAGATTGACTCTTTGCTTCAACAGACTGTTCCATTTCACAATGTGTGGGTGCTTTCATTTGGAAGTCCGAATGACGCGTCATTGAAGAGAATTGTTGAGAGCTACAACAATTCAAAAATTAGCTTTGTCAGCTCAACTTATGATTTTAAGTACTATGGGAGGTTTCAGATGGCTCTACAGACAGAGGCAGATTTAGTGTATATTGTGGATGATGATATGATACCTGGCAAGAGAATGTTAGAGATCTTGTCACATGTTGCTGGCACTGAGAAGTATAAGAGTTCTGTTCTTGGGAGCATAGGAAGGATCTTGCCTTTCAGACAGAAGGATTTTACGTTTCCGAGTTATAGGAAGTTCCGATCAAAGGAGGCAGGGCTTTATTTGCCAGACCCTGCTTATGATATTACAGTGGATAGAATTGTACAGGTTGATTTCTTATCTAGCTCATGGTTCTTGTCTTCGGATCTTGTAAAGACACTCTTTGTGGAGACACCCTTCACTTTTATGACTGGTGAAGATCTGCATCTCAGGTATACACTATTTTATATAAAGTGAATATCCATTGATCACCATATTTAAACATGTCATTGCTGTTAGATTTCACATAATCGTCATAAAAAGAAGTTTACTCATATAAATTTTTAGTATTTTACTTGAACTAGAATTTAGACAATTTTAGTATTCATAAGGTGATTTTTCATTGGATACTCTGCAACTAATTGATCTTAAATGACACTAATAGATCTTAGTCTTACTTTAGAATGTCCTAATATCATGGTCTAATCAGATCTTTCGTTTTCTCATTTGGAAACAATGTATTTCCGATAGAACACGGTATATGCTTGCATTATCCAATTTAATCAAGTCTAAGTTACATGTTATATTTTCCTTTGAAGAAACTATTTGACAGTCATGAATTGAAGCTTAATAGTTATCTCCAAAATTCTGATTATCAATGTTTTGTGTATGCTGTGCAGTTACCAGCTTCAGAAATACAGGAATGCTGGCTCATTTGTGCTTCCTGTTGATCCAAATGACAAAGAGACTTGGGGAGATAGTGAGCACAGGCTAGCCTATGTGTCTGAGACCACAGTGATATTCAAAGACACTGTACAAGTTCGAGATGACCAATGGTGGCGTGCCCTCTCAACTGGTTACATAACCCAGTGGGCAGCAATGAACCCTCAGAAGATAGATGCCCTGTTCTATGCTCATTCTCTCAGTGAAGTCAAAGCCCTTGCACCTCTTTTGGAGAAATTTAGATCAACTGTTGGCAAGAAGGCCTACATTGTTGTCCCTGGTGGAATCTACTGCCCTTGTGAAGAAGCTGCAAGTGCCCTCAATTGGCCCAAATCAGTGTGTAAAGAGAGAAGATTCAAAATATTTGATTTGGAGATTGGGGCCATTGCAGGGATATCACATTCAGAAGTTCCAATTATCCAGTCAGTGTACTCAAGCATGAAGGGACTGATCAAGATTCATAATCCCAGTTTGGTGATCTCCGTTTCTGATATTGACCCTAATGTGAAGGGTGCTCTTAAAATGGCCGCGGACAGCAGTGCAAATCATTCATCACTAGTCCTATTGCCCAGGCCTTCCATATCCAAGGTCCTATGGATGGCTGATCTTAGACCAACAGCTCTGCCAAGTAAGTTCCATAATCTCTTTAAAGATCTCGTCAATTACATGTTATTATCAGAGAGGCCTTGTCCGAGCTAGCTTGTCTGGGCAAGATGGATTCCATACTATATTGATTATAACAGTAGATTCAAAATGATGGCACAAAATTTATGTAGACAAACATAGTGGCAAGTTTCTATGTCAGATGTCCTTCCCAACCCAAACTCTAAAGAGGGGACAATCTAATCAATTCCGTACATAATCCAGTAAATCAATTAATTAATTTCATATTACTTACATCTATCATTTTGTGATCCTAACAATAAATACTACTTGTTGCAGATTGGAATAAGATGAGAATATCAGTCAACATAATCACCCAAAACAGAGCTACATCCCTGAGCCGCCTTCTCAAGTCTCTAAGTGATGCCTACTATGTGGGCGATGAGATTTCTATCAGTTTCAACATGGACAGCAAAGTTGATGAAGAGACCATAAAACTTGTAGGTGCATTTGACTGGCCGCACGGCCCCAAAACCCTCCGCAGACGAATAATTCAGGGCGGATTGATCAGAGCAGTCAGCGAGAGCTGGTACCCTGCATCAGATGATGATTTTGGCCTACTACTAGAAGATGATATTGAAGTCTCACCATACTATTATCTTTGGATCAAATATGTACTCTTGTCCTACCACTACGATCCACAGATCTCACTCCCTGAGCTCTCATCCATCTCTCTCTACACGCCTCGCCTGGTTGAAGTGGTGAAAGAGAGACCCAAGTGGAATGCAACTGAATTCTTCAAGAACATACACCCCAACACCCCCTACCTTCACCAATTACCCTGCAGCTGGGGTGCAGTCTTCTTCCCCAAGCAATGGAGGGAGTTCTATGTTTACATGAACATGAGATTCACTGAAGATGCTAAGTCCAATCCTGTTCAGATTCCCAAGTCTAGAACCAATGGCTGGCAAGCTTCATGGAAGAAGTACCTGATTGACATGATGTACTTGAGGGGGTATGTTAGCCTCTACCCCAACTTCCCTCACCAGCAAAGTTTCTCCACAAACCACATGGAGCCCGGGGCCCACATCAGTGCAAAGGATAATGTGGTGAACCATGACAAAGCAGACTTTGAGGTGCCTTTGTTGAAGGATGACTTTAGGCAGTTCTTGCCATCAAACAAGATGCCTCCAGCTTCAAAGCTTCCTGTGCTGAACCTCTTCAACCAGGCAGTCTCTCTGAGGGGACTCAAGGCTGCTGGGGCCAAACTGGGGCAGGACGTTATTGGTTGCAATGCCACAGACCTGGTGCTTGTGGACCATATCACGGGCCTGCCTCAGCGCTGTGCCAAATACTGATTCTTTTATGAGTTTATGTTCATTATCATTTTTTAAAGACACTTTATATTTGTTAATCTATTTGTTTAGTAGAGCCCTGGGGAAAATGAAATCAATATGATAATGGAGAAAGGGGTTATAGGGAAAGACAATAACTGCTTGCTAGTAGTTCCACTAATAGTGGAGTTCTCTTTTGTTTTTTTTGCTTCCTTTGTCTTCAACAGCCCAAAAGGGGCTCAATTCTCTATACTCCCTCCCTCTCTCCCTCTGATCTTGCAAGTGCCATTTTAACTTCTATACATATAAGTGTCCTATTTAGTTTTTCAAATTGACCTAATTTTAGTTTATATACCAAAAACAAACAGTACAGGATGTAAAATAGATAGGGGATGGAAGGAGTATTGATACATAGGATAAATTTATCGTAGGCATGTGAGGCTGAGATCATTTCATGGTCTTGTAAAAGCATACAAGACTATTTGGAGAAGGAAACCCTGAAAAAAAATGGATGCCAAACCAAAGTTCCATGCGACCCGGAACCAAGCTTGCGTGTCCGAGCCGAGGCTGAAGCCCTTTATACTGCACAGCTGGAACTCGCGCATGCGAGGGCAGGCTGGGGCCACGAAGGAGATGGGTCTTTAGCTAAAATGGTAGAGCGCTTTGGAATTAACAGGGTGTGTGGGAGCGCTTTCTAGGGGTTTTTTTGTCTTTTTTTTTTGAGATTGAAGACGGGGAAGGAGCTTGAAAGGTGTTTGGCTCTTAAGGGCCGTTTGGGGCGTGATTAAAAGCAGATGTTTTGCTACACTGTAGCATCTGGATATTTTATATATCCAGCTGAAACACCTCAGGAGGTGTTTCAGCTGGATGTAAAAATCCACATGGATGTTATAGTATATATCCAATATCCAGTCTGGATATGTGAAGCTTTAGGATTCACAAAAGCTTCGGAAACTAATGAGTCAAATTATTTCTGTTTCATATTAACAATTCCCTTGAACAGAAAGTGTTCCATGTTAACAGTCCCTTTTCGTGTTATCTTTATCTTAATAATTACAGGATGGAGAAAAATGGTTAGTGGATGGAGTGAAAAAAGTAGTGGATTGGCTTTCTTAAATATCACCTTTTTTTCAAATGGGTATCAGCTTGTTCTGGCTAGACCATTTTCCTGGCCACATGACGATCCGACAAATAATTTTTGGTAACGAATGCATTGAGCAGCTTCAAAGTGATTGCACGGCAAATATTGTTGATTGCTTTGTCGATTGTACTTCTACTCTTAATCAATGTTGCCGTCATGGAGATGATCAATGAGCTGAACAGGTGCTGTATTCCTCTTCTTCAGCGGCTTGCAAATCTCTCTGGCCTCCCACTACTAGTCATGAACAAATAATTTTAGTTTGGTATAAGAGAAATATTTGGAAATGTTGGAGAATCGATAACCAAGTTTCTCAAAAGCTCTATTGTACAAGGGCTCACCAAGTGCAGCACATAGAATATAATTGGGATATAAACACCTCTAACGAAACTAGAACAAAGGACTTCCTCAAACTAGATAAGATAACCAATTAAGTTTCTCAAAAGCTCAAGTTGTTATGAAATGAAAATCTTTATTATGTGTTTTATATTCTAAGACGGCTTCTCATCTTCTTCCACGCCAATAAGATCATTCGTTGGCTTTCTCTGGATGCTCCCTCCGTCCGGTTTTAATAGCTCCATCAAGAAACTTGTTGATTTTAATTGAAAGGTGGAAACCACATCTAATTGAAAGATACTCTTAGGGGCAAAAATTATTAATGTTCATTTTTAAGGGAGTAAACCACATCTAAGAGACTTTGTGAGGGGATAAAAAAGGTTCATCAAATTGAGCCCAATGGAGCATCTAATTTTATCTTAATGGAGCAATTAAACCAATGTTTTAAGACCCGGATCGGCTACTTCAAGTTGGAGTGCAACTCAACCCGGGCTGATCCATTGATGACTTAACTAGTTTAAATTAATGAAACCCCTGTTATACACCCTCCGACCAGAAAATGCTGCCTACATTTGAAAAAGGGTAAAATGGATTGGACTCTAAGGCCTGCACAGAAAAGAGAGTTTTCTCTCATCCACTTCTGTGTTTTCGGTTGCATGGGAGCAAAGTTTGTTTATGGAATTTATTTTTTTCAATTGCAGACAGAAATTTTTGGACAAAGGAAATATATTTTAGTGATAATTTGGTACAAGGAAAAATCTAGCCAGTGCTGTTGGGCTGGCAAGTCCGACTCTTTGGCACAAACCATATAACAAAAATTCAATAGACCAGTTGGTTACAGGCCCAGTCGTCTTGAAAAGTCTAAAGCCGGCCGATACACATTTTTGTGCATAAATCAGGCTGAAGGGTTTGAAGTTTGAACATGGTTGGTCGGGTTCGTCGGGTCACCAGTTGAACCGGCTGGTCAGGTGCCTACATTCATATGGTAAAAGTTGTTTTGGTGATAGTAGCCCGTGAGAACGAGCTTGTCAAATGTCATGCCTTCGTAACTACAGAATGGAATGGGACTACCGGGCCTTCCTCGAAGTACCTCTCCCCTTCATGAACCCACTAATTATCAAAAGAAAACTCAAAGAATGTTTCCAGGTAGTTACCTTTTGGACAAACGGAAACTTTTTAGTCCCTTTGTTCTAAAATATTGTGTATAGTTGAGAATATTCTCATATTAGACCACGAAGTTCACAAGGAAGTCGCATGCCTCTAATATCCTGTCTAACTTATATGCTCGTTCACAAACCAAATTCAAAGATAATCTTTCTAAGTTTCCTCCAATTTTGAAAAGAAGAAGTCACGTGATTTGGCAAAATGTATACTATTTTGGAATAGTAGATATTTTTAAATATATATTGTCTTTTAGAACAGAAGGAGTATTTTTTCCTGCTCTTTTGTTATAGGGAAAGGAAAATGTTTTTTCTCCCACTTTTTTGTCATGACCGCCTCACATGTCCGAAATGTTGTGGTTCCCATTTTTCAATTCCTTTTAGCACACTAGCACGTGAGGTTGACTGACTTCATAGGGAAGCATTTTGTTTTGTCTTTGACAACCGGTACCCAGCCAATGCACATTTTAACCCTCTTATATGAAAAGAGATGCACATTTTTTAACCCTCTTTGATGGAAAGAAAGGCAATTTGAGGGCAAACGTCAATCTTGTTTTGACGACACTTCATGAGCTTTGACAGACCTTATCCAACGACGGTGACCCAAATGGAAAGCCTGGGATGGCCAGGATATGCACTTTTTCCTATTTGGGGGCGTTTGAGGCATGAAAAATTAGTTTCATCTGCTCCCAAAAATCCGTTGAATCCACTAACCAGCTGAAACACCAACTTCAAACTTCAAAGTGCTTCTCCCTCAAGGCAACAACAGACAAAGAAGAATTTGCAGTGCAAGGCCAAAAGAAGATGTTGCGACCACTCCTCTTTCAATATTTGCCAAAAGACCGACATACCCTTTTCAGCATATTAGCCAACTGCCAACTGCCACAGGCAGTTCAGTATTTTTACAATGTGTCAACAGACAATCCTCTGAGCAGTAATCCCTCGTCATCACTTTCTACTGCTAAGGGCAGCATCTTACCTTGCGCTTGTAGCCATTCAAGCATTCAAACTCCCAGGAGGAGCAGCTGAAAGTCTCCTACAAGAAGTTGCAGAAGCAATCAGGTCCATCATCTTGTATCTTGTGGAGCTGCTGATTGATGCAGTCATATCTCTGCTCTCTAGTGCTTTTGATCTTCTTGTTGAAGCCATTTCCGGGTCTTTCTGTTGAAATTTGACTTCAAATTAAACAAATTAATCTAAAATGCTGCGATCGATCGGGCAAAATGACGCGATCGATCGTGTTACGATCGACCGTGATAAACACGATCGATCGTATTTACTGGAATAAAAGGATTTGTGTACCGTGATAAAACGGTCGATCGTGTTTTTAGGCTAAATAAGGCGGTAGATCGTAAAGCGATCGATCGGTTTCTAAAACGATCGATCGCATGAGCGGTTACAGAAAAAAATGGCCGTTTTCTCTGCGGAAAAGCGCGTCTCTTCTTCCAGAAAAGGCCCAAATGCGTTCATCTATATATAGAGAACGATTTTCCACAGAGAAGGGACACAGAAAACAACAAAATAATTCATTCTTCTTCATTTTGATTCTTGGTCCATCATTGAGCAATAGAATCTCCGCTGATTGAGATCCAGTCAGTTTGAGTTGAAGTGCACATTTAAACTGACGGTGTGGTTCGTTGTATCTCGGGAACGGAACGCGATTTTCGCCTGTGCACGGAGGGCGGCGTATCTGTTTCAAGGACAACGCATAGCGTGCCTCGAACCTGGTTCATTCTTATACTCATTCTAGTAAATTTTTGTGTATATATTTGTCAATTTATGTGCATAATTTGGTAGTATTTCAGCCCTCTTTTATGTGACAATCCCATCAATCTTGAAACAGATAGTATTTGTTCTTGTTGATTGAATACTACTGCAATTATGGGTGTTGACAAATCATTGAAGCCTGATAAATTTGATGGAAAGAATTTCATGCGATGGCAAACAAAGATGAAATTTTGGTTGACTCAATTGAACATATTCTATGTTATTTCTGATGTTCATGTGGAAAAAACTGTATCTTCTGAATCTGAGAAGACTGCTAGTTCGTCTGAAGTTGGAATTACTAAGCCTGTTGATATTGATAAATTCAAACAAGATGATGAATTATGCCATGGACAAATATTGAGTGTCTTGAGCAATGAGTTATATGATTTGCATGTGAATACTAAATCTGCTAAAGAGCTATGGGATACCCTTGATAAGAAATTTGGTAAGGAGCATGAAGGGGAAGAAAAATATGTTGTAGGCGAGTATTTTGACTACAAGATGGTCGATAACAAATCTGTTAGAGATCAGGTTGTTGAAATACAGAATTTGGTAGCAAAGATCATTGGGAAAGGCATTCCCGTTGACGAGAGGCTCCAAGTTCCGGCGCTTATAGACAAGCTACCACCCTCATGGCAGGATTTCCAAGTTAACTTGAAGCACAAAAGGGACGCAATGTCCGTTGATGATCTTATGGTGGCCATACAGATTGAAGAAAAGCATAGAGGTAAGATGAAAATCTTACAAGGCTCATCTTCTGGGGTTAAAGATAGTGCTCAAGCCAATGTTGTAGAAGGGAAACCAAAGTTTCATGGCAATAAGAAGAACAACAGGAAGTTTAAGAATAAGTCTTTCAAACCTAGTTCAAATATCCATAAGGACAAGAAGTCGAAGGTTTCCTGGGTCTGTGGGAAACCGGGACATTTTGCAAACAAGTGTAAAGAGAAGAAAGGTCAGGACCATAGTCATGGTGGGGCTGCATCTTCTGCTCATGTTAACATGGTTACTTCAGATGACAGGTTAGTATTAACTAATTCTGAAATTAACTTGGCATGTGATTCTACCGATTGGTGGATTGATACAGGGGCAACCGTTCACATCGGTGTTGATGTTTCTTCTTTTTCTTTCTATCAGGAAGTAAAGGATAGGACTGTGACGATGGGGAACTCCTCTGAGGCTAGAGTTTATGGAGTTGGAAATGTGGACATCCGGTTTACATCGGGGAACACGTTAACTCTTCGTAATGTGTTGCATGTGCCTAGTGTGAGGAAGAACCTTGTTAGTGGAGTACTTCTTAGTAGAGAAGGGTATAAATTAGTGTTTGAGTCAAATAAAGTTGTAATAACTAGACATGGTACTTTTATTGGCAAAGGCTATGTGTGTAATGGCCTCTTTAAACTAAATTTGGTTTCTTGTAATAACTCTTTATTTCAAGTAGATGACTCTTTAGTTTATCATGTTGATTCTTTTGATGTGTGGCATATGAGACTTGGACATGTAAATTTAAATACTATTTAAAGAATGATGAATCTTGATTTGATTCCGAAATTACATGATGTAACTAGTGATAAATGTGAAATATGTGTTCAAGCAAAACAACCTAGAAAACCTTATAGGTCTATTGATAGGTCTACATGTTTGCTTGAATTAGTTCATTCGGATATATGTGAGTTGAATGGATTAATTACTAGGGGTGGTATGAGATATTTCATTACATTTATTGATGATTATTCTAAATATTGTAATGTTTATTTACTAAAGTCTAAAGATGAGGCTTTTGAGAAGTTTAAGGTCTATAAGATGGAGGTTGAGAATCAAACTGAAAGGCGGATTAAAAGACTAAGGTCTGATCGTGGTGGGGAGTATTGTTCCCTTGAATTTTCCAAATATTGTGAAGATCAAGGAATAATACATGAGACCACAGCGCCTTACTCTCCTCAATTTAATGGAGTGGCAGAAAGAAAGAATAGAACTTTCATTGACATGATTAATTCTATGCTTTCCTCTTCGGGTCTACCGAAAAATTTATGGGGAGAAGCAATTCTTTCTGCTTGTATGATCTTAAACCGTGTACCTCATAAAGGACAAAATACAACTCCCTATGAATTAATGAAAGGAAGAAAACCAAGCTTGAAATTCATTAAGGTTTGGGGATGTCTTGCCAAAGTGAAAATCCCAAACGTGAAAATGGATAAGCTAGGCTCAAAAACATATGATGCAGTATTCATTGGTTATGCACAAAATAGTAGAGCATATCGGTTTTTAGTAATTGGGTCTGATCGGCAGGATTATGCACCTAATACTATTAAGGAGTCCGATGATGCAACATTGTTTGAGAATGTATTTCCTATGAAGGAAAAGAGTAAAGCTGTAGTGCATAAAGAAGATGGTTCATCATCTTCTATTCCAAGAATTGAAGATTCGGATACCAATGTAGAGGTTAGGAGATCTAAAAGAACCAGAATAGAGAAGAATTATGGAGATGACTTTTATACTTATATGGTGGAGAATGAGGATCCTTTGACGTTTAGTGAGGCTATGTCATCTAGTGAATCTTCTTTATGGAAAGAAGCGGTACAGAGTGAGATGGATTCAATTCTTGCACATGGAACGTGGGTTCTAACGAATCTACCTCCAGGGTTTAAACCCATTGGGTGCAAATGGATCTTTAAAAGAAAATATTATCCCGATGGATCCATTGAAAAGTACAAAGCTAGACTAGTAGCTAAAGGGTATAGTCAAAAGGAAGGTCAAGATTTCTTTGACACGTATTCTCCTGTGACCATGATAACTACAATTAGAGTGCTTATTGCATTGGCAGCTCATTATAACCTCGAGATCCATCAAATGGATGTCAAAACAGCATTTTTAAATGGTGAATTGGAGGAGGAAATCTATATAGAGCAGCCTGAAGGTTTTGTAGTTCCAGGTCAAGAAAGAAAAGTATGTAAGTTAATTAAATCTCTCTATGGGTTAAAACAGGCTCCTAAACAATGGCATCAAAAGTTTGATTATGTTCTTCTTTCTAATAATTTTGTTGTATGTACATCGGATAAATGTTTATATTGGAAATCTTTTAACGATAGTTTTGTGATGTTATGTCTGTATGTAGATGATATTTTATTGTTTGGTGATAATGTGGATCATATCAATAAGGTTAAGGGTTTCCTTAACGAGAATTTTGATATGAAAGACTTAGGTCTTGCCAAAGTCATACTGGGCTTAAAGATTGATAGGACTTCTAATGGAATAGTTGTGAGTCAATCACACTATGTGGAGAAGATTCTAAAGAAGTATGGTTACTTCGATAGAAAACCTGTCAGTACGCCGTATGATTCAAGTGTAAGACTAAAGAAAAATCTTGGGGAAAGTGTGTCACAACTTAGATATTCACAGCTGATAGGAAGCTTGAGTTATCTGGCAAACTGCAGTAGACCGGATATATCCTATGCTGTGGGAAGACTAAGTAGATATACTAAGAGCCCTAATGAGTCTCATTAGATTGCCATTGAGAGAGTATTCAGATATCTGAAGGGAAGTGTAAATTTCGGTTTACATTATTCCGGGTTCCCTGCTGTATTAGAAGGATACAGTGATGCTAATTGGGTATCAGATTCTGATGAAACAAAGGCCACGAGTGGTTATGTATTTACACTTGGTGGTGGGGCAGTTGCATGGAAATCTTCCAAGCAAACTGTGATAACAAGATCTACTATGGATGCTGAGTTAGTAGCTCTTGATAAAACTGGAGGAATGGCGGAATGGCTTAGGGATCTATTAATAGATATACCCTGGTTGAATAAACCAATTCCTGGAATTTTGATTCACTGTGATAGCCAATCAGCTCTTGATAAGGTTAAGAGTAAGAATCATAATAAGAGGTCTTCCAGGCATATTGAACTAAGGTATAAAATCTTGCGCAAGTTGACTACATCGGGAGTCATTACCTTAAGTTTCATACGATCAGCGGATAACTTGGCTGATTCGTTTACTAAAGGGTTGTCGGCAGGACAAGTCTTTAACTCATCTAGGGGAATGGGGCTTAAAGCCTATGATTTAAGTCATCGTTAGTAGCAACCCAATCTCTCTGAGTGGAGATCCCACGAAGAAGATTCAATGGGTAACAACAAGCTAATGCGTGATTTGGAGAGCACTACTATAATAAATGTGTATGCTCGTTCCCGTGTGATGATGAGAGTGCTCTACTGCATATGAAACAGGATGACGAAAGTCTTAATGAGGTCAAGGCTTAATAAGCAGGGTATTGTTATGCAGATTACCCTTGGAGACTGTCACCTATACGAGTGCCACTGAGGTCGCAGTTAACGAGAACGAGGGCTTGTTCTCTAATGTGCAACTCATGAAAAGATATAAGGCGCATGGCCATAAAGCGCTACCCCGATTGATCTCGAAAAGGGAGTTACTCTAACTGTTAGGTTTGTCAAAGCTCTTGCTCAAAGGTTCAAGTTCAAGACTTAGTTCACTTCGAACTTGTGAGAGTGGCGGCCTACCAAACTAGGTGTAGGTTCAAACCCGCAAGGTACCTATCGCCGAAAACTTAGAGTACTGTTGCTCAATGTTTCATTCATGTGTCGTATGCATTTTAGTGTATAGAATGGTTTAATATCAAGTCATGGTGGGGATTGTTGAAATTTGACTTGAAATTAAACAAATTAATCTAAAATGCTGCGATCGATCGGGCAAAATGACGCGATCGATCGTGTTACGATCGAACGTGATAAACACGATCGATCGTATTTACTGGAATAAAAGGATTTGTGTACCGTGATAAAACGGTCGATCGTGTTTTTAGGCTAAATAAGGCGGTAGATCGTAAAGCGATCGATCGGTTTCTAAAATGATCGATCGCATGAGCGGTTACAGAAAAAAAATGGCCGTTTTCTCTGCGGAAAAGCGCGTCTCTTCTTCCAGAAAAGGCCCAAATGCGTTCATCTATATATAGAGAATGATTTTCCACAGAGAAGGGACACAGAAAACAACAAAATAATTCATTCTTCTTCATTTTGATTCTTGGTCCATCATTGAGCAATAGAATCTCCGCTGATTGAGATCCAGTCAGTTTGAGTTGAAGTGCACATTTAAACTGACGGTGTGGTTCGTTGTATCTCGGGAACGGAACGCGATTTTCGCCTGTGCACGGAGGGCGGCGTATCTGTTTCAAGGACAACGCATAGCGTGCCTCGAACCTGGTTCATTCTTATACTCATTCTAGTAAATTTTTGTGTATATATTTGTCAATTTATGTGCATAATTTGGTAGTATTTCAGCCCTCTTTTATGTGACAATCCCATCACTTTCAGCTTGACGAGCTCGGCTGTGGGGGAATTCATTGGCATGGCAAAGACGGGGCTAGACTACTTGCCCAAGATGTTGCAGGAGGTTCTTGGGGAAGCTTCACAGATGGTTGGAACCATTATTTCAGATGTGGGAGAATTCTAAGGATGCCATAGTATACATTATGGAGAAAGCCTGAATTACTTGTGTAAGATATTTTGTCATTTTATTCTCATCTTTTGTGTAGGAAAAAATTTAAAAGTTCTATATTTAACCTTGTATGTATACTTTCTATAGAAAAGGTATATATAGCATAACGAGGCAACACTAGACGTATATTAGAAGGGAAAATCTAGCCTGCTGGACTCATATTAGAAGGTTCACAACATGCTAATTGCTAACTACCATTGATACACCAATGTAGAGCCATAGAGCTAGCATATTCTCGAGAAGATCAGGCTTTCGAAAACTTGCGTTTGAACTACAACAAAAAAATAAAGTTCATATGGCATCATTAATCTTTCGCTATAACAAGCGCGTTGTAACATCTAGTGTTGAAAGCTCAATATTACCGCTTACTATTGCCTTCTATGTTGAAAGTGGGAGCTATTGGAACAAGGAGACACCCCAATCTGGATACCAACTGATACTCCGTCCGGAGAAAATAGCTACACTGTGGAAAACTGACTTTTTTAAGCTACAGTGAGCAACAAGTGACTCTTTTTAAGTGACCGGCGGTAGTGTGAATTGTCCACGCCAAACTCAAGTAATGAGCATATAGAACTGGGGCAGTTGTCCGGTCGCAAAGAAGAGTTTTCTATGGTAGTTGGTATAATAATCCATAAGTTTATCTGTTAATTCAGGGAGGCAAGGACAATGAATATCCCTTCTTTGTTTTTTTAATGAAAAAGAAAGATGCTTTTGAAAATCCTTAAGGAAGATGCAAACTTTCATAATAACTAAGACATTTGGCTCAATAGCCAATCAGGTCGTCTAACCTCTAGCTCAAAAGCCAATAAGGTCGTCTAATCAAAACTCATACTTATTCTAGACTAATCTCAATCTCAAGAGTATTTTAGTGTTTATCTTAATTAAGTTCTTTCTCAGCCCTCAAGTTAGTCATTAATAACATCATTTTTATTATCTTTCATAAAATGATTAAATCTTTAAACCTCCTAAATTTATTAACCAAGTTTTTCTTATCCTTAATGTCCTCAACAATCAATCAATGTGAGAATCCACCATGGCAGGTTTTTGAGTTAATCAATCAAAAATACAATTTTAATAACAAATCAATGAAGTGGTACGAGATCCGGCCTATCATCGCACTTTTGAGTTGATCCTCGCATCGTCGAGAAAATCGATGCCGAAAAAGAGTCGTCGGAAAACGTCAGTCGCATATTTATAGGAGAAATACGTGGGCTCCACTTCAATTTACAGCCAATAAAAACATGTCACGTGTCTTGGTAGACCCTACTAATAATTCAGATCTATTAGTCCAATCTGAAAACACTACGTGCATCCTGTCCGTGGACATCTATTGACAGAAGTTTGAACCGGCTTTTAAACTGGTCTGAATTAAACCGAATTTTGGTTAAGTTTTAATGCGGAGTATTACAACGATATCTTATTGCTCATTAAAAAAAGATATCTCAATTCGTTTACAAGCAAAGTAGATACAGTTGAGCTTCGTCTCCTTTCTTTAAATCTCACAAGCTGAATAATTTTGTACTTTTAAGTGACCCCTTCGATTCTTTGCAATAAGACAAATAGACAAGACACGTGCCCTTGTAATGATCCTTAAACTATAAAGGTTAAAAATGCTTTTTATTTGTGTGCGCTAAGATAAGGTACAGATGTGTACATATGTCGATTCAAGGGATTTTTTTTCCTACTCTTGATAATTATTTTTTTGATACCCGGGTGTCCGGGCCAGCTTAAGCGCACCTCGACTATTCCCGCAGGAGACTAGCACTCTTGATAAACTAATGTGCCTAAATTGGAAACTAATACTAATACGTGTTTATTTTCCTAGAATCATTGTGCCTAAATTGAGTCCATTTCTGACGTTCGCGGGGACCGTTCCAAACATTCAATTATGTGGGTCCATCAAATAAATTCTCTGCTGTCGATTGTGGAGATCCATGGCTACCCCGGCCGAGTTTCTCCGATAAAGATGAAGTGAGAAGGGTGGGTCCCGCTGGACCCAGACACTGAAAAACACGACGTCTTCGGTGGGTCCCGTTTGGACCGGTTGTGTAACTTGTGTTGGTAGACTGCTCGGTCCGGACTGGGAATTTTGGGTTTGGTTGTGGTCGGGGTTGCCGCGTTGCGGCCAGAAACGATGTAGAGCATCCCACAGTAGCTGGAGCGGCCTGAAGCAGAGGATAAAGAGTAGCGTGGCGAAGAACACAGCAAACGGAAGCCATCGGAGCTTCCGGGAGATGGCAGCTGCGATCAGCGTAGCTAAGGCAGCCATTGTCAAAAGCGCTGAGACGCAGGCGAAGATGTGGGCCACGGGGAAGCACTTGCGGTGGAGCAGTACTAAGGAGACTACGGAGGAGGCGACAGAGAAGAGGATGCCGACGAGAGAGATCTGGATGAGGGTGCTGCTTTCAGTGGCTCCATTACCCCCTACTTGAAGGATAGCCCCCAGAACAGCCAGGGCTAGGGCCAAGGCCAACGGAACCTCCCCCATCCACATAAGTTTAGACTCCACTGCGTCCTGTGACTGGATAGGAAGAATCGGGCTACGGCAAATGAAATGAAACAAGAGCAAACGCACCATCTGTAAGGGAAGGAGGTGGTGAGGTCGCTCGATTACTTTTAGAAAGTCGTGGAGACAAAGTTCCACTTGTGTTGTTAGGAAGGGTTCGAATATATATACACGAACGTTTGTCTCCAGAGAAAGTCAGCAAAGGTTTGTCTCCAGTTACTTTTGCTGACTTCTCTCTCCCTTACTTTTCGTCTAAGAAGCACGGATACGAAAACGGCGACACGACACGACACGATACGGACACGGCGACACGCCATTTTCCCAAAAGTAGGATACGACACGGCTAATAAATTTTTTTTATTAATATTTATAAAATAGTTTGAATCATAATTTCTATTGAAATTATGGCAATCTCTCCTATATTTTTGATATGTACACCATTACAAAATATAAGTTAATAATAAACTATAGATTAGCCACCAAAGATTCACTCATTAATCAATTAAACAAACCCTGTGCAGAAAAATATAGTATCAGCTAGTAAGAGCCTCCAACCTTAGTCCTAATCAATCATACACTCGTCATTTTATTGAATTTTCATAATCAGGTCTAACTCTCACACAAGCAATTAATCAAATAGATAATATCTACGCATAATTTATCATGTAGTCATTTCATCAAACATTTAGAGATCAGTAGTAGTAGTAGTAGTATATCAGCATTAATGCTTTTTTTCACAAAATCACAAAAAAAGATGACTCCAAACAAATCACATAAGGGAATGAATATGCAGATAGCTCACCTTTTTGGAGTCTGAATCTTTTGAGCTTTCGCAGTCACAAACGTTCTGATTGGATACAGGTGCAGACTATTCTCAGTCCAGATTGCTGAAAAACGAGAACTATTTGTGAAGCTTTCGCAGTGTAGATTCACTCTGGCCAATCAATTCTGTAAGCTCATAAACACCAGTATAAGATCCACCTAGACTTTCAGCCTTGCCATTTGTGCTCTTAACAAATCCATTGTTAGCATATAGATGATAAAGAGTCTTCAATGTAGTCAGATGCAATAGAGTGTTATCTTTGCATTGCTAACCAAAAGCTAAAGTGCCTTTGGTTATCCCCCATTACTCAAGCAGTCGTGAATATACTATCGGGTATCAACAGTCATGTATGCACCACCTGATATGAACGGTTGAGAGCATAGTTTACAAATACAATATAAGGCAAGAAGCACATTTAAAGTATCAGGTTTTTTAAGCAGCTAAAACACATAAATATTAGAACAGAGCTGACTCCTATCATTGCATTCTTTAAACTTATAAAGATTAAAATTTTACCTATAAACCCGCTGCCAACCAAAGCTAATTTACTACCTTTCTATTAGACATCCTTTTCCCCAATATAAAGTTCGGAAAGTAACTGAACAGGTCATCCCAATGTTTCACCAGCATTAAATAATCATAGACCAGAACATCTCTGTGTAGTATCCACACTTAGAGTCAGATTATGGGCTAAGAGAACGCAGGCTGCACAGACACCAGATTAAAACTTTTTCCATGGAGACATTCAGCTTACTGTAACATCTATTCTGGAGATAAAAAAGTTGAAAAACAATAAGTTCCCTTTGCTTTTAACAAGACTAAGCCACCAATAAATTTTTTTCAAAACTTAGATGCAGGCTAATGATAGAATTACTTCTCATTAATAAAGAATAAACAAGTGATCAGAGACCCAGTGAGGAACAACTAATACAACCAAAATTTTCTGACCCCCCCATTTCGTTGCATAGCATTTGCTTCAATCCTTATGAGGTTTCCTCATTGATAACCAGATTTCAGCCATGGCCTCAGTAGTTTTCATTTTTTGCATGTTCGTTAGCAGAGTCATCATCTTCTATTGTTTTCCCAAAAGGACAACGAAGGCCCTCAGTTTTCTTGTGTGGTGGTAACACATTAAATTTGACAATGTATAGCTGCGCAAATTTGCCTCCTCCCTTGTACTAAGGTAGAATTATAGCCGTCAGTATCATTTACACGACCAAAATAACCTGAAAAGGAAATATATATAAACACTTGCGCATAAGGATTTCCTACATTTTATGTGATAAAATCAGTAGTATCTGAAAAAGCTGAATCACAATTCATCCCAATTTTAAAACACATGAAGGTAGTGTTTGGCAATGACAATGGCAATTTTCGTCACTATAAAAAACCAAATGAAGAACTTACAGAACAGAGAGAATGGGTAGTTGGGTACACTTGGAAGCATACCAGAGACAGTAACTTGATATCTCTGCGAAAGGAGAAGGCTGAAAGAGAACAAGCCAAGGGTAGTCGCACAGTCACCATGGCCGCCCACTGGAGCTCACCGACTACCCAATCTGCCAATGGTGAAACTGGCGAACCAGAGGAAAGGTCCCGCCTGGGCCAGAGCTTTCATGGTGGTTGCCTGAATCTAGTATAAAGATCGAATCTTTCTAGCATTTTTCGACGATTGGAGATCCCAACATCCGACAACGGTAGTGCGACGGCGAGGCGTGTCGATTGTGACTGAGAGGAGCAAAGGTGGCGGAGGTTCTGAGGTGAACGGCGAGGGATAGGGCTCACGGCGGCTCGTGCAAAGGGGATGTGGCTCACGGCGGCTCTGCAACGCTTGATGCTCCCTTCTTCTCCGCTCGTGCAAAGGGGATCGCCGGTAAGGGGATGGCCGATGGGGCTCACTTCGCTCGGGGCCTGAGGGAGAGCCGGAGAGAGCATTAGGCATTTTCATTTCCCGTGTCCGATGCGTGTCCCGCCGTGTCCCATACGTATCACTTTTTAATTTGTTTTTTTTTAAAAAAAAAACGGCACGGACACGCAGGCAGCCGTGTCGCCAGCGTATCCGTGTCGAGCGACACACGAATTTCTAGGTAATCGAGCGACCTCACCTGGTGCGTTTGCTCTTGTTTCATTTCGTGGCGAGACTGGGCCCACATCATTTATGAGAGTTCCCAGTCTCACAACTATCGTAACACAAAGTTCCTATTGGTGTTGCTAGGAAGGGTTATATACATAGAGAGAGATGATACACTGAGTCACATCCTTTTTGGGAGCCGGATAAACCCCGTTAATCTTGGTTGTTCAATGTTGACCTCGCAACTAACATTCTAGCACTGAACAACCAATCAGAATTAAATCTCGTAATTCTTGAATTGCCCTTCCCCAACCCGACAGACTATTTTTTCCTTCCTCCCTAACCTCACCTCCCTCTCTGCCCCCTCCTCCCCCGACCCCGATTGCGCCGCCCTTCAACTAATGCTTTATTATGCCATTTGGCTGTTGATATATTCTGAGGTCAATTTTTGATGCAAATTGTATTCAAGCATATAATCATTTTACTGTTTAGATGATATATGTGAATGAATGGTAATATGCTAATTGCATGCAGTAAGCTCCAAAAAGATAATCTTATTTGGGGACCATTTGTTATTAGCTTTATACATATAATGATGAATTGTGTTTTGGCTCCTCTGAAAGATTTTGAACTTTATTACTTGCATTGGCCAAAGTTATACTGCGAGCTGTACCCTCTGTTTCACCTGATAATGTTAGAAAACTTTTTCATGAATCAAGAGAACATAGAATTGCAGTTGTCATAGTTACTTTGAAGGTAACCTTTTTTTTCCTGTTGAACATCAGTAGCTGTTTTTGTTGCTTTTTGTTATTATATGATTTTTTGTTGAGAAGCAAATGAATGGGGTGTTGATGATTCATTTTGGATGAACAGGAGCATGCTGAATTTTATGCACAAATGTTTGTGCGTGGGGGTTTGAGGTCAGCCATTGAACCAGATTCCAACATGGCATGATTGCAAAGCTGCCGGGGAGAAAATGCTTTTCAAACTCTATTAGAGAAATCTATTGAGAATTAGCAAGGCTACTGCCTAAAATGTATGAGATAGCCAATGTTGAAAATTCTTGTGAGATAGTTACTAAAACTTTCCTCATGTTTATGATTTTTTTAAATATTTTGTGCAGTAATACTTTGGCTGGGGTAAGAATGCTATTTCTGACTCTTCATGCATTGAAGCTTAATACTCTGTAATAATTATCTACATGTTAGTAAGAATGCATCAATCTTAAAAAAGTGGGCCCAGTCTTCTTCAATAGACCACAAGCTGATGATTTGGTATCACCAAAAACACAGTCACTCATAATCAAGTTTCTTCCCAGATATTGTTGTTGCCTTCTAAAATGCCAAAGAACAAAAACATACGTCACTCAGCTTTCATACACAGCTGCTTGGCTTCCCAATCAGTCCTACTCTTCCAAATCAAAGACACAAGTCATTTCAAAAACAAAAAGACTTAAAGACACAAGCACAGAGAGCATAGCCATTAAAGACAAGCACAGAGTGCAACCATGAAATCGAGAGTATAGATCTACAGTAAAAAAATTGGCTATTGACAAACTCGTACAATGTCTACCACGTTTTTTTCCACATTAGATGAAAGGAACAACATAAATAAGCTTATGCTCAGCTGACAATGGATAAATAATACAAACAATATTCAAGTTTGCGACAACACACTTTCCACTCACAATTAAAAGAATGTAATTGAACAAAAATATTTCCACTCACAATTAAAAGAATGTAATTGAACAAAAATATTTCCACTCACAATTAAAAGAATAAATTGAATCAATAACTGATAGCGCATCAGTGCCAAGAAAGAATATAATTGGATCAGTGAAAAAAAACTAATAATGGATGAATGATACACAATTTATAGTTTGCGACAGCACACTTCCCGCTCATAGTGTAAAAGAAAGTAACTGAACAAAATTTAGCCTCTTCTGGCACAGATATAACAGCCCAAGTTCTGTCACACACAAACGTTGACACTGACAACAGAAGCACCAATTGCCATGTATGGGTTCTTTATCTCTATTTCACATTCACGTTCTTCCTCTTTACGGGATAAGGTGGTATACACATGAAAATAACTCGCTACGGTAGAAGTTCCAGATGGACCAATAAGCTAAATTCTTCTTCTTTCTAGAACAGTTTGAGAACTATTTCCCTACATAGCCATTAATGTATTAAAAAATGACATTATCAATAGATAAACAAATTTGTGAAGAGTTATATACTCTCTCCGTTCCAAAATATTATGTATATTTAGAAATAATCACTGTTCCAAAATACTGTGCACATTTGGCGTTCTCACGTGACAGCGGCCCTTCTCTCCCATTTTGACAGGGACTGAGGCCCTCCATCACTCTATTCCCTCTACGGCCATCTCATGGCTGCCGGCTTCATCTGCCGCCACCAGCAGCCGATCAACTCCCCATCAGCGGTCCTTCTCTCTCATCATTGTCCCTCCTCTTCTCCTCCATGACCATTGGTCGTGATCTCCCTTTCCATGAACCCCTCCCATCTCACATGAGGGGGAAGTAGAGGCTTAATCGACCATCTCACCAATGATTTTTCATTTTTCCGGCAACAAAGATATTGGCAACGTGAAAAGGAAGGGCAGAGAATTCCCCTTGCTAGCTTTGGACAAAAGGGAGAAAAGAGGGATTTGTGCATTGTTTTTGCAGTACCCAAATCTGAAGGAAATGGTGATACTTTATCTGCTTTTTTCTATATTCTCTCTCATTCTGCTTCAGTTGGCACAGCGAACGGTAGCATCTCCGACGAAATATGGTCAGCGGGGCCGGATAGGAGTTACTCCGGTGAGAGAGGGCTGGCCCTTACACAAGAGGAGAGGGTTTTTTCCGATCTCGGTTTGACCATGTCTTCAAGAGGAAGAGCGGGGCTCTAGGGCAGAGGCTGGGGATGTGGGAGAGAGGGCTACTCTTTGCTGATCAGATCCTCAGAGTAGCAGATGAGGGGGGTGAAGGAGATCGAGGAAAGAGGCAAAGTCACGTGATTTTCTTGTGGGTCCCAGGACCCAATAAAACTAACACTTTTCTTAAATCTACATAATATTTTGGAACAGATGGAGTATTTGTTATTAGTCTCAATTAGAAATCACAAGCAAACATAAAATGTGCCACATGCAAAACCTATGATGATAATCACGCCTGTAACGACCGTCCACCCAAAAACAACAAACTAATTTATGATCTTCATCAACTTCATAAGCATAATAAAATGATTCATTCATCTCTTTCAACTCATCAAAATGTGTAAAAAGGTCATGGGCATCAACTTCTTTGTTTTTATTTCTAATTTGGAACACATAATTTCTAATGTCCTTCTCTATAAAACCAATATTAGAAAGACCACCAGCTTCAATTTCAACCATATTCATGAATTGTGAAGTTGGTATATTTGCCTCACTACAAGTTTGGAATAAAGCTTTCTGTGTTACGGATACTTCTCGTTGTGATCTTAAATGATGAACTTTCCTGGGCGATGTACATAAATGACTATGCTCCTCTACAAACCTAGAGATTTTATATCTTCCATCTTTTACTTTACAAACCCTTAAGTAGGCAGGACATTGTTCTCTCATAATCGAATGACGTTTCCTATTCCCCTTTTCCTCCAAAAACAAACCCTCCTCATTTGACTGTTTCAAGACACTAATCCCTTGTTTATAACAACACCACTTCTGTCCAACTATTTCATGGGATCCATTTCTATCCAAGTGTGTACTGCTCTTACGGATACTAAACCCTGTGCTTTTAACATATCTGTTATAATATCTATGAACATCATTCAATGAATTGAAAGTCATTCCAATCACAGGTCTTAGTTCATTTTCAATTGAAGGGACATATAAGCTATTTCATGGGATACATTTCTATCCATGTGTGTACTGCTCTTACGGATACTAACCCCTGTGCTTTTAGCATATCTGTTATAAAATCAATGAACATCATCCAATGAATTGAAAGTCATTTCAATCATAGGTCTTAGTTCATTTTTAATTGGAGGGACATAAATTTTTTCCCTTTTTAGGAGACTTGTTTGTGATTGGTGGGGCATTTGATTCCTCCATTTTTATGTGAGCCTAGTAAAGACGTACTCATTTGAGCTATATTATCAATCACAACAAGAAATCCACACATACATAAAATAAGCTATTTTTGAACTATGATTAAGAGTTTAGGAGTCTAATACCTGTGGACATAGGGTACAACAGTGAGGGAGGAGAGATGAAGGTTGAGGCGAGTTGGTGGGCGAGGAGGCGAGGTTGGAAGAGTGGTTGCCGCAGGCAGATAAAGATCGGAGTCTAGTTGTAGGCCGTGACAAGGTCAATGTTGTCGCCGATGCAAGCTCCGTCGATCTCGGCCACGACGGGTTTGTGGTGGCGCTCGAAGGGGGAGACAACGATCTGGTAGTGGAGGATCTAGCGGTGGAGGTGCTCGCGGACGCGGCGCGGTCGAGGGAGGAGGGGACAGAGAGGGAGAGTGGAGGGAGGTGAGGTTGTGCTGGCCGTGACGAGGTCGATGTCGCCGCCGATACAAGCTCTATCGATCTCGGCCACGACGGGTTTATGGTGGCGCTCAAAGGGCAACACGATCGGGTCAGGGAGGAGGGGGCAGAGAAGGAGGTGAGGTTCGACCCCGATGTAGGTCATGACGAGGTGAGGTTGTGTTGGTCGTGATGAGGTCAACAGGTTTGCAGTGGCACTCGAAGGGCGGCGCGATCGGGGTCTGGGGAGGAGGGGACAGAAAGGGAGAGGGAGGTGAGGTTAGGGAGGAATGAAAAGGCAGTTTGTCAGGTTGGGGAAGGGCAATCCAAGAAATACGGGATTTAATTCTGATTGGCTATCCAGCGCCAGAATGTTAGTCGCGAGATCAAAATCGAACGGCCAAGATTAGCGGGGCTCATTCGGCTCACAAAAGGATGTGGCTCACTATATCATCCATCTATATCCATCCATATATATATATATATATATATATATATATATATATATATATATATATATATATATATATATATATATATATATATATATATGCGTGTGTGTGTGTGTGTGTCGAAGAGGTGGTTCAAGGGGAACGAAAAAAGCCGCTGCAGATGCCATGAAGCTTCCCTAATTGCGAATCTGCCACCCAAATTGGAAGCGTCAACTCGAGAGGCAAATGTTGGCATAAAGTGCCAGAATGTTAGTCGCGAGATCAAAATTAAACGACCAAGATTAGCGGGGCTCATCCAACTCACAAAAGGATGTGGTTCACTATATCATTCATCCATCTATATATATAATATATAAAGAGAGAGAGAGAGAGAGAGAGAGAGAGAGAATGGTTTACCTGAGATCGTTCTCATAGAAGGAGCATGAGGCCAATCTTTATAGCCAGTGGATTCCGATCGGAGGGTGGATATCATATTAGTTGATAGATGAGTGTGTCACATCAGAGAGTAGGTGAGATCGTTATAACTATTTGTAGCCGTCAGATTAAGATCCAACGGCTAGATTTAAAGTGGCTTCATATAAGCTATATGAGAGCGATCTCATTTAAACTTTTTTCATATATACATATATATATATATATAAGAAAAGTTTAAGTGAGATTGCTCTTATATAGCTTATATGAGGCTAGTTCCATTCGTAGCCATTGGATCTTGATCTGACGGCTACAAACAGCTACATGACACACTCACTTACCTTTGATGTGACACACTCACCTGCCCACTGATTTGATATCCACCCTTTGATCGGAATCTAATAGTCTAAAAGATTGACCTCATGATCCTTATACGAGAGCGATTTCATGTAAACCATCCTATATATATATATATATATATATATATATATATATATATATATGGAGGGATGATATAGTGAGCCGCAAGTTTTTGTGAGCCCAATGAGCCGCATCAATCTCGGCCACTCAATTCTCATTTCCCGACTCAAAGCAATGCTCACGGGTGGCCAATCACATTTTAACCCACTAATTCCCACTCTACCCCTTCCCTAACCAGACAGATCCACATATCCCCTTCCTTCTCTTCCCTCTCTGAGCAGGGTCCTCCTTCTCCGCCCCCTCCTCTCCCGACCTCGACAGCGCCCGCGAGCACCTCCGCGGCCAGAACATCCGCCTCCAGTCCGCCGTCTCCCCCTTCATTCTATCAATTTGGAAAGGTCTTGGTGGCATTCAAGGACCTGTATATGTGAGCATTGGATGTGTCTTCAATCGAACTGCTTTGTATGGTTATGAGCCTCCTCAGAAGCAAAAGCACAGAAGAAGAAAGGTAGGCTTGCTGCCTTCGTGTTGTGGTGGTTCCCGTAAGAACAAATCAAAGTTGGGTAAAAGAAGCTAAGACAAGAAAAGATCCAAGCACGTTGATTCGATTGTGCCAATATTTAATCTGGAAGTTATAGAAGAGGGGGTTGAAGGTATGATATTGGAAACGGATTTTTTCTCTTTGAAATTGTTACAATTTATCACAAATGCTTGTTTGCTCTACTAATTTGTGGACCAATGATGTGAGTGCTTTCATCACTTACTGTTTGTTCTAAATATTTATTTTTACATTCTTTTGAAAAATAGATGCTGACTTTGATGATGAAAAGTCATTGCTGATGTCGCAAATGAGCTTGGAGAGAAGGTTTGGGCAGTCAGCTCTATTTGTTGCCTCTACACTTATGGAAAATGGTGGTGTTCCTCTGTCAGCAACTCCTGAGTCCCTTCTGAGTCACTCCTGTGCACTGCACAGTAGGTGTTCGTCAAAATATTTTGGTCTATAGTTGAGCTATGTTACGGTTTGGAAATATGCAATTTAGGATATATGTGGAGCCTTAACTAGTGGAGCCTTAATATGAGATTCTCACTTCAATTATCTTTGCCATGCAGTTTGGACAAGTTGGTGGTGTTGATGATAATGTTGATCACTGTTCACCCATGCAAGTAAAATTTCCAGATGATCAGGAATATGCTTTTCCTTAAAATTTTTCTTTTATATGGAAAATGATGATATTTTTAATCAGAGATTAATTTTATGCATTTGCGTAAAGGAGTCCAGATTGCTTATGGATGGACGCACATGCTTGCACTCACAGAAAGGCAAAAGGTGTTCTCTTGGGGCAGAGGTGCAAGTGGACAACTTGGACATGGGGAGACAATTGATCGGTAATTGGCAATGTGTTAATGTCTTATTGTCTAATATATAATATGGTGGATCTTTAGCTCAATTTGGAAGAGTGCTCGAGAAATTGTGAACTCCATTCTCGAGAGGTGGTGGTTCAAATCCACCAAGATCCTAGTAATACATATGATATAAAAATAAAGTTTGATGTGGCTCTTTAGCTCAACTGGTAGAGCACTTGGATTTTTTTTTCAGCTGGCATGGAATGAGTTAGAACTAGGAACTATCATAGGAGCTTTGCAGATTTTATGGTTATGTGACACAAGTACCTTTGCAGCCTTGTCTTCGGTGGCACCCTTCTCATGTCTTACACATTTTAATCCTCTTCACATAAACCTCTTTACGTTGTAAGAATTTCAAAAGATTTCAGGCATGACAATTTTGTGTCCTATTACAACTGCCAGTTGTGTGTGTCTAAGAATATAGAAAGAATGGCTGCAAATGCATGACAACAATTTAACAGACTTGCAGTAAAGCTTATCATCACCTCATATGTACAACCACCTGCATTTAAGTGTTGCAATATTTGGACCATCAGAATTTTCTTTTTTGACACATTTGTCATACTAAATAATATGATAAGTTGATGAGGGAAGAGTTAAATTCCAGATGCTTAGGGAGGCAGAATTTTCCAGATGCTTAGGGAAGATGATGTTAGGGAAATGATGTTATGATAAGTTCCATATTTTGCATATGGTATGGGTAGATAAGGGAGAGTTAAATTCATAAATGATGGAGATTAGGGAGTATATGGTATGGTACCACACACCTACCACACACTTGCATAGTTTGGGAGCTCATTCAGGCCGCCTAAAACAGTTAACTGGACATTGACCTTTTTAGAAGGTGGCCCCGTTTCAGTTGCTGAAAAAGAAAATGTTGGAATTGGATGGAGACAAAAGCAATTATAAAGCACTTAAAAGAATCAGAATTTGAAAGTTGCTGGCATGAGAGTGCAATTTAAGATAAATTATTACTTTTATTGGCTCTTGGTGGAATCGAACCACCATTTTCTTGGTATTAGGTGATTAAAAACCAAGTGCTCTACCAGTTGAGCTAAAGAGCCACATCATCCAGATTTTTTTTTGCTGCCCATTAGTAGCTATTTTCCATCATATAGAAGAAATGAAAGTATATACTGATATTCACTTGACTAAATTGAGTATCATAATCAAAACGATTTGCGCTAAAACTACTTGTTTTACTTGTGTAGTTACAAAACATATGTTGCATCAACTTAAGAAGACATACAAAACTGGGTGCCGTGCAAGATCCAGTGTCCATCAAGTATCCAAAAAAAGAACTAGTGGCTAGTGTCCATTACAGAACATTGATAAGAATAAATTATTTACCTTTTCATAGGCCTCAGAATGATGGTCAAGTGATCGATTAGCACTCTCTATTGCACATGATCATAAAGTACAATGGTTGTTAAGAAGCAACTTAGCTATAACTAGGCAATTATTATACAACTTAAACATAGCTATGCAAAATTGTCCTATCTAAAACAAGATTGTCCTATCTAGTTCAGATATGCTAAAGGGCAAAATTCGTTGGCGTGAAAATCAAATCTTAAAGATTATTGATTAAGGGTAAGCCAAAAAGAAAGAACTGATGTTGTTTCAAACAAGGTTATAAAAAAAATACAAGGTTCAACCGTGATTACGGAATGCAACAAGGACCTGATGCCCATGTTTTTTTATGTAACATGTCAATGAATTTTACCCAAATGCTGTTTTCTCACTAATGATATTACACCCCTGCATTAAGGAAAATGCGAGTGTTTCATCCAAACTCAAACACAGCTAAACTTTACAATTAACTAGACAAAAGCATTTCGACAAACATCTACTGTGCATAAACTGAGACGACAAATTTTACAAAAAGCTCGCTGATGGCAGAGGGAAGGATGCAGTGGGTCAGGAAAGAAAGAGACTTCAAAGGGAGGGTCGTTGCATGTGGCAAACGGTGTTCTTCGAGGCACAGTCGAAGCGGTGGCAGCAAGGTTGGGGAGGGTGTGACCGAAGAGACGGAAGTGGGGAGCCGTGGTCGTGGCTTCAGAGTGCTCTGTCTCTACTGAGAGAGTGTCCATCTCCTCCCAGACGGTTCGGTTGGAGGCTGGAGGCGACGACAGAGGAGGAGATGGGGGAGGCAAAAGGAAGGGGGAGACGACGGAGAAGAGGCAGAGGATCTGGCTGCGGAGGTGCTCACGGGCACTGCCGGGGTCGGAGGAGGAGGGGGCGGAGAGGTCCTTCGTCTGTTTAGAGAGGGAAGAGAAGAAGGTGATCTGTCTGGTTAGGTAAGGGGTAAAGTGGGAATTAGTGGGTTAAAATGTGATTGGCCACAGGGGAGCCTTATTTTGAGTTGCGAGATCAAAACTGAGCGGCCAAGATTGACGCGCCTCATTCGGCTCACAAAAACCTGCGGCTCACTATATCATCCCTCTCTCTCTCTCTCTCTCTCTCTCTCTCTCTATATATATATATATATATATATATATATATAGAGAGAGAGAGATAAGTTTACATGAGATCGTTCTCATATAAGGAGCATGAGGCCAATCTTTATTACCGTTAGATTCCGATTGGAGGGTGGATATCAAATCAGTGGGTAAGTGAGTGTGTCACATCAAGGAGTGGGTGAGATCATTATGGATATTTGTAGCTGTTAGATCAAGATCTAACGGCTATGATTCAAAGTGGCCTCATATAAGCAATATGAGAGCGATCTCATATAAACTTTTCGCGATCTCATATAAACTTTGGGAAAAGTTTATATGAGATCGCTCTCATATTGCTTATATGAGGCCACTTTGAATCGTAGCCGTTGGATCTTGATTTGACGGCTACAAATATCCATAATGGTTTCACCCACTCCTTGATGTGACACACTCACCTACTCACTGATTTGATATCCACCCTCCGATCGAAATCTAACGGTAATAAAGATTGGCCTCATGCTCCTTATATGAGAACGATCTCATGTAAACTCATCTCATAAACTTTTCCCTATATATATACTGTCGAAGAGGTGGTTCAACGGGAACGAAAAAAGCCACTGCAGATGCCACGAAGCTTCTCCAATTGCGAGTCTGTGTGTGTGTGTCGAAGAGGTGGTTCTAAGGGGAACGAAAAAAGCCGCTGCAGATGCGACAATGCTTCTCTAATTGCGAGTCTGCGACCCAAATTGGAAGCGTCAACTCGAGAGGCAAATGTTGGCTTAAAGCTACAGAAGATGTTGTCCGTTTTGGGTTGAAAGGCAAATAATTTCCGTATCGTGTCTTTCCCCTTCTCTTTCTCTCTAGTTCTCTGATGCTATCAATCCAAACATAAACGTATGACTTTGACGCCTATGGCTGTTTTTTTTGTCGGCTTGGGTGAAAGGAAGGGAGACTGATCGATGGGGAGAGGAGACAGTCCCGCGCGGAGACAAAAAGTCGAAACAGGGGAGGAGACGAAGAGCAACAAGAAGCAGGGTCCTTTGCAAGAGAATGTGGCGGTTTGACCTAGCACGCTCGCCTCTCGCAAGCTCAACGCGAGAAATTTTTCAATGAGATTAATCATGTAAATTGAGAGAATTTTTTTTTACAAAAACTAATGCCATCGATCAAGCTAGGCAAGTGTACTTCTCAGCTCAAGCCCAGCCCATTTAACAAGTGATCACTAAAAAAAACTATTTTCAAAATTCTTAATACATGCAAAGATCTATAATTTTAAAAATGGCCAACAATTAGTGTCACCACAATTGACGGCTCCGTTTTGACTAGCTAAGCTGGTAGCATGGAAAATCGTCTCGCTCGCCGATATATCGGTATCAGGCACAAACCGATACACCGATACCACTTAATCTCGATTTTTCAAAGTTTTCCAAATATCGCCGATATATCGGTATTTTTTTAATTAAAAAAAATTTAAAAAAAAATTCAAAAATTTTTTTTTAAAAAAAACTTTCATGTTTATTTTCTATCCTAATATGCATTTTATGCATATAAAAAAAACTTTCATGTTTATTTTCTATCCTAATATGCATTTTATGCATATTTTGAAATGTATTCTTTGTTTAAATTAGTATAACTCATTTTAGAAGTTAGATTGTGAAAATATATGATAAAAATTAGTTTTTAACGACCGATATTTTTTTACACAATATCTCCGATATTTCGTCTCTTTGACCGACCGATATTTTACCGATATCCGATACGACATTCCATGGCTGGTAGTGACTTGGAAATGACCCTTTTATTTCCCATTAATATTAATATGTCCTACAATCGTCAAGCCAATGCATCAAACTGTGCATTTGGAAAAACACTAATTTATCATTGGATAACTTTGCTCCCGCACTAGTAAAAACACACAGGAGAGGGGGCGATAATGTTTTTTTGTACGGACCTTAGAAGCCAATCAACTTAAAAGTCTTAAACTCATCTTGAATTGCATACAGGTTTCATTGGACTGTGGTTAATACACTGACGGTGACTATCCACCGTCTAAAAACCTCGACGGTGGTTGTCGGCCGACGGTCTAATGGTGTGGGCTGGTTTAAGACGAACTCGCCGCTCTCCTCTGCTTGTCTTTACCTCTTCTCGCTCAGCCACACTCTTCCTCTCTATTTGCCCAATTTCCTTCTCTGAGCTGCTAGTCGAATTCAAGATCTTTCTATGCTAGCTAGTTGTGCTGCTTCGTCCAATCAGTAAATGAGTTGTGATGGATTCTTTTCCTTTTTGTTTTGGTTGAGTCGTTGGTTTGAATCCCCGAAAGTTCAAAACCTTTACCAGTTTCCAGATCAAAAAGATATCAAAGTCTTCCAAACAACAGGTACCCATCTCCTTCGATTCTGCTTTACGTCCTCTATTTACATTATTTGAAGTCAAAAAAAGGAGATAAAGGAATTTGTACGTTAATGGATCATTGATCTATGTATTGAGCTGAGAATTCACGGAAAACAATGTTTGTTTGAGCCGTTGACTTTGAGCAGATTGTCATGAGTCGATCTTTTGTTGTTAATAATAGCCTTAGAAGAACCAAATGGCGCAAGAACCCTTATACTGGCAAATGGCAACAGAACTTTCAAGAGCAACAAGCCATGGAGATGCTCAAGAAAGTTGTATCTCAAAAGCGACAAAACCCTGACCAGATTAATCTGGTTTCTGCCTTTATTAGTGTCTTCAGTAGCTATAATTGTGATCCTAGTCCAGTTGCTTATAGCTACATTGTTAAATTTCTGTTGGAAAGTTCACTCTTTGATGAACTTCCTCCTCTCCTAAACCACCTTGAGAAAGTTGAGAAATTTGACACTCCGGAGCGGATATTTGTCGATCTCATTCGAGGTTATGCGGGTGCGAATATGCTTGAAAAGGCTGTTGAGACTTTCTTCGAAATCCCAAGATTCAGGTGCAGTCCCACTGTTCTGTCTCTTGATGCCTTGTTGTCTATTTTAGGTGAGAGACAAGAAGGACTGCCTTTGGTTTGCAGTGTTTTGATAAGGACTTTACGGATGAACATCAGGCTTGAGGGTTCGAGCTTTTCGATACTTGTAAAGACTCTCTGTAAGATGGGGAAAGTAAATCATGCCATGGAGATTTTCAGTCTGATGGAAAATCACGGTTGTACTCCCGATTCAGATATGTACAGGATTGTTCTTTTGTCACTTTGTAAATATGCTAGTTCCATTGAGGTTAAAGAGTTTTTGGAAGAAATGAGCAGGGTAGGAGTTTCACCAAGTAGAATAGAATACAGCAATGTGATTCGTATTTTTGTGATGGGAAAGAAGGGAAAGGATGCATTAGAAGTTCTGAATCAAATGATAATGGAAGAAATAAAACCAGATATTGTCGATTACTCTCTTGTTTTGGATGGTCTGATAAAAACTGGTGACTTTGAGAAAGGAGATGAACTATTTGATGAAATGTTGGTCATGGGTATCATTCCTGATGTCTTCACATACAACATCTACATAAATGGGCTCTGTAAGCAGGGTAAATTTGAAGCAGCAAGTAAAATGTTAGGGTATATGGAAGAAGTGGGATGCATGCCTAATGTTGTTACCTATAATACTCTCATAGCCAGGTCCTGCTTAGCGGGACAATTGGAAAGTGCGAAAGGATTTTTGAGGGAAATGCACTTGAAGAGCTTCAGGGGGAATATGCATACATACAAAATTCTCATTGATAGCTTTCTTTGCAAAGATGAGGTGATGGAAGCATACATGATTTTCTCGGAGATGTTGGCAAGAGAGATCATACCTAGTATGTCTGCTTTTGACTCTATAATATGTAGTCTGTGCAAATATAACCTCTTTATGGAGGCATTTTCTGTATATGAAGCTATGATTGCGAGGGCAGTTGTTCCAAATGAGCTTGCCTGGAACTCACTAATTTGTGGAGCCATAAGCAGCCATGACAATGTAGATATATCGGTGTACGTGGGGAATTAGTGCAGTTCTGGATGCTGAATTTCTCGGAGGGAAATCATGGAAATAACTCAACGAATCAGAGGACCTCAAATGCATGATTGCTGAAAATCCTCATTGTGACTAGTCTACTATTCTATCTAGCATTTGCCAACACTCTACAACATCTGACATTTGGATCCTTGCTTCAGAGGGAAAGAGGCAAAGCAAGAGGCTTTTCAGGAAAATGAAAGGTGCTCTGTGTGTTTCATCTCCTTTCATATGGATTATTCTTATCAATTGTTGGGGAATATAGGTGCTTTCTAGGTAACTTATAATTAGAGCAGATTTTGGAGAAGAACTGAGATATGATATTTTGCATTTAGACTCCATTCACCTCCTTGCTGCTTGCAAGTCTACTCTTTCTCCAATTTTTGCGTCCAATATGCTTCATTAATCTGAGAATCGAATTGGTGAATTGCAAAGATCCAGACGTGCGGATGCACAAAAGATAAGTGTTGCAAGTAATCATATACTCAAAATAAACTGAACTAATGGCTTATATTCGAAGGTCTTAAGATTTCATTGCTGTATGTAAGGGTCAACTATTTCTATTGAAGCAACAGCTGAAAAACACGATATCATATTTCATTTCTTTAGTATAATAAACCAAACAATTTACAACTTTCTATAATCTATTAAGAGGGACTTGTGCGACAGTAGTAAAGACTATGTGGAACTCTAGAGGCATTCACATCTCGAGATCTAGGTGTTGATAGCGGATAGCGTGTGAAGGAGGAGAAACGGAGCGGAAAGAGGGATAAAAATGATAAAAAAAATTTAGAATCACTATCAGATATTATCGCCGGAATCTATACCAGATGGTGGACCATAGCATCAACACCATGGTTGTCCAGAATCATCACTTAATGAGGAGTTTCTCCATCAGCAGAGATGAATATAGTTTTTTTCTTCAAATCATTGTCTTCTATTTTTCTTGATATTAAGGCCTTTAAATAGGCTTATTATAAAGAGAGTTCTATTTCAAGAAGGAATATAAACCAACTTATATTTTTAAAAATAAAAAAGGAATAAAATACTATTCTAATTATAATTTTCTATAAAAGTAACTATCATATAAAAGTCATAACTAAACTAAGAAATTTCTAAAATTAGCAATCTTACATGTGATGACTGCATCAGGTACCCTTTTTGGACTAACCTATTTTATATTCTCTTCTCAAAGACCATATTCTTTTCTCATATGTAGATTGTTCCCTTCGTCTATTACATCTTCTACAAACTGTACTTACCCAAGTGGATTCCTCATTATCGTAAACTTCAAAAATAATGTTACAATCGCTTGCTTTGGGATGTTCTAAAGATGTGCGCCACGATGAGCCGGATAAGAGCCTTATGTCACGCCCCATGCTTAAGGGCCTGTTTGGCAGCCCAAAAGAGGCTGGATTCATGAAGAACTCCAAAAGAATCCTAGCTTTTACTTTTTCAATGGTATTTGTTATAATTTCGTAAAAAAACAAGGGCAATTAATAACAAAAAACATGGTTTTAATCATGAAACTACATTTTTTTGTTATTAATTGCCCCTATCTTTCATGTTTATTTACAAAACATGCCATCGGACCTTAAATGCTTCCCTAAAAGCTACTTCTTCCCAACTAAACATCCAAATTCTTCTTCCAGCTTTTTTCCTAAAATCCAGATTTCTCACTCCTAAAATCTCTAACCAAATAGACCCTAAATGTGGAATTTATGTCTTTATGTGATGAGTGCCTGCCATTCAAGGTGACTATTCCTAACTCAAAGCGATCTTCACATTTTCAAAATCATCAAGATCGCCCCTTCAGTAGCATACATGAAATACTTTTTTAAGGGGTAGTCAATCAGGATTGAAAAATCCACGTGGGTGGATTCTCAATATGGAGTTAGTCAACTAAGATTTGTAATATTAAAATTTGAATTAAGCGTTAGTGGTTTCAAGGGATTTTGAGTGATGCGTTAGTGGTTAAGTATGTATAATATGATACTACTAATATGCTGTTAGTCAAAACTATAAAGAATTTTAGGGCTGACAGATTTTAATCCCTTTTTTAGTCTCAAGTATATATAAAGTTGTCAAGTTCCGATACCTCCTCAAAGAGGTGGTATTGAAGAATCCAAGGCACACGTCGCCCTTCTTCTCCTTCCGCACGACCCTCTTCTCAGTTGTCCTCTACAACTTCTCCCTCATGGTATGAAAAGATGTATTTTTTTATTACTTCAATGGTTTAAACTTTTTTATTATTTTTCCATTCAAAAATTTGTATTTTGTGATGATAACTTTTGTTTTTTATATAAATTTTTGTCTGCTAGTGATTGACCATTGCTCCTTGGAATATATAGAAACTAAGAAGTCCATGAACTAATCGTCAGATATCGGCCGATGGTCGGACGTGTCGTCGGCATGGGTCCTATGTCATGGTGGTGGCAAATCTGCATCTGCCTTTTCGTCTGCCGCCATGGCTGACCCTGGACGCGGGCTAGCTTCACGGCACACCTGCGACCACAGCCATGACTACAGAGAAAAAATATTTAAGTTCTGGCTGTGATGTATAGGATAAGGTTGTCGCCCCATCACTCCCTAGCATGTCATAATCCTTCGGGGAGCGGTGGCGTGTGTAGACGACGGAGACCTTTGCCGCCACCACCACAAAAATGCCAGATTAGAAAAAAGGCATTTTTTGGCTGCCGCCGACATCACGGTAGAAGAGGAAAGAAATTGGACAGTGGCACCCCATCTATCTGTTGTCGCTAGTAATTGTTGCCCCCTTTTCGACTGTCGTGGTTGCTAGTACTTCGGTGAGGACCAAGTGGTTGTCAAGTGGTGCGTGTTGGAAGAGATTGTTGTGCTTGTATGCCCACATGACGTTGTCGACAAACGAGGGCCCCGCCAACAAGACCGACGACGATCCTGGCATTGTCAAGTTCCTCCTTGCGCAGCCGCCAGTGCTCTAGTGAGATTGCCACTGGTTTGATAAAGGCGGAATGCTGGCTATCGTGCACCAGCGCTGTAGGGATTGGAAAGGAGAAGAAGAGGAAAATTGGCTGATGTAAGGGGAGCGGGGGCCATGGCGGCGCCATTCTGGTTGCTGCCTCTCCCTCTCCTCTTCTAATGAAATTAGGTCATCTCCTCCCGGGTCTGGCCATTATAAAGTGAATCAGCCTGGCCCATTATAAAGGATATTGAAAGATGTCACAATTATATATTATTGCTGGATGAGAAGGCTCTACAAACAATTCAATGATATTGAAAGATGCCACGAATAGGCTTAATGGTCTTCCATTGCCTATAGGTAGTAACTAGTTTTGCTCTCTCTTTTTTTTTAGAATTTACAGATATATTTACTTTAGTACCATGAATCCACTTCATATGAAATGACAGGGTTGCAATTGGTCTTCTTATTAGGGAAGTTGTACTTAGTAGATTGTGGATACCCGAATAGACACATATTTTTAGCACCATATTGTGCAACTAGCTATCATCTCAGTTAGTACAACACACAAGCAAGTCATCGACCACACGATCTACATGAAGTTTTTAACTACCGACATGCGTCTTTGCAAAATGTTATTGAAAGGATTTTTTTGTGTCTAAAGTCATGCTTCAAAATTTTCAAAGGCCATCCACCTTCATTTCCTTATAATAGTCAAGTGAAGTGGTATTTCCCTGTTGTGTTTTGTATAACTACCTCTGTAGGGAAAATATTGGGGATGTATTTGATCTAGATCAAAATTCAGAACAAGATGAAGCACCAAGAAATGTTCCAACTAATCCTAATGAAGATTCTGATTCAGATGATAATGTGGCGACTCAGGTGGAGCAAAGAGATGCAACCAATACATGGCACGAAGAGATCGCTACCCATATGTGGAATGATGCAACACATATGACGATGGGTTTATAAATTTATTATTGTGCATTGACTATTTAAATTTATTACGGTATGAATGTTTCATAAACTCTTTTTAAATTTTTAGATGAGATTGTGATGAATGGTTAAGTATTTTTTTCAATTACTAGTTATTTGAATCACATAAATTCTCCAATCTATGACTAAAAATCCTGAAAAATTTTGTAATCCAGTACTGAAAATCTTAACATATATTTTAAATATAGCATACAGGATTGAAAATCTATTCTTCTACAATCTTGGATTGGGGAGTCATGGATTTCAATCCTGACATTCTCCAATCTATCCTAGGGTGATAGGGTTGGCCCATAATCAGATATTGGGCCCGAGCAATAGGGGGTTCATTTTAGGTCATTCTTTAAGGAGCACCAAAAAATTTTCCTTCTGAAAGGCACATTATTAGTAAGGGCCCCACGTGATCCAATGCATGGGACCCCATGGGGCCCGCACTATCAATTCGCATGTCGTCCGAGGGTCGAGGTGCCACTGCAAGCAACATTAGCATTTTCATTAGTCCATAGCTTAAGGCACTCGGGCCACCGAATCCATCCAAAAATTATGCCCAGGTTGACCCGGTGCTGGTTGGAGAGGCTGGTGGGCCTTGGTTGAGGATGTTCGGCGGGTCCCATATGGTGTTCCCAACATCTTCCAATTGTCTTCCTCCATATGGACCTGAGTGGCCGGAGGCATAGGAGAAGACACACGAAGCCGCACATGACACCTGGCAGCCACCTCAGCTCCACGTTGCTGGCAAAGGAAAGCAGCAATGCGATGGACAACGTCGCCGAGAGCATAGCCGTATGGCAGAAGAACCGGGCGGCTCGAGGGAAGTCGTCGTATAGCACGAGGGCAGCCACCGAGGTGGAAACCGAGAGCAACACCGCGAAGATTGAGAGCTGAATCAGCGTTGGGGTGTGGCCCGGGGCCTTGACCCCATTGGCCTGGGTGATGGCTTGGAGGATGGCGCCCACCACGGAGAGGCCGAATGCCAGCAGTGTCTCGCTCATTCGGCGGACCACTGCATCTTGGGCACAGACTGGGAGGACCGGGCGCAGGTGGCGGCGGTGCCTGAGGCGGTAGGTTGGTGGCAGCCTTGGCATAGTGATAGTATTGATTGTCCAATAGGCGGGTTAAACTGGGGAGATATTTGGATTTTTTGAAGCGGGGAGCGAGGAAGCTTGTATGTCGCGGTGGAGGCTATTTGTAGTGCTGGAAGCTCGATATAATCCAGGAGGAACGGGCTCGGTTGTAACGATCAAATAGATAGCCTATAGGCTCCTCCCAAGTTCTTGGGCCTTGGCGCTTATGTTATGTCTTGAATGTTTTGGTTTTTCCGCAACTCTATTAATCGTGTTCAATGTTAACACGAATTGTGAATTCCTGTTCTTAGGCATTATCTCCACCATGACCAGCACAGTGGAAATCACAACTTCCCAATATTCTCTTCATTCCAATCGCCATATCTCAGAACTTCAGATTTCCCACCCGTCGTGTTCTGAAAGCTGTTCGAATATTCCCTTTATATGGTGCTCATCTCGGATTTATATGATCTTCGCAACCATGGCATGATAATGCTTGTATAGGCCCAAGAACCAATAGGGTCTCAAAGCTAGTGGGATGGCCTCAAAGTTTTTACCTGTTTGACAGTAATTTTGTAAAAATAAATATGGGCATATAATAAGAAAAAATGCGTTTTCATGGATTTCCGGTTACTTATTCCCTAAAATCTAGATTTTCCACTCCATATATCCTCTACTAAACAAACTCTATGGTTGATCACCCACCCGGAAGTAGATCTAAATTTACTGTGGTGAGTACAATAGGAATGGATTGGATGCGGATATGTTGCCATGAGAGGTTGGTTGCCCTACCCCTCTTTAGTCAGGGCCTAAGGACTGGCACACCCTTCAGTTCTTTAAGAAAATGAAAATAAGTACTGACACAAGGCAAATTGTGTATCGAGTTCCGGTAAATCGTCATTCTGGTTAATTCCAACCAATTCACAATTCTCTAGTCCTTGGGACATTTCCATGTCGTTAGTAACCAATATTCGATCCCGAAAGAAACTACTTTATGCTACGCATGTAGCTTACTTTTCGAGTGATTCTCTTTGGCAGCAATGGAGAATGATGATTAGAGGTCGTAAATAACTAGGAAATAGAAATCAATTAGGGCTGGAGTGAGGACTAAGTGCTACCAAACACCTTTCATTGTCTTTCTTCTGGTGGTTGGGAAGTCTTGCTTCCAATGGGAGAAACCCTTCATGAAGATTAAAGAAATGGTTATCACATACCTTCCACGGCTTGCCCGCAAAGGCTTCCCAAGTGGGTGATAGATAATAAGATAGCTCCATCTGAAAGCTTTTCACAAGTTTAAACTTTAAACCAGCTTAATCCTCTCCAGGCCCGTTAATTGCCGACAATACCTGCCAAATGGTGGCACATGACAATGGCTTGAAACTTAGAAATTTAATAATTCAAAGAAGGCGAAAATCAAACTTATTTTAGAGTTAATCTTACAATTAGTGTTGAACAAATTACTACAATTATCAATAACTCGAGGGACAATCTTGTCAAATTCCTGATTCAAATTTTACTGGGCTAAGTAACGGTCAAAGTAAACAAGCCGTTGGGTTGCTTTCATTTGCAGTTTGCTTGTCTTCTGGAAGATGGCCAAACATGGTGCTGGTGGTATCTTACAGACTTGGGAAGTTGAAATCCAATTTTCCCACAAAAATAAAAAGGAGGCTGATGAAGAGCCAGCCTCTATTCATTGTTGGTCAAGCTTTCCTGACTTCAGGACGCTAATCTTACTCTCCATTCCACCAGAACTCCAAAACCATAAGGTCGAAGAAGGCGGCCGTGGCTAAGACAAGATAAGGAGATCGGTTGGACTGTGAAGAGTAGGACTGTAGGAGAGCTCTTGAAGGACGAGTGTATATTCCTGGTGAGTCATCTTCGCCATTTCAATAATTTTTAAGCCCAATGGTTCAAATACTTCCACAAATTTCTTTTAAAACATGACTCGTATAACGTACCCTAAGTTATTTTACTTTCTTGTTTGACAAAATGATTAATTTCCTGATGCACCAGATCAGAGATTTTGAAATCATTTAGAACAGAAGGAGATGGCGGAGAAGTCTGGTGTTCAGCTTGGTGTTATTGGGGCTCTAGTGCTATCAGTCACATCTTCAGTAGCCATTGTCATCTGTAACAAAGTTATCATCAGCAATCTCGGATTTCCATTTGGTTAGTCACCCACCATTTCCTGCCCCTTCCGTTATTTAACCGTGGTACGATAAGCTATTTTAATTAGTCTTAACTTAGGTGCGATTTGGTGCCCTTGTGCTTAATTAAATGGCTTAGATGACAAAAATTTCAAAAGTTTTGCAGTAAAATTACTCATTTATTCTCTTACTGTCTTACAAATCAATTAGTTGAATAGCATTGATGCAATGCCACTCATGTCATACTTATGTGTCTTATAGTACTAAGGGGCCATTTGGGGCGTGAAAAAGCATTTATATCCAGAGTGAATTTTGGACGTCCATTATAGCATCCATGTTTTTTCCATATCCAGCTTGACGTGTTTCAGCTGGATACGGAAAAAACCTGGATGCTACAGTATAGCAAAACATCCGGTCTGAATGTTTTACTTTTAATCACGCCCCAAACGGCCCTTAAGTCTGAGATCACCTTGTGAATGTTAATACTATCTCCCTTTAGTGACAAATTTGACGAGATTAAACTTGTAGCCAGAGAAGCAAAACTAATAAGCTCGCTTATAGAGTTGAAGCGGAGTAAACGAAGTCAGTCCATATAAAGCCTAATGCAGCTTAAAGTACTGCTGATCAAATTTGCTAAAATATTCCATCATTGGTTGTTACGCATTTTGCACTATGATCCGAGCTAATATTTGTCCAGGTCGGGCATCGATTCTTTTACCAATGACCAATGTTAATCAAACAAAATCGCCTATGGTTGGGGAATGACCCAGAATTTACAAGATGTACTAACAAAAACATTATCCGCACAGCCTCATCAAGAGGTTGATTAAATGACTTGAGTTGATAAAATTAGGTGCTCACTGTTTTTTCCAACAATTTGCATGTTTGCGGGCAGCTACAACGCTAACAAGCTGGCATCTAATGGTGACATTTTGCACCCTTCACGTGGCCCAACGCTTGAATGCTTTTGAGCCCAAGCCTGTGGAGACACAAACGGTAATGCTGTTCGGCTTCCTAAATGGCGTCTCCATTGGGCTCCTCAATCTCAGTCTGGGCTTCAACTCCATTGGTTTCTATCAGGTGCATCCCTTCCCACAAAGCCCAACCATTAAGTATCAAATACTATTATACTAGCATCCGATTGAACTTTTTCTTTTCGAAGAGGGCAGTGTATCCCTACATCACCGACATACACATAAGGCCAGTGGGTAAACTGATGATTTTACCCACTCACTGACAATACACGTATGCTGTAGGGAAAATGATTTAGAAATATCCTTTTCCTTTCAAAAAGTCATCTGATGAACTTTCAAATATGATAGCAGCTGTATACTCTCTTTTTTTTTAATTGAACTATATCGACCTCTCACAGATGACTAAACTGGCTATCATACCCTTCACTGTATTGCTGGAGACACTATATCTGAAGAAACAATTCAGGTAAGCGGCATACAGCTCAATATAATTAGATATAACTTGCTTTCCATTCTTCACCATGTATTGGAATAACTAGTCTGGGTTTCTTCTGACTTTCACCTCCCTTCATTCAGCGAGAAAATCAAGCTATCTCTGCTGGTCTTACTCGCTGGTGTCGGCATTGCATCCATAACGGATCTCCAGCTGAATCTCCTCGGATCAATACTCTCTCTTCTTGCAATCGCAACGACCTGCGTCAGCCAAATAGTAACATTCTTTCCACTACAACTATATAGATAGCGTAAGATTATGATTTTTATGCATTCTTAACCGTTGATTCCACTATTTTTAGATGACAAACACAATACAGAAGAGACTCGGTGTGTCATCCACTCAGTTGCTCTACCAGTCGGCCCCTTTTCAAGCTGCCATTCTTTTCGTATCAGGGCCTCTTGTCGATCAATGCCTCACTAAGCAGAACGTCTTCGCCTTCAAATACTCCCCTCTGATCTTTGTAATAACACGATCTAACCTGACTGATCATTGATTAAGTACATGCATGTGTCAATCTCGTATGGGTATGATACGGGTAATAAATTATGCATGCATGTTTTGACGTGCAGGCATTCATCATTCTCTCGTGCATGATCTCTGTGTCTGTGAACTTCAGCACCTTCCTAGTGATTGGGAAGACCTCTCCGGTGACTTATCAGGTGCTTGGACATCTGAAGACATGTCTCATACTGACTTTTGGCTATACATTGCTGCATGACCCATTCACTGAGAGAAACATCATCGGCATCCTGATTGCCATCTTCGGAATGGCCATGTACTCTTACTATTGCACCCACGAGAAAACAAAGAAACAGACTAATGACCTCTTGCCTACATCTCAGGTATAATATTAGTTGTATGTTCTCTTTATCTCCCTCTCTCTCATGTATGTTTGCATTTTTGTTGTAGATCAAAGACCATTCGGCGCCTCTGTTGAACAACCATGAGAAAGAAGACGAAGTTAAGTAGGTGAATGGTGTGGGACACAAGCTCGGGTGTCTAGTTGATTAAAATGTAGAGGGAATTGATACGTAGTAATTGAAGAGGGTTGAACCTTGGAGAGTGGATCCCTTCTTTTGTTACGAACAGTTTGGTTGTAACATGTATGATGTTTTGATTCTTTGCTTAAATAAGCCTTAAACAACTGCAAGCTTCTGTGCATTTAGCAGAAAAAAAAAACCTCTTGCTTGATAGCACAAACAAAATTAGCTTTTTGATTTGACAGCAAAGTGAAATTAAGGATCAAACCATTTTGCTGTTTACTTTCGAGGCTGCACCACTTAATCTCTCAAATCAGTGCATGGTCAATTCAAACGCCTAGCAAATGAGTTCTTGGCGCTCTTCAGTTGTAGCATGTGTGAGTACCTCCCGCAATAGACCGATCGAATAACAAGAAGTTTGTTATACTATAAGCCACCTGCATAGTACATACCTGATCGTATAGCAAAGTTAGTAACGGGAATGCCAATAGTTCGGGATGAGTCTACAGGCATAAATGCAAACGTTGATGAATGGTCTCACTGTTCAAAAACACGATGACCATCTTATATATCTAAACCCAATCCTGTAATTATCGACAAAAAACCAATCCTGTAAAAGAAGCAATTTTCTAAAAGTTAGGTAGGGGCCTAAAATGGGGACATCCCAAAGACAAGGTGCTTATTTTACATATTTAAAGGAAAAGTGATTGCATTGAGGATTTGTTGTAGTGCCATGCTCCCATGTAAAAGAAAACTGGTTTTCATTGTTAACAGCAGCTTTGTGACGGAAGATAGCTATATTAATATTTCATGTGCAACTATTATGTCATGAAGTCAATCTATATATTTAGAAAGATGTATGATGAATATGATGTCGTTGAATCTTCTTATCACCGTCCCCTCTTTAGAGGGTTGCATCAGGAAGGGCATCTGACGTAAAAACTTATAACTATGTTTCTTTGTGTGGATTTTGTACCATTAATTTGATTCCGATAAGTGTCAAACACGGTATATAATTCATGTTGCCTAGCTGGGATAAGGCGTATGATGATGATGAGGATTTGTTGTCTTTCTTAATCTCAGTGCATATTATTGTCATAATTTAGATTACTACGCCCTCCTTCGCAGTCCCACATTAATTGTCTGGATCAAATATCCAAAATGAACAAAAAAATAGTTCATTTTCAATAATTAATTCAGACAATTAATAAGGGAATGGGGGAGTATATCTGTAAAATTGAATGCAATTTGATACTTGGTCACCTTTTAAAAGTTGCCTATATTTATATGTAGTGTTTGGTCACATGAATGGGATAAATTCATTTTAACCATGTCAGTTTACGTTTTTATCAATACATTAAGGCATATATCACTAAGTATGTTTTCATTATGTATATATAACGTGTACTTAGTTTTCGACTAAGCATAAATCACTTTAGTCAAATACTGGATTTTTTATATGTTTTTATGGCTTACTAGTAGTTAGCCGGAAGAAAGAAGCAAATAGTTGCCAATGGGATACCTAATAACAAATCTCAATTAAAAAGTAATTAGGAATAAAAAGCTTACTAGTTGATCTAAACTAAGCTAAATTTCTTTTATTTCCTCTTGTCTACAGCTATAAGTTATTAAGCATAAGCATTTTCTTTGATCTTTAACTAATTAAAGATTAAAGATAGCTAGGTTGCAAAGAGTTATATACTTCGCTTGTAGCATATCCCTCAAAGCTGCAAAGTAGTATCTAGCACAAAAGAGCAAGTTAAATGTATCACCTGAGCTTGTTTCATGTGCAGCATGTTCATTTAAAATCGTGCTCAGGCATCTTGGAGTCTATTAATTAACCAAGCCCTAGTGGACGAGTTCCATAGTACAGACAAAATGTTGAGCCATCTATATGATAATAATAATAATAATAATAATAATAATAATAATAATAATAATAATGACAACAACAATAACAATAATAATAATAATAATAATAATGTAAAATCCAAGGGCTAAAATGATTAATTGCACTGAAAACAATGTATTAATTGCACTGAAAACACTGTATATGTTATTTATAACTGGTCAGTTTGCAATAGGGAATGAATTTTGGCAGTAGGCAAAGCTTATGTTACTAAACTTTGCATTTCTAACCATGGTAATGACTATGAGTTGTCGTAAATTGATTATGAAATTTCTTTGTGTGCTCGTACCCGGGAATGCTTGCGACATGTGCACCACAATGCTCGGCCCCATGTTCAGTTGCAGACCCTATGCCTTTGCCATGGTGCTCATGGGGCGAGCATTCCCAGGTGTGACTTGCATAGCATCACTCAATTTAGTAAGCTTGTCAAGAACAAACTGCAGTCAAAAGCTTTTTAATGAAATAAATATATTTCTCATTAACTATTGCAGGAGGAATTGCTAGAGGAAGACAGACTGGTACACACAATTGGCAGAATTTTATCTCTTTGGATAATGTTTGTATTATTTATAATAGCTTTCATATTCATTATAATTTTCTGTCATGTAAGATCGAAAAGGAGAAATTTTAAACTTAAGATATGAACGTGGATGAAAAATAATTTAAAGAATAACAGCTTTCACTGCAGTGGACGGCCTCTCGTGGCCATACCTGTATATATTTCGAAATTTTTAGGCATTCAATTATATTTTGGTCAAAAGGTTGTACTATTGTTTGTAATCCCTTCCATCCTGTTTTCTTTTAGGTAATACGACTCTCAAACTGGAAATTAGCATTAATACTTTTCCTACATGTTGTATGCATAGCTTTTGTGTGTGTTTTTCCTTTGTCCTCCCAATCAGCTGGCATATCTCTTTGTATCTTGCCCTATAGGTTTACATGCATATGCTACCTTGCTAATCTTTGGAAGATCTTTTGGTACATGTGCTAGCGCTACAGCGCATCACATGAAGCCGTAGATTATCATGATCGATAGCTCCTATTGGGACATTCTCCAGGAGAACCAAAAATTTTCGTTAATTATTTCCTTGGTTCCAAAAGCACTTTTAACCTCCACCATCAGGTTGCCAGTGGTTTTCTGAACTTGCATTATATGTTAATGTTAACTAAAGTTGCCGGCAGTAGAGCTGTACATTCTCACACTACTTGAGAATATTAGTATGGAACAGAGAGACTATGTTCGTAGGTAAAGGCTTTGTAGAATTGTCAGTTGTTTGCTATCGAATTCATTTTCTAACAAAGTGAATCTGTATATGTAAGTTTTGTGATGCAAGACTAAGAGCTGAGATATTCAGAAAGTAAATCCTGAAAGTCCTTGAAGTTGAGATTTCAGCCAAATTAGATTAGCAGTATGTGAAAGACAAGTATTCTGCCTGGGTTGGAGACCTTGTCATTGTCTCTTTTTTCTTGGCAGTCCATTTGACAGGATTGGATCCAACACAAAATTCATTAACTGATGTGCTCAGCCCAAGTAATTTGGATATCGAATGGGGGGCTTCATTCGGCTAAATTCATGCTCATTCAGCCCCCATTCCACAAAATGGCGCTTGGATGGTGAATAAGGGTGGAATGGAAAATTTAGCTGAATGCGCCATTCACCCCACCATTCGGTTAAATTATCAAAATGTCCTCGTGAAGACAGTCGTTGGTTTCGCCCACATTCAGCCAGATTGCCCAGATTGTTAAATTTTCCATTTTGTATATGTAAGTATTTCCGCTCACATTCATCGTTCGTTGTCGTTCGACCAACTTTGGTATCACACGCCAATCAATGAGAGGAAGAGTCTGAAAATGTAAACTATAAGATAGATTGCTAGCTAAGATGCGCTTGACCACCTGAAGATGGATCTCACAAGGGGTTTGCATAAACTAGCAGACTCCATTCACGCGTAAGAGAGAGACAGCCGAGTTGTGAAATAGAATAAGTTGCCAACAGTGCTTCAGTGAAGGACTGGATCATGAAAAGACCAGTCGCCAAGAATAAGGAGCTTCTTCGTCTTGGAGTTGTAAAGGGAATCACAAGTTTCCGAATGTTGCATTTATCATTGTTTTTTGGCACCAAAAATACTATCTCTATCCCAAATTGTTTGATTTTATTATAAATTCATTTTAAAAATGTAGTTTTATTTTAATTCATTTTGGGAAAATTAAATCAGACAAGTATTGTCTTACAGAGGAAGTATACAGCATATTTGGTCTGAAAGAAAACATTAGATTTGTTATACTGGGCCTCAACTTGAAGAAAGTAGGGAAGTCTAAAGTCTTCCCCCAGGTCCAAGTCAATGTTGGCCAAATTCCCAAAATTCAGTGTTACGGCCCAAATTACCTTAAGTTCTGGTTTTCAATTGCTGAAGCTTGAGAATTTTGGCAAAATTGCTCTGAACCGAGGCAAGCTCGTAATAAATGAGAATCGGACCTAATTGTCATCAACCTTAAGACTAAACCCTCCGGCCGTCGTCCGGTGCAGAGCACCCATTTAGGGGTGGAAGATGGCCAAATACCAATGCCAAAGTTCGCTCGAACTCAGCAAATGAACAAAAAAGGATGCCTAATTTTTTTACTCATGATGCCTTCCAGAGCTTTTTACATATGACCTGGCGCCAACTTTGACTTTCCCATATCACCCGGAATCTTCTTCTTTCTCTCATATGACCCGGAATCGGCACCTAGAGTACCGAAAATACCCTTCTTTTACGTTTTTAAGCCTTTTGTATCCCAAATGCTTCATTCTTCCCAAAATTAGTGATTTACGGGAGCATGAAGTTGGGGAAGAAGATATTCCGGCAAAGGTCTGTCCATAATCGCGGTTGAAACCATCGCCGGCGCTGTCTAACTCAGAAAAAAATAAAATTTCATGCCAAAAAACTGTAAAATAGCGGGAAAGACGAAAAAAATATATGATGAAAGGATTTTGATGTAAGATCAGCGGGGAAGCCCTCCCAACAACAAAAATTAAGATCTACATGTAAAAAAATACATATAAAGGCCACTCATTAGTGTTCAACCGCTCATAGACACAAAATAAAAGAATAAAAATCGGCAAAAATGTGAAATACACGTCGGCGAGCGACGAGTTCAATTTATATATCTTTCTGTGATCCTAATGAGGTGGAAGAGGAAGAAAAATAAGGAAGAACGCAAAAAAAATGGGCAAAAACGGATAAAAAATGAGCGAGTTATGACATTTTGAAAATTTCAGAAAAATCGCGTTGCATATGACACGACTCAGGCTCAAGTCGTGTATTCGACAACACGACTTGAGCCTGAGTCGTGTCATATGCAACGCGATTTTTTTGAAATTTTCAAAATGTCATAACTCGCTCATTTTTTATCCGTTTTTGCCCATTTTTTTTTTGTTCTTCTTTATTTTTCCTCCTCTTCCACCTCATATAGATATATTAGCTAAGAAATGAAGAAAAAAGAAGAAAGTAGAGGCTTTGCGGCGAAGAGCTTCCACTTTCTTTTTTCTTCTAATTTTTTCTTTATTTCTTAGCTTAATATATCTATATGAGGTGGAAGAGGAGGAAAAATAAAGAAGAAAAAAAAAATGGCCAAAAAACGGATAAAAAATGAGCGAGTTATGATATTTTGAAAATTTCAGAAAAATCACGTTGCATATGACACGACTCAGGCTCAAGTCGTGTATTCGAATACACGACTTGAGCCTGAGTCGTGTCATATGCAACGTGATTTTTTTGAAATTTTCAAAATGTCATAACTCGCTCATTTTTTATCCGTTTTTTGGCCATTTTTTTTTTCTTTATTTTTCCTCCTCTTCCCCCTCATATAGATATATTAAGCTAAGAAATAAAGAAAAAACAAGAAAAAAGAAGAAAGTAGAAGCTTTGCGGCGAAGAGCTTCCACTTTCTTATTTCTTCTAATTTTTTCTTTATTTCTCAGCCTAATATATCTTCATGACGTGGAAGAGGAGGAAAAATAATGAAGAATGAAAAAAAATGGGCGAAAACGGATAAAAAATGAGCGAGTTATGACATTTTGAAAATTTCAGTAAAGTGTTTTGAACGACACGACTTGCAGTATAGTCGTGTCGTCGCGGACACGACTATACTGCAAGTCGTGTCTTTCAAAACACATTTTTACTGGAATTTTTAAAATGTCATAACTCACTCATTTTTTATCCGTTTTTGCCCATTTTTTTTGCGTTCTTCCTTATTTTTCATCATCTTCCACCTCATGAAGATATATTAGAATAAAAGAAGAAGAAAAAATAAGAATAAAGAATAAAGTGGAAGCTCTTCGCTGGAAAGCTTCCATTTTTTTCTTTCTTATTCTTTTTTCTTCTTCTTTCATTATAATATATCTTCATTACGTGGAAGAGGAGGAAAAATAAGGAATAACGCAAAAAAATGGGCAAAAACGGATAAAAAATGAGTGAGTTATGACATTTTAAAAATTTCAGTAAAAACATGTTTTGAACGACACGACTTGCAGTATAGTCGTGTACACGACGACACGACTATACTGCACGTCGTGTCTTTGGGAGACACGACTTGGATATTTTTCGTGTTTTCGACGACACGATAAAATAGGAATTTTCAAAATTTGATAACTCGCTCATTTTTCATCCGTTTTTGCCCATTTTATTGTGTTCTTCGTTATTTTTCCTCCTCTTCCCCTTCATTAGGATCACAGAAAGATATATAAATTGAACTTGTTACTCGCCGAAGAGTATTTCACGTTTTTGCCTATTTTTATCCTCTTATTTTATGTCCAGGAGCGGTCCAACACCAATGGGTGATCTTTATATGTGTTTCTTTACATGTAGATCATAATTTTTGTAGTTTGGAGGGCTTCCCCACTGCTCTTACATCAAAATCCTTTCATCCCGTTCGGTTTCTTGTTTTTTGGCGCGAAAATTACCTTTTCCGATTTGGACGGCGCCGGCGCCGGCGATGATATGGGCGGAGATGCCGGACGGAACACCTTCTTCTCCGATTGAACACGAGTTTCTCCGGGTACCTCCTCATATTCCTGGTAATATGGAAAAACGAAGAGTGTGGGTGCTTATACCTAAACCTAAGGGTATTTTGGGTACTTTCCGGGTCATACGGAAGAAAGAGGAAGATTCCGGGTGATATGGAAAAGTCAAAGTTGGCGCCAGGTCATATGTAAAAAGCTCTGCCTTCCAAGTTCCAATGCCACAAGTAGTCCACCATGGTGTGGTCTAGCTAGCCTTTTGACTTCGATAACCATCTTTGGGAGAAAAGAACAAAAAGATATTGTTTGCCCAACTCGTTTAAGTAATTGACTTGCGGAACTAATGTCAATTGGCCACCTTTGCATTACCACTTGGACTCTAGAGCAACGACTTGAACTTTGGTGCATTTCTACCAATTGTCATGTTTCATTGGACTTGGTCCAAACTTTAGAAACTACCTTAAGAGGACACCAATGTATCATTAGCTATTACTCTTGGGCTCAAATCAGCTGGAATTAGTTTAAGTAGTTTAACTCGAACCTGGACCTTATCCCACGCCAGGTAGAGGTCCAACCATCAGTCCATTGGATGGATTGGAACTGATTTTTTAAGTCTTCAATTTTAAACTTACAGCCTATTGTCATGAGTAAATTGTTAAGTCAATAGGGAAAATGGTCATAATATAGAACAGCTCCATGTGAAGCTTCTTACCATCTTCCTAATTGGCAGGTTTCGTCCAATTATTACCTGATTTCTAGTACGTATGTAGACGCCCACATGCATTGGAAAAACTAATCTTTGTTCACCAGATCCAAGACGAACTACATAGCTCATTCTGACCAGTTTTGTCCTTGTGTTATGAGATATCCCAACCAAGCCAGCCACTTGTGACATACATAAGAACGGCATAATAATTGCGCTTATGCAGCTTAGAGTCAGATAACCAATAGTTGTTAAATCACTAAGAAAAAATCACTTTTACAACCCAGCATGTCAGTCACTGATCAGAGTGGAATCCATGGGGGGAAGGGCACATGAGAGAAAATGAGTACACCAACTCAACTCCTCTACAATAGGATCAGGACAGCTAAAAAGATATATAAAAAGTTTCATATTAAAAGTTATATTGGGGAAATTATCATTTTTATTGAATGGTGGAATTCATAATTAATAGAATGGTAAAAGCCTCTTAAATGTCATTTGTTTGCTCACAAACTAAGCTAACAAATGAACTATAAGAAGCTTGTGAGATGTTTTTCTGAACAATCCAACAACTTAAATTGAGCCAAATGGATTAACTAATAGGACACACATTTTTACAAACTTAACTATTGACATGGATGGAGTGAATATTATAATTCGTCGTCAAAATGAAAATCATGGCTTGCTTTCCTCCTGACAGCCCCTCACGTTGGATAACTAAAAGCATCGTCAAGGGGGGTCACAGGTTCATCACATGGGCAGGTACAGTAGGTGCACACTTGTATGCTTGGAACCAAACAAAGTAGCTAATGCACTGGAGATTCCATCAAGTTGTGGAAGTTCAATTTGGACTTAGGTTAGTGATAATATGTAACAAATTTGTGGGAGAGTCTTCTTGGAACGGTCCAATGTAAAGAAGATTAGCCAGTAAAAAGTTGAAGCCTTTTAGGATTTTCTTGATGCTCTGCATGTTCTATTTACTTGCTCCCACTAAGATCAATTCTTGACCTACTTCCATTGGTGCACCCCACGTAGAAGCAGGTGGGTGTTGCTCAAACATATGCTAATGTGGGACCCGCATGTAAATCAACAGTTTAATTATAATTATCGTGTAAGATTTGTCAGAATTATAGATATACACCTGACGTTTTACAAACTACAATTACATCCCTGGATGTCACCAAAACAATGGAGACGTTATTGGATAATAGAATTGCCCTTATCAACACATCCTTGAAGGGGCATTTAAGGAGATAAGCAGAGGCATAATGTTAAAATCCAATTTTTCAAACATCAAGGGATGTATAAATGTAATGTTAACATATCAAGGGGTGTGAAATATAAAAGTTTTCCTTGTGAATTACTCCAATTTGGTTAGTTGAAAAGTGATGAGCTGGGCCTAGGGGTCAAACCTTGGAGGAAAATATATTGCTACTCAAATGAGGAGAGGCCCAATTAGAGGGATTTTGCGAGCTCGTGTGAGATATGCACTTGCCATCGAGTCCATCGCCATTCGCGGCCCAGTTTCGGTGCTCACGAGAGAGGGTGTTGGAGTGGGAGTATGGGACTCGATACTACTCCGTTCCATGTTAATAGTCTCATTTACTTGTTGCCCATTGGTAAACAGGACTACTAAAATGGAACCGAGGGGTATATATACAGGATTAAAGATTTGAAATGAGAGGAGCGGGCAACACGTGGGGAAGAGCACGTGCCGGGAATTAACTACGGTCACAAGTGCCGGAGCCCCAACACCTCACATGGGCAGCGTGTCGCCCTCATTACCCCCAACGACCATCCAAATTTTTATGAATATTCCATCATCCACTTCTTAGATTCTACATTCAAAACCTTCTAAATTCAAACACACTGATGTATAAAATGACTTCGGAAACGTTCTAACAGCTAAAAATACGGAACTTATATATGAGAAATTCATAAGAAACGTTGAGTGAACGAAGTCTCCATAAATTATAAAAATGTGTATACAAGCATGTTTTTGATGTATACAACTATACTTATAAATTTGTATCAAGAGAAAAAAAACTATACGTTATAAAAGGCACCGACTGTATTATCTTTTTTTGTTCATCATCATAATTTCTTTTTGCATGGCTGGGAACATCAAAGCTTGATACCAGTTGCCTCCGGGCGATCGCCGGTCACCTGTCGGCAACTGCCCGTCACCGACAAGCTTTTATACATATTTTTATGTTAGATTCTGTATATTGGATAAAAAACTTCGTTACTTAACATTAAAAAAAAAGAGTTAGTTTAGAAAAAAGAGTTAGTGGGACCCATTCTATGTGTGGGTCATGCATGAAGCTTGGAAGCGTGGGTCCCATCCACTTGAAGCCAATGCAAGAAAGAAAAGAAAAAAGGAAACCTGGAGCGCCGGGTCACGTGCCCATCGGCATCGCGACTGTGCGGCCTTAGCTGGCGGAAAATGGACACATGCAGTGATGGGGTCCACTGCAATAGAGTGTTACGATAGGGGCGTGACCAAAAAGTACGTGCGTACAAGATACTGGACATACTGCCCTGCCGACGCTGCGCAACGTGCGGTGGGACCCCTCAGGAATGTGAGTACTCTGGCCCTCCCTCTGTACTCTACTACGTGAACGCAGACTTCCTATTGCTTAATCTCCGTATTTTGCACTGCAAATCCTCCTGGTGCAGCTTCCCTGCTCTTACCATTTGAGCATGGGAATTGTCTTCTCCATGTTAGGGATTGAATGATGTGGGAGTTCTGATGTTTGTATGTACTAGTGGAAGTTTTGTTATGAAACAAAGAAACTATCGATAAATGTATGTACAAATAAAAATTCATGAGATGTTGATAGGGAGAGGGTTGCCGTTGGATTGAAATCTACAGGCTACCTGATAATGCATTTAGTATAATTCATTTGGCAACTTAAGGAGGCCCAACGAATTCAACATTAATTGCCACTTTTCTCATTTAGTGTCGCGATTAGGGCTAAACAAATGCCACTTGGTCCTACAGTACATTATTTTGTCACTGGTTTATAAGCGCCGACAATACTATTCTGAAAATGACTGAAGCACCCCTGTCTGCAGCTCAACGTGCTGAAGGCGACATTGGGCACAGAGTGATTTTCTAATAGGTGGACGACCGTGACGGATGGCGATTTAGGTGAAAGTGCACAACATATAAGGGCAATCTCGTCAGACAGATGGAAGAAAAGGGCCAGAAGGTGATGGTCCATTGTCATCAATCAACCGCTAGCTCAGGCGATGGGGACCGGCCGAGTGCTCGCTAGCCGGACAGTGAGCTGCCAACCACATGTTCGTTGTATTGACTCAACGGGTCTCCTTTGTATTTTGTTACTTGTTAGCTCTGGCCTCTGTGTTGTAGACACATTAGGGAGTTAAGACAGTGTTTAACAGCAGGGGGTACAGAGCCATGACTCATGCCATGTGTTCCCACTAGTCCCTCTTTAGACACGGATTTTTCTTAAATAATCTAAAGCTTGCGGAGGGGATGTGTCACACTTGTATTGTGTATTCCAGTCTAATGTGGCACTACCCCTCGTCATGGGGCCAAAATGGTAGGTGACATGATGTACGTGTTATTCGAGCTCACATGTTCTGTAGATGAAGTGTCATTGATGGAGATGATAATGTTATGACTGTGTTGTTCGGTGGTTTAATTATTGTGTCAACAAAGATCTGTGGGCCAGCACAGTATCTCAGGTGCAAAGGCTTCTCTAGTTTGGTTACACCCTTAGATGGTGTGATTAGAGAATTCGATTGTATAGTAATTGAAAAACTGTGGATTGGGCAATCAAAGAGGGAATTTTAAATGCGAAAGTCCTTCCTAACAGTGCCATTCCAAGAGAAGGCTTTGTGCAAAGGTGGGACCTCCGCGACACATGGCCGAGGCTGCCCAAGTGCCTTAGTTAGAGAAGCATTCATTCACCAAATGGGGTCACTCTTTTTCTTCCCTTTGAAGGGAAGAAATGAAAAACCCTTCTTGATCCTGTTCATGGTCTTTCTTTATGACATCTTCACTCACATTTGAAGTAAGTTAATCACTTACTTCAATTAATTAACACTAAAACCCATGCAAATCAAACTTCCTCTTTCATTCATTCTTTGCCAAAAAAATCACTTCTACCTATGAATTCTCATGCACTTGTCTCATGAAGATTGTACATAGAGTTGAAATTCAAAAGCCATTTTGAATGAAAAAGTTTTGCTGACCAGCATTATGTGACCCCGAAGAAGGACCAAGGGCCACGATGAAGGTGGGACCTTAAAAATTTAGGTAAAATTATAATTTTTTCTTCTATCCAGCTCTTTCTACTTCTTTTTTTTCGGATGATGTGGCAAATCCTCCTTGGTGGTGATGTGATGCTGGTAATGAAAATTGGTCAAAGCGAGAAACCTAATTTTGAATTTAGTGGTCACACTAAAACTTGAAGAGAAGAGAGGCGTGAAACAAAGAAAGGGCAAGAGAGAGTAGCACTCTACAAGGGATGGATTCAAAGAGTGCAACTCACGTTAGTTAAAATCAAAAGAAGAACAAAGGAAGAGGACAGAGTCAGTCACACAGCTGTAGCCTGTAGGGGAAGCCATGTCACTTCCCCCACTCCTCATCACTTCTTTTTTTTCCATACTAGTTTGTTCCTTAATTAATTCAATTAGCACAAAGTTTACATTAGACGGGCTCCCGCATGTTCTCGTGAGCCGAGGCATCTCAATCCATCAGATTCTGATCCGATGTGGCGTCAATTCAAGGTTTTTCATGTTTCTGATTTGATATCCGCAACCGGATTTCAATCAGACGGCTAGCGGCGCCTCGCCTCATCCAAACGCGAGAAGCTTATTCATGTCTCATACTAATGTGATTAACGTGATTATTTAAGCAGCACCGAAACCACCATATGTTCTCCCATCGCTTTTACCCTTTCATTATCAATCATCTTATTTTATTCTGCCTTTAATGCCCCCCGGATTTTTTGAAAACCGTGATGCGTAGCGGATAGGGTATTTGAATTTCCTCATTCGTTAGGTGATTCTGCACCTTGTAGTCCTGTACCCATCCCAGAGGGACAAAACCGTAACTCCGTCCACCTAATCATCATTAACTAGTTTAATCTCTCTCATTTTAGTTACTAATCAGATTTCATCAATGAACAATTTTCACAGTTTTACACTTCCACGGGTCCACCTTCAATAATCTTCCTCGAACTGTAACGTGAAATGTCATAAAAGATGGGTCAAGGGCTAAGAACAAGAACCCAAAGAGCAAAGAGCTTATATATATACAGCAAAGCCACCCTTGGTGCAGAAGACAGGCAGAGTGGAAGCCATATCATATCATAGTGGGAAAGGAAGGAAAGGCTGCAAGAATCCAATCAGACTCCCAGCGTCGTCCTACTGGGGTCTTGTACCAGCCCTGCTTTGCTTTCCTTCTGTTTCCCTATTTTCTCCCTTCATTTCGTGTCCGCGTTCTGAAGCTAAAGAGGGAGGAGGAGGAAGTGGGTCCGAGGAGGCTTGAAGGTGACGACATGGTGGGGAAGGGGCTGTGAAAAAAGAGACAGCTTGCAATGAAGAGGGAGGCTCACCTACCAGAACCAAGTGTTTTTTAGAGCACCACCTTCCTTTTATAGGGTCTCTCTTCTCCACTCTTCTTTCTCATTTCCCCCTTCCATCTTCTTCTGTCTCAAGTTGAGTCTCGTGCTTGCTTGGGGCTGCTTGTTTGTGGGTTTTTTTGCAGTACTAGCGCGGGAATCATTTTTCAGTTTGAATTTATAGTGTCCTTCTGAATTTGTTTGCATTGAGATTCTGCTGACAAATTAGGACTCCACTCCCTTCCCTCTAGTTCGAGTTTCATTTGAAGCACCACCCTTTTGCTTCTGATTCAGTTTAATTAAAAGTACTTAGCTGTGAGTTCAAGATTACTTTGTCACACAAGAAGTGGAAGTTTGTAGCAGCAGAGCTCCCGAAGACAACTCCTCAGTTCCACTTCAAGGTAAGCACTTATGTGTCTAATTAATTTATCACTATATTTCTCCTTAATGGTAGTAATAGTTTACACTTTTACATGATTATTCTCGTTGGCTTTACCAAGATTCTGATGCCCAGAAATTTTCCACAAATTCTCAAAATTTCATTTTTATTCGTTCCAAACTCTTTCCCAGTTATGCCTGGCTAAACTGCGCTTGGAATGCATTTTCATCCATTTTTTCATATCAATTTTTTTAAAAAAAATCCCACTTTCATCTTCCCAGCTCCTCCTCTCCCCTGCTCTGAATCAGAATTTAAGATTTATCTCCTTTTTAAATGCACCGCGTGAGGGGTGACCCACACAAACCACGCACATTAGCGCCGCCCACAGGCCAGCCCTCCCAAGTCCAGGATTCTCTGGTGTTTTTGAGTTGGCCAAACACTGGAAAGAGGCCTGTCACGCCCCAACCCTTCTTCAAACACTTCTTTTAATTAGTGCTGCGTCTCTTCTCTCAGGGCCAAAACCACAAACAGATAGATAGACGGGAGCGTGACAATGGTGGGGCGCGGCGGCGGCCTGTTTGAGGAGCTGGACGATGACGTCTGCGGCAACTTCTTCGACCACATCGACGACCTCCTTGACTTCCCTATGGACGAGCTCGACGTCTCCGGCGTCGGTGGGTTACTGCCTGCGGAGGCCGCCCACGGTGGACTGGACGTGATTTGGCCTTCCTCCGTGCCGGAACCTCTGGCTCTCTCCGCCAACTCCCCGCCTTTATCCAGCGGGCACGCCAGCGGCCTCAGCACCGACGAGGAGCTCGCTGCCGGTCTCTCCGTTCCTGTAAGCACCCCTCAGGCCCTCCTTCACCTCCATCCTCTTCTTCTTCTTCACTAGTGTTACCACATGTTTTTATGATTTTTACTCTTAAAAGAAGTAAACATGAAAGAGATTTTAGGCTTTGGCTGGGGAATCTGCTACAGTTCCAACGAGGCGACTGAAATGTCCAATCTGAGGGGGCTGGGTGTCTGTGGGGATAGCATTTAGCTTTGGTTACTGTCACTTGGCAGTGGCTTGTTGGACTGCATCTGCCCCTGCCCTGCCGGGCAGCAACGTCTGTCTTTTACCAAGGCTTTAACAATCTTACTGTGTTTTATCTTCGTCTTCGTCAAGAGGAAAAGAGCCTCACCTTTGTTGTGGTTTTACAGTCTTTTACTGTTTGTTCTGGTTTCAAGATAGATTCAGCAATCTGAATAGGGCTCCTGTACTTGCTTTGGAGTTTTCATTCTCAGAGGCCTCTGGTCTCTCTGGTTGGGGGGGTGGATGACCTTTCCTCCCTCCCCACGCCAAGTCCAAAAGCTAACAAACTACGGTCCTTTAATGGCCCATATCCTCCTGTACTGCTTTTCATCCAACACGCCCCCCTGGTCCACATTAGAGTCCTGGCCTGATCAGTTATATGATAAAAAAAGGGTATTAATTTGGTGTTAATTTCAGGTGTCTTTAATTGATTTGAGTTGTCTTCTGTATGCTGATCGGAGTTTTGTGCTTCTAACGCAGTCTGAGGACATTGCCCAGCTCGAATGGCTTTCGAGCTTTGTGGAGGACTCGTTCTCTGCTGGGAATATAAACTTGGAGGAGGATTTGAGCCACAAAGACTCGCAATTCCGGACTTCCAGCCCGGTCTCTGTCCTGGATAGCAGCTCCTCCACTGGAAAACCAATTCCCCTCGGCCAACACATGGCTGTACCTGGCCGCGCCCGTAGCAAGCGCCCTCGTCCGGCATCCTTCGCCCCCCGCCTGCCAGTTTCCCTCGTCTCTCCGTCCTCATCGTGCTCCGAGACTGACTCCGGCCACCCGGCACTACCTTACATCACTTGTGCCAAATTCCCACCAGAATTGGACATCTTCGCAGAGTCCGAATCGCCGACCAAAAAGGTCGCCAAGAAAAAGAGGAATCTGTCCCCGCCGGCGTCGGACAGGCCGGGGCAGCAGAACATTAGGAAGTGCATGCATTGCGAAATTACAAAGACACCACAGTGGCGGGCAGGCCCAATGGGGCCCAAGACACTTTGCAATGCTTGTGGCGTCCGGTATAAATCCGGCCGGCTGTTCCCGGAATACCGTCCTGCGGCCAGCCCGACGTTTGTCGCTGCCCTGCACTCCAATTCCCACAAGAAAGTTGTGGAAATGAGGGTCAAGTCCGGGCAGAAGGGCCCTGCGCCGGTGCCGCAGTTTGTGCGCAAGAACGGTAGCAACCTTGCTTTGCTTGAATATCAACTGCAAGGTTGAGAATGGTGGACAGGCAGAACTGGGGTTACTCATGTCTGTTGAGTATTTTTCTTCTTATGAATTGAAAATTTTGTACAAATTATGTAGCAAGTTGGAGGGGGAGGAATCAATCAGAGAAAGAGGCCAAGCAGATTTTAGTGGGTTAAAAATGATAGGAAATGGCAAGCTATTCAAATTGGCTTGGGCTTAGGATCTTAATGGGATTAGGAATAGAATTGAATCCTAGTAGGTATTGAAATTGTGGTTCTTTTCATTCTTTTTGCAGCAATTTGTTGTTTTAGGTTGAAATTGCTTAGAGTTAGCTGGTTGCTAATGTTCTTTTAGTTTTGAGTACAAATTTAATTCAGTGTGTTGTCTCAATTTCATTTGCAATTTTTTCTGCTTCATCTTATCCTATTTTACGGTTGTGCCTAGTTTTCACCTTTGGCATCCCTAAAAGGGAAAAGTTTAAATAAGATTGCTTTCATTTGGCTTATGAGGCAAATTCAATTCGTAGTGTTGGATATTGATTTGACAATTACAAGGGTGAGTGATACACTCAGCTATCCACTGATTTGATACCTACTATCGGATCAGAATCCAACGACCCCAAAGACTATTTTTATGCTCCGAACGATCTCATATAAACCGTTTTGTTGCTAAAAATTGAGAAATCAATCTCAACCGTGTAAAAATTTGGTTATACACTTTGTACCATGGAATGTCAGCTCGTTGATATATCGGTATTGGGCCCCACTCGTTACACCGATACAAATTAATCTCATATTTTCAAATTTTTTCAAATATTGCCGATATATCGGTTTCGGACCAATATATTACCATTTTAAAAAAAAAATTAAAAAAATTCAAAAAAAAACTTTCATATTTGTTTCCCATCATAATATACGTTTTTATGCATATTTTGAATCTATGTGTTGTTTAAATTAGTATAACTCATTTTAAAAGTTAAATTGTGAAAATAATTGATAAAAACTAATTTTCGATCACCGATATTTTTTTACACAAAATCTCCGATATTTTATCTTTTAGTGGACTGATATTTTACCGATATCACATTCCATGCTTTGTACTGTTGAATGATGGCTTCATTCACTTATCTGTCGGCAGTGCACTGCAATGAGGTCTACCCACATGTATCGTCAAAATGTGGGGCTTTTAACGCTGTCACCACTCATATTTGATATTTCACCGTACAAAGAAAATGATGGGCATGCAGCAGACATGCGCAAATTGCCAAATGGATAGATGTATGTCTGAGTACGATAAGTTATGTCCATGGGCCATGAACTGGGGATGAGCAATAATGAAGGGGAGCAAAGCCCATCAATGGGAATGGGGAACATTGGGCCCTATTGTCTGTAATAATGCAATTGCATTTCAGAGGAGATTTTGGCTGTCGAATCTGTTGCAAGGATGATTTTATAATGCTCAATCTGTTCCATATTAATAGTCTTATTTATTTGGTTCTTCGAAATGAACTAAAATACTGATACTAAGGGGCCGTTTGGGGCGTGATTGAAAGCAAAACATCCAGATGGGATGTTTTGCTACACTGTAGCATCTGGATATTTTATATATCCAGCTGATACACCTCAGGAGGTGTTTCAGCTGGATGTAAAAATCCACATGGATGCTACAGTATATATCCAATATCCAGTCTGGATATTTTGCAATAATCACGCCCCAAACGGCCCTTAAGTAGAAATACTGATAGTCTGTGGCGATTGGTGCCTCCCACATTTTTACTTCATCTCCAAAGCAGTTTATGCAATCAAACAGCCATAGATAACTGCTCCTTTGGAGAAAATCTCTCAAGGATGTCCTTTTCCTTTTATTTTTTACCCAATACCGTCCCTTTAATAAGGTCTTTAACTTCTGATTTTGCTAACCTTTTTTTTTGTAATGAGGGGTGTCTGACTCTTTAGGACTTGACTTGACTAGAAAGGATAGGACAACCGACCTCTTAGAGCATTGTATCCCGCCGCCAATCTACTCGGGTGCATACAAGACCCATTGACTATACGCGCTGGGTAAATCGGGATATAATCTCAGGTAGGTGGCCAATGTATGAGCCCACCAATCATTGCCACAATATGCCACTCGCAATGGTTGATGCATCCGTTGTGTGAAATAACATTCATTATATATGGGCTTGTGCAAGTTAGGGCCAAGACTATAAATCGGCCCTAACTTCGCAGAAGCCCGTGCACGTTTGTATTGGCTTATCCAAAATGCTCCAAAAAGAGTGCTCTTTTCCTGTCTGCCGAAAACCCTCCAAAAGAGAGAGGAGGGGCTGTCCAGAAACAAAGCAGAAGCTCTGTTCGTGCGTGCAGAAGTTTAAAAGCATGGAGGCAAGCTGCTGCTGCCTCTTCTCTCTCAATGCAAACTCCCTGCAGGTTTAAGAAGCAGCTTTTGGGTAGCATCTTTTGAGAGGTAATCCCTCAAACTCTGTGTTGGAATTTAAACATGTGATTGTGATTGTAGAATGGTGAATGTAGGATTTCATTTGGGGCTTGGGAATGGCTCAAAGTTTAGTTTTTATTGGGCACATGATTTACAATGAAATGCTTGTGATCTTGTGACTCTCCATCAATGGAATGATCTCCTTCTCTATTTATCAATTGCATTTGTACTTGCAGCTTTTGGTGGTGAGAAAGCAACCCTAGGTTATTTAATAATTAGAGATGGCATCAAAGTGTGCAAAACTTTCAAAAACGAGGTTTGTGGTTGAGAAATTTGATGGGAAGAGCGATTTTGGCTTGTGGCAAGTTCAAGTTCGGGACATCTTAATCCAACAGGGATTGCATAAGGCAATAAAAGGGATTAAAGGAAAGCCGGGGGATAGGTCAGATGAAGATTGGGAAGAGTATGACCTTCAAGCATGTAGTACGATCCGACTGTGCTTGTCAAAGGAGATCATGTGTAATGTGATGTGTGAGAACTCAGCAGCCTCTTTATGGGCGAAACTAGAGAGGCTTTATATGACGAGATCTCTAACAGGTCGCCTATATTTGAAAAAACAACTTTACAAGTTGCGGATGGCGGAAGGCACATCTCTAACGGACCACCTCAATCAATTTAATAGAATAATTTCTGAATTATTGAATGTTGGAGAAGTGGTGGGAAATGAAGATAAAACCCTAATACTTTTGTCTTCGCTTCCTAATTCCTTCGAGCGTCTTGTTTCTGCTTTGCTAGATAGGAAAGAGACTATTGAGTTGGATTTTGTCACAGCAGCACTTCTTTCAAATGAGTGGAGGAAGAAGACTGCATATAGTGATTCTAAAGAAGATGGGTTTCTTGTAAGGGGAAGAACAGAAAAAAGAAAATCTGGAAAGCATAAATCAGAGACCATATGGAAATCCAAAAACAAAAAGGTAAAATATGGGAAGTGTCATGAAAAAGGTCATACAAAGAATCTGTCCTCGCCGGCAATGGAACAGCCAGGGTCTGTGGCAGGGCAGCAAACTGCTAGGAAGTGCATGCATTGTGAAATTAGAAAGACACCACAATGGCGGGCAGGTCCGATGGGACCCAAGACGCTTTGCAATGCTTGTGGGATCCGTTACAATTCTGGGCTGTTGTATCCGGAGTACCGCCCTGCAGCCAGCCCGACATTCATCCCCTCATTGCACTCCAACTCCCACAGTAAAATTATTGAGATGAGGATCATGTCAGGGCTGAAAGACCCTCTGTTACCTCAGGTCAAGAACAGCAACCTTGGCAATGTTCCTGTGTTTGTGCCTCCGTTTGAGGACAACAACCTTGGCAAGCCCGCTGTGCCACAGTTTGCGAGCAGCAACCTTGGAGATGTCCTTGTGTTTGTGCCTCCGTTTTGAGGACGACGACCTTGGCAAGCCCCCTGCGCCTCAGTTTGAAAGCAGCAACCTTGGCGATGTCCCTGTGTTTGTGCCTCAGTTTGAGAATAGCAGCCTTGGCAGTGCAGGCAATCTTGGGCTGCTTGATTTGACGTGCAAGGTTGAGCCAATGGGATAGGCAGAAAACGTGTAGTCATGGCTTTTGGGTAAGGGTGCGTTTGGCAACCTTGATTTAGATTCAGAGGTGTGATTTTTTGAATCACGTCATTTAAAGAATCTCGTGGGATTTTGTAAATGACAGGGTAGGGCCTGTCATTTTGGACGACCCTCTTTTAAGTTATAATAAGAATCACGTCATTCTGAGGTGAGATTTTGGGGAAGAATCAAATCCCACCCAAAAATGAGTTGCCAAACGCAGGATTTAGACAAATCACGTGATTCTTAAAATCACAGGGTCTAAATTCACGTTGCCAAACGCACCCTAAAAGTTTTGTACAGATGATGTAGTCATTTGGTTTGAGGGGAGAAATAAATCGGTAAAAGGACAATCAGATTCTGGAGGGTCAGGATGATTAATGAGGAAAGTTTTCCTAAGAAATACACCTTTGTGAGATTAAGAGTATGATTAGGTCCTAGTTACTAGGTATTAACATCGTTGGTTCTTTTCAATCTTTTTTGAGCAATCTAGTACTTAGGTTCAAAATGCTTAGAGACTTCACTTGTTCTGCTGATTTTCTTATCACATGTGGGTATTATTTATTGTAAGTTTTGATTACAATTGTTTTTTGCCTTATGTCCTTTATAACCTCTGACATGGGATACTACTAAATCTGTTTAACGTAATTGTGGGGCTTTATCATACCTGTTGGCAAGGACTTAGGCCATATGAGTGGATCAAATGCTTAATCTTTTTCAAATGCATTCAGAAAAAAAAAAAGAATTTTTTCAGCTCTGACCCTCGGCCTTTTCCATAGTTGATGCATTAATTGGTCACATTTCTTGTTAAAATGTTACTCATTGATATTTTAGAGTTGACTTCGCTTCAAAATTTTCTGAGTTGACTCAAGTGTTAACAGAGTGAAAATGAAATCATACGGCAAATATTAATTAAACATAGAAGATAACTAACACTAAAGATAAAGTATGTTCAATTATAAAAAAAAGATTAAAGTATGTTAGTCGCCAATAAAAGGTAGTAAAAATAAACACATTAATGTAAAAAAATTGAAATATGTAATTATTGCACTGTTCTTAACTAGCAAGTGAACGGTTTAGAATATTCTGTCGCCTCGCTGCACTCCAATTCCCAGAAAAAAGGCTATTGAGATGAGATATTACGTCTGGGCTACCCTGCACCTGTGCCTGCCTCAGTTAATAGCAACCTTGGGTTGCTTTATTTTTGAAGTGCTAGGTTTAGCGAATGATATTAAGCAGAAAATGTGTAGCCATGTCCGTATAGTATTCATCTTTTTTTGTCCCAAGAAAAGTGTAGCAAAATGGGAATGAAGGGGGAAATCAATCAGAGAAAGAACGTGTAAAATGATTACCTCCTCCATCCCCATATTGCCGAACTAAATTAATTATCTCCTTCTCAAATTTGACCCTTGGCCATCTCCATAACATATTGTTTGGTCAAATCACGTGCTCGATATGCTCCTCATCTATGTTCCAAAATATCATTGGAAAACACTAACATACTATTAATCACTCATAAAACATCACGTTCATAATGAGAAACTTGAACAACTTCAGGATGCATCAGCAACATCTGCAGTGCATTTATCTTATTTTCCTGAAACTTCGACATTTAATAATAGCAGCTTTACTGTCCATAACATATGATGTACCACACATCCAAGACCAACTTGAACAACTTATCCAAGCAATTATTTAAATGCCTTTCATGCTATCGATACATTTTATCAAGACAATATAGTATTAGAACATGCATTTTTTAATTAGGTATAAAAGATGAGAGTAATTAACAAAATAGCCTACTAAGCCATCATATAAGGGTTACACATACCGAAGCAAGGATGCAAGTACCGATTTGAAGTTTTTAAACCAAGAATGAAATCTATCCCAAAAACCTCAAACAAACTGACTCTTGGCTAAAATGTGATCAAGGAAAGACAACTTTGAAAACCTCAAACCCAAGTGGTATTATCATGTCGAGGTGGCCACATCTCTCTTACCAATAGCTCCTTCAATTTTATACAGTAGAGTTCCATGTACCAGGTACAAAATATATTCAATTTGAAGAACTATATGACCAAAAAAGACGTGTAAACTTTTAGCTAAACCAAAAGCACATATGGTCATATGGAGGTCCTTCCAAAAGAACAATTTCTGAAACAGAGACGAAAAAATATGTCTCAACAGAGTTGATATCTCCCAAATCCCAATATTCACAATGATTTAAGCAAACGACATTTCAGAACTTGGAAGAAATTCCAGTGGAAGAATTTTAAGCAGTGGAAAGAACTCGTTACTTGAGAAAACACACTTCCTGTTCAATTAAAGAGAAACAGAGTGAACATATTTGAACATGCATATGATGTTTCCATTTTTGCTTAGCCTGCAGCAAAATCAATATTTTTGTTAAAATGTTTTTTTACTACAATATTTTGGTCAAACTACAAGAGCTAAATACCACTGTTTAGCATAGCGAATGGAACTTGTATAAATCCTAGAAAAAGATGCAGTGCAAGTATCACTTCCTGCACCACAGAAAAAAGGAATCACACAACAGAATATAACATAATTTAAATTTTTACCTAATCAGGCCGACCTGGGAGCTTCATTAAAAAAATTTGTTTTTTTTTCACACGGAATTTACAATTTCTCTTTCTTCTATTAATCATCCATCAATAGTAGTTCACGTGAAAATCGAGTACAGATATGTCATCTATTCAATTATATAACAACTGAATTTCTGTGGAATTACCTTCCTTACGGGAGATGCAATGACATTTCAATTATCGATCCACTGTATTCGCTCTTCATTAGCTTGTCGCAAGTTGAAAGGGGCAAAGGTTATGCCCTGGCAACTGGAGAAGTCGGTGGACTGGAGACATAGCTTGCACGAATATCCCTTCGAGTCTTAGTTGACACCTTGGGCTCATCCATCGACAGTATGGGTCCAACTGCAGCCTTTTCTTCAAGGAGATCACAGAATGCAGTATGATTCTCTGGCAAGCCATGTAGGATAGCCACACAAATTGAAAAAGCTTGTAGTAACGAAGTGGATGATCCGAAATCCACAGAATAAACCCCCTCTTTGGAAGCAGCAAAGGTGAAAGCATGCCTACTTTTAGGAGGTCCTATCTGCAGAACAAATTGTAGGGAATGAAGGATCTCCTATTGTTAGAAAGACTACCCAAACATATATTTTTAACAGAAGAATGCTACTAGTCATGTTAATTACCTTCACAAAAAGATCAAGCAAAGGAATGCTGTCTGACATGAAACAAGAAGAAATCGAGTCCGGCTGATCTTGATTGTCAAGAATTATCAACGAGCAACCCAGATCCCAACCCCCACAGTCGCATGACCCACCTGACTTCCACCGATCAATTAGAGGTGAAGGTATCCCATCTGCAGTAGGCAAGCCATGGACACCACTTGGGAGGATAACCGTAACATTTGAAAAATCGATATTTGGCTCTCTGTGGGTGCTTTTTGCCTCACATTGACCACTACAGGCATCAGCCAGCCGTCCTCCATTGCTATATTTTATAACAATGGCAGCAAGCTCATTGTTTGGTAGGAATTCCAGTGCTTCATGACCTGCCTCACTCAAGTCAGCACCAAAGAGAACAAACTCTCTCACCATCTCTAAATTCTGGGAGTCCATTGGAACCTTCATATGTCCCATGGTTCTTGTTGCAAATTTTTTCCCCTTTCGCCCTTGATGCATCCATCGAACACCATTCTTCTTGACTTCCTGAACAGAGTAGAAGGTGTAAATCCATTCAAAATCATCTTTCCCAGAAATAAACACTTTCTTCTGTCTGGCTATAAGAATGCCACCCTCGCCAGTGGATGCAAAGGTGAACAATGGAATTCCGTCCTTGTAAGAAACTTGCAAGAGAGCATTGACAGATGATGGCGGACAACTCTCATCCTCAAGCCCCTCTGAGGTACATGAGATGGTATTGACGGCTTGACTGGCACTGGCTGGAGCGTCCGACGGCAAACTAAGTGACGGCTTGCGTGCACCATCTGAGGTGGGTGCATCATTGAGTTGATTCTCTTGGAAGCTGGAGGACTGCTTGGGCTTCAGCACTTGATCCAGAAGCCTTCTCAGTGGGCTCTGCCTAGATCTACTACACACCTTGGCTTTCTCTTTTCTGCAGTCAACAGAAGCTGAACCTGTTTTGGCAGAATCCATTTTTTGTGCAAAGGATACCTCCTTGGAGCTGAAACTTCTGCCCAACCGATTGACCTCTGAATTTGGTGGTGTACCATCTCCTTGGCACTCTTTACTAGCGATCTTCGGGCCAGATTGTTTACCACGATCTGAAGCACATTCGCCCCTTTCAATATTTGATGGCTTTTTGTCTGAATTGGGGGATGAATAAGGCTGGCAATTTGAAAAAGTCTTTGTGACCTGAACACCAACGGGAGAGGAGAGGTCGACATCAGGCCATTTATTACTTTGGAACTCACAAGGGAGTGGGCAGGAGTAAGAAATATCGGATGATCGAGGCCCAAACTGGAATTCCAAGTCATCGTCGTCACCAAGGCTAAAAAGGTTGGCTTCCATTACCCCTCCGTGATCAGCTGCTGGAATTTTATATCCCCCCCAATCCTCTGGCAAGCAATGTCTCCCCGAAACAGATTCTGTCCCTCCACGATCTCCAATACCCAATTTTCGCAAATGACCCACCGTCCTTTTAACTTGATCATCAGGAGTCTTCATTTTTTCTTTCAAGCCATGACTTCTAAGATGAGGAGAACCGGGCCCTCGCTTAGTCTGCTGCTTATGCAGACTGGCCTTGAACTGAGCTCCTGAACTATCTTTGCTGGTAGACTGCTTATCTTCAGGAGGCAAGTTCAGGTGGTCACTCTGGGATGGTGGTCTTCCACCCTTGTTGCTACCCACAAGCTTTCCAGTGCTTATAAATTTGGTTGGGGAGGAAGGATGCAGGGGCGCACTTGTTGATGGCGCACTGGCTGCAGTAGATCTGCGCTTGCTGCCATTTCCCCTCACTGGGACCTGTCTCTGCTCATACTTCCACTTCTCAAGACGCCCCCAATCAAGGACTCCGAAGTTTAGAGCCCGAGCATTCTCTGCCCCAGTCCCTTGCTTTTGGAGATAACTAGGTAGGTTGGACATGTACTTGACAAGCTCCTCGGGCTGAGGCCCTTTCTTCTTCCGAATCTTGTTCTTCTCATTGTCATCCGTGTTGGATCTCTCTTGAACCTTGATTTCGCTTCTTCCATATCTGAGAGGGATAGGGACCGCCTTCTCTCTGTCCAACCTCGAACTTCGCAGTGGGGAACTCTTCCTCGCTTCTGAGGACCCCATCCACGATCTTGTACTCAGTCAAGCAGCATTTTCAGCTTCCGTGTTGGGTGGCATTCTGCTCTACACCTGCAATTCGACAAATGGAGTTATGAGTGTCATTGTTACAATAACTAATTTGAGTTCAATTTTTGGAACTGTGGAGAAAATACTGGAGAGCCTAATCAAATTATAACAACATTTTCTAAGCTAGTTCAATTTCCTTTCAGAACAGAGAAGGCCAGTTGTTGAAGCGAGAAGGAACGAGGAACTAGACAGAAATCACAGAATGGTGTTATGAGTCATTGTTACAATAAGAAATTTGAGTCGAATTTCGCTAAAACATGCATTTATCTCCTCCACATGTTATGAGCTCTCCCAACAGAAATTCCCTCCGAGAAGAAACATTAAAGTTAAAAATGAACATTTGTCTGAGCCATTTCTTCAAACAACTGGTTGGCTTTGCCCATATAATCAGCCTTCAGAGCTTGTCCATCAAACAGTTTGAAACAAAACACTATGTTTAGCTTCTTTGCATCTCAATTAAACATAAGACTTAAGCGCCTCCTAGATTGAAAACATTGTCTGAGTAGATCCACGGCATGTGAGTTCTAGACGCGGTCCCTAATTCTACCAGCCTTGAGATCCAAAGGTGCCGGAGTGACGATGGCGCAGGAAAAGGGAGACGCGGACCGGATAAATTTAAGCAGAAGAGAAAATCAAAGAAAGAAATGAGAACAGTGAAAAACCTGTCAATTATCGTATTGGGACGAGAAGGCGTTTGCGTTGGCGTCGCCGGATGCGTCCTTGGAGCTGTTGACTGAGATGCAGAGAGCGGATAAGATTTTTTATTACAATCAAACTACAAAACAACAGTTCCAAATTTCAGCCAAGGCAATCGAACTCATAACAAAAACCAGAAATACATTTACATCAAAAACATAAAACTACTGATTTGGTTTTCTAACCATTTATTCTGAGCAGAAGAGCTTCCCGATTATGCAAATTCTGCCTTCTAACCACCATGAATTCGCTCTTTTATCTCCAACTCTAAAATCTGGATTACGTATGAGCTATACAACGAAAATGCAGATGGATCAGAGAACCCGAGAAGAGAAGCAAAAATTGAATTGAAATAGCAAAGACCACCAAGCTCAATTATCCAAAAAAAAACAAAGACCAAGCTGAGAGAAGACTCACCGGCGGCCGGCGCCGGAGAGTTCGGTAGTCGTACGATGGCAGAGGTGGAGATGCAAGAACGGTGGATCTTGAGGAAGCCGGCAAGCAAAGCATAAGCAGCAGCAGCAGCAGCAGCGTTGAGAAGAAGATTGCAGCCAGAGGAAATGAGGATTTGGGTCCACGACAGAAGAAGAAAAGGTAAGAAATAAAGAGCAGAAGCAGCAAAATGGGGAATATGGAGGATCGCGAAGAGAGGTATTTGGCCAAAAGAAGTGTGATGGGGAGAGGTTGGAGTGAAAAGGACAAAGATGACGCGTGGTGGTGGAGTAAAACATTTCATTAAAGGAAAGCGGGGATGGAGGGGGACGATAAAGATGGTGACATGATAGAGGCCCAGGCAGTCGTGTTAATGGGACTATTTTAGTCAATAAAAGTGGACTGCCGGCGCGGCTATACTTTTGGATAAATTTTTTTATTGTAGATACATCCTAGAGTTGCATCGATTACTAATCAGACATAGACACATAATACGAGTGTTCTCAAACAGCTTCCTAGTAGGGTTAATTATAATACCAGATGTTGGCTTCTTGATTAGGGAACCCATTTTCTAAACCTACTACATTCTTCTTGGAAAAATGCTTCGTCTCCAGTTTTATTTTCACGGCCACCTCACGTGCCTCTTAATGGAAATGTTATGGACTCCAAATTTTATTTCCTTTAACACATTGGCACGTGAGGATAAAAAAGCGGGAAAAATAGGATTACTCTTCTTCTTGGGCACATGAAAATTTGTGGCAGGAGGGTGCCTACAATATGTAATACAGTACTTGGTGACAAGCCACATTTAATAATATATTTGAACATGACGCGTTGGCGGGAGGATGCCAGCTGTTGACGTCGTGTCTACATTGAAAAACTTCTCCTCGTTTTGTGGGGAAAAGCAAGCAAACAAACGACGTACAACTGTACAAGATAAGAAATTACAAAAGGTCGATTGGCAGAATCCCCGGCGGAATGCACCGTGTGTGAAGTTTTGGGATTCCCTACCTTACAACTTTGAGGCGCATGTCAGAGTGGAGCTACGCTGCTTGATAAGCCTGCAGCTGCAGCGGCAATTTAATGGAGACTGCAGAGAGGCCTGCGCCGAGAACATGACGTCTGAGTGTTGACTTGGCTGTCGCAGATTACATAGCCAAGGAGCTATATACGGAATGCAGGAGTATAGTGATGAGAAGGTTGTGTTGGTTCGCGGATCCAATAAGAAAACGTCAAGAACAAACAAACAAAACTATGGGTTTTGCACACTCGAGTTTGTCGTGGCTTAGTAAAATAACCTTTATCACCAAGAGAGGGTATTCTTTCTACTCTATCGCTGAAAACAAAGTGAAGTATGCAGCCCAACCTCTCACAAACCCTTGAGATAAAGAACATAATAATTAGGTATAAACATGCCTGATGTTCCAAGTCACTAACCGTCAAAAACTATAAAGTAAATATAGTAGTGAACTCACTAATTAATCACTATATAGGCATAGGCAAAATTAGATATTACTATGATAAAAGATTTTGTAGTAGGCTACTCCATACGTTAGATCGAGTGCAATAGAGTTCAAACCAGGGATAGATATTACTATTCATCAACAGATGGATGATCTTTCGATCTAAGAATCTGATGAGATTCACATATGTTAAAGGCCAGAATTTTCGGGGTCAAGAATAATTTGGCTAGTTGTTACTAATTACACGGGTACAAAGACAGTGAGAGGAAATGAAGGTGGTTGACTTGACTAGTGGGCTTGGATAAGAAAAATAATTGCAATTGAAAGTTTGCAACAAAAGTTCACTCACAGATGGCTCATGCAGAGCCTGCTAAATTGTGGAGCAAAAAAACTGGGCGACAGACCAACTATGTTGATGGAGGAATTTGTAGTGAAAATTTGCTCACAATTGTTTTCTTTGCGTTGGGTATCATTGGTGTGATATTTTTACTGTAAGTTTGCACTATTGATGTGCTTGGCAAAATACATTGCACTGTCAAATCTATTACTCCCTTGGTCCAATAAATCCGGTCTGCATTTGAAAAAAAACGATTCCATCATTAGGTTGTTGACTTTGCTCCTTCATGACTGAAAACATGGAAGAGGGTGTGTGTGTGTGGGGGGGAGGGGAGTTTTTTACGGGCCTTTCGTTTTGGTGAGGTTGTTATAGAAGGAACCCTAGTTGGATAATAGAAGCAGTGTTTTCCCATAAATATACACGAAGTCTGTTCTAAATGAAAGTTTACATGCACAGCTTATTTTATTTCTCAATTTTCCAACAATGGTAGCCCACCTGCGAACCATGTGGTCATCATTATGGTATTAATGTACTTTTACTGGATATGAACAAAGCAACATTTGAGTTTTCTGTGTTCTTACTTTACTATACTTTTAAAATTTAACTAAGCACCAACCATTTAGGGCTCCAACCCCCAGTTGGTGCAATATTAAGTCAATTAATGCAACCGTGGTGACGTGTTAGTATGCTATCAATGGAGGACGAGAGGGCGGACAAAGAATGCTACCTTACGGGAGAGGCGGGGGCCGGGCAGCCGGAGAAATTATTGGGCGTCCCTGGCACAATGCTCCAGTAGGGCCAAGGAGAAGTCGATCCTGCAGATCGACTGCTCCTGTGAAGATGACACAAAAGATGATTTCTCGGGGCAGCCGAGGTAGTTGTGGTGGGGGAGTAGAGTTTTTATAGGCGAGGGCGTATATGAGACAAGTCCCGTGTGAGTTTAAGTGAGTTCACTGCTCACGTGAGAGGCCCCTATATGTTCGAGGGAACCGGATCTGGTGGTGAAGCTTCACCAACAGCGAAATTGACGGCGCTCGATTAAAAGACGTGTCTTTGACCGAACGCACATTACACACGTGTGCGCCATCCCAGATCCGGACTCCATGTTTGAGAGTGGCGTCTATGATGAACAGTTTACCCCAACAAGTTGTACTCCCTCTGTTCCAATTCATAGTCAAGCGTGGATGGGCCTTTTGGCTATGTTTTGGCTATTTTTTTAACATCTTTGGCTAAACTATATTTTGGCTGACGCAAACTGCCAAAGCCATGCTGCCATTCATGCGAGGAATTGCCAATTCAATGTTGGTAATCACGTGAATCTGATGGTGATGGAGACTCAAGTTAAACTGTTGACAAAAGCCAGCGGGGATGCTGCATTTTGCATCTGTGAAAATGCATGCAACAGGTTGTCTATAATCATGCAAGTCCTTGTACAGTTGTACCAATAAAAGAACATGCAAATCTTTTATTTTTTCTATGACAGTGGTGCTTATAATCAGGTAAGCCTACAAGGTGATTTAATGACGCACGAAACCAACTTACGGTTGTGTCCAAAAATGATGTGCAAAACCTATTGAAGGAATCAATGGTTGAGGAGAGTGCCGCTCGTTTTAGGCTATGTTTGGTTGCTATTTTTAGAAGTAGGAAAGTTAGATTTTTCAAATGAAGTGAAAGTGGTGTTTGGTTGGGAAAAAAGTATTCTTGGGAAGAATTTAAGTCATGATGGTATTTTGTGTAATTTTTAAAAATTGACAGGGGCAGTTTTTTTAAAAAAAATACAATTTTTGTTGTTTTTTAAAGTACACCTGTTATTTTTTAAAAATTACACTAAATGCCATTGCAAGAAGCTCTGCTGACTTCTTTTGGGAAATCTCCTAAAGAATTTTAGAATTCAGCTTCTTTTGAGCCAACCAAATGGGGCCTTAATTAATCCTCTGAGACGCTGCACAGTGGCCTTTTCACTCCTGTCCTATTGCTAACCGCATCCCACCTATTCCTCCAGGCCGGTCTTTGTGCCGTCAACGTGACCGGCACATAGGTCTCCTCAAAGATGACTTGGTTTGCTGATCGGCATTGGCCTATTGAAGATAGCCCTTGGCCCATTGATAACCAACAGAAAAACATTTTTCAATTACTTATGAGCTATTTTGTGACGGTTCAATGCTGCGTGCTTTGCAAAATTGGGAGTCTCGGGTGCTGGGTGCGCTTCAGAAACGGGGAGGGGAAGGTGCTTGTTGCATATTCTGGGAGAATGCTTTGGTCCGAGGAGGTTATGATGCTAGAAGCCCGAGCTGCGAAGCGAGCCATCTCTCTTGCTCTTCAATGGGGCCTCACTGCTATTGAATTAGAAGGGAACAATTTGTGTTGGGTTTTTCTCTCCTCATATGAGGCCCAAGATGTTGGGCTTCCCTCTCGCGTGGAGAGGCCCACTACTTAGATCCACTTTTGAGTTAAGTGTAAGTTGGTAAAGTAAAGAATGGTTTCTTTGTAAAAAATCAAATCTTCTTAAAATATGGTTCTTTTGATAAAGAAATAGAAGAGAAAAACTACAACTTTGTAGTCAAGGAGAAGGAAAGGAAAAGGTTTTTTGAAGTTCTCCCTAACTTGTAAGAGGGTCTTTACCCTTGCATGTTGATATAATTTCTACTAAATAGAGTATATTCAAAGTTGATAGTGGTAGATTTGGTCTATAGACCTCATGGATATAGTCGTTGCCTTGGCGGTGAACCACGTTAAATTTATATCTTTCAGTATTCGATAAAATGTTCCTTTGTTAATCTTGCTTTTTGTGTGTGATAACTTATGCATCTTACATCAAGGAGGTGTAAAATACTTACTTACATCATTATGGGTGTGGAAAAATGTATATTTAATTGTGTTTCTTAGTTAACTCAAAAGAGGGAAAATGTATAGTTTTCCCAATAATTTGGACGTAACGAATTGCCTGAAGGGGGATGTGGTTGACGACTCGGAGGTAGGGCTGTTCTCGGACTAGACGGACTTCGGACAGGGGGTTGTCTGTGGCCGTGTCTGTCAAAATGCTATTGCGATGCTTTTGTCCGTGTCCAATTGTCCAATGGACACGGACACGGACACGGACAAAAGAATCATTTATTTTTTCTTCTTCCTCCTCCTTCACCCCCACCGCCCACCGCCCTCTCTCCTCCTTTCTCCTCCTCCACCCCCGCCGCCCTCTCTCCTCCTTCCTCCGCTTCCACCCCCGCGACCCTCCTTTCTCCTCTCTGCCTCCAGCTCCTCAGTCCTCAGACATACGGCTGTCCGAGGACCCTTGGCCGTGGCCGTGGTCGTGGTCCTTGGACAGCTCCTCCTCGACGTGGACACGACCACGGACATAGGCTGTCCGCGAACAGCCCTACCTGGAGGTGAGTTTGGTTGTCCAGGAGTGTAGGGAGCTTTTAACGGGTTCGAGGAAGTGACGATCACTCGTGCTCAGAATGGGAAATGGAGTTGCGCCTTCTCTGGCGCGGTGAGCAAAGCTGCTTGAGACCCCTGTTTTCTGGACGGATAATTTACCCCATTTCTTATCTCTTCCTTGGCTGTATGACGACCCATTGAGGGATCGGTGTTTGTAAGCCGTTTGGCTTATGTCAGATACCCAAAAAAAAATGCAAACATTTGACGAGTTTACCTAAAAACAGCTCCAGAGTCCATAGGGATATGTTTGAATAATTTGGAGTACATATTTTTAAGGTAAAACTTGAGCCGTCACATGAGTATAATGCATACCTTTTTTCTTTGAATAGAGCATATAAGTCACGAACATAGAGATAACCAAGTAGCAACACGCTACTACATTTCCAAGAATAACAAAAAATTACAGGTAGCAAAAGACACGAAAAAACAAGCACCACAATACTGATAATGAACCTTTCACAGCAACGCCACTCCAAAAGATCACTAGTGTGCTCAACAAGGACAGTCTCCAAACGGTCAACTAGGTGCCGATAAACTTGTTGAAAACGCCTCCAGTGGCTGATCGGAGGCAACAACATGATGGGACACATTTGCGAAGATGAGATCAGCGGAAACCAATGCCAAAGCACGGCCTAGAGCAAATCGATGACCACCATTGAATGAACTCTACCCATCCTGCTATACATATAAGAAGGGGCTTGGCAGGAACTTCTGTTAAAAACGTTGCACGTCACATGCGAATTTCGACTTATATGCATAAAAAACATCTAAACAAACTTTTACACATTTATAGGCAAAGAATTCCTCCAAATGTTCGACTTTTGACTTCTAATACGTATATAACATTTTCAAGATCTCATCTAAATGCACACCGTACTTGTGCTATATATTGCTTCACCTTCTAATTGTAATCATGGGAGGCGTGAGACACCACCACACACAATAAGTTATCTTTCGTAAATCCAGCCCATGAAGATGGGGGAAAAAATTTGGATCATCCTTTGGGAGTTAGGAAAATAAAGTTAAGTTATATGTTTTTTCAAAGTATAAGATAAAAATTACTCCACATGATTTGGTTTTCCTCAGTTAACTTAAGCTTCCGCCACTGAACATTATAAGTAGGTAGACTTTGTGATCAAGTATAGACAGAGTACTGATCATAGCAACAATGCAGAGAACATAAAAAGTATTAGCATTTGGGTAGTTATAATAACAGTGTCATAATTCCATGTTGTCATAAATTGCCTCAATATTATTAGAGCAATATCATAATTATAATCAATTAGCGACTTTTCCCAACTATTTGGGGTCGGCGACACGGATGTTACTCCTCCATTCCAGCCTGTTTTGGGCTACCTCTTTTATAAGAGATAGTAAAGTAAAATCCTTTCTTATTAACTCCATCCAAGCTCTCTTAGGTCTCCCTCTCCCTCTTTTAGCATCGTTTATCTGTATCTCTTCTAATCTTCTCACAGGGGCATCTAAAGGTCTTCTTTGCATATTCCCATACCAACCCAACCTACATTCCCTCAGCTTCTCTCCTAAAGGCGCTACTCCTAGGCTCTCACGAATATATTCATTTCTAATCATATCTCTCCTAGTTATCCCACTCATCCACCTTAACATTCTCATTTCGGCTACATTCAACTTATCTATATGACTCCTCTTTGGTGCCCAGCACTCCGCTCCATAGAGTATTGCAGGCCTAATGGCCGTCCTATAGAACTTGCCTTTAAGTCTTTTTGGAACCCGCTTATCACACAACACTCCCGAGGCTGCCCTCCACTTTACCCACACCGCATTTATCATATGCACCACATCACTATTAATATCCCCTTCTTTATGGATAATGGATCATAAGTAACGAAATTGATCACACCTTGGCACTTCTTGCCCATCTATTTCAACTAGGGCTTTATCTATAGTTCTACCTTCCTTAAAATTAAATTCTATGCACTCTGTCTTAGTCCTACTTATTTTAAAACCTTTTGATTCTAGAGCAACCCTTCACAATTCTAATTTCACATTTAAACCTACTTTACTCTCATCAATTAAAACTACAATATCTGCAAAAAGCATACACCAAGGTACATTATCTTGCAAATGACTAGTAAACTCATCCATAACTAAAGTGAAAAGATACGGACTAAAAGCAATATCATATAATTCAAAAATAGCAACCGGGTAGGTAATGTCTTGCTAATTATCCCTCTAAAGTCTCCCTTCCCGAATTTCCTCTTACAAATAGCATGAGGGTGTTAGGACATCCACTGAACCTGTGGACAAAACGTTGTGATCAACCACGTTAGGAGTAACTCAATCGCACAATGACACACTAGAATCCATTTTTTTTAATGTCAGAATTCTACAGTTCGTGTTCAAGGAATCCATTTTACTGACATCATTGAAGTTTATATCATTGAAAGTTTGACTCTTCACCGAAATTTCCTCTTAACATGCCAAAAACGATAAGAAAATTACCTTTACACAACATATAAAAAACAAACCATTAAATTGTAACAACCATGGTGGGCTGGGCTTGTTCAGTATCGGTGGGTGGGACATTATGTGCAGGTCTTCAATCTTTTTGATGGGGTCATCCTTAATTTGATGGGGCTTTGTTCAAGCGTTGGGCCATTTACAGCGCTTGAATTTGATAATGAACACCCCGGTATCAGAAACAGGATCAACCAGCACCAGTGGGCTTGGGCTCGGCTTTGTGAGGGACAAAGTCATGGACGAACCATGGTCAGGTGTTCTTTGAACTCTTTGTTTATCTTTTTTATCGTAGGCTAGAGTGAGGCACTAGAAGACTATGGTGCATGAGGTCCACCACTCCATGTTGTGGAAATGGCTAGGTCCTCGAAGATTTTGAGTGCATCTCTTTGTCTTGCTCACTTTGTCGATTGAGGGATGGGGAGTCTTGCATCTTTTCTTCTTTCATTCCCTATTATCACATTTCCTTTACTGTCTTGAGTACTTTTCAAAGCATTGCAGTCCGATGCCCCGTAGGGCGGACAGTGATTCGAACCTACTTGTCACCTGTCTTAACGTGCACCGCCAGATCGAAATCCGACGGCTCAGCTCGTATCAGCTCACGCCCGCATGCATGGGCGGGATTCCAAACAATAAGCATATAAGCTCAATATCCACGAAATACACCACCTGCCATCCAATCCATTGCCTACTATTCAGGGGCAGTTTTGTGCTCAAAATGTGACATTGTAAAACTGAGCAAATTTTGGGCCATGCAATGAGGCCCATATCTAAAATTGCCAGGCCCTGGTTGCATGACGAATTGCTCTTGGCCTCCAAGCTGACGCTCGGAAGCACGTGGGAGCATGGAGCACGTGAGAGGGGAATGTGGATCTTCCGGGAATCTTTGTTGCTTGTCAGACGCCATAGTCCACGGACGCGCCACGCGACCGGGCCCCTTTGTCTTTTGACCCAGCCCACTTCAATTTTCATTTTTTAATAATTTAATTGTCCTTCATTTTTAATTAAAAATTATAGTATAAAGTCACTGAAAATTGCGGTTTGTTGATCCCGATAGGCCAATGTCCCCCCTCTTTGTTATCTTTGGTTTTTTAATGGGCCTGGGCCCCCGCTTGTGGCACAAGGCAACAGGATTCAGACCTGTAAATATTTTCTATTTTTTGTTTACAATAATAGACTTCATTCTCTCCTGCCAAATCTTGTCACTTGGTCTTACTTCTTATCCTAATTTTTGTCGAAATTACTTTGTTATAATCTGCCATCTTCGTTTATTATATTAATATATAGTATATACCAATCATTTCAAATTTCAGTTGGTATCAGTACCTACCTATTAAAAACCCTAATCATTTGCTGATATACTCTCCTTGCAGAGTTACAGTTGCTAGAAATTAATAACAAAAAGGTATGGCTTTCTCTTGCCTGGTAGTCAATGTTGATTTCATATATCCTAGGCTTTTGCTTCTTGCGAAACATATACAAGGATTCATTATTAAGGATGAAGGTTTTATTTTTTACAACATGTATCCATAAAAGACGCCGGTAGAGTGTGAAAGCTTTTTAGGTCTAATCTGATTGAGTACAGTGTGAGTCTAAAAAACCACAAAAGAATGATGAAGTAAATTATGATCTTAGTCCACTTCTTTATCGGCCACAGCACGTATCAATTATCAAGCATCCTTTAGTAATTGAGTCAGCCTGAGCTGCAGTGGTGCGATGTAGCTAGGCAGTCTTAAGATCATGTGGGGTTCACGTGAGGCCCGCTGATTTGACGGCTGCCTGACTACGACGCACCAGCACTGGAGCCCATGCTAGTTTTTTCCTTAGTAATTCATCAGTCAAGTTTTGATCAATTTAGTTTGTAATAGATTGTTCTGTATATAAGGTTAATTAACTTTTCAATAGCTCAAGCTTGTGGCGCACATAATCAGCCACCCAAACCCAAAACTTCAGTAATGTCCAGCTGGCTTGTAACCAATTTCGACCTTATGAACACATTATCCAATTAAAATCAGTGTCCATGCACGTAGAAATCAAATCACATAATCCTTGCTATATTTCCTAAAGATCGACATCGTGACACTTAAACCATAAAAGAAGCCGGTAGAGTGTGAAAGGTCTTTTAGGGTCTAATCTGATTGCGTATAGCGTGAGGGTGTGTGAGTCTTACTTAGCAAAAAAAAATATTATTTCACTTCATTATCGGCCACAACGCGTATATAGATAATAAAGCATCCCTTGATAACTCCTCAGTCAAGTTTTGATAATCTGGACTTGTAATAGTCTGTTATGTATCTTGCTTTAGTTTAAATAGCTCATGCTTACGGTGCACAAAATCACCCACCCAAATCCAATACTTAGCAATGTCCTGCTGGCTTGTAACCAACTTCTACCTTAGAAACAAATTATCCAATTAAAAACAGTGTCCACGCACGTAGAAATCAAATCACGTCATCCTTTCTACTCCTATTTCCTAAAGATCAACATCGTGACACTTGAAACCATGGCTGTTGCCAGTTGAGCTCCCAAAGTAAAATGTATATTGAATATTGCTGATATACAATGCTTCCTGTCAAACATTGAGATTAAACTAGGCCGCATACTTCAAGATAAAACTAAGAAGTAGCAGTTTAATTCACTGAAATCCATGCTTAAAGCAGGCCTCCCATCCCAAGGCCTCGATCACCCCCCTGCTCTAATGGGCACCATTAGACAAGTCAAATCCCAACACCGGCATCGAGTAATTAGTGTTGACCATGTGATTAGAGCACCCAATTTCCAATTAATTTCCATCTGGACCACTTGGAATCATCAATGGAAACACACTTGGTCATGCTAACTTTGCATGGTTCTTGGGGCAAATTAAATGGTTGGGGGGGACATAAACATCTCGTTGTTGCCTATTTCTTGGGTGAGTAGCTAATGGGCCACCCACCTTTGGTGGATCCTAATTCAATGGAGCCCATGTGCACTTGATGATTTTGCTAATTAGGTCGCAAGCTTATGACATTAATGACGAGATTTGTGAAGAAATTTCAGCTCCAGGTTCTTGAAGAAACCTCTTGCCAAGTTTACAGCTGATATGGCACATGTGTGTGCTACTTGGGATTTAAAATTGGAAGCCGTTGCCTGATGGGTATCACCCTAGCCAGTTCATTTGAATAATTGAATTTGATTTATCTTCAAACATTAGAGATATGTAGTGGGACAAGCTTAAGCATTTTCTAAATGGGTCTGTCTCATGTATTGGATGTATTGTTATGTGGGGTTCCACAAGCTCACATGGGTTAATGCCAATAAGTTTGGAGGGAGATGACCTTGCCAAATTGCAGCTAATTTCTTGGACTGAACTTATGTTTGTTCGGAATTGTAAATCTGAGATATTAGTTATCTTATGCACTGGTTTTATCGTTCGGCAGGCATTACGAAAAAGGAAATATTTCTGGTTGCATATTGGAAAATATGGATGCATAACGAGCCACCAGAACGATCCAACGGCTGGCGTACAGTGGTAGGCAAACCGCAAACCTACCTGCCTCCTGTATCAATGGCGCTGCGTGATCCAAATCGTATGGTCCGAACTTGAAGAAGAAAAAACGTTTTACATTCCCAAGGTTTAATTCTCAACAAGAATCCTATTAAATTGACTATATGAATTGCAAGCAATGATGATCCTTTTGCTTCTTTCAGCTAGCTAGATGAGCCCCCATGCCAGACGAGGTCCACTAATGCACTATTATGTGTACTCCAGTTGAAAAAGGTACTGCGAGTGCGAGTGTACAATTATGAATCGCCTCTCTTATTTCCTTACCACTTTTGGTCATGTTTTCATGTTGGACATGACAAATGGAGACAACTGAATGGCCTTTACTGATTGCAAGTGGACATAGTCCATCCTATGGTTCCAAATGCAAATCCACTGGTACAGGAAACTTATGAAGTGAAAAACTAGGAGGACATGCTATTCGTAGTTATCTTTGCAAAACTTATGCAAAGTTGTGGGGAATTCACCCACTTTTTGGATGGCTACGACCACGCCGTATGAAGTTGACGTATTTGAATTACACAACAAGGGTAATGTGTGGGCACCTGGGAAGATCGGTGCGGAAATACAGTGTTTCAATTACCCAATACATGTACTGTGTGAGCATTGCACGTATTGGATTCCTAGTACGGGTGAAGGACTCCGAATAAATTTTTAGTTCATTTGAAGAAAACTGTATTTATCAAAAGTGATCCGTCATCAATTGATTTTTAGCTGATTAGGGCTGTAAGTACCGTGGAGTAAAATCTTAGGGTTAGTTACCTGATTAACCAATGTGACAGGGGCATGTAACCCAACTTGACAATCAAAAGAGAGGTAGTTGATGGTGGAACCAAAAGTGGGAGAAGCATTTTCTGTTGCTTTGTCACTCTGGTAGTCCGGTGGACTTAATTACGTACAAAGCTTCATGAGGGCACCCAACCCTTTTTAGTGTGCTGAGTCGGACGCATTCCTTGTACCAGATAGAATGGAAAGGAGAAAGAGAAGGGGGCAGGCCTTCATGTGTCCCTTCGGTGGCCAAATGGAAAAAAGGTTGGGGGGGATCTGCTGGGTCTCCGACATCCTTAGCATTTCACTATGGTTGGGAAACCTGCCAGTCTAGTCCATCTTACCTAAAAAAACAAGACATGGGGCCCTCCCTCACTTGCCAAACAAAGTGGCTGAGGGCCTCTCCAGTCTGCTGCCCTTTTGCTTTCACAATTGGTAAATAAGCCTAATGATTATTCACAGAACTTTTGCTCTTTGAGATGGGCCTGGGTCCCCCAGTAGGTGGAGGGTAACTGAGCTTTGCAAGGGTTGTAAATGGACTGGGTCCCACCACGTTTTGAGTTTGTTTGTCCATCTCTGTCTGGCTGCTTTCCTATGGACCTGAGTGCCAACCGGGGCGGGCCCCATGGGGTTTTAGCCCATTTTGTGTCTCTTCCCGCACCACTGGTTCGCGATTTGACCTCACACCCTTACCCTCTTCCACCACCATGAAAGGGGGAGAAAAATATTAGGGACAAGGGCTTTCAGACACTGATTTTGAAATGTCAGACTCAAGAGTGTCAATGTGTCATGATATTTATCCCCAGAATATATGTTTCTGTCCTGAAGAATGGAAGTGCTATTTTTTTAGGGTAGAGAAAGAATCGAAGTGATATAACACACTCTACCTGTTCCTATTAAGTATTATATTAGGGAAAAGTTTATATGAGACCACTTTGAATCGTAGCTGTTGGATCTTGATCTGACGGCTACAAATATCCATAATATCTCACCCACTCTTTGATGTGACATACTCACCTACCCATTGATTTGATATCTACCCTCCGATCGGAATCTAACTGTAATAAAAATTGGCCTCATGCTCCTTATATGAGAACGATCTCATGTAAACTCATCTCATTATATTATCTCGAGAAAGTTTGTTTTTAATATTTAACCGATCACATCCGTGATAACACAATTTTTTTCAATGAAATACAAGATAAAACACGGAAAGTACATCTAAAATGCAAATTACAAGAAAAGCATATCACAGCTGAAAGCTGTTTTGATAAGGTGAAGCGTATCATTTAGCTAGGGGTGTAAACGGACAGAGACAGAGTGCGTCAAAAGGTTTTAAAATTAGTAGGACTAAGACAGAGTGCGTGAAATTTATTTTTAAGGAAGGTAGAATTATAGATAGAGCCTTAGTTGAAATAGATGGCAATAAGTGCCAAGGTGTGATCAATTCCGTTACTTATAATCCATTATCCATAAAGAACGAGATATTGATAATGATGTAGTGCATAGGATTAATACGGGGTGGGTAAAGTGGAGGACAGCCTCAGGAGTGTTGTGAGATAGGCGTGTTCCGAAAAGGCTTAAAGGCAAGTTCTATAGGACAGCTATTAGGCCTGCAATACTCTATGGAGCGGAGTGTTGAGCACCAAAGAAGAGTCATATAAATAAATTGAATGTAGTCGAAATGAGAATGTTAAGGTGTATGAGTGGGATAATTAGGAGAGATAAGATTAGAAATAAATATATTCGGGAGAGCCTAGGAGTAGCTCATTTAAGGGAGAAGCTGAGGGAATGTAGGTTGCGTTAGTATGAGCATGTGCAAAGAAGACCATTCGATGCCCTTGTGAGAAGATTATAAAGGATACATATAAACGATGTTAAAAGAGGGAGAGGGGGACTTAAAAGAACTTGGATAGAGTTAATAAAAAAGAATTTGACTTTATTATCTCTTACAAAAGAGGTATCCCAATGGAGGAGTAAGATCCGTGTCGTCGACCCCAAATAGTTGGAAAAATGCGCTATTTGATTGTGATTATGTAAACGGACAGATACGGACAAGGCATGTCCGCAACCGTCCGCTTAAGTGCAGACACCCATCTACGTCTGTTTGCAGCCGTCCGTTACGGACATGGACACTATGATTGAAAACAAAAATAAATGATATTATACTTTGTTTTATAATATATAAGGACACTATGCTTAAAAAAGGAGGATATTTTTGATGAGATAAAGAATATCTTAATTTCCAAAGCAAAAACAACACTTATACTAACTTTTTCTTTTTAAATGATCGTACTTTTTATTTAAAAAAGTTATCAACTTAGTCATGTTCTATTAAAAGATAATTAACTTATTTATGATGGCGGACACGGACGGCTACGGACACGGCTCAGTTATGTGCGCAGCCACATCCGTGTCCGTGACGGACAAAAAATAACTTTCCGTTTTAACATTAAGCGGACTGACACTCTTATATTTAGGGGCTGTTTGGGGCGTGAAAAAAGTGGAATATCCACAGTGAAACAGATTTTTTTCACGGGCTGAACCACGTCGTGAGGTGTTTCAATTGAAAGTGAAAAAAATATAAAATAAATAATAAAATTAAAAGTAAAAAAATATAAAATAAATAGTGAAATAAAATATTCACTATGAATGTTTTGATTTTTATCACGCCCCAAACGCCGAGAGTCACAGATTGAGGTTCTGTTGGACACGTGACCCACACGAATTTACACATAAAACATCCATAAATCTGGCTCGAGTAGCCGGTTTATATGATATGATTATCATGCGACCGGGCCTAATTGCCTGTTTTGATAGTGGTTTAGCAGGCCTTTGCCAACGGTTAAAACGGGATTGGGGGGGGGGGGGGGCGGTGCGACAGAGATTCGGGAGAGAAGACCGGCCAAGAGGCCATGCTGTGGACCCCGACCGACCGTGCCACGTTGCATTAACCACGCGACAGCGACCCTGACGTGAGGTCATCTCTGTCCACCCATCAACACGTTTCACAAATCTGACTGCTACGTCGTCGGATGGGGCCCACGTGTACGGCCATAATGAGTGACCGCCTCGGTTGTCTTGTAGCTGTCAACTTGCGTGCGCGCGTCGGAGATTCGCCAGATGACAGCCTTACAACGGCGTATGATAGCATAACGCCACTTATCCTGCGCCGAAAATTTGCTTTCCCTATTTTACCCTCTGTCCGCTTTTGTCCGATTTGGTCGCCGATCTCTGCCTTTCCACTGGCCAAGAAAAGCCGATCGCAGTTACTGTCCTATCAAAAGACGGAAATGCCCATGCACGGTTCCACCGCGATGTCCACGGAGCTGTCTTGAAAAAAGTTTTGTTTTTTTTGGGTGTCGCCATCCGAGCTCTTGTGTCCGGCGTTGTTGTGCTGCGTGTTGGTGTTGGCTGGGCTAACTACTGGAGAATGATGAGCCAACTACTGAGATGTCACACGTTACTTGTCTCCGAGGCATTCAGCTGATCACTGTTTATGTCTAAATTAGCCACCAAATCGAAGAGGTGTTAGGGGTCCCATCTTTGTACGGCATTTCATTTCTGTTAAGATAAGATGATGGTGTTCTTTGGTTTTCACGGTTGTTAGTGGTTTTATGTATCAATCATCTTCACATTTTGGTTGTATTTGGATGCGTTGGTTCAAAGCTGGGCGACTCGGGTCTTAGGTTCCAATTAAGAATGATTCTATATGACGAAGTTAGCTTGTGGGTCATAGCTTATGAAACTTAGTTCTCCTATGGTTAGTAAAAAGAATTCGGTTTTTACTCTGCGCATTGGGACACTAGATCTTGATCCGGTGGGCATTTTTTAATACAGGGGCAAGCAGTTAGGAGTCACTCAAAATGAAGCTGACACATCCAACGTGTTTGGCCAACCGCAACCTTCATGGCTAAGAGGCAGGTTTTGTTTGATAATAAGGCACCAAATCACTTTCTTGATCCAGCCAAAACCTGCCACATCAATGTTTAAGGGGTTTGTTGGGCAATTTAATTGGAGAAGGGAAATTGTATGACTCTTAAGTAAGGCCTATGAAGGTAATTAAAGGGAAGTGCAACAGACATGGCACGGATGCCTGCACCCTTTCATTACGTTGATTAGAGGGCCAAGTCTTTGGTATTTGGACTTTCCATATTCAGATGTTTCTCTTAGGGGATGGATCTCTTTGGCAGCTCTTGCCCAAGTTAGGTTTTTGTTGCTCTTTCTAAATCAAGATTTAAGACAGTGCAATCCCCCTTGATAAGCTCTCTATTCCAGCCCTAATATCAAGGACCCCACAAGCCATAGAGAGCTGTAAGATTTTATGGTAAGCTCACTATTTTGGGCTAAAAATCAGCGGGACCCACTCCAAATGTCACAACTGATGTGGAACCTTGCCCATCGAGCTTAAATAAGTCTTAATCCACCCCCATTAATGTCCAAAAACAGTCTCAATCCACCATGAAGCATTAGGGCTTGCCATTGTCGCCTCTGTCGGCCCGCACCTTGTCCCAACCCGTGTGTCCCCCCGGCCAGCACGTGCGGTAGAAAATAGCATTCCGAGATCGTCATCCAACATTTAAAGGTTGAGCCTGTAAATAGTGGTAACAAAGAAGGGTATTAAGGGAATATTGGTAGTATGGGGCGTAAGTCCGGAAAATCTCGTTTTCTCGACCAAAAGATCGGGGAAGCGGGTGAAACGACAAATTCGTCGTTGACTGGCATTAGTCAGCCTAACCCCACTGAGGTTTAGTCTATGTAATCCATTTTATACCATCCCCCCACTCAAATTCTAACCCGAGCTCCACTCGGGTTTTTTTTTTTGGTTAACATAACAGCCATGTTATTTCATATCTTATCCTTATTGATCCTCTTTTGTCCATTGTTTTAGAGAGACATTAGCTAACATGCACCCCTGCTTTGGTCAGTTGGCATACTCCGAGGCACTGCACACCATCAAGTTGTGATCAGACGGCGCTCGTGTAACAACTCGATGGTGTGCAGTGCCTCGGAAACAAAACGTATGTGCCCCCATATTATCGTGCACTGCTGGATCTGAATAAGACGATCTTCAATGCCACGGCGCACCATAACATGTATGAGATGTGGTACATTTAAATGTGATTCTTAGTAAAAACTGCAATTATCATGTAACATGGCACAAAGCAGGGCACAGACACACAGTGGTTATAAGTTTATAACAGCAAAAGGTACAAAGATGTCGATGTGGGTACCACTAGTACCACCAATCCGGCTTCCCCACCCTAAAAGAAAAAGATAAAAATATTTTTGTGAAGATTAAGGGGCTGTTTGGTTCATGAATTTCACAACAAATTTAACCTAAATTTGGAGATAACTAATTGAAATTGAATTTTATTCAGTTCATGAATTTTAAATGCAACATGAAAGAAGATTCTTCTCTAATTTAGGCTTAATTTATAAATTTTCTCAGATGATTGAATTTTGAATTTTCACTTCAATAACTAAACAATATTTCTATTTTACACCAACTTAAATAAATTTTTTCTTTATTAAATTTTAAATTCATTAAAATTTACTAACCAAAGAGACCCCCCCCCCCTTGAAGATAAGATTAATAACCACTTAACAAGCTAGGAAAGCTACTGTTGGACTCAGAGTACCCTGTACTTTAACTGCCGACATCCTAAATTCCTTCTATTTATAATCCACTCAACCTTTCTAACCTCCAACCCATCATTCCAACCGTTGATCCAGATCAACGGCCCTCTCAATCTCCAATTTACCACGAGATGAGACGACAGGACCGGTGCTTTGGCGCCTAGCAGTTAACACTTTTTCCCAGCTGCTGACTTGCTAATCCTTGATTAAAAATCCATTAATACGTTTTAATCAAATTCTGTGTCCCGTGCATTTTATTTAATTTTTTTCTATTTTTTAGATTGACATCAAAAGGACTTTTGTTAGCTTCTGCTTTCAGAGCAGCAAGGAGGAGAAGAGAAGCGCAGAGGAGGAGCTGCTTCTTTTTCAGATCTGAGCTGAGGTCTGAATGGTCTGAAAGGCAAGTGCTTTGTGGAGAGGCAGGGTGGGGTGGGGAGTGAGACTGTGCAAGAGTTCTGTTGCTGGTTGGGGGGAGGTGGTTTCGGGGCTTGTGGTATCGCCCAAGAATCGGGCGAGTCCGGACTTGTGTACGTTTCCGTTGAATCTGAGGGATCTTCTTGCTCTTTTGCTGCGGATTCCTTCTATAAATCTTAGTTGGGAGAGTGTCAAGGGAGCAACTTGTGCAAGAAAGATTGGATTTTTTAGCAGTTTTTGAGCAATTTTGGTGCTTTTTTTGGGGTCTTAGTGGGGTTTTTTAGGTGGCTTTGTGCTGTTTTGGAAGGAAGAGTGGGAGCAACAGTGGAGGTTGGTGGAGTGTGGAAGTCGAGAAAGTACAGTGATTTTGTGAACAGGAAGAGCAAAAAGGCGCTTCCTTTTATCTTCTGTCTTTCAGTCTGAGCTCTCTGAGGAATCTGAAATTTTGTTGGTTCGAGGAAGGAAGGAGGAACTGTGTAGTTGACAATTTTCTGCTGGATAAAGTAGGAGTTTTGCAATTTTGTCTGAAGAAATGGGTTTGAGGATGCTTAAAGGTAATGTATTTGGCATTTTTTGGCGTGTAAGCGGCTTTTAATTGTCCCGAGGTCAGTGATGAAGTTGCTTCTCATGGTTGTTCATCATGTTTTTTCAACATCATGTTTTTTCAACCTTTCCTGTGCGGCAGGTGAATTGCTTCCTGTCTCATGCTGATTTCGTGTTGTCCTTGTTGCAACAGTTTTTAGGTATATATGAACAAGAAGCCAGTCAAGTGAAATAGTGTGGAATTTTTGGTTTTGGGGATGCAAAAGATCAACAAGGCAGGTGGTTTTCAAACATATGTTCACTCTTTTTTCTGTTCATATGAGTAGCATTTTTTCCCTGTCAAGAGCAGACTTTTTGTCAATGTTGATTTTGGTCTCTTGTGCTAATGGTAATTTTTGTTGGATAGCAGGATTTTGAGGAGCTGGGCTCTTTTTTTTGTGCTGTCAATGGCTATTTTAATCCTTGTTGCTGAAGCATCACTCTTGGCACCAGAAATGTGGGCTTAGATCAAAGGCATGTGCTTTTAATTTTGTAGAATTTTCATGATTTATGTTCAAACTAATAGCAACTGCTATGTTATACTTCCTCCAGAGGTTGCTTTTATACCATCCTTGATCATTGATTTTGGTATTAAAAAAGAATGTTTCTCAAATTTCAGGGTTTATCAACGGCAGGCACCCATTGAGGAAGCAGTGTTTTCTTTTGATTGGAGGAGCCATTTGCATTTCAGTGGTTATTTGCTGAATTTTGAGATGCTAACCTTTGGTGATCCCATCAAGGACTCCGTAAAGGAGACTGAGAAGTGCCTCGATTCCCAGCTATGGCATGCCTGCGCTGGAGGGATGGTCCAGATGCCTACGGTCGGATCCAAGGTCGTCTACTTTCCGCAAGGTCATGCCGAGCACGCCAGTGGCATAGTAGATTTCGGAGGCCCCCATCCGAGACTCCCCCCTTGTGTTGTCTGCAGCGTAGCTGCTGTCAAGTTCATGGCCGATCCTGAGACGGACGAGGTCTACTCCAAAATTCGGCTTGTCCCACTGAACACGCCCTTGAACAATCGGGAAGACGACGATGGGCCCAACTGCAATGGGTCAGATGCCCTGGAGAAGCCGGCATCCTTTGCCAAGACGCTGACTCAGTCCGATGCCAACAATGGAGGGGGCTTTTCAGTCCCCCGATACTGTGCCGAGACCATTTTCCCTCGGCTGGACTACTCTGCTGACCCCCCTGTGCAGACGGTCCTTGCCAAGGATGTTCATGGCGAGATATGGAGGTTCCGACACATCTATAGAGGGACACCACGACGGCATCTCTTAACGACTGGCTGGAGCACATTTGTGAATCAGAAGAAGCTGGTTGCAGGGGATTCAATTGTGTTTTTAAGGACAGAGAATGGTGATCTCTGTGTTGGTATTCGTCGTGCAAAGCGGGGAGTAGGTGGTGGCCCCGAATCACCATCGGGGTGGAATCCAGCGGGTGGGAACTGCGTCACTCCGTATGGTGATTTCTCTATGTTTCTGAGGGAAGATGAAAACAAGCTGATGAGGAATGGCAATGGTGGGAACCCGAATTCCGGTGGAGGCGGATTCAGAGGTAGAGCTAGGGTGAGGCCTGAGTCTGTCATTGAGGCTGCTACACTTGCAGCTGCTGGCCAGCCCTTCGAGGTCGTGTACTACCCTCGTGCAAGCACTCCAGAGTTCTGCGTGAAGGCTTCAGCCGTGAAAGCATCTCTTGGGATTCATTGGTCGCCGGGGATGAGGTTTAAGATGGCGTTTGAGACTGAGGATTCATCTAGGATCAGCTGGTTCATGGGGACCATCTCTTCGGTTCAAGTTGCAGACCCAGTTCGTTGGCCAAATTCTCCTTGGAGAGTTCTCCAGGTATTACTCTTTGTGAAACTTTATGCCAGGACTTTGGAGTTATACATATTTTCCTGTGCTTTGCGCTGGATGTGTCTTCTCAAGTATGCTGTATGTCTTAAGTTCAACTGTTATGTTCTGTCGCGGAGTATGTTTTCAGCATTCATAGTTAGACCCTCGTTTTTTTGAATAGTTTGAAGAAGGTGCTTAGTTTTTAGAGGCCAAAAACTTTTTGAAAAGTCATCCTTCTATTGATGCTTACATGCTTGAGTTTAAAATCTGTTGACTATAAAAGTTTTGGCTTATACATATAGAACTGTTAGGAAATTATGGTTATAGACTTTGGACTATATAATCATTATTCTAAAAAATAAAGGTGTATATGTTGTCTCTTCTGCATGCTTAACCTTATGCTCGATATAATCTCAAATACAGAATACAACATTAAAAGCATGCTATAGATTTACATTATAATTCTCTACTTTCTCAAATTATATGATGGTTTTGTGTCTGCATTTCCATTTGCAGTATAGGGTTGAGTTACATGCATGAGCTTGTGCTTCGTACCTGGAAAGTATCATCTCCACATAGGCGTCATTCTTATCATATAGATTTTTCTTTAACTTATCAAAAGTTATTTACAGTAGGTGACTTTTCCCTAAACTCTTGGATAGTGTTTACTTGCTTGCTATTAGATGTTTTTATGATAACTTGATTCATTCCTATAATGTGGTTGTTGTAATTGGAAAACCATAAGTGAAATGTATATGATGGTTTAAAATTTGCGAACTCTGTTTGCAGGTGACATGGGATGAACCTGACCTGCTTCAAAATGTTAAACGGGTCAGTCCATGGTTGGTTGAGCTGGTCTCGAACATGCCAGCCATCCATTTGGCACATTTCTCGCCACCGAGGAAAAAACCGCGGCAGCACCTAGATTTTCCCCTCGAAGGCCATCTTTCAGTGCCGAACTTCTCCGGCAACCACCATCCCCTTGGGCCGAGCAACCCGTTGTGTTGTCTTAACTCGTCAGACAACATTCCTGCAGGCATACAGGGAGCCAGGCATGCTCAATTCGGTTTACCTTTATCAGATCTCCATCTAAACAAGCTGCAGTCGGGTTTGTTTCCAGGCGCTTTCCGACGCTTCGACCCACACCACACCGCACCCACATCCAGAATTCCCTTCCTTGGACATTTGAATGCTGTTTCTGATAACGTGTCTTGCTTGCTCACTATCGGCAACTCTGGACATATCACCAAGAAGACTGAGGATGTGAAAACAGCCCAGTTTGTTCTTTTTGGACAACCCATACTCACCGAGCAGCAGCTCTCTTGTAGTAATTCTGGAAACAGTTCATCAGATAGGAGTGCTGACAAACGTAAAAGCTCATCTCCTAATGGAATGGCAGATAATTCCTCGAGTGATGGGTTTCCATGGTGCAAGGATCAGAAAAACAATAAGTATGGGTTGGACACTGGGCATTGCAAAGTCTTTATGGAGTCAGAAGATGTGGGTCGAACCCTTGATCTCTCAGTTCTTGGCTCCTATGAAGAACTGTACAGGAAATTAGCACACATGTTTGGGATTGAAAATTCTGAATCCCTCAGCGACGTGCTTTACCGTGATGCAAAGGGTGCTGTAAAACATACTGGAGACGAACCATTCAAGTGAGTTTGTTAGTTTTTGTCCTGCATTATCTTTCATTTAATCAAATCTGCACAAGTTATGAACGAAAATTTCCAGTAAATATCATTGAAGTTAAAACACTTCTTTTGTTTACCAGTAAATTTTGCTTTTTTTTTTGCTCGTCTGGCGCTGATAGCATCTGTTCTAATTACGAATTTGTGATTTATAATGCCTGATGTTGTCTTTTTTTTGTCAACTGTTTGCAGTGAGTTCACGAAGACCGCAAGAAGGCTGACGATCGTGATGGATTCCGGTAGCGATAACTTAGGACGGTAGGAAGAACGACATTCTCCTCTTGCTAAATGTACAGCTGAATGAGAAGAATCTTGTTCAAAGACTACTATCTATCTTGTAGAAGTGGATATATGATCCGTTATTTCAGCATCCTGAAGTTATCTAATTGTAGTTCCTTTCAACTAATAGACTGATTTAACTATCTTTTCAAGTAAATTTATGGAGTTGTACCCTTGTTTGCTCTTCTTTATTATCGTACAAAATCCCGCCTGTCATAGTACCAGCAGTTTGTAAGGCAACTGCAATACGTGGTAATATGCTTTACTTGGATGGGGGCACTATTAAAGGTTTTTGTCTAGTTCTTTGAATGGTGACAGGTCTCCTGCTGAGACAATAGTCTCTTTTTGAAGTGTGAACAGACAGGGTTCAGACTTCAGACCGAGCAGGAGAGGCTGAATCACCTTGGGAGACCTATTGGCCAGAGACATTTGAATAGTTACACAAAGGCCAAAAAACTGATGCACCCACCAACGCCCTTCAAAAAATGGAATTGAACTTGAATTCTTCTTCTTTCACAGAACAAAATAAAACAAGCAAAAGAATTAGTCCAACTTCGACAGAAGCAGACAACAGTGATCTAAGTCATCTGACACAAGCATTTTGTCTCACTGCCAAGCCCCATCTCGCCCTGCCAAGTCTGGGGCGCCGATCACAATGTGTTAAGAATCTTCTCTTGGTGAATGAAATGGCCGAGGGCTGCCGGCCTGCAGTGCGACTCCTTCCATCTTGGCTGGTTCCGATCTCAAGGCTGTGTAACACATTTTTCCAATCTTGATTGTTAGAACACATCTCAATACGAAACAACACGCTTTTACAACCTTGATTGCCATTGACACGAAACCTGTTCAAAACCAATTCACACCAAAGCAACCGATGTAAAAAATGGAAGTTATGGCTGATGAAGAAACAACTGACCACATTCAGGGTTCGGGTATTGAAAATTGGATGGCAATCCTCGAAGAGGCAATAGGACGAAGCCGTTTAATGCATTGCTTGTTTGGTTGAAAGCATGGAGGGGGTGGGGGTGTTATAAAAGCAGAGTTTAAGGAAAACGAGGCGAAAAGAGAGGCGGGTTATACTAACAAGGGAGGTGGGGATTAGGATAAAATATAGATAAGGATTAGGGTGGGGTCAAAGCTAATCGAAGCCCGAGTTTAATGGCGTTATTAATGAGTAGGAAAACAACACTTGGGTCGCTGTTTGCGGTCTTTTTCATTTTCTTCAATGCACACAACTGTCCATGTAAAGACATGTCACTTGGACTTCTTTGTTCTTTCCTTATCTCGGAGTTGTCTCGTAGTAGGAATTTCTCGGAGGATTTTGAACCCACAGACTGGTCTAACCAGTGGGGGTGGTTTTGTTTTCAGAGGACTCTGGTAGTGAATAATATGGTTGGTGTGGGTTTGGGTGAATTCCGGGTATAATATGGTCTCCTGTGTTAGAAATATCACACATAGTATGGTTCAATCCATTTTTAGGCTCGACGGAGCAAAGGCTACGCTCTAGATTATGACAAAAATGTAAAAGTGCTAGAACTGAATGTGCCATTCTTTGTTTGATGTGCTAGTTACAATTAAACTTTTGCTCTACCAGATCAAACTTGTGATTGATTGAACTTCCGGGTGTATAATTTCAACGTTTTTAGTTCCAAATAAAGAACAACGTTGCACACTACCGGGTGTATAATCAAGATGTATGTATGATGTGTTGTTGGTTTTAATTGGACTCTTAAATGAAGTTCTACGTACCATTAATCAACAAGCATTATAGGCACATACTAAATACTCACTCTTTTCAATAAAGCTCGTATGGATGTTGGAAAATATTGTCCAACATTACACGACTGTTTTTGCTTCCTTTAAGGCAAAAATCACTATGGAGGAACAAAAAAACTTTAATTTTTCGTATAGTATAATAAAATTCACTCATTTTACAATGCAAATGAGCTTCAATGGATGGAGGGAGTAGCTGTAGCTGTTACCGCTATAGTTTTGATCTTTTTTTGGGGTACAAGAATTTTTTTTGCTATAATTTGGTAGAAGAAGTTTGATTTTTTACCCATACTGATACTGCCAAGTGCCGACAGGATATGTGTGGAGATCCATAGATGAGACCCAAATATCGTGATATTTTTCGTGATATTTTTTTGTGTTTGAAATTAATCATGTCGCGTGAAATTGGAGGGCAAAAGCGGGATAGAAAAAGTTTGCCGGGGGATGACGATGGATATAGCTGGCCTAGTCAACGAAGGGGGGTTAGGCTCTGGCACCAGAACGGCGCAACATTCGCATCTGGATGACGTGGACGCACGTGACGATTTGATTACGTGTCGGCCCCACTCTCACGTGGAAGAATGTGTCTGACTCCTTGGAATCTTTGTTTTTTCCAGCTTACTCTTTACCTTTTATAGTCTAATTCAATTTCTTTTCAAAACATACCAACTCTGTTATATAAAAAAAACATACAAACTTTGTTTAATTGACTTGTGGAGAAACATATTTGCGGCATGGCATATGCGGGTGCGTTGGAGCGTTAGATCTCGATCCGACACTGCAAATTAATATAGGAAATCCTCCAACTGCCAATCACTTCGAGCATGTACAACTTCGATACATCAACATAGTGACACTATCCTGCTGTTAATCCCCCCTTGTGGTACACTGAGACATATACACAATATGTAGCGGATACGGTAAGTGTGAGTGGAGAACGAGTTGGGGGCTCAAACTATTGACCTCCATTTTCGTATAAAGAATGTTATGTTCACAATATTGAAACTTCTTGAATCTGTAAAAAAACAAGAAGCTGGAATTCTGCCTATAGAGTTCTTTTGATCAAGTGTCAGGCTTTGACTATTTGGAGCCAGCTATTGAAGAAATGATAAAACCGAGATGGTTTAACGAGGGTCAGTGTGATCATTTCTTTAATGTTGATTATTCAATGCATGTCTCTCATGTGACCGTGTGCTTGGGGTCAAAACTCAAAACTCTTTAAGCACACACTTTTTCCTATGCCATTTCCATTTTAATACCCTCATTTAAAAAACAATGATCACTGAAATTCATGGTGTAGCTTGGACAATTATCTATGCAATGCTTTTGATTTTTTGTCGAACATCAAAATGAAAAAGCTAACCCTAAACCCAGACATCCTGAAATGCCGGTCACGTGAGGATTCATGTGTGTCTTCCAGTCAAATGGAATCCCCCCACATACGGCAGGAGTTGGAACGAGTGTTTCGAAATATTGAGCAAGCACAAGGGTAGAACAGTCAAGTGCCACGTTACATGGGGGCCCATTGGGGTAGGTCCATAGGTTGTCATTTTGCAGGAGGGCGACAGAGATTCTAGATTGGGCCGACCGGGACGTATGGGCCTGGGCCCGTTTCTGAGGTAAAGGTAGGGGACATCATCAGGGTATATTGCACGCGGGCCAACTGTTTGAGCCGTGGACGCTGACAGGCTACCTTATTGAAGTTACTGGATTGTTGATTTAAGGGTGGCATTATAATCTCAAAGCCCACACTGATTGGCCCCTGAGGAATGATAGTGACATCTAATTATGGTTTAAAGCCAATGCTAGGCAGTGATAAGATTCAAGTGGGCCAATGTCAAAAAAAAAAAATTCGAGTGCGCTCCAGTTGGAGTTTTGTTGGAGCACACGTGCTTGCATTTGTGCCTTCAATCTTCAAGATCAACAGCTCCAGTAAAGTGGGTTTATGGTTTTTTTTTTAAAAAATCGCCGATATATCGCCAAAATATAGCCGATGTATCGGGTTTTGGTGATATATTGGTACAACTTTTTTTAAGGGGTCGGGCCATCGAGGGAGGGAGGGAGGGGGGAGGGCGATGATTCCTAGATCCGATAGCGATGAATTGAGGGCAGGAAATGGCGTCTGCAAGATGAGTGACTGGTGCCGATACCGACTGAGAAGGAGGTAAGGATTTCAAAACGGGGATCTTGATTGCCCTTTTCCTTCCATTTTCCCATCAGCAGGTAGGGATTTCAAGTCGCTAGTTTCGATTTTGCTCGAGAACTTCAATTTCTTTGGTTAGGATGGCCCAGGAGGACTACCAGTTGGTGCGTCTGGTGCCGATACCACCTGAGAAGGAGGTGGCAAGGTCTGGCTGGAAGTTGCAGCGGATTTGGTGTAGAGGTTGCGGCAATGCTAAGGAGTGTCGGCATATTGGGTTGATAAATTGGCGGAGGGGTTGATTGGTAGTGATGGTGGAGGAGATCACTTCTGTTTGGTTGACAAGAGAGACTTGCTTGCTAGTAAGTAGAGGCAGTTGAAGGGGCACTTTCTCGGTAGAGAAAGGTGCATAATTTCTCGATGGAGGGAAGGAGGAGACCTGAGTTGGCACAAGTCACTGACTGTCCCCGAGAGGAGGGATCCCGACTCGACTCTCACCAGATACCATCTCAGCAGAGTAGGGCAGGCAACCGAGGTGTAGTTTTAGATTCATCTTATTCATCTTCTTTCTTTTTTGAGATTTGATTGATCAATCATAGAATTGACGAGAAATGATGTGATTTTGGTATGCTCTTCTTCCAGACCTGTGTGTATTCGAAGGTCGGAGTTTGGTGGAATTTTTAGTGATAGTTTTAGTTTAGATCGCCATTGATCGATCAACCGGGAAATTGGTGAGAAATATTGCAATTTTTTTGTACTTTTATGTGAGACACTAAATGGCTCCTATAAGTCGATTATTTTCCTGACCTATTATTGATTGGACCAAATGGACAAAGGTTGGGAGCATGGCAGTCAAGTAGGCACCTATGGCTCACGATGTAACTATTGCCTAAAAGTCATGAAAACCGACAGAGTTACGAGTTTGAAGGACCATTTGGGCAGTAGTGGGAATGTCATGCCCCGAATTTCAAAACTTCGAATAATGCGCGGAAGCACTAACTCAATTAAGGTCATGAGGTTGAAACCCGGGATACGACCGAATACTCAACACATACGATCCCATTCCAGAATGCTTAACCAATATCCGTTATACAAAATTTTAAATAATAAAATAAACTACACAATAATCCAGTCAACAATTCATTAAACATCAAAATAAATTCAGCACACAGGCTAATAAGTTCTCCACGAACAGAAAATAAAAACGATAAATAAATCCACATCTTATCAACTTCTGTCATCGAGCTCCAAACACGAACCTTGCTAGTTCTTCTCCACTTTAATTCCTGCATCAAGAGATGCATGAGTATATCGAAAGAAATACCCAGTAGGAGCCAAGAAAAACCCACAACAGGTAATAAAAAATAGAATACTGTAGAAATGAGTATTAAAGACAGTTAAGAATATCAGGTAGAGTAAATACAGGGTTCACTTACTAGCTCAAAATCAATATCAAAGACCATCAGCGGTCAAGAATGAATAAACATAACTCAGTTCCCAAACGTACAGAGCATCAGGAAGATCAATAAGAATACTGACTCCAAACATCCAGAGTGTCAGAGACAACAATTTCTGCTCTTTGTTCAGTCCACTTCCCCTATGGCCATCAATACCAGATCGTCCTAGAGGTTCTACAGAGGGACCCGGCCATGCGTCTAGGGATGCTGGCCCCATCGGTGCTTACGGGCATAATGGGCTGAGACTGTAGACCTTTCGTAATATCATATAGTCTAAAGCGCACGCGTTGCCGTCATCGACTGAACTACAGAGGTTCATATATCATCTGATATCACAAAGGATTTAGCAATGGCTCGTGAGCATACTTTGAATCCAACTAAGAGTGTTCATCAGAACTCCTAGTGGAGAACCAGTTTATATGGAACTGAATTCATCTAGAATCAACGAGGGTTCTCTTAAACAGAGACCCAGACCAACATCATCAAAGAAAGACTCTCAGAGGAGTAAGATAGTAACTTTGTCAAGGTCATCAGAAAGGACTCACATCAAAGTATTCAAAACTCTTAGAATGATCAACATCGGATGACTCCAATCATGACTCATCAAGAATCGAGATACTGAATCACCTCATCGTACTTAGCCTCTAGATATGACAATTCCCATGCACAAGAATTTAAGGTCACCAATATCAGGAATAGGTCAAACGTGGTGCACAAAGTCTTTTGGATTTGTACGAGAAAATTCCTTGAACGATAGATCAATCAAGGACTTAGACTCAAAGAGACAATTAATTTTGGACAGAACCCATGACTCACTGTTCATACTCATATAATCTGATATTACTGTACCCTGTACCCTCAGAGTCTTACAATATAATAATTAGGTCGTAATACTATGTATACATATACTTATAGTGTATAGTATCCAACCGATTTAGGGTTTTAACATGAACACAGTGTTCTGCCCCATGCAAAATAGCTGAATTCTAACCACTACCACTATTTATCCAGTACGTTTTAAATTCTAAAATTTTTATATCAGTTAGCTTTATCTGTCTAGTTTCTAACCCATCTAATTTCATAATTTTATGAGTTGTATATATTTAGTTATGAATTTCCGATTATTTTTGGTTGGTGCAGGAACAGTCCTGGCCGAGAGCAGTTATCTTAATCCACTTTAATTATCTGATGATAAACTCGTAATTAATTACTTAATACCACTGCTGACATCAGGTATTAACTCTCTAAGTATTTTACAGAACCTCATCCACCCTAATTTCATAAAAATTTCTTCCCCTTTGTGCATATCTTTTCAGTTTATTAGAGTATATAACTATCTCTTCACCAAACCCGAAAGAACTAAAGTAAGACAATTAATCTCAGACGCTGGTCAACACCAGTAGGTACTGACATGAACTCCAAAATGTAGGCTGAGACATCAGAAGCAATAATATTTAATTTCACGAGAATTAGATCAAGGATTGCATAAGGATCTCAACCGATTCCAAAATTGGATCGAGAACACTAAAATAGCATGAAATGACTCGATCGACCCATAAAGCTGCCAACTTTTACTGGACAGAACACGAAATGAAACACAACAGCAAGATATGACATAGATCGATTAGTATAACCTCATGGGAATGCATTCTAGGGCTTCGTACGTGAAGAACAAACATGTGATATACAAAAGAAACACTTTTGATCATGCATTAAACATACATGCATATTCAAGACAATTCTTTGCAAGAAACCATATTAATATCCAATCATCGACATCATACTATTATATCAACATTAAATAAGGATCATAATCATGAGAATTCAGAGAATCAAGTTGTGGTAAAAACAGTGCATCCTACCTCTTTGACGATTTACAAATTCTACGCGAGTTTCGACCACCACGTGCACCACCCTATTTTCGTCGCGTATCTCCACAAACGAGCGTGCAAATTGAAGCAAGACCCCCCTTGGATGAACTGAAAGGATGCTGACCACCTTGCTCTAGAGTTGGCATGACTCCCAAAAACGTCCAAAAGGTTGCCGGCCCTTCTATTGGTGAGTTTAAATAGTATTTACCTTAATACCTTTAGACGAATCACCACCGTCGATCCTTATTTCATCCAAGGGCCACAAATAGGCCAAGATAAGAGAAGATCTTCAATTAGAACGTGGTAAATCTTCCATTAGTTATCAGTTACGATCCCAATTAGTTAGGAAATTAAGTGCAATTAGTTGGTTTCCATAACTAACCCACAAACTCCTCCTAATTGAATTCCAATTTGATTTAGTTTTAATACTTACCTAGGTTAGATCTCCACCGTTGATCATCTTCCAATCCAACGATCACCATAAAGTCCAGCCATGAGAATCTCCACTTGCCAAGACGTGCTCCCCAATTATCTCATCATTAATTAGAGTTTCCCCTCAATTAGGGTGATTCAAAACCTTAATTTTCTACTTAGGGCAACTTCCTCATTTAGACCAATCTATCACCTTAGATCAAATCTCATCTAATGGTTGAGTTCCATCCTCTAAAAGGCATGATTTATGCTCCAACGTAGTTGCCCTTATCCCTCTAAATCAGTTTCCTTGATTTATGGTTAGTTATAACTTCTTAATTGGTAGAGAATTTGAATAATGGAATCGGTTACCAAACTAAGAGTATAACCTCCCTAATTCCACTCCAAACATGATCTCCATCAAGGCCACGTGGCAAATCATCAATCTATTAGCCACTAATCACGTTCACAATCAAGCCCTTAAGATTCCTTCAATGAAAGAATCACAAATCAATTAAAAACAAATCGGATTTTGGACTAGATATATATTCCTTTTTAAAACCGGATTTCGAAAGAATTCGAAATTCCCTCTTCTCCTTAATTCTCTCTCCCCTAACCAAATATTCACATGCCAACCATGTGCACAGTGCCCAGGGCGCTGTGTCCACGTGGCTCTGGCCCTCAGGTGTTCCTGCGTCTGGTGCGTGGCACACAGATGGACGGCTCTGATGTCCTGCGAATGAAGTGTGCTGAAAAATACTGCACAACTCTTGTACCACATCACTAATTTAATTTAATAACTCAAAATACTCAAATAAGTCTCTACACACTGATCTCATACCATGGCGTCTGGTCCCCACTCCTGGCGTCAGGTGCACTCAGCCCCTGGCGCCAGGCCAGCCTCAGCGCCAGGTTGAGCCCAGCGCCAGGGCTAGTCCTCACGCCCTGGTGTACTGCCTAATCAGGTTTATCAATTCAACTCTTCTATAAGCATCACAAAACCAAATCAACACACCAGATTAAAAGATTTCAAAACAGGCAGCAAAACTTTCCTATTTTAGAATAGTTTCCTAAAACAGCAGTTTTGGTAAACTTACAAATTTTTTGGGCGTTACAGGGAAAGACATGGCAAAATGCAAAGAGTGTCCTCCACATGTTCATAAATAATTCTTAGCATTAAAATGAGCAAATAAAAAAAAGGAGTCCTTGGTTAGATTTCAAAGACAAAAATACCTTAGGCTCGGTAGAAAAGTTATTGGAAAGACAAGGATGGAGCTTTACGTCATTCTATTATACGCTCGGGCAACACGCTTAGGCGGTCAGGCTTTCTTTCCTGATTTTAAAACAGGCTTCCTTGAAAATTTAGGAATAATTACCTTTTTAAAGATGAAATAATAATGTAGTAATAATTTACCTTTTCAACGCGTAATTTATTTATATGCTGGGAAGCACTGATATGTATATAGAACACGGGTACGAGATGATACGTGTGAGGGGTAATACGACAATTTCTAAAAAATTAGGATACTATAAGGTGGAGATATTTGTATCAGAACATCATTTTTAAGATATACTTACATATATTTTGGGTTAGTTCTTGTATTAAAAGTTTAATTACAGTGGAAAATATTGTATTTGTTTAATAGTTCATTACTTAATAACGATTTTAAAGTAATTTGTAGGGCATGCATGCAGCCATATCCGACCGGGACACGGGTACAATAAAGATACCGGCTCCCATTTTGAATTATCTGTGCTCCTCAGTTTCTATGTAAAAAACGTTTAAGTTTTGACGTGTAGTAACATGTTTTTTCCTGTCTTCATTCTTCATTCATACTATAAAACTGCATGGCCTACTAGAGAAAATTCAGCATTCCCTTCAGATTATTGGATTAGATTTTAAAGTTTTAAGTGTATCATCAAGAGAATAATGCCCCTGATCAGCTATGCCTTATACCAGTTCTCGTGTTATTGGCTTAATAAGCCCCCTTCTTTCCTTACTCATGTACTAGATAAAAATGTGACTGGACTCTTTTCTACTCCCTCCGTCCTGAAAAGATATATACATTGTGGAGAATTGAATTGTTTTGAAAGCCATAGTAAACCCACAAGTGGGAAAAGACCTCTTTAGCTGAGAAAAAGGCTTAGCTGTTCCTATTTTTATCGGCGTAGATAAAAGGGAATTGCACCTGTTCTTTTCATACGGAGGGAGTACTATTGATTGAAAAAACTGTAGCCTATTCGGTAGCACCGGCTTCTAAAAAAGAAAGGATAATTTTCTGTGGACTTCTATCCATTCTTCACCAGCCCAGCATCTCATGCCCAAGGGTTACACAGGCAAGCGTACTTATGGAATCATGCATCAGCATGTAGGCCATACGTATCAGCTTTTTTTCTTCATTTTCTTCAAGCTCAAATGCGAGGGTCATAAGGTGTATGGCGATTTGTAAATCGGTGTTAGCTAATTCACCTTTCAGCTGTTAACTGCTAAGCACTTTGTAGTTGACAGTTCTATAACTGACATGACATCATATCTGTTTCTTCTATCTTGTGGTACAAAAAACATCTTAAACCTTCTATTCAAAGACCAAGCAGCGTCTACAGGTAGAGAAAGCCTGGTATTACTATCCAAATAAACTTATATCCAAAGCATAATTGAATAATACAACTACCTTATTAAATTTAATTTACAGAAATATCTTCTAGGTTACTAAAATAGGAACTAAGAATTTCACAAACTCTAATACTATGAACTTGAGAAATCAACTGGCAGACTAGTTAAGAATGATAATGTAAATGGAGATGTCGATTTTCCAAATAAAGAACACCAAGAAGGAAGCTTATCTAGAACTCCAGTGACTTTTGGAGTAAGCCTGTTCACATCTGTTCTCAATTTGAGTAATAGATTGGAGTTTTCACTGAGTTGTTTGCCAGCTTCTTCAGAAAAATGGGTAGACTTCTCCAACCACAAGATAATCAATTTAAATTTTTTCGGTGCATTCTTCCCACCTGAAAATTGGATGGTGTGCCATCCATCAATTTGGGTCTTGTTGCCGAAAGGAACCAATATCTGAGAGTCTCCTGCTAATGAATAAAGGATTGGATAAAAGATTACAGCAAAACAAGGAACAAGGAACAAAGAACAAAGAACAAAGTATTCACATACCTTCAATCCGGAAGTCTTTCACTTCTTCAAAATTTATTGCAAGGGCCCATCGAGATGAAATTTTGGTATCAATAAGTACTTGTGTGGTCCTTCCATCCGCAACTTTATCGCTTTCGACAAGAAGTAAGGGAACTTCAGATTCCTTCCAGCCACCAACTCCATCAGCAGAGCTTCGGCAACCATACTTGACAGTAAAAGTCACAAGATCAAGGATCTTGTCATTGCCACAGACAAATCCTTCATCTTTTAAGCTGTCAACTTCCTTTGTCAGCTCGCCAGGGGTCAGAGAAAATAATGAAACGTACGAAAGAAGTTCTTGCTTCTCACTATATCTATCTCCAGCCTCCACAACATGAACAACCTAATGTAAGGAGAAAAAAAATCACTTGAACCAATATGACATACTCGTGAGTTAAGCTAGAGAGAAAACGAGAACACAACCATGGAACTAATTTCAGACGTGCCAAGGAGATTACATTTATAGCTCTGGCAACATCATCCGTAAAAGGAGGGAAAATTCCAGCCCATACTACAGCAAATGAGAGACCAAAGACAGCGACAGATGCAAAGAGAATGGTTCTCTTCTTACCTACAATAAGACATTATATTTTGTCAAAACATCTATCTCAATAACCAATACATCATGAAGTTTCTTTTGTGTGCTCATTCAGTAAAATATTTCAACATTCCATATCTTCTTTTAACAAATAAGCATATATACAAAGATTTAAGCTCTACTTTCGGAGTCGGGATAGAGTAGATTCCTATTTTACTAAATGCCTCACATATTTTTTTTTTTAAAAAAGAAACTCTAGCTGTTTATATATAGTTACTAGCATTAGTTTAAGGATAACAACAGGCAAAAAAAACCCAACTGTTCATAAGAAAAAATAGTTCATTTGTGTAGTTCAAAACACAACAAGATAGAACATGGACCTGAGAGGTGAGCATAAGATAGAAGATACACCAACATGAGACAAACAATGGCAGCAATGAACACTGCAATAACAATGTTTCCCAGCCATAGTGGTGTTCCACCAGGAATCCTGTATCAGACCAACAAATGAGGTTCACAAAATTCTTCGTCTACTACGCACATTAAATATGATTTAAATAGACTGATAAGAGGACAACCATTCACCCTTAAGATCAGATCATTAAGAGAAGAGACATATGCAATGAAAAAATATATGTTTCAAAAGCTAAATGACATTAATCTTACCTATCCAACCGGATTAAAGTCCCTATTAAAGTTCCTGACAATTGAAGTATCGGGCCTGCTGAAATCAAGACAGGCACTGCCAAGCCGAGTATTAAAGTCACAGTTTTGAGCTGCTTTGGAGGTCGCAATGGAGATAAGGTAGCCTCAATCAAACCATCTGAAAATGATAAAAAGAGTCAAAAGCACTTCAGAAAGGTCTCAGATTTGACATTAGGAAACTGGTACTCAAGATGATTTTGAAACAAATATCTTACATGCAAAAGCAGGTGAAACGAGCCAAACAAGAGCTATATAAGCAGATCCAACCTTATAATAGTTCAAAATGATCAGAATAATAAGCCACTGAACAAAACCAGCTTTAAAAAGCCACCTTTCAGCTTCCAACTTGATTATATCTGCTCGAATGGCCAGAGACCGTCCAGGCACATGTTTGGAAGGCACATGTGACAAGTACTTATGGAGCATCAGGTAACCTATATGCTGACCAACCAATGCCCCAAGGACTGCAGGCGCACCGAATAAACCAACAACCAACCATGGGTTTGCAACATACGGGACTGGTGAGTAAAAACATAAGGGTAAAAGAAATGCAACTACGACCGATAGGCTCAGTGAAATGATCCACATGAGAAGAATACTTAAGCACGATAGCCCCAGTGAAATTGCTGCTGGGTAACCACCCATCAACAATGATGTGATCCATATCAGAAGTGCCTGTAATATGACAGAGTTGTGAAGCATGCTTGCCAAACGCTGACGATAGACGACCATGTAACTACCCTGCATGATCGTCACTGCCTATAAGTGTTTTGTGATGGAAATTTAGAAGTAAAAAGAACAAAAAGTAGCTTCATAAGAAGTAACTAATCAAAATCATAACTTAAACTTCAACTGCCAAAAAGGATTAGTGATGCAATTCAATAGATAAAAGAATCTACTTCATATTAACGTTTCCATTTTCTCTTTTCTATCAAAAAAAAAAAGCTTCCATTTTCTCATTTTGGTCAACAGAATTGGTTATACTCATCCCTAGATATGTCATGCTTTATTCAAAGCTATTATGGCCCTGTCAGGAAATTCTATTTGTAAATTAAACATATTTAGGTAATGCATTTTAAAACATTTCACTAACCAGAATATCAAAGAAAACAGATTGTTCCCTATATTCTTCAGCTTTTGCAGATGTTCCTTCCTGTGATAGAGAGAAAACCGCAGTTTGACGCAGAAATGCAAGCATATTTTCACCAAGATGCTGAAGAGAGCCGGTTTTCAAAAGCTGTAATTTGTCATTCTGCAGAAAAAACATTTAATTATTAGTCCCAAAAAGAAATTCAAACTACTGCAGGCTCAATTTTCTTCACACTGACAGACCCTATGTGACTGTCAAAACGTATAGAAACACATCACATGTCTATCAGCATTCCACCTAACACTAATAATACACATAATCACGTTTTTATTAAAAGTCCAGTTGAAGCCATGACATAAATTAACAAATGAAAGTTTGAGATGTAATATGTAAAGGCAACCTTTGTGTGATAGACTGCAGTAGCATCCACATATGCAAAATCAAGGCCAGAAAGACCAGCAACTTCTTTGTATACTTGGAAATCAGTCGCAGATTTTATTGCCCCAGAAAGAAAAAGATCCTGAGAAACTACAGTTACTCAGAGATTAGTTGTCACCTTGCCAAAAATCTTTTCTAGAACATTGAGCAAGCCAAATAAGCATCTAATACTTGATAGAGCATTGAAAAATTAAAGTAAGAACTGTTCTCTGAAGCACGCAAAGATACTTCCAGTCACGCGATGCCACATGATTGTGTGTGGTTGTTAAAAGTAAGATCCACTTTTTTGGTCTTCTCTTTCAGTTGTCACAGACATTATACAGAAGAAAAAAAAAATAATGAGAGTATTTTTAAGAAAACTCATACCATCGGAAGAAAAGAACCACTAACCTGTGCAATGATATTTCCAGAGGGATACTTGGCCACCTTGGAAAAATGATCAATAGCCAGCGAACTTGGACCACTCTGTCACAATGCACATTCATAGAATTCTAAGATCAGGAGAAAAGAGTTTCCATACAGACAATTGAAAAAGACGCTGCTTAAGCTAATCACTAGCTCCGCCTCTTTAAAATCAACAAATGAGTTCTAAAAATTTGGATGAAATAATAAAGAAAGATATCTGCAATTACAAGACCTGAAATATGACGGATTTTCCTCCAATTCCCATAGCCTCCAAATCAATGGCCACATGGATTGTATTGCTCCATGGATGCTGCATGAAGACATTCAACAGACACTGAGGCATTTGAAAACCGATAACACTCCTTGGGATAATAAGATGCCGACTTGAGTCAAGCCAGATTGATTTCAGTATTGAGCCGCATTGAGCTGGCTGATTTTCTTGTATTATAAAAGTTCATTGTCATAGAAGTACATATTGAACAAAAATTTCTGAGTTAATTTTTTTGCCATCAAACCGAGTCGAGCCAGAGCTCCATATGGCTAGATGAGCTTAATCACAAGCCACAAGTTTGAGCCATGCCGAATTGAGCCAAAAAAGACTGGAAGCTGGATTGGCTCATTATCATTACAATCAATCATTCAATTTCATGAAAGAAAAAACGAAGATGTATAATATCATTCTGAAGTAGAAAGCCAAGTAGGGTTAAAGTGTTCCAAATGATAGGAATGATCAACGTAATAGGACCAGTCCGTAATCATGCAGACCTGTGTGATAAAGCTATGAGCACCATTGAGGCCTTCCTCTTCACCAGTATTAAATAGAAAAATCACTGCATTTTTGAATCCATGCGCCCACTGAGATATACCTCGTGCAAGCTCCAACATAACAGCAACACATGAACTGCAGTCACCAGCTCCTTCCCTGAAATTCATATAAACATCTTCAAATTTTGATATAAAGTGGTGAAAACTGCATAATCCTTTAATTCTTGCTTTTAAATTTGTTTATCAACCGCATATGACCTATGTTGGATCTTATTGAAATTCATTAACTACGTAACTTTTCGTTATAGTGGAATATGCCGAAATTTAACGTTGCACTACATTGTGGTCCTAATTTTTTTAAATTTCATATTTAAAAAAATAGCGCATGGAATTTAAAGGAAGGTAGTACTATAGGTAGAGCCTTAGTTGAAATAGATGGGCAAGAAGTGCAAAGGTGTGATCAATTCCGTTATTTAGTATACATTATCCATAAAGAAGGGGATATTGATAGTAATGTGGTGCATAGGATAAATGTGGGGTGGGTAAAGTGGAGGGTAGCTTCGGGAGTGTTATGTGATAGGCGTGCTCCAAAAAGGCTTAAAGGCAAGTTCTATAGGACAGCCATTAGGCCTGCAACTTTATGGAGCGGAGTGCTGGGCACCAAAGAGAAGTCATATAGATAAGTTGAATGTAGCCGAAATGAGAATGTTAAGGTGGATGAGTGGGTTAATGTTGTATCTCGTTAATATGCTTAAGGATCTACAATAAATTAAGTTGAGAAGACTGGATGAAAAGGGAGAAGTATAGGGTGAAAGGGGAGAACATTCAGATAAAGAGGAGAAGGAAGAGATAAAGGAAAATTACTGATCTGAATTCTGAAATCACTATTTACGTACTGTAGCAGTAGGGCTAAAGCCCTATTTATAATGTCAGGCATGTAGCCTTTACAATTGCTTAATTCTACTACAAATAGGAATAATCAAACTAGGAAAGATATCCTAATAGAACTAGAATGCCTAAGAAATCATAAACTAGGAAAATAATAATTAATCCTACTCCAACTAGGATTAACTAAATTAGGAAAGTATTCTAATCCTACTCAATATAAAACTAACTAATAAGCAGTCCTAATGAAACCACTAATGCCATCTACATAGGGTCCATAACAGATAACTAGGAGAGATAGGATTAGAAATGAATTTATTCGTGAGAGTTTAGGGATAGCTCATTTAGGAGAGAAGCTGAGGGAATGTAGGTTGTGTTGGTATGGGCATATGCAAAGAAGACCAATAGATGCCCCTGGGAGAAGATTAGAAGTGATGCATGTAAACGATTCTAAAAGAAGGAGAGGGAGACCTAAGAGAACTTGGATGGAGTTAAAAAAAAAGGATTTGACTTTACTATCTCTTACAAAAGAGGTAGCCCAAAACAGGCCTGAATGGAGGATTAAGATCCATGTCGCCGACCCTAAATAATTGGGAAAAGACACTACTTGATTATGATTATGCTTATGATTTCACTGTTAACACAATGTAAATTATGCACAATTTCATAACAAGTGATATAAGTACAACATGATAGCATATATACATAACAAAATTAATACAACATAATTAAATGAAGTAAATAGTTCTGAAAGCTACTACAAAAGCTATTAGTATGCATGGAGAAACAAGTTAAATAAGTACAACATGATAGCTTATATACATAACAAAATTAATACATCATAAATAAATAAAGTAAATAGTACTGCAAGCTACTACAAAAGCTATTAGTATGCATGGAGAAACAAGCTTATTTGTATGGACAAACATTTTTACAGGTTAATTTTCAATAACAAAAGATAGCTGAGCTTCATACATACGTTGAGAAAACCGTGTCGATGTGAGAAGAAACCAAAACTGCATTTTCCTCTGCTTCAGAAACATACTTCGGTGAAATCCTCAAGACCACGTGCTTCAGGTCCGAATAAATTAGTGTCTTTCCTTTGAAGAGCCCACCCGCCAGTTGATTGGCGCCAGACTTTGCATGAAAGAGATCTACTTCTACATTGACTTCCCAATGGGCTGTCCTCTTAATCTCTTCCGCAGCTGCAAACACATACTGCAACCACAGAAACCATCAACTCAAAATCACATACACGATGTAGGAAAGTAAATCATTAAAAACAATCCCGAGACCTCAGAGACAGTGCGATCGATCGCAAAGGGCTCAGTTGCTCAGGTTTGCCTGGAAACTTCGCAATCAAATGCTAAGGCAGTGCGATCGATCACCACCGTCTGGGGTCGAAGCTGAGAGCCACACGTCAATTGCAACATCAGTGCAATCGATAGCACATCATGGATTCTGTTTTGGAACAGATCAAATAAGACTTCGGAGCATGACATCTGTACTATTTCAATACAGAATGTGGATTTAGTGCTCCCAAATAGTAAAAGGGACACGTCCTAACCCTCCAAAATACAGAGAAACCATTCTCAAGAGTTCTACACCCTCCTTCCGGAATTATTAATCTCTTCCCAAATTTTTCTAAATTTTGGAAAACCTTATGGTGATAATAATTCCGGATGGAGGGAGTATAAATCTTTTGGAGTGCACAAATGATTCAATTAGAAAAATATTTTCCTAACCAGCATTAAGTGATCAGCTAGCAGGACCAAGGGGCACGTGGATGGGGGACCCTGGAAAATTACGTAAAATTGTACTTTCTCCTTCTATTTAGCGCTTTCTTCCTCTCCCCTGATGACGTGGCAAACTATCCTTGTTGGTAATGTGATGCTGGTAATAGAAATTGGTCAGGCTAGACTGGCTCATTCAATTAACCAATTGTACTCCCTCTGTCCAAAAATATCTGTCCTCATCACAAAACCAAAATGAACTAAAATCAAATTTCTGATGAAGAGATATTCTTGGACGGAGGGTGATTCTCGTTTCAAACTCAGCCTTTATCTAAGCAAATCTCGTTTTAAAGTCATTCCTTTTCTAAGGCGCCTCGCGTATTATTGATGCAGATTTGATCGACCTCTACACTAATTTTAGGTTGAATTCTACACTAACAAGCTTCTCTGCAATGCAATCTATAGGCACGGCTATGAGATCGATGGCACGTGGGTTGGACCTGTATTTGTGATTCTTCTTCTCATCAGTGAAAGATAACATCTAGCAGGATTATGAAACCCATTTGATTCGTCTTAATTCTCCAAAAAAAAAAAAACAACAATGCAACAATTGGTTCTTGTAAAAACAAAACCAAATTCAAACCTGGACGGCGAGATCGAGAGCGTCGGACCCAACAGGGTGGGGACCCAGACTGGTAAGAGACTTGACGTGCTCCATGGCAGCAACTTCCGAGAACCCTCTTTTCCCGGCCTCCTCGGGGGTGAGAGGCGCCGGGAGGATCCCATACTGGAAGTGGTAAATTGCCCAAGAGGAATTGACGAGGACCAGAAGCAGAGCCAGCCAAGCTATGGCCGACCTCTGTGGGGTCGCTCCTCTTCCCGTCTGCTGCCGTTCTCCGGTTGCAACACTATCCTTCACTCCTCGCGCCATTGAAGCGAAGAAGCAGCAGCAGCGACGACCAAATTTCAGAGCTTTATTTACCATCTTCTCTTTATGGGCCTTTAGAGGAAATTTTATTTCAAGTCGTCGTTCCGGCCCATTGGAGCTACCACCGAAGCTCAAGCTCGGTAAAATAGTACGTTGTTGCTTTGGCCCATTTGCGTTTGGCATCGCGGGAAAGTGACTTTCCGCATTAGATTTTCGGTGTAACGAGGGGATTTCTGCGTTTGGTAATGTGACATGGGTTAGGTTGATTTCCATTTTAGGACCATTTGTTTACCCTTATTAAGATTTGAACTGAATAAATGGCTAAAAAGCTCAGCTTTTTTGGGCTTTTTAGTGCATTTATTTGGGTGTCTGAATTCCATCGTGAGTTCAGCCCATGTATGCAAAAGGCCTAAAAATTCTGATAGAAAAACCATCTGAATTCTCTAAAAACCTTTCGTGGGATCCCCTGACCCATTTCTCCCCCGTCTTTCTCCTTCACCGGGAACCACCCCTTCTTCCTTCTCCATGTAAACACCTCCCTTTCCATCATGCCTTGATCCCGTCGGCAACGACGACGATCCGCCCCTGGTTCCCGTCGGTGCCGAGGATTCCCAAGAAGGCCTGGCTGGGCTTCCAGAAATCCCAAGGTCTCCTCGTGGGTGGCAACCACACCTCCTCCCGCGTCTGCTCTTTTTCCGATACCTATTTGTCACCTCTCCTCATGACTTTTCAGATTCAGAATTTTACACCCAGATTTAGAGATTTCATATTAGATGTCAAAATTTCACATCAATGGTTTTTTAGAATTTTCATAAGGCTTTTCATATCCAGCTTCTTTTGGGAAATCTCCCAAAAGAATTCACTTCACTTCATCCGGTGACAAAGCTATAATTTTAGCAAAATGCCATGTGCTTTTGTAAAAAAAAATGCGCTTTTGTACGAAAGCGCATTTTTTTTAGAAAAGCCCCTGGATTTTTGCTGAAATTACAGCTTTTGCCACCGGATGAAGTGAAGTGAATCCAACTTCTTTTTGGTCTACCAAACGGACCCTCAGGCTCAGGTCAAACAAACGGACTCTAAGGTTTTTCGCATAAAAAAATTGACTTTTCCTGAGGAGATTCACATGGGAAAGCAGCTTCTACATTGTATTCATGCGATTTTACGCATTTTAAGGGAGAAATTGTGTGAAAATTGACATACATGCCCCTTACCAACTTGAGATATGACATGTGTGTCCTAAAATGCTTTTGCTTCTTCCCGTGTGCAACCAAACACAAATGATTTGCAGTCAGAATCCAAAAAGTCAAAATCCAACAATTCTTGCTTCTGCTTCTTCTAGAATCCGTTGTCAAAAGACCCTTAGGGCTTGTTTGGCAGTAGTTACATACTTGAATTTTAAAAGAATCTAACTTCTCTGTGAAAGAGATTTTTCAAAAGAATTTGACTTTTCTCAATGACATATTTTATAATTTTATAAAAAATATAGGGGCACATAATAAGAAAAAAGGTGTTTTTCTGGAAATGCATTTTTTTTATTATATACTCCTGCCTTTTACATTTATTTACAAAACATGTCATTATGCCCTAAATTCTTTCCTAAAATTTGCTTTTTCCCAACCAAACACCATGATTCTTCCCCTCTGCTTCTTCCCTAAAATCTAGCTTTCCCACTCCAAAAATCCTCTAGCAAACAGACCCTTACTCTATAGGCTCGTGAATTTGCCCTTTCTAGTTTAAGTTATTTCTGCACAAACGCTAAACAAGCGCTTGACTTAGGGTCCATTTGTTTGGCTAATTGAGGGCTGAAATGAATAAGTAGCTGATAAGCCGGACATAAGCCACCTTATCAGCGTATTTATTTAGCGGGCTGAATAATGGGCTGAGCTGGCGTATTAAAAGTCGCTAGAAAATTCAAAGGTGGAAATGGGTTGGAATTTCTGAATAGAACCCCCCGATCTCCCGACCCCTCTTCTCCCCCAACGTCTCTCTCCTCTCGATCCTCTAAGCTTGGCCATGACGATCTATCTTCTCTCCCACCTTGATCTCCCGCGATGATCTCCTCTTCCATCACACCTCCCCCCCTCTCTCTGTCTCTGATTGATCTCAATCTCACCTCTCTTCCCGTTTTAGCCATTTTCTGTCTCTGGTCCAATGGAGATCGATGACCGTCTTGAGGTTCCAGCGAGGCGAGAAGATCAGAGAAGGCTTGGGGCCCAAAAGCCTTAACCTTCCTCCACCTCCTTCAGCTGCGACACACGCTTGTGCCGGCCAGCCCCTTTCTTCCTGCCCACGCGAGTACGACCTTGCCACATGTATCAAACTCTCAAAATCTAAATCACTGTTCAGAAGCAGCTTCTTTATGTGCATTTTCTTTTGTTATGGCTCTTAAATTTTAGCAAACAGTTTGTGGTCTATATGCCATGAAATCTGAATGTGATTAGATTGAGATGTGTGATTGATATGGGTATAGTAATTCATCAAATATCTGTTTATTTACTCATTGTTTTCATTTATGTTGATAAGGGTGTTTGGTTGATCCATTTAGATTAGTGTGTTTGTTATTTTCTATCTGTCTATTATATATATATATATATATATATATATATATATATATATATATATATAAGGTGGAAAATCTGAACTTAAGTGCAGGTAAGATTCCTGCACTCAGAAAACAATCTGACGAGCGGTATAGAAATCAGCCACTAGCCACTAGCAATATATATCTGTATAGAAATCAACGTAGCATATTTGACCCATGACCCCACTGTTACCTTCCATGCCCTTCTCTTGATCTCCCACTGTTACGCTGATTTCCTCCGCAGTTCGGCATCGCTCCTCCGATGGCCAGATTGCCACCCTCCCTGTAGTTCAGCAGCGGAATGGAAGCAGGCGGCGGAATCAGGCAGAAACTGCCGCTGACGCGAGGGGCTGAGGTCATGATCGTGCCCCACGGCAGCGATGCTGGAGGCGAGATCTGAATGCTTTTTAAGCCGTGGCAAAAAAATGGATTTTTTTAACTTGAGTCGCCACCAGCCATCGAAGGGCCGGCCAGAGCTGCCATCAGTGTACACATCGGCGGCAGAAGACTCAGCCACTAGCCAGTCCTCTCAACCATCGGCGAATAGTCCGTCCGTCAGCCGGCATTGAGCAGGCGATTGGTAAGCTTCACAACACTCTTCTCCTCGGACTTCTTCAAAGCTCCCACCTTCTTTCTCCCTCTCCCCTGCTTCTTCACCATCATACCTTTCCTTCCCTCACAAGGACCCAAGACGCCCTCCTTTATCCCTTCCTCGCCTGCAGGATTCTCCAGAGCAATCAGACCTGTCTCCTTGTCCTCCAAGCATTCATCTTTCACAACACTTTTCTCCCCAGTCTTCTTCACAGCTCCCACCCTCTTGTTCCCCTCCTCTGCCATAGGACTCTTCCGCTGCTGCCCCCTCCCTCGCTTCCTTTTCTGACCCTTCGCCTCCCCCTCCCCACCCTTACCTCCTCCATTTGAACCCTCTTCCACATTACCCACATTCCCAACGGACTCTTCCTTGCCTCCCCCAAATGCTTCCTCTGCCATTGCTGATAAGAGAGAGCAGTGAAGGAAGCAAAGCCAGGCAAGAAGAAGAAGGCTTTAAAAAGAGCGTGGGTTTGGGAGGGAAAAGGAAGGCATTGCTCGCCCCTCTTCCCCTGCGGCTGCGACGACAAGCGGACGGAAGAGAAGGATGGAGAGGAGAGCAGAACAGAGATGGAGATCAGTTAGAGTGAGGTTGAATAAATGGGTTTACTGAGAACCCTTGATGTCTCAACCAGCGGCCAGATCTGGACTTGAGTACAGAAACAACCCTATACTTAAGTTCATATTTTCTTTTCCCATATATATATATATGTATTAAATTATGTATTAAGCGTTCGTCTTTATGAATAAATTAAGCATTTATACATAGAGTTGTCTTGTTGGATGTGTTTTTTGTTGTTTATGTTGTGACTTCATGCAATTTGTTGTAGTTTTTATATCATGGTTTTGGGGTCTGATTCTAGTGCCAGTGTGTCAGAGAGCGATCCTTAATGCATCTACATAGCAACTTCTAATAATCCTATCCATCATTTGCGGCTTTAAAAGTTTTGCTTTTGTTGTAGTTTTGAAAGCAAAGAAAGTAGTTTCAATAAACTTTTCTAACTAGGTTCTTGTTGATTTTCATATACGTGGGAAAAGTAGAATTAGTGTATGGCCATAGTGAAGTAAGTTCTATTTGTTTCATCTGAATCTGATTCAGATTCAGATTCAAATTAGTTTGGAGAATTTCAGATATATATGGCTTTTCAGAATTCTCAGTAGACTTTTGAGATTCAAACCAATCATGGACCCTTAGCACCAAACCTCGTTAAGATTGTGCGCCATCATGTTGAGCTTATTTTCATGCTCGTTTTGTTACGGAATCCATGGGGCAGAGTACGCGGTAGAGCACCGGGCCCAATTGGATACAAAATAATTAATGGGCCAAGGTAAGGGGCCTTTTGGGCGAGAAAAATAAAAAACATCCACTCCCCTGGTGGATTTTTGGGAGTGCATATTTTTTATTTTTCACGATCCAAACTGCCCCTCAAAGTCTTTTGTCGAAGGAATGCCAACGACGCTCAAACATGGAAGGTCATTCAGGTATCGGCATGTACAAAAATGGAAGGTCGTACTAGTATCGGTGGGTGTATCGATGACCATTGATACTTGTACGTGCAAATGATACGCTAGGTACGCATAGAGACGGCCGTAAAAGCTTTCATATACATAAGAAATGTTTAAAGTTATCAAAATATCGTGATAACACTTCTTAACAAACATACTAGGCCATGACAGGATTGTACTTAAAAACAACATTATCAAGCAACATGCACATAGATTAGAGTACCATCAAAATTTAAAAGCCATAAAAATAAAAAATAGCAAAACCACTGCATAATTTAATTATGTTAAAAAAGTAACACTTGATGAACCTTAATGATAAGCAACTTAGACAACAACAAAAATGCTGAAGGTGCCTGATCTTTTCTATTACAAATTTCTTATTGTTCTTGGAGGAATAAAAGCTATAAATATAAAAAATAGCAAAACCACTGCATAATTTAATTATGTTAAAAAAGTAACACTTGATGAACCTTAATGATAAGCAACTTAGACAACAACAAAAATGCTGAAGGTGCCTGATCTTTTCTATTACAAATTTCTTATTGTTCTTGGAGGAATTTTTGTAGGAAACCAAATAGTTACATGTAGGGAAATAGACTGATTATGTTAAATTCATACATATAAATGACTAAGAATTAAACTAGACGATTAATGGATTAAAGAATGGAAAAATTCTTACAATTCAACATTAATTGTGCCACTTCTAAAATGTGTGACCCATATATTGTAGTCTGTACCATGGAAATGGACCTAGATAATGTTTTAAAATGCTAAGCTTGGCAGTTGATACAAATGCTCTTTATAAAGTCACAATTTTAAAATACGGGCCCAAATTCATTAAGGTCCACTAACTAATCATTTAGTTATATATATATAGGGTTAAGTTTACATGAGATCGTTCTCATATAAGAAGTATGAGGCCAATTTTTATTGCCGTTAGATTCTGATCGGAGGGTAGATATCAAATCAGTGGATAAGTGAGTGTGTCACATCAAGGAGTGGGTGAGATCATTATGAATATGTGTAGCCGTCAGATCAAGACCCAATGGCTACGATCAAAAGTGGCCTCATATAAGCAATATGAGAGCGATCTCATTTAAACTTTTCCTATATATATATATATATATATATATATATATATTTCACACTAATTAGCCTCAAAGAAACTTTACAAGAATCCGACACGCTAAATGGATTTCTTTTTTTTTGCATGAAACTGGGGTGTTTTGTTAGCAGAGATAATGTATTTTAGACAGTTGTTTCACATCCGAACACGTAGTCCAACTGGTTAAGAGGGAGAAGAAGGGCAACTGGTCTATTTTGAGTGTGTCACGCCCCAATTTCCTGACCTCGATCGGAGTGCGAAAGTCTTCAAAATACCATCTTTGGTGAGGTAGGTACTCTGATACGCGACTCGGATAGTCAAACCAACCGGCCAATTACATCGTCACAAAAAGGATGTGCAATCAACATTACCAGGAACTCTCATGAACGTGGGAACTCATCATCCAATCTCAAAATAAAACATTGTAAATGTATCGAATGAGTCTTACTTAATTTTTATTACAGCAAAGAACATAAATAGTCAATCAAAAGAAATCATTAAAACTATGGCACACAACGGCCAGCAATGACATCAAGTTATCAAACTAAGCAAGTAATTGAAAACTCTCTAATCATTTTCGAGCTTCTGCATCACCTTCCTGCTCCTGCACCTGTCCTGTCTTAGTTATCTTTTAAGCCTGCATCAGAGGATGCATGAGTATTTCATAGAAACACTCAGTAGGATGTAAAAACCCACTGAAGATGAATCAAGCAAAATGAAGAGAAATAAAGATAACAAGGATTATGAATATTCAACAACAACTGGACTGAACTAAAGGTCTATACACTTGAAAAGAAAGGTTAGTCAACAAGGCTCCTGGCTCTCAAGTATAGAGGAAGAATGATAAATTATACGGCTCCAAACAAATACCGGTGTAAGGAGATAATAGTCAAAATACCAAAGGCTCCAGGCATCTATAGTGCAAGGAGTTACAATTTTTGCTCGCTGAATTTACCAACCCCGTGTAGTAAAATATACCAGAACATCCTAGAGATTCTCCCTTCAGAACCCGGCCACGCGTCTAGGCATGCTGGCCCCATCTGTGCTTACGGGCACAATGAGCGGAGACTGCAGACCTTCCGTAATATCATGCAGCCTAAACGTACGTATTTGCCTCCCTTCGGGCAATAAGGAATCAAAATTCCACAAATATCGGAGGTCAACCTAGACCTAGCAATGGCTCGTGAGCATACTATGATTCCACCAAACAATTAGTGGATAAATAAATTAATGTCAAACCAGACAATGATTCAATCAATAGCATAGGTCTCAACTTTCTGAGAATAAGAAAACTCTTACCACGATGACTCACTCATTGAGTATAAATAGAATATCAAAGTCTCTCGACGACACATGACTCACTCTTTGGAGTATGAATAGAACATCAAAGTCTCTCGAAGACATATAACTCATTTTCTGGAATATGAATAGAATAGCAAAAACTCTCAACAACGTATGACTCACGTTCTGGAGAATGAATAGACTAGTGAAGACTCTCAACAACATATGACTCACTTTCTGGAGTATGAATAGAATAACAAAGACTCTCAACAACGTATGACTCACGTTCTGGAGTATGAATAGAACATCAAAAAGTCTCAACAAGATATGACTCACTCTCTGGAATTTGAGTAGAATAGCAAAGTCTCTTAAAGACATATGACTCACTTTCTGGAGTATGAATAGAATAGTAAAGACTTTCAACAACATATGACTCACTTTTTGGAGTATGAATAGAATAACAAAGATTCTCAACAACGTATGACTTATTTTTTGGATTAACAAGGAGACTCATATCTTAGATGATAATAAAACTCACCATATAACTTATAAACCAAACATCCAATACTTTAAGACAAATATATTCATGCATAGCCTTAGATAGGAACATTCCAGAAAATAATTGAGTTTATAATATGAATACATATATCCAAAGTCAAGATTTAAGGATAGGTCCTTGATGATTTGATTTCCAAGTGTAATCTCAAACCGACACAAATGCTTGTCTGAAAGATGAAAATTATGATTCACTCAATCACTTAGAACTATCCCATACCATTGGTCTTTTTACCCATTCAACCTTGCTGTGATAATCCATATTAAGAAATATAGTAAATAGTAATAACACATTTTGGTTCATATTATACAATATTACGTAGTTTTACTAAATATTAGTGCATAGTCTTAATCATACACAACCCGTGTCCAAAAACACTTGTTCAAACTCAAAATCTCAGACTACGGACAAATAGGGTTGAGGATTTCATACTTCAATTGAAAACTAAAACCGAATCGACACACAAACAAAGTACAAGAGACATTAAGATTCTCAAGACACCGTGAATTACATACTCGATATCAATCCTTAACTGAGTCATGAAACACTAGGTCTAGACTTCAAAGATCACTATTTTAAAAGATTAAAAATGATGATTCAAATTCCAATTGGAAAGTCGAATCGAGTCAACACTACAAGTGAAACACACGACTTATTGAATACCAACCACCCTTCATTAGCCCATGATACTAATTCTTATAACATTGTTCATTCTACTCTACCAGTTACTGAAAAGTTTTGTATGATATATATAAAGTTCTTAGTATACTTATTATGACGTATGCTATTGCTTTGGTAAGGTTTTCCTAACTTTTACCTTAATTACAGTGTTCTATTTTTACATAACAGTTAATTTTGACACTTTCCAGTATTAACACAGATTGAATTTAATCTTGAACCTTTTATTATAGATAGTCCTATGAGTCTAGTTTCTAACCCCACTGACGGTTTATTTTTCTGATTTTTTCTCAATTAATTATGATTTAATTACTATTAACTGTCGGCACAAAAATAGTTCTATTCGAGATGATAAATCATACTCATACTTAAATATTTTGTAGAGTATTATTAGAAGTAATTACTCCCCTCCCATATGCATTACAGATCCTATAATATTCTGGAATTACATAAATATATTCTTTTTATCATATCTTTTACCATACATAGTAGTTTTAAGTAACCACCCTTTAGAATAAGGACAATTAAACCTGGATAACACTTATGACTACTTGAACCAACGAAATCAAAGGACTAACAGACAAAGATTAGAACTTTGGACCTCAATACGATCAGTAGATATCAAACATAGATAGTATTTCCATCTAAGAACATAGCATGAACATAACGAAGAACATAATCAACAATATGACTAGTATAACCAACCATGTATCAAATTCCATTCAAATCAATATATATAAGTAACAATGATATGAATGAATGAATCAATACTCATATATGAGAAGAAAATTAATAGGAATAGAATAGGGAAAAACCATCCTACACTTTATTTCACCAAAGTATCGCCCTTACGCGTCGTTTGCCTCCTTCGCTTCGCGACAATGTCTCCGCTCCAAGCTTTGGATGAAGACTCACACCAAGAAGAGTCTTGAGAGAAGGATGAACGTGGGAAGGAGAAAAGCTCAAGCTTTCTAGAGCTAGGGTTTTGATATGAATAGCACAAGCCCTCTCCACAAGGGTTTATATAGAGTTTGGGAAAATCTCTCCTTAAAACAAATCTTCCCATATCATGGACTCTTTCCACCAATAAGGAAGCTCCAAAATCCTCCAAAATATCCTCATGAACGTCATCTCCAAGTTTGGTTAGGATTTGGTATCTTTTTCTCAAGAAAATCCACTCAAAACGCAATTTTCGTATTCAATCCATCGTTGCGATCAATCGCGTACCCTGCCAGATCAATCGCATACCCCGGCGATCAATTGCATACCCCGACTGCATACCAAACTTCAAAGTAACATAACTTTATACTCTGAACTCCGATTTGCGCACCGTCAGTGGCGTTGGAAAGCTCTCTTCGCGCTCTTCAAGACCATATCAAAAACATATCAAACAAGCATCAAAATTTCATATTTTAGATCAATCTCCTAAAATATCAATTTTAGTAAGCATACAAATTTTTTCGGGTGTTACAGAGTGTGTGTTCAATCCCAGCCATGAAATGTCGTATTGGATATCGGTAAAATATCGGTCTGCCAAAGAGACGAAATATCGGAGATATTGTGTAATAAAATATCGGTAGTCGAAAACTAATTTTTACCATATATTTTTACAATCTAACTTCTAAAATGAGTTATACTAATTTAGACAAAGCATAGATTTCAAAATATGCATAAAAACGCATATTATGATGGGAAACAAAAAAAAAGTTTTCGAAAATATATGGTATATGGTATTATGATCGGAAAAGTTTTCAAAAAAAAAAGATTTCGAATCAAGAAAAGGTAATAGAAAAGGTGTGTACCCCGTACCAGCCCCATACCTTACCAATCACCGCCTATATGGGTGCATATGGGCGGATACGCATCAGTATCGATGGGTATGACCTTCCATGGGTACAAATGACCTTCCGCAAACGGCAGGCTACCCATTGTTAAAAACAAAAAGGAGAGTTTGACGTCTAGCCTTGTTGTTTTCCTTTTTTTCCAAAACTGGTTTCAAAGTGGCAGCCTTTTCAATATTCCACTTCTTCTAGAGAAATGCTGCCCCGTTCTTCATCCTAGTAGGTGGAACCGTGGAGCTTTCCATTATTAGAGGGTTTTTTATTATTCCGATTAAGGTTTTGTTTTTCGGTTAGTTTCGTCCCTCTCCCCTTTGTAAATGATGCATTAATTGATAAAATTCAGCATAATTTAGTGTATGACTTACGAGGGATAATCATAGAGGACAACAAAATTAGGGTGCCATATGTAAGAACCTCTAGCTGCTCTTTTTAAAAAAAAAAACAAATCAGAAAGACAAGCTTTAGCAAAACCAGGTAACGGATATAAATAATTAGCCCAAGGGGCATTTTCAAGTATAAAATACATTGGCACTTAGCAAAGAATACGTAGGGTCTTAATTAACAACAAAAAAACGAATACATAGCGTTCTGGATGGCGTCTTATGACAAAGGCGAAATCGCTATAAGGGGTGCGTTTGTTTGCTGAAAAAAAATATATTTCAGCCCTGAAAGGTGAAAATTTTCACCTTTCAGGGTGAAAAGTGTTTGGAAGCTGAAAGGGTGAAAAATGGTCGGTGACGGTGATAGGTGAAAATTTTCACTCTTTCACCTTTCAGCCTTGAAAAGTGTTTGTTTGCTGAAAGGCCAAAAATTGGCCCTGAAAGGTGAAAAGTGACAATTTGTCACCTTTCACCATGAAAAGCTGATTCTCACTTTGGTGAGAATCAGGCTGACGAATCGATCGTCGCACCTCTTCAACGAAAAAAAAAATCAAATCTCTCACTGAGGTTCGTCCCCTCGGTGAGTACCCCCACCCCGATGGTGCCCTGTTGAGCTAAGAGAGTTTGTGCTCCCCGTCCCTGCCGCCGCTGATTGAGGCCCCCACCTCGTCGCCGCCGCCCCGTTGAGCTGAGGGAACCCGTGCCCACCCCTCCCGGCCAACTTCTCGGGTCATCCAAAGCCGGTCACCCCGGTATTTGCCCCGACGCCTCCGCCGCCGAACTGTTAAGCCGAGGGACCCCCCCTCCCCATCATATCTCCCTCATTTGTAGTCCATTTTTGAACATTTTTTCATCATTATAAGAAAGAACACTAAAAATGAAGAAGAATGAAAAAAATGGGCCAAAACGGATGTGAGATATGCATCGTTGAAGTTTGTCCCATTAAAAAATTATCGCATACTCGATTACTCGATAGCCAGTTTTATAGTGTAACCAGTTACTCGATAGGCAGTACTATAGTGTAACTAGTTACTCGATAGCCAGTGCTATAGTGTAACCATTTACTCGATAAACAATACTATAGTGTAACCAGTTACTCGATAGGCAGTACTATAGTGTAACCAGTTATTCGATAGCCAGTGCTATAGTGTAACCAGTTACTCGATAAGCAGTACTATAGTGTAATCAGTTACTCGATGGGCAGTACTATAGTGTAACCAGTTACTCGATAGCCAGTGATATAGTGTAACCAGTTACTCGATAAGCAGTACTATAGTGTAACCAGTTACTCGATAGCCAGTCCTATGGTGTAACCAGTTACTCGATAGCCAGTCCTATAATGTAACCAGTTACTAGATAGCCAGTCCTATGGTGTAACCAGTTACTCGATAGCCAGTCCTATAGTGTAACCAGTTACTCGATAGCCAGCACTATAGTGTAACTAATTACTCGATAGGCAGTATAGTATAATCAGTTACTTGATAGCCAGTACTATCATGTAATCGAATGCACGATAACAAACTGGATCATGTAATTCCCCATTAAAATGGAACAAACTTCAACAGTTCATATCTCCCTCATTTTTTATCCGTTTTGGCCCATTTTTTTTCATTCTTCCTCATTTTTAGGGCTATTTCTTATAATGATGAAAATAGCAAAAATGAATTAAATTTAAAGGAGATATGACCGGGGGGCTCCCTGGCTTAACGGTACGGCGGCAGAGGGGTAGTCGTCCACGCACACACCGGGGTGAGGGCGGCGGTAGCATTGAGGTGGGGGGCTCAACGAGGCAGCGGCGGCAGCGACCGGGGGAGGGGGGCTCAACGAGGTTGCCGCCGCCATCACCACCGGGGAGAAAGAGGGCGACATCAACGTGATTTATTTTCAGTTCCCAAACATATTTCACCTTTCACAAATCATGCCTGAAATTTTTCACCTTGACGCTTGTTTACTTTCAGGTTCCAAACGGGTTGTCACCAATCATAAATTTTTAGTGTGATAATTTTCAGGATAAAATAAATTTTTACCCTTTCACCTATCAGCTTCCAAACGCACCCAAGGTTTCAGCCTGCAGTTAAATTGCCACATCTTTTCGAGGAATTGAGTAAGCTGTATTCCACGGAGCTATAGTGGAGAGCATGACCAATTGTCAAATAACTCATGTGTCTTAGTGCAAACATGGTGGCCAGCCATAGTTTGCGATACACTACACTGTAACTTTTTTTAGGGCTTATAGTAGAAGGCACAGGACCACAATAGTATATTTTCATACGCTGCATCCCACCTAATAATTTCGCCCTAACTCTCCTCTTACCGTAAAGGCCATTCAAACGAGCTGCCGTTTGGGGCGTGATTAAAAGCAAAACATCCAGATGGGATGTTTTGCTACATTGTAGCATCTGAATATTTTATATATCCAGCTGAAACACTTCCTGAGGTGTTTCAGCTAGATGTAAAAATCCACATGGATGCTACAGTAGATATCCAATATCCAGTCTGGATATTTTTGCAATAATCACGCCCCAAACGGCCCCTTAATGTAGACAATGAAAAATGGAAAATTTTGTACCTCATTTCAAGGTATTTCTTCGGAAAAGAAGAAAAGTGCGAACTTCCGTATAATGCTCACGAGCCAATGCGAGCGTCCGGCGTTCTACTCTGTCAGATGTCAGATGTCGTATACTGCTCACGAGTAATTCTTTATATCTCCCATTTTTTATCACGGCCAACCTCACGTGCTAGTGTGAGGAAAGCAAAGGAGAATAGAGGTCCACGGCATTGCAATACACTAGCACGTGAGGTTTCCGTGAAAACAAAAGCGGGAGGAGGAGTATTTTCCAATTCTCACCTCCTCCGCATGGACCAAATCCATAAGCGAGAAACTGGAGTGAGAACCCCATCTTCTCCAACATTTCTTCCCCCAAATCGCCGCTCCAAAGCTCCGATCATCGGCCTTGTTCTGTAATATTTCCAAGAACGAAGAGCTTATCGACCGTCCGATCGTGCGGCTCGTCTCGTGACAATTCCGCCGTGCTCTTTGTGAGTAGTTGAGCAAATTTGTTTCAGATTTTCATTCTTCTGCTTCGTGAAAAAATTGTTTCAGATTTGTGTAAATCAGTCTGATTTTTGGAGAATTGGTTCTAGTGTTATGATAGCTAGGGTTTGTTTCATGCATGCGGTTTTTGTGCATTAGGGGATTTATCTAGAAGATTTACCTTCAAGAATTATCAAAGTAAGGATTAAGTTATTGGCTGTGCGTTCTGTCGGCAAGAATAGCTTTCTGCGGCTGCTTAGAAAATTAGTTGGTTGTTTACGTAAGCAGCAATTAGTTTGTGGAATGAATGAACTGTGTTCATTTCAATAGTTTCTGATTGTTGAATTTTGTTAGGATTTGGTGATATATTGAGTGAAGTTTGAAGTTGATGAGGGGTGAAGAAAAGAGATGAATGCGATCCACCCTGCGGTGCACCCGGTGGAAGCGCCTCCTCTCACTGACGGGGCTGTGAATGCGGCGCCTAGAGTGAGGATGGAGGACGTCCAGGGCATGCCTGGTACTGCTGGAGGCTTAGCGTTGCGACTCTTTCAGTTTGTATTTGCTACTGCATCATTGTGCTTCATGGTCTCCGCCAGCGATTTTGTATCCGTCACAGCCTTCTGGTAATTCAATTCGTACTTACATCTGTGTGCATGTTTTGTTTTGTTTTCTTTTTTTCTTTCTGTTGGTACGAATATCTACTGTTTTGGTTGAATGAGTTGTCTATACTCTTATGAAGTTGTTGTTATATTTAGGAATCCAAATACTCCCTCCGTGTGAAATTAGAAGTAACATTTGTTTCTCCATAATCAACAGTTCATTTCGGAAACCGATGGAGTAGTTTTTCCTGGTATAAATGATTTCAATGTTAACATACAGTTGGTGTTGTAGGTGATGACCTGAAAATATTCTTGTATCTAATATAACATGCTTTCAGGCTATTACACAGAAAAATGCTTCATTATATTGAGAGAAAATTAGCCATTACTCGTAAAGTTTGGTTGAAGAACCTTTTAAAGGGGTGATCTGGTCTAGGGTCCACCATTTTAAAATTTAAAGCATGTTTGAAAAATATTGAGAATATGGTGGCATCACTCGCTACCTTGGACAAGAGCAGTAGATCAGTGTGACTGTTGTTTTATATATCTTTGAGTTGTGTGCTTTAGTATGCCATTCAATGTTCGTTCATTATTATTGTTGACAGGAGGACTTTATTAAATTTACTAAAGTTTGTTTCCTTCAGATTTGCTTTACCTTCAGATGTGCTTTAGTATGTTCACTGCATTCTGGCATTGCTGTTTTTTTCTGAGTGGTATTTTTTATATGTTTCAAGCTGATGTAGCACACCCAGAGTTATTTTTCAGCTCACAATCTAGTCGCAAAATTGATGCCATTTGAGAACAGACCGCCTAGTTTGTATCTTTTATTCTCTCCTAGTTTGAAACTTTGCTCTTCTCAATTATGACATTGCTTCATTTCCCCTGGTCAAACCAGCCTTACCTCCGAGCCTTTTTCCTCTCTGCACTTCTCTCATTTCTCTTCAGGACCTCATCACCTGTATAATCTCACTAACACATGGTAGATGCTCAAAGTCAATACATTTGAAAATGGGGTTGATGGACATAAAAAAAAGGGTTGATGTAAATTAAGGGAAAAAACATAAATGGCTGCTCTGCGGCTTCCCATTTTTGAGTCTAAAAGTCACCAATACGAATTCACCAGATATGGCTATCTTGATTGTTAAGCTCAGGAAATATGGAGAAATTTGATCTTCTTTGTGCTGATTTGGGCAATCATTTCTATGTATGCCACCGGGGTGGGTTTGGGTCGGTTCTTGCCAAACCCGGCCCCGGAACCGTTGTAATTCTTCAAACCCGGAACCACCCCAGACCCACCACGGGTCCAATTTTTGGACCCAGAAACGGCCCGGTACAAAACCCGGAATCGCTCCGCCCCGCCCCGGTACCAAAATCAAAATTATTTTATTTATTTTTATTCTTTTTCAAACTTGCATATTAGGCTTCGATTATTTTGATTTTTTTTTCACTCTTTCAAGCTCAAAAAGGGCACCAAAAGAAAAACAAAACGAAAAGAAGAATTTCAACAAAACCTTACCTTAATTGCTTCAACTTCAACAAAATGGTGTTTTAAGATACCAACAAAATCAAATTAGCCTCAAGTAAAAAATGATAAAAACACACATTATCAAAGATGAAAATAGATACAAGAAAAATATAAAATAACTCAATGCAAAACATGGTTGGAAAAGACTATTAGCTTAAAACAATAGGAATCATTTACAACAACGGTTATGGATCCTATGAAGGGATAAGTCAAAATAACTTTAAAATGCTAAATTAACACACCACACATATGGCCATCGAATGAGCAATTTCTTGCTTTTTACCCATCAAATCATAACATAAATTAACACAATTAATATATCCATCTAGCCACAAAGTTCCTTCCACATATGGTCATCGAATGAGCAATTTCTTGCTTTTTACCCATCAAATCACAACACAAATTAACATAATTAATATATCCATCTAACCACAAAGTTCCTTCCACATATGGCCATCGAATGAGCAATTTCTTGTTTTTTACCCATTAAATCACAACACAAATTAACGCAATTAATATATCCATCTAACCACAGAGTTCCTTCCACATATAGCCATCGAATAAGCAATTTCTTGCTTTTTACCCATCAAATCCCAACACAAATTAACATAATTAATATATCCATCTAACCACAAAGTTCCTTCCACATATGGCCATCGAATGAGCAATTTCTTGCTTTTTACCCATCAAATCACAACACAAATTAACACAATTAATATATCCATCTACCCACAAAGTTGCTTCCATGTTCATCTCCACAGCTTCCACAAAAGGCCATCCTGTCATCTTGACTGAATGCATCCTTATCAAATACTTCTTGCACCCATTTGACACGGTCAATTGTTTGTCATAGAACCATTTAAAACAATTAATTGTTATCAACCCATTTGACACAAACAATTGTTATAAAAAATGTGTAATATGTATTTCCTTCAATCAGAGTCAATATTGAATGACATCGGTAAGGCAGATGATGAGGTAGAACATCCTACAATATAAACTTATTATCAAATCATCAACAAAATAATTTATAAAAAATATTATCTACAAACATGTATATGACACAATTATATACCTTCTTTTTCCATGGCTATCCAATCTTTTGTACACATCAAAGCCTCCACAGCTTCTGGTTTCAATCTAGTCTTGTGGTCATCAATCACCCTCCGACATGTGCTAAACGATGATTCGGATACCACTGTTGATAAAGGGATAGCTAAGACATCCCAGGCAACTCTTGCAATGGTAGGGTATCTAGCTGCATTACTCTTCTACCAACTTAGAATGTCAAAATCGGAAGATCGAGGATGTGGAGGTTCCCCCAAATAATGATCCAATTCAGATTTTACTTGATGGATGCTCATAGTGCTTGTAATGAATGTGTCAAAACCTGCAAGAGGGTCTACATCTGAAGATTTATTTGGATCATCTTCAAGTGGAGATGTTTTGTCACTTGTTGGAGAAAAAGTTGCCACTTGATACTCATTAACAAGCTCATACGCATTTCTACGGACATTTTCAATTTGATTAAAGCTTCATCTTGGTCCTTGTGCATACTAGGATACATAAACTCCACAACTTTCAACTTATATCTAGGATTCAAGACAATAGCTACGGCCAACAGAAGTGAACATATGTCCCAATACTTCTCAAATTTTCATTCATTTTGTTTGTCATAAGCCAAATCTCATCATTTAAAGACTCCTTCCACTTTCTCAATGTTACCCTTATCTCACAGACCTTAAGGAAAAATAAATTGGAAGTGGGATATTTTGTTCCTAAAAACATCTCGGTCACACTATGAAATAGTTTAAACTTGTCACAAATATCTCTTGCCAATTTCCATTCATGCTCTTCTGGTAATGGTCCCCTCTATTTTTCACGTTGCTTCAAACATGGAAACACATCCTTATATTCCAAAGCGGTTTGAAGCATGAAAAATGTCGAATTCCACCTAGTTTTGCAATCTAAACACTTCTTTGCACATAGAATCCTTAACTGTCGAGCCGCTTCCTCAAACTTCTCAGCTCTTGATGGTGATGCAGACCAATAGACCACACTATTGCGAATTTTTTCAATCCCATCTTTGATAACTTCAAGCCCATCTTGGACAATCAGATTCAAGATATGTGCACAACACCTTATGTGCAAAATCCTCCCATCAAGTAAAAGAGAATGAAACCCTGACAAAGCTTCTCTTACAAGATAAATCGTTGAATCATTAGTTGAACAATTATCTATTGTAATGGCAGACAAGTGCCTATCAATATTCCATTCAAGCAATATGTCCATTAAAGCATCCCTCAAGGTTTTTGCATCATGAGGGGTGGGCACATAAGCAAACCTAAATAAATATCATATAACATATTATTGTTAAAAAAATAATTGTCGAACACATAAGCAAATGTGTAACATATTATTAGCTAAAAAACATTAGAGTGAGAGATTAATATAAACATACCATATAAGTCTCTTTTGCAAAATCCACGCATCATCAATGTAGAGCTGTTACAGCCATATAACCCTTCTTTTGGTTTGAGGTCCACAAATCCGTCGTGATAGCTATACGAGTGATAGCTATACGACTTTGTGTCCTCTCCAATGCATATGCTACATTCACCTTTAACTTTTGATAATGCTTCGTAACATCATTCTTCATTGTAGTACGGCCAATATTTTTAAACATGGGTTGGACACTTGCCATGAATTCTCTAAACCCTACTTGTTCCACTATATTGGGAGGGTAATCATGTAATGCAATTATTCTAGCCAATTTCTCCCTAGAAACTTCATTACTAAAAGTAAAGTTCCCAAACTTCATCGTTCCATCCTCATTAACTGTTGTAATCCCCAAAATTGTTGTCGTATGTCTTTGTTACCTTTCTTCTTCATACAACTTCTTCTAAGATGTTTCCATTGAGTTGAAGTACCATTACTCGTAGGTGCATGAAGTTTCGTGCCGCAATGATTACATTTACCAAACACTTTTCCATTCTTATGGATTTTCTTAAAATCATTCCAAACTAATGATATTGTTCCGCGTTCTCTTTTTTCTCTAACTGGATTAAGAGCAGTGGAGGTTAAAGCTGGTGTTGGGGCTGAAGTTTGAGCTGGAGAAGCTGAAGTTTCACTTGGAGGTGGAGCTGAAATAGTTGAATTGTCAGCCATTGTTGCATCTTGATGCTCCAAGCTCAAAACCTTCATGAAAACATTATTATTTTAGACAACAAATGAAAACTAGGATTTATATTATGAGACAACGAATGAAAACATTACTTCTTTAGCTGTTGGTCTTTCTTGGTGGTCGTACCGGAGTAGCCTGTCCAGAAAATCAATTGCCTACAAAAATAATAAGAAAACAATCTAAACTTCAATTTGGTACTCAGTTAATATACAAATATATGAAGAGAAACGAACAGAGCAATAAAACATCAGTGTCCTGGTATATTAATATATACCTACATGTGTGGTGGTCTAAACAAACAGAGCAATAAAAATCAGTGTCCTGGTATATTAATATATACCTACATGTGTGATGGTCTAACCAAACAGAACAATAACAAGATCGAAGTGAATCGTAATTTCAAAGCTAACCAGCTATTAAAACGCACTCAATTGCATATTGGTCTGTCTCAACCTCTTAGATTTCCAACAATATTAAGTGACAGAAATTTTCTACATTGTACTAAATAGAAGGCTCTATCTTAATGCACATCATAAGGGTGTTTAATGCCCTTCTCATAGTCGAATTGTTTAGTGTCTGTTTCCAAATTCCCCAAGAATCATGCAGCCTTTCGCATGTCTGAGCTAACTTGCATGTCATCAAACAAAATCGTACCCTCCAGTCCATACTAATAGCCTCATTTGGTTTTTCAAAATAAAATTTTCAAAAATCAAATCAGAATATTTAGATGGAATGAAGGAACTATTGTAAAGAAAAAAGTGGACTACAAATATATTCGAAAAGGCTTCACCTAGTTCACCTCTTTGCAGTCTTTGCAAGGTTTTCTATCCCAGTTTAATCAATTCTGATTTGGTACTGAAATAATCTATTCGAATAGTTGTTCAATAATTTATAACCTATTCATGCATTCCAGACAAATATGGTTCTAAAGTCCTACCAACACGCACTTCAAAAGGTTTTTCAGGTATTTGAATAATGCTGACCCAAAAATCACAATCTGTGAAAAATTCATAACATCATATCACAAACTACAATACAGATGATGACAAAGTGTTCACTTTCTTGTCTACTTAATACATATGATATAGGAAGAGCATAATCCATTGTCACATACATTACATTCAGATCATCTTTGAAACACTACCACGCAAGTGAAATATGATGAAGGAGGTACAGTTTAACGAATGAGCATTTGTTAAATTCGTGTACACCAATCGGCAGGAATACTGTTGCTGGTGCTAATTATAACTTTACATTAAAGGGGCTATATAGGTGATTTTGATGCATAATTAGTTCATAATCTTCTAAATTTTGAGAAACTGAAAAGGACATGATGCAGTAAACATTTTAATTTATATAACCTTCTTTACTTATAAGATGAACACCAGAAAGAATTCAATACAAACAAGATGAGAAACCAGTAAAAAAAACAAATCCCAAACAGTGATCAACCAATAGTAGTTTCAGCTAGGAGAACAGGGCATGGACAAATTTTATACGAGTAATTGCTATTTGTTAGAAGAAAAAAACAAAATCCGCATAAAGATTAAAACTTTATCAAATGTGGCAAACAATAATCCATAATGGAATACAAAACAGTAAGAACAGTGATCAACCACTAACAAATCACACCAAAGCATATCAAAACTTAAATCACCAAAATAAGCGTATTTTCTAAACCAAAAACTCATTTCCTGAATAAGAAGAACATATAATGGAGGAGGAGAGGGTGGCCTACCGGCGTCGGGCAGAGAGCAGCAGGGAAGAGGCCACGGCAGATGAGGGTGGGCGGCGGGCAGATGAGACAAAGAAGAAGATGGGGGTGGGGTTTAGGGTTTAGATATATATATTGGGTCGTGTCGGCTTAATATAATACCCGAACCCGCCCCGACCCAACCCGGTACATCGGTTCCTCTTTTAAACCGGGAACCGGAACCGGAACCGGAACCGGTACTGTATAAGGTTTCCCATAACCGGCCCTAATAAGGCTGGGTCGGGTCGGGTAAAAACCCGGCCCCGGTGGCATCCCTAATCATTTCATTGATAAAAGCAATCAAAACTCTGCATTATTGGACTCAAATCTAGCAGTTCCTTTTTTTTTTTGGTTCTGCAAAGAACTGGAAACTTAAAGTACTTGAAATGCTTTTAATTTTGTGGGTTTTAAATTTCGAATGACTGTAAATTTTCTGGACAGCTTGGGTTTGCCAGATTCTATCAGAGATGAAAGGCAAAAGAGGAAGGTCTGAGTAAAAAAGAGAAAAGAGGAGTATAAAGAGGAAAAGAAGGGCAGTTTTTTATGGTTAAGGAATGTTAAAACTAGGGAATTTTAATAAGAGCCCTCTTTGTAATCAGACGGCTCAGGCCCTCCAGTATGAGTGGACAACATAGCCAGATACTATCAGGCTTCAGAACATTCTCGTCGTTAATTTCGCTTTGTAGATGAACTTTCATTCTGTTTTGTTAGAACTGAGAAGTGAAGTTTTATTGTCTAACTGCTTCGTATTTGACTATTTTTTGGCTCAGCTACCTTGTTGCAGCGGTGATCTTGCAAAGTGTGTGGAGTTTGTCACTGGCAATGGTGGATGTTTATGCACTTTTAGTGAGGCGTTCTCTCAGAAATTCTCGTATTATCAGTTTTTTCACTATCGGCGATGGGGTAACTAGAATTTTTTTTTATTCTATATTTGAGAAAGAAAATATTCACCCTTGAACGTGTTTGACCAATGGCATTATGACTGAGTTATTGAAAATGGCACCTATTGCTAGTGTTGAGTAGATTGAATATCATGAAACTAGATTGTTTGCAGAAACTTATTTTGGATAATCAGGACATGTTTCACTTTCACATGCATTTTAGTGCACCTCTGCATGGATGTTATTTATGGAGGCACGTCCCAAGATATTTCTACATGGCGTGTGAATGTTTTTTTATGGTTTATGATTATTTGATGGTTTCATCTGACGCACTTTACTCCAAATCAATAAAATGGTGCAGGTCACTTCCACCCTCACATTTGCAGCTGCATGTGCATCTGCGGGCATAACAGTCCTTATTGGTAATGATCTTGGTGAATGTGCCCAGAACCACTGCACAAAGTTTGAGACTTCAACAGCCATGGCTTTCATCTGCTGGTTTGCTGCCACCCCGTCATTCCTCTTGAACTTTTGGTCGTTGGCATCTCGGTGAGAGAAATGGTCTGAGATTATCTGTCTATCTCCCAATTGTTGCTACCATGATTTGACCAGTCATTTTGATCGTCAATTGAGTTGCTATTTGTCTTCTTCTTGTGTATATGATACAACCTTGCCACTGAATTCAACGTGAATGGAGAGCATTTGAGTTAACATATGCAGCATTGTTATATCATTTTTTCTTTCTCCGTCAGTCCGTGTTTGCTTTCTTATAAGTCTGGATTGAAGAGCTCAGAGTGCTACAAAAAAGATGTATGTAAATCTGGCCCGAAGGCTGAAGGTGCATTGCAGCAAGGGAGGGACTCTTAACGTGTATATGGAGAAATGAAGTGTTGTCTCTTGCGAGCACCATCCTTACAATGCCTACCTGGGTTCTCCTCCATGTTCGAATGGATGAGTATTTTGGCCCAAGTCACAAGTTTATCCGCAGTTCTTGGCAACAAGTGCTCATTTCTTCGTACATCATTCTTCCCTGGTGAAATCGAGGAGTGGTATGGCAGGCCAGCAAGGCGAAGAGGAAACCCACTTGTGCACCTGCGGAGACTAGGCATTCTCCTTGGTGAAACTATCGAAGTCCGTCCTTATTAGCATTCTATGTGATTACCTAAACCCTTACGTTGTCCTACGCATGCCCTATTTTCCCTGTCTCTCACGTAATTCCTTTTCGCTTATTGTCAGAAATTAGAATTTAAGCTAGCTGAATTTCTATCAAATGTTCCTCTGTCAAAAGAAGCCACTGGTACCAGTGAAAAATTTCTCAGTAAACCCCTTTGGTGGGTTAGGGATTCGGAAAGTAAATCCCATGGAAGCTGATTCTGGAGGGCCATTACAGTAGTCACAAGAGCCCTAACCATTAGGGGACCGAATACGCGTTCTACCATTTCCATGGGACAAGGAAACTTTTTGTTTTTTTTTTTTTTGGGGGGGGGGGGGGGGGGGGGGGAATCATTTGCTTAACCACCCTTACAAAAAAAATATATATATTTTGATATTTACAATTTACTGTTTTAAGTAGAGAGTAATTCAAGTGTCCCAACTCCCAATAATATAATTTCCTATTTTATCAACAAAACAGTCTTCACATATAGTTTAGTAACAAAACCCATTGCCTCAAAACTCTATTTTCACTCTAAAAACTGTCTGACTTATTTCCACTATTTTCCATTTGTTAAACTCTATAGTCACAACAAGCAACATGATTTTAGATATTAAATTTAGTAGGATTGAGGTAAAGATAATATATTCCACCATGATGTTAATATTGTTCTAAGTTGAAACTTGACATCTCCCTCTGTCCCTCTGTCCAAAATCGATAGTCAAACCAAAGGGAAAAGTCAACAATAATTGCACATGATTTACATTGATAAGTATTCTTATTAGCAAAAAAATAATTAGATATTCATACAATTTTTTGCATTATTGTACTTTCTCAATGAATTTAGGGACTATTTTGCATTATTAAATCATCCTATATAAAACATAACTTTTTTACATGTAACTTATTTTTTTCCTTCGTAAAAGCTCCAAGACTCCACTTAAATAAGTTGTTCCCCGAGGTTGAGTCTTTAATTATTCAAAATGATCCTTATGTAAATAAATAGAATGGTCTTTTGTTGTGACTAGCAAGGTCACAAGGGATCGCCTTGACGGCAAGGAGGAAGAAGAAGAGTAGAAAATAAGTTCTTTTTGCATAACTCCATAATGGGAAGGACGACCTCCTTATAAGCAAAAGGGTTGGCGCGTGTCCTAGGGAGCCGTGCCAACAATTAAGGCCTAATGGGTCATGATTGACCCCCTAATTAAGCCATTATATCTCATTTATCCCATACAGGCTTGATTACAATATTATTAAAAAGGAAAGAAACTAAATAACTAGGCCTAATCCGATATGCTCCACTGTTGTGCTCACGTACACAATACTCCACTACGCTTCAACTAACGCCTTGTCCTCAAGGTGATCAAGATACAAAAAATCATCTTTGAGGATCCATTCAGTGTCCTCCAAAGATTGTCCCTTCCAAGCCACAAGCACTTCCGTCACAAGATGCCCAGCATGTCGTACCCTCCGTTTAACGACAAGAGAAGATGGAACAGGGTCATTAGCGTCCTCAGGGCTCATGAGAGGCGGAGGTGCACAATTAGCAATCAACCGAGGGTTCCCCACGAAATGACAAAGACGTGACACATGGAAGACAGGGTGTACCAGGGACCCGGCAGGCAAGGATAGATGATACGCTATAGGCCCCACTCTCTCTACAACTGCGTAAGGTCCATGAAAGCGAGCCACCAGCTTCTGATCAGCCCAAAATAAAGAAGTCTGACGTTGGGGCAAGACCGACATATAAACGAGGTCGCCAACCTGGAATTCCCTATCAGAGCGGCGCTTATCATATAATTATTTCATCGTGTTCTCCGTTGAAGCCAAGTTGGCTTTAAGTTGGCAAATGACCTCATCACGTGTCTGCAGCAGGTAACCCACCTCGACAATGGAGGAACGATGGGGTACATAAGACAGAATGGATGGAGGAGGGCATCCATAGACAATCTCAAACGGCGTAAAGCCGGCACGTGTATGATATGCCGTGTTATACGACCATTCCGCCCAGGGAAGGAACAACACAAGTACTGCTCGAGACACCTGTTCACCACTTCAGTTTGGCCGTCTGTCTGAGGGTGATACGCCGTACTCATATGAAGCTCCGTCCCATGTAACTTAAAGAATTCCCACCAGAATTGGGAAATGAAGACCCGATCTCTGTTGGAGACGATAGTCTGAGGCATCCCATGTAATTTAGCGATCCTTCACATAGATCACGGCAACCGTGCAGGCAGAATATGGATGACTGAGAGCACAGAAGTGGGCGTACTTAGAGAGACGGTTTACCACCACCATAATAATTGTCTTACCGCTGACCTCCGGCAGAGCCTCAATAAAATCCATGGACATGTCTTCCCACACCTTGTCCGGAATGGGAAGGGGATGCAGAAAACCCATAGGTGAGGTAGATGACGCCTTAGCCCTTTGGCATATATCACATGCAGCTACATATGCATGCATCTCATTCCGAATACCCGCCCACAAGAAACTCTGGCTGACCTGCTTAAATGTTCGGAACGTGCCTTCATGGCCAGCCACTGGAGTATCATGAAAGTGGGCTATAACCCGTCGATGCAATTCTGGAATAGCAAGCACCCACAACCGGTCCTTCCAGAACAAGAGATGGTCGCGCCACACAAAAGTCGGTCAATCAGCTCCTTGGTAGGCGGGTTCGCCATATAAGCCTGCTTCAAGTCCGTAAGAAAAGGTCAGCCAGGAACAGAGAATACAAAGCAGGCTCCCTCTGTGGGCCGACATGATAAAGCATCAGCCACCGTGTTGTCGACCCCCTTCTTGTTGACCACTTCATAGTCATAGCCCAATAACTTACTCACCCATCGCTGTTGAGAAGGTGTAGATACCCGTTGGTCCAAGAAGTACTTTAGAGGTTGATGATCGGTCCGGATAATAAATCGTCGGCCCAACAGACAAGGCCGCCACTTGGAGATGGCGTGCACAATAGCCAACATCTCCTTCTCGTATGCAGACAAAGATAAGGACCGACCTGAAAGAGCTTTACTGCAGAAAGCTATCGGCCGCTCTTTCTGGAGTGGAACTGCACTGAGGTCCATATCGGAAGCATCCGTCTCCAATACAAAAGGCAGCGAGAAGTTTGAAAGAACTAACATTGGGGCCTGGACCATCGCCTGTTTCAATCTGTCAAAGGCGGTATGAAAGCACTCTTCTTGATCAAGGATGTGAGTGGGCCAGCAATTAGCCCATGCCGCCCAATAAACCGACGATAATACCCTGTGAGGCCCAAGAAGCCGCGAAGAGACTTCACACAAGTGGGCCGGGGCCACGAAAGCATGGTTTCCACCTTAAATGGATCAGTAGCCACCCCCTCAGACGAAATGATGTGGCCCAAATAGTCGACATGCGGGCTGCCAAAAGAGCACTTCGAATGCTTTAAGAACAAGGTGTTAGCCTGTAAGATAGTAAAGACTGACCTGAGGTGGTAAAGACGAACTATAGATCAATATGTCATCAAAGAAGATTAGCACAAACCGACGAAGATGTAGGCGAAACAGGTCGTTCATCAAACTTTGGAAGGTTGCCAGAGCATTGGTCAGTCCAAAAGGCATGACAAGGAACTCATAATGGCCATCGTGAGTCCAAAAGGCTATCTTGTGTATGTCCTAGGGCTACATACGGATCTGATGATAACCTGAGTGTAAGTCAAGTTTGCTGAACACAGTCGCTCCTGCCAACTCGTCCAGGAGCTCCTCTATCACCGGAATTGGGTACTTATCCTTCATCGTTATTGCATTAAGCGCCCGGTAATCCACACAGAAATGCCATGATCCGTCCTTTTTGCGAACCAGAAGGATGGGAGAAGAGAATGAACTGGAGCTGGAGCGGATAATACCAGAGTGCAACATCTCTTGTATCAACCTTTCAATTTATGCCTTCTGCACATGCAAATACCGGTAGGGTCGCACATTGGCGGGTGGAGTCCCGGGCAAGATAGGAATGGAATGATCATGGCCCTGGGCTGGCGGAAGTCCGGATGGCTCAGCAAATATATCGGCGTGTGTTTATTGCCTACACAGGGGGCTAATGTGGTCCTAGGCGTGCAGTGGCTCCGTGATCTCGGTGATGTGGTTTGGAATTTCGACCCCATGACGATGCAGTTTACCATAGGCAGCTAGTCTGTTCAGCTCTCAGGTGGTCTTCCAGGTACCCTCCATTCTATGTTCTCGATGGATTCATTATCGCATGGTACTCCACAAGGTTTTTTCTTGCAATTGATATCGTCGGAGGGTATTACTCCTTTGGAGATCCCCCCTGACTTGGCCACCCTCCTTTCGGATTTTGAGGATCTCTTTCGCGAGCTTTCTGGGTTGTCGCCCCCACTGTCACATGACCACCATATTCCTATCATACAAGGGGCTGCACCAGCCAATGTGCGTCCGTACAGGTATCCCCATATCCAAAAAGCCGAAATTGAAAAATTGGTCAAAGATATGTTGTTGGCCGGGATAATCAGGCCGAGCTCTAGTTCCTATTCCTCGTCCTTTCTGTTGGTCAGGAAAAAGGACGGCACATGGCGATTTTGTGTGGACTATAGGGCTCTCAATGCGACTACTCTCAAAGATAAGTACCCCATTCCCGTCATCGAAGAATTGCTGAATGAACTAGCTCATGCGTGATCTATACATGAAATATGCATTTTATTATCTCCTAAGCTTATGATTATGCTAGTGTTTGATTAAAATAACTACTACTTTAACATAGTTTTGGGTTTTTGTAGGAAACAAGAGTAATACACATAAATGAAGAGAAAAGTAACTCGAATGGTTAAATTATCATAACTTCGTCTACAAAGGTCAGATTGAACTGATTCAAGTCTCATGTTATAGAAATCAGCTTTCCAACGCCACCAACCACGTGCAATTCGGAGTTCGGGACAGAAAGTTATAGCCATTTGAAGTTTATGAACAGTAACTACGATCGATCGGAAATCACTGCGATCGATTGCCAGAGCCGTAAAAGCACTATATTGAAGGACACGATCGATTGGCATAAAAACGATCGATCGTATCTACTGGAATTTTTCAATCGCGCAAGACAGTAACTACGATCGATCGGTATCATACGGCGTCGATCGACAAAGCGATCGATCGGAGGAAAATAACGAAGGAATAGCGATCGATCGGACAGCGAACGATCGTCAATACGGAGCAATCGATCGCCGTATACGGAAAACCGAAATAAGACCTATTTCGACTTGGATTTGGAAGGGGACTTCGTGGTTTCTCTTCACTATTATAAATAGGCCTTATGGGAGAACGTATTGGGCACCACATATTCAACCTAGAGAGCAATTTGAGACCTTGGAGGCTAGAGCAAAGGAAGAAGAAGATGATGAAGATGAAGATGATGGATTCTCTTCCCATGCTTGGCTAAACTCCTATCCAAGGCGTAGATGAAGCCCAATAATCTGGTTGTGTAGTTTCTTTTCTCTCATATTATTTTTACTCTAGTTGGTGTATGAACCTTTGTTATGCAATTAAAGTTAATTCATTGAGTTTATTCTTTGTGCTTGAGAGAGACAAGAGTGGATTTTATGAATTTCAATCTGAAAGATTACTTGCATGTCTGAGAGGAATGTGAGTGTTCTGATTTGTCATATGTTAATAAAGTTTCATTGATTTATGCTTGAGAGAGATAGATCACAATTTCATATGCTTAATTGATTTATATGTTACGTCCGAGAGGAGAGCACTATAATTTGAATTGACAGGTGTATGTCTGAGAGGAATACACCAGCCAATTGGAAATCTTTATTTAAACGAGAGAGAGAGAGACTTTACACTAGTTTATTGTGGTGGATTCGAAGCCTTGGTATTCCACATATTGATTAAATCTCAGCTTAGTTTAGTTTAAAGTTCATTGCTTTCTTAGTCTAAAATCAACACTGCTATTTTCTCTTGAATTTGGTAAAGTATTCACCGTCCCTGAGGTTCGACAACCCTTTAATACTCACCGTAGTACAATTGCCTTGTGTACTTGCAAGGGTTTAATTTTAAACGATCAATGCGCGAGTCTTTTCTAAACTGGACTTGCGCGTGGGGTACCATCAGATTTGCACGCACCCGGAGGATGTCCACAAAACAGCTTTCCACACACATGACAACCACTATGAGTTCATGGTTATGCCATTCTGTCTCATTAATGTCCCAGCTACATTCCAAGGGCTTATGAATGATATATTTCGGTACTTCTTGCGCCGGTTTGTGTTGGTATTCTTTGACGATATTCTCGTCTATAGCGCCTCCTAGGAGCACCATCTTGAGTTCCAACTATTAGTTTATTTACTTAATCTATTTGTATTATTGGCCTTCGGCCCAGTATTAGGGGAGTAGCCCAGTCTTTCTGACGTCTGGCCTCTGGCCCAGTTATATTTGATGTCTTATGTAATAAGGTATCCGGCCCAACTAGAGGGAATAGCCCAGGGGTTAACCCAGGCCCACTACGTGGGAAGTCTATATAAAGAGCTAGGCTCTATTGTTTGGATTATTGAGAAAGTTTATCCTAATCTCTATCCTCTCTGGTCTCTCCCCCCTCGTCCACCTCTGTTGGAGCCGCCGGCTGCCATTAGAGGCCTCCTTCCTCATCGATCATCCCTCAACTCCTCTCTATTCCTCTATCTCTCGACCCCTTTTTCTCCTCAATTCTTCCATCTCACGACCCCTACTCTTGTTGAAGTGTTGAGACATATCAATATATGAAATCTCTAAAAGAAAAATATTAAATAAGCCACGACATAGCTACAACAAAGGATCTAACATAAAATATGAAATATTTTATTGAAACAAATTAGTTCTAAACTCGTCAGATCTCCCTAAACCCAACAATAAGTATTAGAAAATAACCATTAAAATTAAAAGGAAAAGTAAAATTTAATATTAAAATTAACCTCTTTCATCTCTTGAGATAGAAGAGAAAAAACATGAAAAAAAAAATCAAACTTTCAGCACGATATCAAAAGTCTAATCTTCATTACAGCCATATGAGATTTTGAATTGCCTATGAAGATTATTTTATATTAATTACAGAGATGGAATTGAAAAAAATTTGTAGATAGTTGCGAATCTTGTGATATCTGCGAATCTCCTTGTATGTGAAATTTATGAATTTTTAAATAACAAGCAAATTAAAGACGAAGGAAACAACTTATAGCCTCAGCTTGAATAGCAGTTGTAACATGAATATGACAAGAATATCCTGCCTCAAACTGACTAAAAGAGTCCTTAATAACACCTCCAGCAGCACCTTTTCCTATGGACGCCTTGTATGCACCATCAAAGTTAGGGCTTTTTACATATTACCTGGCGCCGGGTTTGGTTTTATCATATCACCTGGAAAAAGCTATTTCCTTTCATATGACCTGGAACCTACCCAAAATACCCTTGCCTTCTATATACGGCAGCAGGGGTTTTTTCATTTTTTTGAGAAGGCGTTCCGGAGAAGAAGGAAAAGGCGGTCCGGAGAAGAAGGTGTTCCGGAGAAGTTCCGTGCAGCAGCTCCGGCCATAACGTCGCCGGCGCCGGCGCCGGCGCCGTCTAAACCAGGAAAAGTTATATTGCTGCCAAAACACGAAAAAAGAGCGGGAAAGCAGTTGATACACTAACACAACTGTGAAAGAGTCATCGCCCATTAAAAAACGGTACGTCAACTTGAAATTCAACGTTTGATATAATGTAAATTTGATCGAGAGATGTAAGTTGAAAATTTGCACAGTGTTCCACTTTTTCCTACTGTCGTATATTCCCTAATACGACAATAACTATAGTCGTGTATTTTACAATACGACTATTACACGACTATTTTCAATCAAGGTTTGTTAATTAATTTCGTTATTGTAATACCAGGTAAGGATGGATTTCATACCTTTGTGCTTACACTACGATAGAATATTCACAAATTCTGATGGGTATGTGGGTGGGAAACTGAAGCTCATGTCTATAGATACACAAGTAAAGTACATGGGACTGTTGCAACAAGTGGAAGAAAGATTACCGCTGAAGTCTCCATCCGGTACATTGTCTTTGTCATATCTTGTTCGTTGTGGAACCCGATACGTCCTTGAAGACGATGAAGACGTGAAGACAATATTCATTCTTCACAACAAGAGGCGATGCACAGATGGACCACTCGATCTATACGTGGAGTGGACTTCTGCTGGAAATAACAACACAGAGAATTCCATTGCCAATAAGCAAATGGTTTCCACTGTGGATAAGGACGGCGAGAATTCAATGCCTCCAAATGGGAGGCCGGCCAGTAAGACACCACAGGAGAGGCCGTGCAGGCCGGGGAATAAGTCACCTGCACCAGCCTTTGAAGGAGGAAAAGATGAAAATTTTTCTATTGAAACCGTGAGGTAAGGGGTGAAATTAACGAGTGGACATATATTAAAGTCGTGTTGCATACGAGACGACTGGAATTAAAGTCGTGTTGCATACGAGACGACTGGAATTGAAGTCGTATTGTATACAATACGACTGGAATTAAAGTCGTGTTGCATACAAGACGACTGGAATTGAAGTCGTATTGTTGACAATACGACTAAATAATCAAGTCGTTTAGACGTTTTTGTACAATATGCATGCCATTCTTACCATGTTGTTATCGCAGATTGGGAGATGGTAATAAAAATACAAAGGATGAATTTCCGAATGAAGTCGATAACCAGTGTCAGATGAATGGGATCAATGGTGAAGATGAAGATGAGGATGAAGCCGAGGATGAAGAGAAAGATGAAAATGAAGACGAAGAAGAAGATCCAGATGAAGAAGAATTATTTGAAGATGAACAAATACCGTGGTCTGCAGATGACTGGGACGAGCCTCTCACACTACCAGTTTTTCCCGGGCCGCATCCGACGGGAGGAGACCAGTCTGTGTCAGGAATAGAACTCCAACAAGCAGCGAGAGCATCCACTTCTAAAGGAAAATCTGTCACGTCGGGGGCACAAGACTTGGACGACAATGAGTACAACAATATTGATGGTGAAGGTGGTTAGGATTGGGGTACCTCTTCACCACAGGCCGGTCCTGCAAAAAAATATGAGGAGGAGACGATGTTGAGCGGCAGTTTGCAAGGAGACGACTATGAGGCACAACTTGCCTTAGGGGCTGGATTCGAAAGTATAAAACAGTTCAAAATGGTTCTTACTGATTTGGCAATCAAGAGGAAATTCATGTTCAAAGTGGCGGACGAGAACAAGGACACCTCTGCTGCAAAGTGCAAGATTACAGGGTGCAAGTGGTACATACGGGCTTCGAATCTAGTTGACGGAGTCACCGTGACAAGGAGTGAAGGAAGGCATACATGCGACATTTTGATAAGTTCTAAAGATCATCCATTGGCCTCACACTTATGGATTGCACGGAAGTGTCATGGCCTCCACAAGGATTCAAACTCCATAAAAACGGTTAATATCCAACAGTACATTGAGAAACATTGGGGCGTCAAAGTGAACTATCAAAGGGCATGGAGGGCGAAAGAGGAATTGATACGATTGATCGATGGCAACCCGGAAGACGCATATCGTATTTTGCCCCATTATGCAAAGGAATTAGAGCGGTGTAATCCAGGTACATATGTGGTGATTGAAAGATGTTGTGATATTCCGGAAATTGAAAATGAGGAAGCCGGATACGAGTTCAGACGTGCCTTTTGGATCTTCGGCCCGGTCGCAAGAGCATTCCGAAGATCACTTAGGCCGCTGCTTGATCGTTTAAATATTAAACCCTTGCAAGTGCACAAGGCAATTGTACTACGGTGAGTATGGAAAGGGTTGTCGAACCTCAGGGACGGATTAATATTCTACCAAATTCAAGAGAAAAGCAGCAGTTTTTAATTAATCTAGAGAAAAGCAATGAACTTTAATTAAACTAAGCTGAGATTAATCAATAGGAGAAGTACCAAGGCTTCGAATCCACCACAATAGACTAGTGTATCGTCTCTCTCTCTCTTTTGAATTCAGATTTCCAGTTGGCTAGTGTATTCCTCTCGGACATACACTTGTCAATTCAAATTATAGTGCCCTCCTCTCGGATGTAACACATAAATCTATTAAAACATGGAACTGTGATCTATCTCTCTCGAGTATAAACCAATGAGACTTTATTAATATGTAACACTTCAGAGCCCTTACGTTCCTCTCGGACACGCAAGTGCTCTTTCAGATTGAAATCCACAAAGATCCACTCTTGTCTCTCTCGAGTACAAAGAATAAACTCTAATGAATTAACTTTTATTGCATAACAAAGATTCATACACCAACTAGAATAAAAACATAATATGAGAGAAAGAAACAATACAACCAATCAGTTGGGTTTCATCTACGCCTTGGAAGAGGGTCTAGCCAAGCATGGGAAGAGAATCCATCAACAAGTTCTTCATCTTCTTCTTCTTCTTCCTTTGCTCTAGCCTCCAAGGTCTCCAAAAGAACTCAAAACTCTATTCTTGCATACCCCATACGTTCTCCCTTAAGGCATATATATAGGGGTGAAGGAAAGCCCTCAAATCCCCTTCCAAATCCGAGTCAAAATAGGGTTAAATTGCGTTTTCCGTATGCACCGATCGATCGCCCGTATAGAACGATCGATCGTTTTACGAACGTAGCCGAACGAAGCCGTTTTCCTTTGTTAATTGCTCCCGATCGATCGTATTGCGAACGATGCCGGACGAATCCGATCGATCGTTTTTACTGTCTTCGCAAGTCCAAAAATTCCAGTAGATACGATCGATCGTTTTCTCCAATGTAGACGGGATCGATCGCGTAAAGGTTGCGATCGATCGTTTCTACTGTCCGGAATCTTCAAATAGCTATAACTTTTTGCTCCGAACTCCGAATTGTGCGTGATTGGTGGCGTTGGAAAGCTGACTCCTTGAACTTTCACATGAGACTTGAATCAGTCCAATCCGATATTTGTACACGGAGTTATAATAATTTGACCATTGAAGTCCGTTTTCGCCATATTTTTGCATCTTTGCTCTCATTTCCTACAAAACCAAAAACTATATTAAAGTAGTAGTTATTCTAATCAAACACTAGCATAAATATAAGTTTAGGAGATAATAAAATGCATATTTCATGTATAGATCCTTGCTCACAGTTGATGGAACATTCCTAAAAGGAAAGTACCCCGGAGTGTTATTGGTTGCAACAACAGTCGACGGGAACCAACAATTAATGTGCGTTGCATTTGCAGTTGTTGAGAAAGAGACTATAAATTCAGACGTGCCTTTTGGATCTTCGGCCCGGTCGCAAGAGCATTCCGAAGATCACTTAGGCCGCTGCTCACAGTTGATGGAACATTCCTGAAAGGAAAGTACCCCGGAGTGTTATTGGTTGCAACAACAGTCGACGGGAACCAACAATTAATGTGCGTTGCATTTGCAGTTGTTGAGAAAGAGACTATAAATTCGTGGTACGTATGCTAAAAAGATTGTATGAGTAGTCGTGTATTCGAGCAACACGACTACTAATACAGTCGTCTTGTTTCGTATACGACTGTGTACCCCCATCTCTTCTTGAATCTGCTTTCACTCTGATTGCTGCCTTGCAGGAAGTGGTTTCTTAGCCTACTCAAAGCCACCCTCTTTACGGACCCCCCGGCATCTCTGGATACAATTGTCTCGGATAGACAGAAGGGACTTCTGAGAGCGGTTGCTGATGTATTTCCTGAGGCTCACCACGGGTTTTGCCTAAGGCATATGGCTGCCAATATGCTTAATCAATGGAAGGATAAATACTTGAAAGACCTTCTATTCCGAGCTGCAAAATGCTTCCGGAGAACAGAATTTGATGAAATCATGCAAAAGATGAAGGACCACAATGAGGAGGCATGGAAATATGTTGAGAAGATCAATAAAAAAAATTGGGCTAACGTGGAATATCCTGGTAAAAGATATGGGATGCTCACATCAAACATATCAGAAAGTGCAAATAATATGCTATTGAAGGCTAGATTTTGGCCAATAACTCGGTTGATCGAGCAAACTCGTGCGACCACGACCTCCCATTTCGAGAGACGCCGCATGGAAGCAGAACGGCTAACGACACCATTAACCAAGTATGCACACAATCATATTAACGAAATGAGGAATAAGAGTGCTGGAACAGTCAGAGTGCAACCGCTATCGTTATGGCAGTTTGAAGTCACATCTTTATACCATGTGGTAAGAATTCATTCCGCAATGGTTTCTGATAATTCAATTCCGGAATACTCGTATCGTAAAATAGACGACTAATTATATAGTCGTGTTGTCGCCTACACGACTAATGATATAGTCGTATTAATCACAATACGACTATTGATATAGTCGTCTTAGCGACAATACGACTATTAAATTAAGAAAACTATTTCACAACAAGACTATTCATGTTGTTGTCATATCTTTCCCTCAGGATGTTGTTGACCTAACGAAGAGAACCTGCACATGTGGGTTCTTCCAGAGCATGGGACTTCCTTGCAAGCACGCCATTGCATGTATCGATGAGAGGAGTTTCGACCCGGTGGAATATTGTGAAAAGTGGTACCATGCATGTCTGTACCGCACAACGTATGAAGAAGTACTTTTCCCTACTTTAGACAGGAGTCAGTGGGGGGATTACGGGGTTTTATTCAAATGCGAACCGCCCATGCTCGATGCTCCAAAGAGGGGTAGGAGACAGACAAAGAGAATCGAGTCACAGCCTGACCCGCCAGAGAGGTTGAGGGTGAGATGTGGCAACTGTCGACAAGTTGGTCACAACCGTAAAAGGTGTACTAACCTAACGGTTGCGAAAGAAGCAAGGAAGTGCAGATATCGAAGACTCCCGCAACAAGGCAACCTGGGAACGGATGATTCAGCGCCGAGACGACCCTCTGGCTTACCTAAGGCCCCACCCTTCTTCACTTAGGTCGATCACAATTTCATGTATAACAAATATTACTCTACCTTAATGTATGCATGTAGTCGAATATTTCTTTGAATGCAAGTGTCATTTTGCATAAGTGTCGTCTTGTATAAGCGCCCTCCCGTCGTTGAAAGACGCCCATCATTCCTCACGTACATGACAGAAAAATAAATTATACTCCGTCATGGTCATGGTCTGACAGAAAGTCGTATATGATACAACACGACTATATAGAAAGTCGTATATGATACAACACGACTATATAGAAAGTCGTATATGATACAACACGACTATATAGATAGTCGTATATGATACAATACGATAATATAGATAGTCGGATATGAGACAACACGACTATATCAGATGTCGTCTTTCAAGAGTCGAAACCTATCGTCTTTCCAATACTCTGTCGACATGGAAGAAATGAATTTGAATTTATTGAAAGCATACTGTATGTACATGGAAGAAGATGCAGAAAACCACAAAAAAGTTTCGTCTGTAATAGATTACATGTACAAAAAAATATCGAAAAAGAATACTAGTCTTCATCCGACATCCTCAAAAACCCCGCAATTGTGACAGCCTGATTTTGCTTTCGGATTGGATCGTCGTCAAACTCGCTGTCGATAACCCCGCGAATCATACTCGCAGCAATTATTGGGCGCCACTTTCGTGTAATTGATGACTGATCAAACTCAGGTGGATTGACATTGGAGGCCAAGTGCGCCACGTACATCATGATGAAGATGCCACAGTCTTTTGAGTTCTCTTGGCAGGGCGCTTTGGCGATCTGAGTCATCTTCCAGTCGATGCAACGGATGAGTCCCAGTGTGTGTGCCATGACAATGTTCATAAAGTTAGTGAATTTCTTAGCTGCGACCCTGTGATGTGGATACAACTGGGGTTTGCCGGATAGGGGGTTGTAGAAACGCCATACACCAACTGGGAAGTGTACATAGACGAGGCAGAAATGCGAACCAGTGCGGATTGGGAAAAAGGCATAGAACATGTTCCTGTTCAATCCCTTGAGCATCCTCCCAAGTTTTTTTATCAATTTTGTATTATTGCCCCCTTCTATGTATTCCTGCAAAATCGCAATAGAATTCCGAAAATCACGAACTGGAAACGTGAAATTAGCGCTGGTGATGCAGGAAAAACTTACGTTGTCGAATATTTCTTTGAATGCGTGACATCCAAAATAACTGAACGGATACTTCAGCCGTTCTCTGTCATTACGCTCCCGTAATAGACCAAAAAAATCATCTATCACCTGTATAAACCAACAACATAATCAGAAGTTCGCAATATTCAAATGATAATGGACTTTAGGTATAGTCGTGCTAACGACATACACGACTATATCAGATAGTCGAGTACTTTATATACGACTTTATGAATAGTCGAGTATGTTATATACGACTTAAGGTTCAGGCGGTCGAGTATGTATACTTACATTGGTGTTAATTTCTGTTGTTTGCAGAAGGGATACGTAGTCATCATCACATAGTGTTGGGACAGGATAAGCCTTCCTTGGATTGGCTATCCATCCTGATATTTCCATTCTATCCCGCTCTAACAACACCCCCATGTCGAAGCATAACTCCAAATTACCATAGTTTTCTGGGAGATCAACTTTATGCTTAGCCTTTTCTGGGGTTTGCAGGACATCAACGTCAATAGCCTGGGATAACGTTAAGCCAGTTGCCTCCTTCACCTCCTCCTCCTTCACCTCCTCCCTTGCCTCATCCTCCTCCTTCTTCTCCTCCTCCTCCTTTGCCAATGAAACCTCGTCCTTCTTCTCCGCCTCCTCCTTTGCCCATTCATCATCCTTGGCCGTTTGGATATCCGACTGCTGTAGGGAAGAGATCACCTCATCGATGATAGAGGTTGTTCGTTGGTCGGATAAGGTATCTTCAGAGTCGGCGTTCGGATCTTCTGCCAAATTCTTCCTCGCCCTCTCCTCCGCCATTCTCCGTATATGGTCTTCTTCCCTAAGCCTCTGTGATTCCCTCGAATTGACAGTCCTCATTCTCCTCCTTACCACTACACCAGGGGGGAATCTGTCCCGGCCGTACGTCATCCGGGACTCCTCTTCTGCACGCTCCATGTGTTCCTCAAGTTCTGGTTGGAGCTTCTTCAAAAACATCTTCGCGGCGGCTCTCTTTGTAGCCCGTCGACTCTTATCTTCCGCATCCGCCTGCTTTATGGGAGCTGAAATGACATTTTCAAAATTCGTATTAGTAACAGCAAGAAATATAATATAGTTGTGTAGAGTTCAACACAAAAGAAGGAATAGTCGTGTACAATCCATCACAAAAAATTAGATAGTCGGGTTGAATGCAATACGAAAAATTAGCTAGTCGTGTTGAATGCAATACGAAAAATTAGATAGTCGTGTTCAATGCAAGACGAAAAATACCTAGTCGGGTTGTATGCAACACGAAAGATTAAATAATCGTGTTCCAACTTACCTTTACCCCAGTGCAGAGTTCAACACAAAAGAAGGAATAGTCGTGTACAATCCATCACAAAAAATTAGATAGTCGGGTTGAATGCAATACGAAAAATTAGCTAGTCGTGTTGAATGCAAGACGAAAAATACCTAGTCGGGTTGTATGCAACACGAAAGATTAAATAATCGTGTTCCAACTTACCTTTACCCCAGTGCAATGAATCGCTGGCTGACTTGTGCGCCAGCTCCTTTCTGCGCATGACCATCGGAGTTTGCTTGACGTGGTCCTTGTCATCGGGCCGCTTCTTTGCCTCCTCGTTGTGATGGACCGATGATGACTTCGTTATCCTCTCCTTCTTCTGTGATTCCTTCGTCTCCTTCTTCGTCTCCTTCTTCAGCTCTTCACTCTTCTCTTCAGCAGGATGGTTAAAGTTGTGACCCTCTAACATCGTTGACGCTGTGGCGGCAGATGCCTTGATACAGTGAAGAACCTCTCCCAGAGGTCCGACGGGCCTTCCCATCTCCTCATACGACGACAGGGCGATCTCAATTAGTGACTGTATGCCCTGGAGCGAACCCTCCAATCGGCCCAGGGCAGTAGACTGAGCAGCCGTCCTCGAGGAAGAGTAGGTAGGTTGTTTAGGATTCCTCTTTCTTTCCGGCCTCTCCGTCTTATGTCGTCGCGGTTGAGGGGCCACTGGGGGAGGCGAAGGAATGAGAGATGCCTCTTTGTCCATGGGGACGATGACATCGACGACGTCTTCCCATACGTCGAGATTATCGAATAGACCCTTCCAGTAGTCGGTCATATGGTGCTTCTTCTGTGCACCCATCTTCACCTCTGTAATTAGGGCCCCACTTCCTGGCCACCTTTTCGCCCTCGGACTGGTAGGGCCGAACACAGAATGGAAGATTGTTGTGTGCTCAAAAAACCAAATCTGCATAGTAATCAGATGAAGACATTAGTAAAAGTCGTGTTGAATTCAAGTCGACTATATATCAAGTCGTATTGTATAATAGTCGACTATAAATAAAGTCGTGTTGCATAATAAATGACATTAATAAAAGACGTGTTGCATAATACACGACACTTAGAGCCTTTCGAAGACTGTACAAACATACAAATACTACATACCTGAAGGACATATGAGGCGCCGTTTAGGTATCCACCTCCCAGCCCTTTACTTCTCCCACCCACTAGTCTGCGGGTGTGGGTTATACCAGAAACCAACATCGTATGAATAGCCTCAGCCCAATTGTATGAGCTCATTCTTGGGAGGTCTTCAATATAAGGGTAGAAAGAGGGATGCACCGCTCTCGTGCTATGTGGAAATAACACCGTGGAGATGAGGAGGCAGATGATCATCCTCGCCATGTCCTCCTCTGGCATCTTCATTTCGCCCTCGCTAAGCTTGTCAATGATTTCTTCAATATGTGGAATGTCCGGTTTCCTTACGCTGAAGTACTTTTTGAAGAATTCACATTCCGTTCGCCGTGGCACAAAGGGAAGGACCTCAACTCTTTCGCCCTTAGCGGGCAATCCAGTGATAAGAGCAACTTCTTGCTCTGTGAAATGTACCGTTCTCCCCTTGATATTGAAGACCTTCGCCTCCTCATCCCAATACCTAACCAAATGGTCGATCAGGTTCCGAGAAACAACTACGTCCTCACCTTCAAAAATGACAGAGAACCCAGCTTCTCTGATCAGTTGGCAACATCTTTGGTGACGCCGTAAGATGGCCGCACACTTTTTCATCGCCCCCGGTTGACAATATGTCTTCACCGCCAGTCGCGGATTGCATGTTTTCTTGCCCTATGGGTCCATCGGAGCCTTCCTCTTCCTGCCCCTCTGTTTTCGCTCCCGAGGTGCAACGAAGAATTCCTGATCTTCCTCCTCTTCCGATGGTATTTCCTCCATATACTCATCTTCTTTTGTATCCATCTGCAATGAGATAGGTAGAGTGGTCAGTAGAACAGTCGTGTTGGAAACACAGGCAATCATAATAGTCGTATTGCATCCTACACGACTAACGCTCAAGTCGTATTGCATCCTACACGACTAACGCTCAAGTCGTATTGTATACAATACGACTTTATGCTTCATCTTAAAAATTATAAATCTTAAATTCTTAGCTTCTGGAACTAAAATAAATAAGGATTTATCTAACTTACCGCGGTTTAGTGGTGTGTATGTGTGTATTTCCTCGTACGCCCTTTCACACGCTTCCTCGCCGCAAACCGAACCTCAGAATTCACACTCCGCCGGTTGCTCGAAGGCGCGGGGAGCCGCAGGGGAAACTCAAGGGACTTCTTCGTCCCCGAAATCCCAGGAGTTTTACGCGACAAATCGCCACCCAAACTGCACTGTCCGTCAGTCGTGTCGTCGAAATCCAACAAGGGGCGCCGGAGAAATCGACGAGCAGGGGGGACGTTAATCGGATCTTCGAACACCTTGGGGGCAGCTGGAATTCGTCGGAGGACTCGCCGGCGGAGTCGCCTCTGGAAATTGCAGGAGAAATCGCCAGAGAAATCGCCGGAAACACTTTCTTTTCGTATACAACTCCAACACGCCCTCTTCGTACAGTCATAACACGATAAATATACAAGAGGGGCATTTTTGGTACTCCAAGTCCAGATTCCAGGTGATATGAGATAACACGGAAAAAACCAGGTCATATGGAAATAACAAACTTGGTGCCATCTAATATGTAAAAAGCCCTCAAAGTTAAGACAGAAAATTGCAGGGAGGAGAGAGCCATCTGATAAATTTCTCCACAATGTACTTTTGTCTAGACCCATGTGCTCCTTGAATATAAGAAATGTGTAATTGTTTTAGCATTCTCCAACCCTAGAATAGAATTTAATTTCTTGACCTCTAAAAAATGCTAACTATCACTATATATATTTCAGATATTGAATCCCTGACACATGTGAGTTATCTTTTTGTTTTTGACAGAGATGCAAAATAAAATCTTTGATGGAGCCAATAGATTGAGTAATAATTTGCATGTAGATATTGTTCCATATATGCTGGAAAAAACCACAATGAAGAAAAAGATGTTTTGTAGATTCATCACTTATATTTTACAAGAAAACAAAAATTAGGATATATAGAGAGACCAGTTTATATAAGATCATTCTCATATAACGGGCATGAGAATAGTCTTTTCACTCGTTGGATTCTGATATGACAGTGGGTAGGTGAGTGTGGAGTGTGAACCATCGCTCACCCTTGTAGCCGTCAGATCATATCCAATGGCTACGACTTAAAATTTTTTCTCATATTCATATATAGAGAGAGAGAGATTGGTTTACATGAAATCGTTCTCATATAAAGAGCATGAGGCTAAATTTTTACGTCGTTAGTTTCTGATCCGAGGGTGGGTAACAAATTAGTGAGTAAGTGAGTTCATTGTAGTTGTCAGATCAAGATACAACAGCTATAAAGGGTGTAGGCTATATATATATATATATATAGCCTACTAACTTTCCGCATCATGTGCTTGAATCTCTGACGCACTTTTGCATGCCATAAGTGATTCCAATTCAGCATACTCATTACCGCTAGAAAGGATTTATAGCCATTTGCAACAGAATAGCTGTAGATGAATGAGTCCAAATTAGGTTATAAAGTAAAAGGAATGTTCAATATCAAGGTTGTAAATTCCGCTGACCATAAAAATGTTATTAACTCTTCTCTCCTATTCCTATTTGAGCCGATCAAACAATCAACTGTGGCCTCTTCATTAAGTTGGTGTATAGGGAACAAACTTACCTGTAATTATCCATTTGTCCTTGAATATATTGATATTTTGGCCATTAGCCACTTACCAACATGTGTTTTCTCTAATAATGTCAATGTATTTAAACAGATTTTTCCAGAAAGCAGAGTCCTGAGGTCTGACTTTGGCCTCCAAAAAACTTCTTGATGGAAAATACTTCAGCTTCACATCTAAAATATAGTGCCACGCAACCCATCTAAAATATTACTCACATTAGAGACTCTCTTCTTTGCTGTTGTAATGCTTTTAATATTTCGGCAAATAAAATAGTTGACATCGAAAAAAAAAACTAGCTTCTCTGATGTTTAGGGGTGCACATCAGCATGCATGCTGCACAAAATCCAACAGCTCCCACTTAAACTGTACTTGGGTTTTCAGGATTACATATTCCCACGTGAAGGTAAAACACACATAAATTTCACCCCTATGAATACGTCTCACGAACCAGCAAACTTGTTTTTCAAGTTGGGCCTTCTATCTTACATCAATAACAATAATTCAACTTTATAAAAAAAAAACAATTCGTATGCAGTCAAAATCGCACATTGGACAAAAGAAACGACCAAAACAAAACTTATTCATTGTTCTACATATACCAAAAAAAAACTATTTTTTGTTCCATCAGGCATGCAAGGGTCACCAAAACGAAAAAGTTATCCAGGGAAAGGACACCATATTGTGATTTGGGTTTCTTATTCAGAGTTAAGAGCTTTTGCATGCACTGCTCACTATAAGATATTAGCTGATATGTCACCTTGACAGGACTGCCGTGATGGTAACATCATCTATGATTTATAAAGCTAAAAAGCCAGCCTGTATATATGTTCAGCTAATCATATTCTTCTAACACAAACTATCATTAGGAGCTTTAAGCACACAAGAGAGATAAGTTCAGAATAATACGGAGATTAGTTAGCAATAAGTTGGTAGGCACAGGCCGTGTTCTGCTTTTGCCCTTCATAAGTTCACATTGTGTCAGCCAACAAAAACCGTCTTCTTTGAAAGCTTCTGAGGTAGCTTGTAGCAGGTTCAAGTTTGACAACAATCCCCCCTCTTCACGCGGGCCTCGTTCAGTCCCATGAAGGTCAAGGACTCAAGGTGAAGAAGTGCCTCCATATAACGACAGCCTTCTCTCCTTTATCATGGACGGTAGTTCTCACAGGTCGTTACCGTAACGTTTGACTCCAATTCAAGCACAACTCAAGCCCCTCTCTCTCTCTCTCATGGTGCTAACGATATATATAGTAAGTAGAAGAAGTAGAAATGTTATGTGAAAGAAGACTATAAATCTATAATCCTGAATAGCTCAGAAAGAAGTTAACAGAAGGCTTTCTAGTTTAAGAACTTTTTTTTTCTTGGTTTTGATAGTACTGAAGAGAGATGTCTAAAGAAGATGATAGAAGGCAGTACCAGTGCGTGAGGAAATATGAGAAGATCGTTAAACAGGTAAATGGAAGCCTGAAATCATGTTTTATAAACCTAGCTCATATTACACGATCAACGCTTGCTCCTCCATAGCCTGAGATCATGTGTTACAAGGCTTCCCAGCTTGATTGCTTAAATTTTCTGGTTTGGTTGATACTAGTTCTTGTTTTTTTCGGTTTGATGAGCTGATGGATCTGATGGATGCTAAAAACAGGACAGCTAAGAGGAGAAGAGTCTCATCAGTAAGGATCACTATTTTTTCTTTTCCATCAAAGTCAAACATTTATCTACGAATGCATGAAATCACCAGGCATCGATGTCTGTTATGCTTCGTAGTTGCACCATAACTTTGCTAAATGCAATTATTTTAATATGTATAACTTCTATAATATTTCAGACCCCTATTCAAGGTGAATTTATCAGCCTAGCTAGTTATATATCCCGAGGGGGATATTGTTGCATGACAAATGCTTTTGCATTCCCTCCGCCCCAGTTATGTGTCCTATTTGGTTTATCAAATATTGAACGAAAGAGTTCATATGAAAAACCAAATATGACACTTAATAGCAGGTAGATGGAGATAGAAAATATTGAAGATTGTTCAATATAATCTAGATAAACACTAATTCGCTTGATCTATTCTAGATTATAGAAGCATGTGATTCAAGTACCCAACTTGGCCGGGCTTGGGCTACTTATAGCGCATGTTGCTACAAAAATTAGGTCAGACATTAATTCTTTTGTTAACCAATATTCCCTCCGTCCATATGGAGGAAGTATTTTGCTAAACGCATGCTTTTTGCTTGAATTTTTAATTTAATTCATTTTGAAAAATCCAATAGAACACTTTTGAATCCATATGAAATGAAGTATTAATTCTAGGGGTAAGAACTTAAGTTGCATGCACCTAATTTCATACAAGGAGAAAGTCGTTCGCATATCAATGTTTTCAGTAGTGGCACATTATAACCTTAGTATGATGCTCATATAGTTTTCGATCAAATTTAGTTGGAGGAAATCAATGATTCTAGGGACTTTAAGAGCACAGCCTAGTGGAGCTTTGGATGGAACCTGTGATTATAAGCTAAGAAATATATTCTACTGTACTTGCTATTTCAAGAGTCCGATCCCACGCATCATGAGCGGGGTGCGACGGGCAGTCTAATTTCGATACCACAGGAGCAGCCCCCACCCCCCCCCCCCCCCCCCCCCCCCCCCCCCCCTCGCCTGAGCGCCGGTGCATTACAACTTTTTCTAAAAATTTCCATAAACGGCCTCAATGTTGTCAAAGTGACTGTCAATTGAAACGCCATTCCCAGGTGAAAAAAAGCCAACAAACCTTCACTTATGTAAACGGCAATCAGCAACATGGGAATTGTCCCCCGTTCTCATTAGTGCTTCCTTCGCTCCCACAGTTAGCTTAAGCTTTATTAGACACGTAATGATAATCAAACCACTATTCACAAGAACAACGTTAGCATTCAGAAAAACATCTTCGCATCACTATTCACAAGAATAACGCGAAACGGCATACAAAAAGGAATTGCACTAATGTTTTTTGCGTTTCTTCTTGCAGATTTCGAGAGGAAGCAACACCAGTTCAGCAGCATCAAGGCATCCCGGCATTGACGAAGTACTAGCGCAGACCATCACAAGGTTCCTCCTTGAGTTGAACTCCAATACGGACGAACCATGAACAGTGTCATCCACACCTATGTCATAGTTTCCATACCAATACTTGTTCCTCTATCTTTTCGTATAAGTTGAAATCTCATAAAATTTCAGTGGCAGTGAAGTCATATCATTTTAGCCACACTTCTTTACTGCATACAATCAAGATATCATAAATAAAATCCTCTAAACTGAAAACGGAACTCTTATCTACACCATGGCATGACCCTCTGGCCACCGAAAGTCCATTTCAGGACGATCGGATTGTGTCCAGAGAGAGCTGCAACAACCGTCCTTACGTAGTTGGTCGATGGCAGCAGTCACAGCACAAGAAAAAGGAGAAAGCATAAGCATCGAGAAGGCGACAAAAAAGACATACAAAAGGACAAGGCAAAAGCACGCGCATAAAATCCGACAGTCAACAGAAGGGGACAGCTGAACAACAACGAGGAAAGGTTGAAAAGAATGGGATACTTGCACAAGCAAAGTGAGAAAAAACAGCCACAGCCATAAAGGGTCTAGTTTCAGTTTATCTGTATATGCCATTAAAACGCCACAAAACAAAGATGCGCCAGGCTCTAGTCCCATCCATATTGAGAGCGCCTCATAACTTACAGACACCTTGCCCTCGGGCAGCTTTAATGCTTACACCTAGAAGGGCAGCGAAGATGGCGAAAGCACAAAGCCTTTGGTTGTCCAACACTTGCATGAAGAAGGAAACCCCATAATAATTGCCAGGTCTAAGGGGAGACTTGTGACATTATAGGGCCTTTAAGGCTATATCTAGGAGCATATTCCAGCTTGTGCTTGCGCAAGCAGCAGTTCGGCACTTTACAGTTTTGGAGTAGTCTGTAAGATGATAAATGAAAGCAACGTTTTTTCTAGCCACAATCAATCAGAGATCTTACAAAGGGGCTGTTTGGAGAAACGGACTTTCCTTCTCAAATTTCTATTTTTTTTTCCAAAGGGCCAAACCGATTTTCCTACTCAGAAAATCAAATTTCTATTTTTTTTCACAAAGAAACTCAACTACAAACATCAGGACTTTGCTCTGACAGGACCAGAAGACAGGATAAATTAGCACATGAGCACAACTGTGAGATTTTTCTATTAGGTAAATACAAAATTGTGGTTGTTTTAATTCGCTTGTTTTGATGACTTTGATGGGCTGGATAATTCAAGATGATGCTGATCAGACGAAAGACCAGTTGATGAAGGAGAAGGCAAGGCAATGGAGGCTGCTGTCTTCGCCGAGGACTTTCCATGCAGTGGCATGCTCGTAAGAAACATGGCGGCCCATGGTTGATAAGCAGACTCCCATTGGGAGATGAGCATAGCCCTGGGAATGTGGCAAGGGATGAGAGATTAATGTCAAGCTCGTGAAGTGATGCAAATTAAAATGTCTAATTTGTGGAATGAAATGAAGGCTTACCTGCTCCATGACCTTGGGGAACTCAGAGCAGAGAGCTTTCCGACCGGATTCATCGAAAATCTTATCTAGAGTTACGTCCTGAAGAGCTACAAGAGTGGTTTCCAGCATGTCCAGGCCAGCCTGGTTAGCGAAAGTGAAGACAGGTACAGGCTGTGGAAAACAATTAAGACTTGTATTATTCACAATATCTTAACTCAAAAAAAGTGAAAGCAGAAAAACGATCAAAGGGACTATTTCAATGACTTAACATGAAAGGAATAAGAGAAGCAAACAGATGTACACTTTTTAGACAAATACCTTCAATGAGCAGCACAGAATTGCATCTGGGTGATGCCACAACAATTTCAACAAAGAATCACCACCCATGCTAGCTGATCTTAGCAGATCCCCTCCTAAGTGATAGCTGGACAAGCAAGAAGCAGAATCATATAATTATTTGTGTCGAGTATTGATTTCCAAAACTACTAATTTCTATCAGAAATGAAACAAAATATTTTAGGCAATTGTCCTCATTCTCCAATTACAATACAGTTGATCATATGTAACAAAAAATCTATCAGTACAGCACCTTAGATTGGAACGCAAAAAAAAGTGAAAACCATGAGTGCTCATTTTTTTCTGTTGCCTTCGATTTTTATTTCTCAATTGAATTTAGGAACAACAAAGAAGCTTGTGAACACTTGCCTATAGCTATGGCAGATCCACCGAGCAAGAGTAAGTGCTTCAGGAGAGCCTGGTAGCAGTTTGCTTCCCATGTGTAATCCTGGTTGAGCCGGGGTTATAGCCATTGCAACACGCTGTACAGCTGAAATGACACTCCGAACATACTGACGAGCCAAGCTTGCAACACTCTCCTGAAGATGTATTTCAAAAGGAAACTGAAAAGCAATCGTCAGCACAGATCTGAGGTTACAAGCGTTGGACGATGCATCCCCATTGGCCCTATTTGATGCAGGACCTGCCTCAAGGCTAGAAGCAAGATCCAGTGTTCGTTGTGTTGTCAAGCCATCTTGCAAACCACCCTGTCCAAACATGGTTAGAATACATAAGAACAGCATTGATCTTTCTTTTCTACCGCTAGATGATACAGTTACATAAATCAGTCAGATAGTCAAAGGTGGATTGAAATGCAATTTTGGTGAATCATATTTCAATTAGTTGCATAAAGTAGTCAAATAGCCGGAGTTGACTATAAAAGTAATTTCCATGACCACATGCTTGGTCGTCTTGTTTCTTCACAAGTAAAGCAAACTGAAGAAGCTTACTTGAGGTGGGATAGCAAGATATGTGATAGTGTCTATACATATTGCTTACTGGCGGATTAGTGACATCAGAGTTCAAGGTCTCAGCCAATATCCACTATTTGCTGAGATATGACAGTTTCAAAATAATGAAAAATGGAAAAAGCAATAAAAAATTATTTGGAAGATAAGCATGACGTACGGTTTTGGAATCAAGAGGGATGACTCGAAAACCAGATGGTAACAGTGGGGCATCATCAGGGAACATTTCATCAATTGGAGCAAAAATCAACTCAGAGAAAGCTCCAACTGCGTTCTCATCCATTCCACTACATAACTGAAACAAGAAAACATTTAAAGTACGGTAAGAATTATTGCAATATACTGGTTTGCTAAAACGGAATTGAAATTCTGTTTCATGCATAACTTCGAGTAACTAAATCAAACATGCTAAAAAATAGCTACATTTCAGACTGAAGAAGCAAAAGTACAAAGCCAGAACAGAGAAGAAAAAAACATATTAAAACCATCAAAATGTAGGAGGACCTGCAGGAGATGAAGATCTCTGGGTAGAACACCATCCTCCTGGGTGAGAGCATGGCCTTCAAGTCGAATAATTTCCAGAAACTGTAATGGGCACCAACAACAGTTAAGAAATATTGCTACGATATGCAGTTCAAATGTCGAACATTATTTGCATAAGTTTCTTTTCTTTCTTTTTCCTTCCTCAGAGAGGGTTTACAGCATGGATACCTCTTCATTTTCCACTGTGTGTGCAAGTGGCATGATAATTTGACTTCCTGAAAATCCTGTTGGTCTTAATCCCTGAAAGGAATATGTGCCAGCTTTCAACGAGGCTGCAGAATATGCATCTACATTGTAATCAGCCCATTCAGACCGGTGCTCCCTTAAGAAACGAACCAGCAGTGCGGGAGAAACATTCTGCATAATGACTTACACTTTTAAGAATTGAAAAGAAAGATGAGTAAAGAGAAACAATGCATAATAGTGCTAAATGAGCTGTTGAGAACTAACCTGAAGTAGCATGAATGCCTTAGCACATAAAATTCCACCTGGCATCGTGAGGGAAGTAGAAAGACCCGCATGGGTTCCCACATTCTTGCTTGAATTTATTGCAATGACAACATCTTCAGAACCATCACAATTCAAGACAGACCAGCCATCATCACTGAAGCCATTGATGGCATCATTGAAACCTCTGCAACAAACAACATGAGCAGGGCAAATTAACAATAGTAAGAAGCTAAACTCTAACAATTGAAAAATTACCTGCTTAATCTTTGGCTAAAAGTTCGTAAAACTGCAGGCTGCCTGCCCAAACCATAGACTACCTCGCCACTTGCCTCCTGTGCTATTTGACGAATATAACGCAATGCCTTCATAGAAATAAGGCATATTAATTTCTCTTGCACTGTAAATTTTTAATATTAATAGAATCAGGCATTGAAGTTTTGAAGCTATTTTCAGATATGGTCATAGTTTCTTTCATCTGAACTTGTAGACCACGAAATATAAATTAAATTTTGTACACTTCTAGAATTAATAAGAAAGGATTTGACTTTACTATCTCTTACAAAAGAGGTAGCCCAAAACAGGCTCGAATGGAGGAGTAAGATCCGTGTCGCCGACCCCAAATAGTTGGGAAAAGGCGCTACTTGATTATGATTATGATTATGACACTTATAGAATTTATTTACTTACTGCAAGTGTCATTTTCTGAGCAACAACCATGGAGGATTCATAGAGTGGTCGCAGCACCTCTGGGACATTATATGCCTACAAAATGACAAAGTATGATTCCTAGAAGAAAAAAACAGAAAAAACTATGATTCGTACTTTTTATAAAGACAACTTAATATAACGGAAAAACATAGAAACCTCAAGATTAAGATGATCGACAATGTGGATAATCGCTCCTCCACCTTCACATGGACGGACCAAATATCCACTAGGCAGCATTTGAGCTCTCACAAAATGGGTAGCACTAGACCCAATTTGCCCACCACCAGAACCACTTATCGACCTCTCACATACCTAAAAAAATAAGCATGATCAGTTCACAGTAAATGAATACAGAAAAAAACAATATGAATATTGGCGCATTGCATGCTTAAAGTATTTAAATATTAAATCAAAAGATGAGCATATACTACGTTTATTACAACAGCACGCCTTTCACATTACTTACCACAATACTGCCATCTTCTAAATTGGTGGTATAACGCAACGTCCAAAAGTCCCGAGCAGCTGCTAATGTAGTTGGAGCATACATCTACAAACATAGTCATTCAGATGAGAAATGGAATGCACCACTAAAACAGGCTTAGCATGAAAGAAACATACTGACCCTGTACTGACCTGCATATACAGAAGCTCAATTGTTCCTCCATTTCCTGCTGAAAACATGGTAAAAACTTCAACACTCCTACAATCGCGGAACCAAGAAGGCCGATCCTTAAGGATCTCAACAATCTGTCAAAGGAAAGAAACCAACTCATAAATACATAAAGAATAGCAGGTTAGATGTCCACATTTGTGAACTGTAAAATTTTGGTCACAACAAAATTTGGCTAACATTATTGACAAAGCTACTCGAGAAAAATGTGAAATGCACCCAAATGTTTGATATTCTGAATTCACCATTAAGAAGTCATTTGTCAATGTGCATAAGCATACCTTGTTAGGTTCTAAATTTACTAGACCGCAGGCTCGTGCAGCCACCCCACTGCAACGGTGCGAAATGGCAACGATTCCAATCGAATCCGGACCAGGCTGACCTCATAAGAAAATTAAAAAAGTAAGCAGCAAAAAACAAATTTGCAAGCCGCAACAGATATATTTGCAAATTTTTTATCATCATTTAATTTCAGGTTATAAAATTATTCAGCTATAATTAGACATATAAAGACAAGCTGAAGTGCCTTAAAGAACAAACCTTCATCCCAGGCATCTGAACCCAATCAACAGCAGTTCCTGTAGCCTTCGGAAGGAACTCTGCCAACGTCTCCTCAGCAATTGCCAGGAGTCTGATGGAATCATGGAACAATTCAAGTTCAAACTCAGAAAAAATATCCAACTAATCACATTTACAAAGGAAAAGAAAGTCGAAGTAGAAGAGATATTGAACTTAAGGAATATTATTTGACATTACCCTGCGGGATTAGTAACATCCCTTAGAGAATTCTGTGGTGTTGTAACTGCAGATTCACAACTCGTGTCTGTACCAGCAACAGATGTCTGCCCAAGAAGAATGGTACACACCATAAAGGCCAGCTACATATACTATTGGTAACTATAATAGCAGTTATGTGCATGAAGTAGCATTGGTTGTTAAGAGCCATCAACACTTGAAGTAGAATTGTATTAAAAAATTGAATCAATTCTAGCTGATGAATAAGTTGCAGATGTCCATGATAGAAACCATAGCCAGCAAAAATATGAAGCAAAAAGTAGTCAAAACACTACCAGATCTGAAGGTTTATGTAATCAGTAAATCAAATAAATGCTATCATTATTAATTTGACAAAAGTGTGTTAGCTGAACTACAGAAGCAACAATCACAACAACTACATTTTAGATTGCCTTCTCACGAAAATTAGAAACACATATTGAGCAAAGCCATTATAAGACATAAAGCGGGAACATACGGTCTGTAGCTGCTGTCGCATGTACCCATTTTCGTAAACAAGTTGGGAGACCTGTTTCTGAAGCCGCTCATTTTCTTCCATCAGCAGCTTGTTCAACGCCGTCAACTTCCGGTTCACCGTCTGAAGCCGCGACGCTTCCTTCCTCTGCTTCTCCCGGCACCTGCGAATACCAAACTTTCAAATCAAATCCTTTTCATAGAGAAATCACAAACCCAGTCTCACTCGTGCTTAAAGCAAAACATCAGGCCATGAACGAGTTGGAATGAGCCCACTCGGCCGATTCACCCGAACTGCGTTGCAGGTGAACCGGAAGCTTCCAGTAGCTCTCAAAGATGCAGATTGAAAACCATATTGGATTCCACATTAATAATAACGAAAACGACAAATGGACGGAAAAATAGAAAAGCAAAAGATTCCATTTTTTTTTGCTTTTGTTTTAAGACTGAGATCTTGCCTGCGATTCTGGAACCAGACTTTGATCTGCTTGGGCTCGATGTTGGAGAGGATGGGGCACTCCCGGATGAGCTGCTGACGCCTCATGGAGCTGGGCTTGGGGCACTCAGCGTACAGCCGCTCCAGCGCCTCCACTTGCTCCGTCGTGTACCGGACGTACTTACCGGCGTCCAGATGCTTGCTACTCATGCCGCCGCCCGACGACTCCCTCTGCGGCATCATCGCCATCGCCATCTCCTCCGCCAAGCGAAACGTCACACTGCACTTACAAATGACGGAAAGATGAATGCTTTGAGCCAAATAAGGACAGAAATATATTTATTACAGAAAAAAAGCAGCTTTCTTTTGGACAAATGGTTCGCCAATGGCAGAGCAAAGAGAGGAGTGATGTGCAGATGAGCTGCTGGATTTGAGGCAAAACTGCGGTTTCTCAAGTGAAAAAGAAGCTTCTTTTGTTGCTATAAAACGCGGCGTAAGAACCGTTATCTTAAATGTTCCCAGCTCTGGATCACCAAAAAAGACGTCCGAATCTTAAATATTAAAAATATTCATCGTGTTGAGCACAGAGAGGGAGCGGCATCAGGTGATTAACAAGGAAGAAAAACAATCATTGTATACAAAACACATCAACAAAATTTCCCGAAAAAAAGAACTGCTTTTCCAGTTTTGCAAATTGCAAGTTGCAACTGAGATCGTCCACTGTCCACTGTAAAAAAAAACTCCCAGAAGAGATCGTTTGGCAATACCTCAACAGCAAAGGAACTCAGAATCCGCCTTCCTCCTGCATCACATTCCCCTCCACCCCAAAAGAAAGAACTCAAAAAACCTCCCGGATTTCCAAGACAGGATCACAAAAGAGCCACACCATGACAGAGCTAGAGAGAGAGGCAAAGAGCTAGAAGTCTCCCAGCTTCAGGGTCTTGCTGGGGGAGAGACTCTGCTTTAAGAGGGAGGAGGAGGAGGGACAGAAGCAACAGGAAAAACAGGGAGCTCTGGGCTGCCAAGCCCCGGCTGGTCAAGAGGAAAACACAGTAGTTGTAAGTGGCAAGAAAGTGGACTTGTTTTTCTTGGCTTCTTTTCTGTTGTACTGCTGGGCTGCTGCAGTTGATCCTACGCCCACTGCCCCACCACCACCATTACAGAAGGGCGAGAATCCCCATACGCCTCCTTCATTTATAGGGATTGGGTACCCAGACTTCTCCCCTCCCTCCCACGATAATGACCTTCCCATCCTTCCAATATTTTTTTCCATATATTTTTTGAAGTTTATGATAAGTGTTTCAGTGTATATGCGCTCAGGCTCAAGTGCAACAGCGTGCGCCATAACATCGCGAGCTGTCGGATTTCAATCTGGTTTTGATTCACCCGCTTGCTCCCTATATTAGGTGCGCATTGTCAACTCTACGGAGCATGGTGCATGAACGTGCCTCGGACAGGTGTATGCTAATTTTTGTCGAAAGATATTACTTATTAGTATGTACTGTAGCTCTCGTGTGTCAATATAACATTATTGAGTGGAACGGTTCGGTGGGACACGTGGTAGAGAGGTCCATTGGATTGGATGTTTAACATGTTCAAATGCATTCTAGATGTCTAAGTTCTACCATTGGTGTATGTGTCAAAATTGAATGGACCTTTCCACAAGTCACATGGTACATCGGTTCCACTAGGTAATATCTCGCGTAACAAGATGTAATGTGCCATCCGGCTTTGGTTTTGTTTACCTCACGTTGCTACAAGTCTACAACAGGTAGATAGGTTTAAATCACCTGGCCGCCCTTGTATTAGAATTGTGCCATTGGATTGATTGTTTCGCCTAGGGGCACACGATGAGTGTGAGCCATAATGCATTTTTTTATAAGGGAAGCCATAGTGCATATTAACCTTTACTATGAAAATGTATATAAAAAATGCAACAGTGAGAATTTAATTATGTAAAAAGTCACCGAGTGCGCTTCATGCACGTGGATTAATGGAGGATGGGGAGGGGTAACTCGTGAGGCGTTTGCGTGGATGAGAATGGAAATCTACGTTCGAGATGACGGTGACAGATTCGTGGGAGGAGCAATGGATTAGCGAAAACTACTGTTAACCGTAAAATGACGCATGTGTCCTTGACTAATCCAGACTTGCCGTTTGTCTGCGTGATCTGACGACAGCCTCCCTGGAATTTAAACTTGAGGATAAAATTGGCATTTTAAACCGACCCTTCATTTTCCAGAACTAAACGTGGGGCATACATATCGACGGTCAGAATTGGCCGATTTATTGTCGGGCCCACATAAACCGTCCGCTCAAAGTCTCCAGACCGGTTTGTTGCAGGGAAGAAGTACACTCGTGACGCGTACGGCGTACCTAATTTGTGGTCCTCGCCCTGCAGCTCCCAGCCTTGTCCACATTCTACAGAAATAATCTCCTTAATCAGGTAACTTAATCCTCTTTTTTTTTTTGTTAATCCTATAGTGTTTAGGATCCCACTAGAAAGGGCAGAGTATTTTATCTCATCGCCAATCCCGTTGAACATGTACAGTGCCCATACATCACATGGACCAGTATAATCCATGCGGATGAACAATACAGTGGTGATTTTCTTATTTACAATATAGCCTAATTTTTTGGGTACATAATACTGTGTTAATTAGAGCTCGGATAAATACAGGGTGTTCACTGTTTAAGACCTGGACGGACTAGAAGGGCATGACAACCGGCCTTTTAAAGCACTGTATCCTAACATCAATCCAATATGCATCATATAGAGTACATACATATAAGAACCGATCATGTGTAAAAAAAAACTGATCACAAATGACACATCAGACGTATTAAGTTGCTTAGAACAAATCTAGTTAGAAATAGTGACCAAATACAATGCTTATCAAACTATACTACCAAAATTAAATCCAAAAACACACTTTACTACAAGCACGACAGCGTACTTTTACAAATGCCATTAGGCCTGATTCATGCGCATAGGCATGCATAAGGTACATTGGGAGCCATTAGATCAATATTAGACGACATACCATAATGCAGGGGCACGCCGGCGATGACAATTTTTTCATTAAGAACAGTCCACAATGTTGGTTATGTAAATATCGCAATATATACAGCATGGTTTTCAAGCATCAGCATTTTATATCAAGCATTAAGTTTGTGAATATCATAAGATGTATTTATCTTGCATAAGAATATAGCAACAATCTCGGCTATCTTTTTGCACGCGGGAAAAGGGCTCATGTGCAGCCCACTACAGCTGTTCAAATTTCTCATAGGAGATTAGTGTCATTGGGATAAATAAATCTTGTACTTGCGTATTATTTATCAGGAATTTGGCCTGCAAGCAACAGATTTCTTTAAACAAAGCACATCTTTTATTTGAACATCAACTGAGCCGAAAGGCAATATTGCGTCCTGTGCGAAAAAAACAGGACCCAAATCAAAGCCTGCCCTTTTTCTAGTTTAATGGCAAACAAAGTTGTTTAATGTCTTTATTACTGTAAAGTAACAGACTGTCCTAATCCTCTTTACGTATCCATTATCTTGTAAACAAATGTGCCAACAATGGAATTAGAATGATAATCGGACTCTTTTGTTGTAGTCCCCTGCAAGTGTCTCCAAAGCATGTACCTTAAAGATCTCAGGTTTAATTAAATCCACACGTTTATTCTAACCATATAATCTGTATTAAGTAGAATGGAATTTGGAATATTGCATCAACTTATGTGTCTTGATCACATGCTACGCAACTGTGTATGGCTAATAACTAACCATGTAAAGCAAAATTCTGTAAAGAAGGGGGTTAACTTAATAAATTTTCAATCATTTAAGGGCCGTACACAGTTTTACATGGTGATTAAAGCCGATTCAGACACTTCAAAGGTGAAGCAACAAAGAATCTTTAAAGTAAAGAACGTATCTCCATAAACTCGAACATTTCTAGTGAAAGTCGTGACTTATATGACAGTGTGATGACAATAGCTATGTATGGGGTCGTCCATGATGTTGATTGGCATCAAACAAAATGGGTGATCAAGATTAGCGACGAAAATGCTAATGTTATATCACTTAACTTTTCAAGCATTTGGAAAACATGGTTATCTTACATAGTGTAGGAGCTCTAGGTTTAAGGAGTGGGAGGTCCTAAACGTAGTGTGAAAATCATGATTTATGACATAGTGTGACGACATTAGCTATGTATGTGGTCGCCCATGATGTGGATTAAAATCAACAAAATGGGTAATTAATCAAGATCAGTGAAGAAACTTGAGAGAGAGAGAGAGAGGAAAAAGAAAACAGAAAATTGATTGACCGGCATCGACCCAATTGGGGTACTCCAATCAGACTTCAAAGGCAAAGGAATTGACTTTGAAACTGGAAACCACAAGAAAGGCTTTTCTGTGCAGCATATGGAAGTGTTGTCGGTATTAGTGTATGTAAGCACCTCGGACACAATCCTTTAGACCTCGACATCTCCACATACACTCACTGCTGCAATCAATGACCTATGATGAGCTCTAAGCAAGTCAAAATGTGGGTATTTCCCCCCTTCTTCTTCTTGCCCTGCCTTCTTTTCCACTCCTCTCACTCATTTTCACTATTTAATTCTTTTCTTTTTCATGGGAGTGATGGATTTTCAACTTTCAACACTCCACTTCCTTCCACTTTGTCTCCCCTCCTCTCTTCCTTTCCTTAGCTTTGGATGGGCACAGATGGGTGGGATGTTTCCATCTCCTTTTGTTTTTCACCTCACTTGAGCCAAATTGCTTTAATCTTTCTCACAGTGAAGGAATCATGGCCATGTTTTGCCTCCTTGTGGATCCCATGCTGTTCCATCAACGGGCCGGACCTGGGCCCGGCCTGTCTGACCGGTGGAACCCTTTTCTCCTTGTTGCGTGAGTCTGCAGGCTGCAGGCGTGGCAGTCGCCATCAAGGTGGTGCTTTTCTCGGTGGACGGCCGGCCCCGCCATGTCCACCACGGGACAAGTCTTGGAGCTCCAAGCATTTATTTTGAACAGTTTCTCACTATCTCATGCTCTCTAAAGACTTTAATGGTGGACAACGTGACATATATACTTGGCAGATTCTTGAACTAGTGAATCAACAGGCATTCTTATGCCAATGGCCTACGTACGTTGGTTCAGTTTGTCCAATGTGAACCTTCTAACTTAGCTAAATTCGTAAGAATCTGATTCGATTCAAACTGGGCTTCATGTCTCATGTTTTTTTGTAGTATCTGTTCCATGTTCAAATTCACATGATGGATATATAAAGTCAAAAAGTTAATATGAAAACCTCCTATTTCTAAACAGAAGAGAGACGCCCATGCAGAGATGCATGAAAAAACACCAATTACTTTTCGTCATTGACCTAGTACAGGAAGAACACAATGAATACTAATCTTCTATATCCACTAAATGTTGCAATTTATTACCGAATGAATACATTTCTAGTTTAACACATCTCAACTTAAGCTTTTGGGGTGTAACGGTTTTGTAATTCTTACAAAGACGTCCTAGGTTCAATTGCACCAGCCAAACGTATTGTACCTCTTTATCACATAACATGCATGCATTTGTTCTTAAACAAACCCTAAATTCAGTATTACTACTCGATCCAATTTCAACTTCGACAGAATCTGTATAAATTAGGAGTAGTTTGTTTTGTACGAGAAGCCGAGAGAAAGGTCCAAAAGCAGGAAGATGAGTTGAGGAGGGTGTGGGCCGGGCAGGGATTGCAGCTAACCATGCATGCGCACTAGCTACGAGCGCCTTTGCTTGCTCGACAAAACTCCTCCATATTCAGGCTTTTCCCTCCGTCTGAAAAAGCTACGAGCTGTTTATGGATAAAGGAGGGGGCCTTGGGATGTTGTGTTGGTAGGTGGCTTGGGTAGTTGCAGATGTCGAGTTAGTTCTCAGACTAAGTGACTGAAAGAGGATTGAGACACTGCAGTCCCCATTAGAGACTCTTTCTAACTACCTGATGTGAAATGTGGATTCATAGCTTACTAAGTTAAAAATGCTCAAGTTTGGTTAACTCAGATTTAGGGTTTCATGAAATGCTTAAGCATGTAGATAAATTTCTCATCATTAGATGTCATGTGAATGATATCATTGCTTGGAAAAATAGATTTTGAAGAATGCCCTTTTCGATTAAAGGCTCACATTATTAGTGAGAAGATTAATCACATCAGCATTATGCTGATAGAACACACAATGATGAGGAATGAGTGTGTTCCTCAACAGCCATCAGCCTAGGGTAATTCCTCCTTTATCTGTGGACTAGGTGCCCACCTTAAATTGCGATGACCCCCATTATATGTTGACCAAATTAATGTCTAAATTATGTGGTTTTTTTGTTTTGATCCCATTCAATAGCTTTGAAGAAGATAATTCTTGGAGTTTAGTATGAGCTCCCGCATCATGGACTGTTGATTTCAATCCGAAGTGTGAGCAGGTTTGAATCACCCGCCTGCCGCTTTCATTTATGTGAACGTTCGATATCTATATGACAGCTTGTGTCGCCCCGGCGGATTCTCATATAACATTCACTGATTGTCAATGGGGAAAAGAATAACAAAATGCGGTAATTGAGTTTTAAGTAACCTCTCCACCTCGGGGCAATGGAGGCTCTTCTTCTACGGGAAGTAAAGTGGGGTTGGACCACTGATGGACACAAAAAGGAGGTTTACTTTTGTTCTAGACATGGCACCATTACCCTATGGGCCCACTTATGGAAGTGGGTCCCAGTTAGCCGGCAGCAAGCATGCTTGGGCTTTTGGTCTTGCAAGGGCAACGTCAGGTCCACTGCACCACATCTTCATCATATCCTGTTTCAACTCGCGTGGGTCGCGTGCTCACTAGACTGTTCAAACACAAGGGTGCAATTTACCCTCCCCATTAGATGAATGCTTGTCTCCCATTTAGGTTGGTTCCCTTGCTTTTTTAGAGTTGGTAAATACCTTTGCGGTGATAAACTATATATTCAATGTTGCCTGTTATGTTACTATTGAAATGAATGGGATATTGTTGGAAGATGTCTTGAACTCCCGAAAGATGTGGAAGAAAATTGGCATTCCAATCGATCGGAAGTCTTGTGCAATTGATCGGAAATTTGTATGTAAGGATTTGCCGAGGCACTTTGCAATCAATAGGATCGCATGTTTACAGCAGTTTCAGGAAAGTTGTTCCTTCGTGGGATTCCTTCTCCCATGCGACTCTTGTTGTTCCGTATGAATCTTCGAAGGTCCAGCTACCTCAATGTAGACCCTCAAAATCTCTCCTTTTATGCATGACCCTGACCTCGAGCAACAAACAGCTTCTGGACTCCCTGTTAATGTTAACTAGCTAATAACTGTTCACAAAGTATCGATGAATCATAACCTCAATCTCACACCAAAGTTATCACACACAACAAACTCGTATAGAATGTGCATATGTGTCTTCAAACTCAAGTTCTCATGCTCAACTACAAGTTTTTCCTATCATAAACTTATTTGCATGACCTTATACAACACGTACATGCAAATTGATTTAACCAAAGGCATATGCAAATCGTACAAAATAACCACAATTCCCCTCTCAAATCCTTACTTTCAGTACACAGAATGAAGCCTTTTTTTAACCATGAACCACGCAAGCTTTTATAGGTTACTAGGTCAATGGAAATATGCGCTAAGCTTCGAGGACCGGTAACTAAAAACATTTTGGGTTTTAAATACAAAAATATGTATGCACGTAGGATTACGTGTAATCGCATTTGAAATGTATGATGACATTGAAATGTCTCTGACATATCACATATCACTTTCACAATTATGCGTTGATACATACAAAAGTAAACGATGTCGATGTACACACTGTTAGAATATACAATAAATTAATAAAGATTTTTGTTTCCTAACAGCTTGAGCTTTTGGGAAACTTAGTTATCTAACATGGTATCAGAGTATCAGGTTATATGAGGTCCTGGGTTCAAGTCTCACTGGAGGCATTTATACCTCAATTATGTTCTACGTACCGCACTTTGAGGACGCTTGCACGTGAGGGGGGATGTTATAATATACAATAAATGAATAAAGATTTCTGTTTCCTAACTGCTCGAGCACTCATGTGAAAACGGTGACAAATTATGTCTTATTATTGTCCAGCAACTAGTGGCTCGTGTTATAATGGATGTGCATGTGTGTGTGCAAACTCAATCTCTCCTACTCGACCACATTTTTTTTCCATTCAAAAACTCGTCCGCATGAGCTTATACAAACGAAAAATGATATTTATACATCAATTTTCCTACATCACTGAATGTTAGTGATGTAGGAAAATTGATGTAGGGTTATCACTGTCCTATACAAATACGAGCAAAATGATTTAACCAAAGGCAAGTGCAACGCATAGAAAAAGAAACAAATCCTTTAATATCAATGTAAACGATTAAGAATTTTATCTAACCATCAACCAAGCAAGTTGTTACACAACACTAGGACGATAGAAATTTGTGCTTTCTCATTTGAAATGTATGGCGACGTTGAAATGTGTGTGATACAACAATTTTACAATTTTGTTTAAAACGTGATCGACATGTGTTTTGCAAACTCAATCTCTCCTACTCGACCACAAATTTTTTCCATTCAAAAACTAGTCCGCATGAGCTATATGTTAGTGATGTAGGAAAACTGGTGTAGGGTTATCACTGTCCTATACAAACACGAGCAAATTGATTTAACCAAAGGCAAGCGCAACGCGTAGAAAGAAACAAATCCTTTAATATCAATGTAAACGATTAAGAATTTTATCTAACCATCAACCAAGCAACAACGTTACACAACACCAGGACGATAGAAATTTGTGCTTTCTCATTTGAAATGTATGGCGACGTTGAAATGTGTGTGATACAACAATTTTACAATTTTGTTTAAAACGTGATCGACGTGATGAATCCAAGAACAAAAGAAGAAATGGCTCCGTGATCAAAATAGGCCCATTAGACCATTGGGCTGGGCCTCATTAATAAGTTTCAAATAGGCCCATTGGGAAATGGAGTAACTCCAATCGCCTTCCTCGTCTTCGCCGGCGAAGCGCGAGCTGCTCCTCGGCTCGGCCCACTCCCTGCACTGAAATCATGGCTTCTTCTCAAGTCTACCATCTCCAAAATTAGGGTTTCCAGCGATCGACTGTTTCGCGAGCTATGGCTGGTCTCAACAGGTCATCGAGCGCTCCCCCGAGAAATGCTCTCCCGCCTCAAGAGCTACTCGACGATCTCTGCAGGTCCGGTTCCATTTTCAAATGTTCGCTTTTCATGTTCCTGCAACTGCTTTCTTTCAAATTCTTACTTCCTCCGTCCGGAATTAGTAACAACATTTGGGTTTCCAACAAACTGAAATCAGTTCATTTTGGAAACTCAAATGTTACAACTAATTCAGGACGGAAGGAGCGTTTGTTTTGTGGGTAATTAATGTAATTTTGTGTTGATGCCCAAAAAAAACAAAGAAAAGAAAAATCCGTGTTGAAATTGTTCCATTTCATATGTTGATTTCTAAGTGTTTGGTTTGAGACTGCCAGCTTGAGTGTTGCGTTTAGAGCTAAAGACTTGCTTGAGCTTTAATGAAATCTTCTATTTCACTTAATTCAAAGTAGAACTTTCTCTTGCGTTTTGTTCTCAGAATAATAGGGTTTTCTGTTGTTGATTTCCGCGCCTAACAACGTAGTAGTCTGTCACTTTGTTGCGGTAATTAAAAGAATAACTTGTGAATTATGTCTCGATTGACTATTCATTTGGTTAAGTTCCTGTTCTTTTGACATGCAAATTATATGATCATGCATTATGCAAGGCAAACATGTTCATATATCATACTCCCTCCGTTCAGAAATAGAGGGAGGATTTGAAAAACCTGGTGAGTATAAATAACACTAACCACATTTTTCGAATCCTCCCTCTATTTCTGAACGGAGGGATAACCTTTTTTTTATAGTTTCTGGCGCTTCTAACTTCTTAGATTTTTTACCATTAGAAGGTTTTGACAGAGATAATTGTCCGTTATAGCTTATCGTAGGGCCTGCTATGCTGGTTGTGACCCACTGCTCTTGCCCCATCGACAGCAGCTGTCCACGTATTAAGTGGGCGGCTGTTGTCTCACTGAATCATTGCTTCAGTGATCCCTGGGATCAAGATCATCCCAGCACTCTCCCCCCACCATTGGTATCTGTCAATCTTATTGAAAACACAGATGTCTGATAGAATTTTGTGGTAGGGAAGTGAGGACTGATGAGGAGGGATATGTATTATTATCTTTAATTACAATGGCTTAAGTATAATCTGTTTCTTTACATGAGTTGCCTGTGCATGACCTTCGCACCTTCTGGAACACATTTCTGATGCTTTACTTTTTTGCTAGTGCAATTACGTCTGTTTTTTGTGCCTTTTGAAACAGAAAGGTGACTTCTTTTCCTTGTTGTGTAGTCGTTTTATTTTGAATGTACCACAAGAAGACCTACAATCATTTGAGAGAATTTTGTTTCTTGTGGAACAAGCCCATTGGTTTTATGAAGACAATTCAATGGAGCAAAATCCATCACTGAAGTCACTATCTTTGAGAGAGTTCACATCTTTAAGTATCCTACACTTTCTTATTTTTAATATTGGATCCATAATGTTTGTGGAAGTTACTTTTTAGTAGTTCCTATTCCAGTTATATGTTAATGAATAATATATCAACATTTGTATGTCATTGCCTGCAACATATATTGTGCCTCTTCGTGTGCTTGACTTTCAATTTCTCTTGATGAAAAAAAAATTTATGCATGTATAAACCTGATGTAACTTCAGGTGATTGGATACCATTTATTTACTCAGATAAAGTCCTTAGCTTCTTCTAGTGTTTAGTAGCTGTGACGCATTAAGGCCTTATATAGCACACATTGATGATATTTACAAGGACTTCACTGCTTACAAAGTTCGTGTTCCAGTAAGCGGTGGCATAATTTTGGATGAGTCCTATGAACGAGTACGTAAACAAGGCAGTGCACAGAAAATTTTATGTGCTCGTCATAAGAAACACACTCTTATGTAAGCACTGTATATTTCTGTAAATTTGATAAGCTTGTTACTGTTTTATGATGTTTGTAGTGTTTACTAGTAAAAGGGTGGAAAGCTGGGGCAAGCTGGAGTTTCCCTAGGGGAAAAAAGAACAAAGATGAGGAAGATCACACATGTGCCATCCGAGAGGTTCATAGTCCATTTTAACATGTTAGCAATTTTTGTGTTTGTTACATACTCCCTCCGTCCAGATTTATTATCTTCCTAAATCTGGATGGAGGGAGTATCTTACATTTTCTATTAAATGTTTACCCTGAAGGAACAGTTGGCCACAGATTCCTGTTCACGGTCGAACTTGGCATCTGAGAAATTTGATTCAAGGACGATTTCAGTTCCTAAATGGCAACATTCACACAAGAAGCAGACTAATTAAGCGATGCACTTTTGTGCATATATCTAGTAATAATTGATCTTTCACTAGAGCTGCTTGTCCTCAATCGTTGTTCAATCTTCTTCAGATTTTGATTAACTCTGTAGGGGAAATCTGACATTTATGGTCACATCATGTACGGTACATATTGATGACATTTTGGCAATGATCACAGTTAGTGTCCATGTATAAGAAAGCTTGTATTGAATTTTCAATCGTCAATTAGTTTGTGTAACACGGTTTTTGAATGTTTTATGTCCTTTTACCTGACTTGCTGATTTCTGTGTTGAATATGGTTGCAGGTGCTAGAGGAAACCGGTTGTGATGTCTCTAAACTGTTAAAACTTGATGATTACATAGAAATGGTAATTGGTCAGCAGAGAGTCCGACTGTACATAGTTACTGGAGTGAGGGAGGATACTATCTTTGCACCGCAGACTAAAAATGAAATCAGTGTATGTAGTAATTCCTTCCTGACCTCTCTCCTATGAAGAAATTCCATTACCTTGTTGGGGCAGATTTGTTGCACTAGGTTCATGAATTTGGAAGTCCACATTGTCACTCTTTTAAGTAATCTTAGCGTTTTGATGTGATACAAAAGCTTTTTATATAGTGCATTGAATGAGACATTGAACTGCATCATTCTGATCTTCAATATAGTTCGGATTATTAAAATATTCTGGAAAAATGCTCCACAAACTCTCTGAAAGACTGCATCGGTCTTATACTAGCTTATAGGAAATAGGAAATCTGACGTGTAACTTTTAATTTGTTCAATATTGATATGGACAGAAAAGTTCTTTTTCTTCGTATTAACATTTCAATGACTTGTTTTGGTTACAGGAGATTTCATGGCATCGAATTGATGAACTTCATCCAGCAGGGAATGATGTTGTGTCTCGTGGGGCCAATGGTCTGAAACTTTACATGGTTGCTCCTTTTCTGCCGTGAGTATCCAATCTGATATTGTTTTTCTTGAGCTAAATACGTTTTTCACAATTGTTGGTTGTGAGTCGGGGGAGTGAACTCTGCAGGTCTCTTAAAGCATGGATTTCAGGGCATAGACACCTTGCAGCTCCAAAGCCAGAAAGCTCTACCAAAGGTGGGCTCCTTGCCTTCCCGTCGAATGATGTTCATATGTTGATAGTTTGAATGTCAATACCTGGTATTGACGTCTATGACCCATTTATATACGAGTCAACATACTTTGCGGTAAACTGGAGCGTGTGGACTGTGGTGGGGGCATCCTGCTTAAATACCGGGAGCAGGATCCTGCCCTGAAGCATGTCTGTTTTCAATTTGACAACATGCAGCGCTTTTACTGCAGAAAACATAGTTTAGAATATTTTTGAAGTGCACTAATTTTCGAAGGCTAGAAAAGATTTTTTCGAAAAAAAACTCACATGTTTGGATTCAAGATTTATGTGGGAGAATTGTCCAAGGTTCTAGTGAAGCTCTGACATTAGCTTTTATCTCTTCTGATCAGGGATGTGCGTGTGGAAGGCAAAGAGTAGTTCTTCAGGAGGAATGGCAACAGCAACCGAGACCCCGATAACAATCAAATCAGCACCTGAAATCCAAACAATATCAAATGACAACAGGCCTGGCAAAAGCTTTAGAAACTTCAAGTTCGACGCAGCTCGGATATTACAATCCATGGAAGAAGCCTTCTAATGACCAACAGTAGCTCTGGTCACTGTCTACCGACATCCATGTTTCATACGTCCATTGTAAATTGTACCATATGCTAGTGCAAAGCCCCAGTCTGTCTTGTAGATAAAGCTACTTGCAGTTTCTCCTGTAAAAAAAGGAAATACTGATGTTCAGTTAGCTTTTAGGTTAAATCGTTTAGAGTCATTGCAACGTAAAGGTTTCACTATTGTGCTCACCACCTTGATGTATCTTCTTGTTAATGTAGCCAGGTATTAACTACGATTTGTGTGCTTAATCCAGTCTCTTTGTGCCGCAATTTCATGTTCATATGAACGTTAGCTTCAGTTGTCCAAAGATGGGCATAGCCCTTGATGGAAATCTCAGTAGGATGCTACCGGTAAAAACACAACCCGAACCATTTACCCAAAGCCCAAACCTTGAACCAGCTCACTGAGTTTAAAAACTCATTTTTTTCGTTAACATAAAAAAGGTCACTCAATAATTAAAGAAAAAATGAGTCTCAAAATGGTGAATTTGGCCTAAATAATGATTATATCTCACCCACCAAGAAAATTATAAGAATTCTTAAAAAATCCAACTTTTTAATTATAGCCTAAACTGGTTCAGGTCAGTTTCACTGAAAGACCCAACCAAGTTCTTTGCGTCCAAATGCCAAAACGGGTCACGACCTCCCAAAGGAAGATTTGAATTGCGCCCCCCTCAAATGAGCCCCCCCCCCCCCCATTGTAGATGCCATGCACCCCTGCACAGGGGGCTCATTGCAGAGGTGCGCATCTAAATATTTTACCCAAAAATTCGGTTCGAAAAAATTTCTATGAGACGCAGCTCACCTAGACACCAAGTCACCAACAGTCGGATCAATGGTGCTAGGGGCAGATGGGTTTGAAGCCGACCATCGGATCAAAACCCGACAGTTCAAGGCATTTCAGCACAGTCAGATGTGCTTGAGCTGTGTCTCATATAAACAGGACTATATATTAATTTTCACCGGATTCTTAAATATCAGCAACCCGAACAGCCAGATGACAATCTAAGGGCCAGTGAAGTTTTAAATAGCACGATGCTCTACATGAAAATCTTTATTTTATGATCTTCCATCTACATTAACATCTCCATTTTAAGCTCTTTGACAAAAAATTGCCCTTAGCACACTAAGATAGAAGCCTAAATGCATGGTAGAAGAGCAGGTTTGTACCCCGAAGTTAACTTACTAACGGCATACATTATGAGTGTTGTTCGCTCAATAGCAGAAAAACTGCATTTTCACTGGCTGGGAGTTGATAGTAGTACCATAAGCTAACTAAGCCAAGATGATTAAGACACTCAAAAGTAACAAGAAAAGAAAAACCAGACAGTAAATTCTATAAAAAAAAGGGAAGCATAGAAAATGAGTCCTTTTTAAGTATTCATATCCTCCTCAGCATCAGATCTTTAGCTGCTGTAGGTTCTGTGTGGCAGAGTCTTTCATATCTTTCTGAGCTGCGTTGCCAATCTCTTCTATTCTAACCGATGGCTTCGGGGGCAGTGGGGGAGCTGCAAACAAAGGAGGTGTCAAGTTGTTTATCTCTTCTATCTTCACTGATGTCCTGGCAGACTGAGGTAGCGCTACAAATAGCGGCTGCGGTTTGCTGATCTCTTCTATCTTCACTGATGACCTTGATGACTGGGGTGGCACTACAACTAGTGGCGTGGGCGCAGGATTGCGGATCTCTTCAATCTTCACAGATGACTTCGCTAGCGAGGGAGGAGCTGCAAAACCAGGAGGCGGCTCCTCAATCCTCACCACCGGTGCAGGTGCAGCAAAGACTGGCACAACAGATCTGATATGCACTGGAGGAGCCATACATACTCCAGGCCCCATTCCTGGAGGAGCACAGCAGCCAGGTGGCGGTGGACGGGGAGGTGCTGAATATACTGGCACTGCTGTTCTTATAGTCACAGGCGGGGCCATCCCATGATAAGCATTCTGGTAGTGCCGCACAGGTACGTATGGTGGTGCTCCGGCTATTGGATATTTCTGAGATCGGGATCCACGGTTTTCTGGGGGGGCAAAAGGTGAAGATGATGGATGTCCATCATTCATATGTACAGGAGGAGGCCTGTTTCTAGGTGCAGACTTTGGGCGGATTAGAGGAAGAATTTTTGAAGCAGTAAAGGGGGGATGAGAGACAGATTGCTTGGTTTCTTGCATAGGGAATTTTTTCGGGAATGGAAAGGCATAGGATGTGTTTGCTGTAGCCAAAGCCATCTTTTCCTTGATTCGGTAATTGAGCAAGGCTCGAGCTATGGTAATCTGTTCCTGCTCGTCAGTGTGAGTTTCTGTCTCCGATGATGAGCTTGCAGCTTCCTTGGCCACTAAATATACAAAAACGAGTTTTAGGAAACAATACAGAAGAGGATTAAAGAATAGTAGATAAAGTAAAGTCACAACAACCATATTAATTGAATTAATTTTTCTCCCAAAAATACAAGCCATGGTCTAGTTGAGAATCCTAAGCTGCACAACTGGGACTATACTCGTCCAATTATTAAGATAGGGGTACTTCCTCATCAGAAAGGTCTTTCAGACCTCCTTGAACTCACTTTTAGATATTAGAAATCCTTTTATGCCAAACAAGCAGTACGGGCTACACCGTAAGAAAACTCACGTTTAGATATTAGATGAACAAATTCAGAAGGATTAGAGCATGCCACAGATACTCGGAATTGGCCACCAGCAAATGGCTGATTAAGCAACTGAATTATCATTGCCAGCTGTACCAAGCACCTTCCAGCTTGGACGACCTTTCCAAATTTATGCTCTTTCGGATGCCAAGTTAGTCTATTTTTTTGTAGACACCCTATCCAGGAAGATAAATCTTCCAACAAGATTCCGTCTTCAAAATATTTTCCTTTATCTACAAGGCCATGTAAAAAGATTAAATTGAAAGAGCCTCACATTTTTTCAGAGATGACCATGCAGCCATGGCAGCATTCTTCTCTGCTTGCTTCTTGTTCTTTGCTGGATCTCCGGTGAAAGTAATTCCAGCCAATTCCACCGTGCATGTGAAGACAGGCAGGTGCCCAAGGCCAGACCGAACAGTAGTATAAGCAGGTAGAGGTGCTCCAACTCTTTGCGCTATCTCTTGCAAAAGATTCTTGTATACTCCAGTCTCATCCTGCCCATGAGAAATACAGCACATGACCAAAAGCATCAAGGACAACAGCTTCCAGTAAACTTCTTAAGCTACAGTCATTAAAGTATTCAAGATCACATTAGTCGGTACGCTATAAGCACAAATAGAAGATCATTTCAACACTTAATTGTAGACAGTAAGAAACACATGAATAGCTCTTAAATGCAGTTGATAACTTGATATAGTCCAGTAAGGGACACATAAAACTCTCTCTCTCTCTCTCTCTCTCTCTCTCTCCCCCTCTCTCTCTCACATATTTCATGATTCAGGTTAATTACACAATGATGCATTGGAAGATTGATGAGACTTATATCACTTCTCCATAAGTGAAACGATCACTTTTCTTTGTCTAATAAGTCAAGCACATTAAACACATAATAAATACCCTCTAAAGCCGAACATTTAGTACAATAAGGTTCACCATTTCTGAATAGGAAACTAACGGAACAGTTTCATAAAATCACAACTCATATTTGATTTTACTATCATATCCAATGGCCTTTGCTAACTGCATTAACAACAAATTAAGGCAATATAATGCAACAACATGGATCGGCCTAGCCTGTATGTAAAAGCAAAAGAGAAGCCGCAATAAAACACAATAACACAACCATTATCATCCTCATAAGTGAATTAACATAAACGATCATTTACATCAGCTAAGAAACAAATTCATCATCATCATCATACGCCTTATCCCAGCTAAGAAACAAATTCATGATATCCCAAATTAATTATCTAACTTAATACCCTCATTATGCCAATAATTACAGGCAAAGGCCGTTGCATTTGAAAGCACAATTAAGACAAATAGAAACATAAAAAACCAAAGCTCCTCTCAGATACCCTCATGCTCCCAAGAAACCCCACGACTTCCTAAATCTCGAGTTCCTCTAAACAATGGTCAGGTTATCGGTAATGCAAGTAAACAAACCATTTTCCTGGGAACACTGCAAGGGTATTTTTGTCTCTAAAATCATCCAAACAAGACATCCCAACCAGCCGATGAACGATCAAACCCCTGACCAATGACCCAAAACATATTCTGATAGTCTTTACAGAATTTAATTTCGCATAAAATGCTAAAGGCACCATTTTTAGGCAAAATTAAGATCAAAATTTTAAAATATTCAAATAAATACATGTCGGTGCTCACACCAAGTTCCTGGTAGTCAAAACTCGACCACCGGAATCGGAGTTGAATCAGCCGATCGCCGGCGCACATTTGGGCCGAGCATGAAGAAGGGAGATGAAAGCAAAGCCATTTTTGTGACACAGCGCGCAAGTTAGCTGCTTTGCTGAATCCACACCCCCATTTCGCAGCTATATTTCGAAGAAATTCCGAAACTTTCAGACAGAAATCGATTAAAACCATGAAAACGAAGAACTCCTCCTAAAGAAAAAAGCTCTTTGTAGCTACTCGAAAAATCAGAAGCGGGAGAAGAGGGGAGGAGGAAGGGGACTGACCAGGATGCGGGCTGCGAGGGAGTGCGACGGCCCCCTGTTGGAGAGGGAGTTAAGCGCGACCTCGGCGGCGGAGTGCTCGGCCTGGCGGAGAGTTGTGCAGTAGTGAGGACTCTCGAAGGTCTCCCCATTGAAATTGACGGTGGCCTTGAAGCGGGGCGCATGGTCGGGGCCCTCCCTGATACACGAATAGGACGGCAGGTTGAAGCAGCTCCTCTGCGCCAGCTCCTGCAGCTGGTTCTTGTACATCTCTCCCGCCCCCCACCACCTCCACCGCCGCCGCCGTCTCTCCCTGGACCAAATGCCGCCGGCTCAAATGGCAGATCGCGGGAATAGTGGATTGAGCAGAAACTCTTTTGGGTGCTGTTCTTGTTAGGGTTTAGAGAGGAGGAAGAAGGAGGAGGAGGAAGAAGGGAAGGAAGAGAGATCTGAAAGTAAAAAAGGAGGAAGAAGTGCTTTTGTAGTGGTGGAGTTTTCTATATTTCTGTCTCCTCCATTTATTACCTTTTTCCCCTTTTCTTCTCAATTATCAAAATAAGTTGAATAAATAATTAAATAAATAAAACATTTATTATACGTATTTTTACTATTTTTAAGTTTTTTTATTAATAACTGGTGTTCTCTTAGTATCCCGCTGCCAATCCCCACACAGCTCTCAAATAGTCATATTGCATACCCACAGTTAGGTCTAAATGTTATCGTTAGAGTTAATAAAATGGATGTCATATCAACCTCCTTGTGTCAATTTTTTTTTGGTTATATTTAAAAATTAAATTAAATTTATTAATTTATGGGGCACACAATATTTCTAAGGTTTGGACATGGTGCATGTGAACGAAGATGAGGATCTATTGTCCTGTAGGGCAAATCCAAGGTGGATCCGTAGTTTTTAAAATGCATCCAGATTTTTGTTGAACGCAATGAATACTTTTCTATGGGTTTTTTATGATATTTTATTGGTCGGTCAACTGCACGTTCGACTGCATGGGCCGCTTTTTATTATTTGCATGGGAGGATAAAAAAACAATTTCTTTTTATTCGTATTTTCATTTTTTTGTATTTTTTATTTCGGTTATCTTCTTCTGAGTAGCAGTAAATTTGGTGCATTTACTGGCACTGCGATCAGTCGGGCGAGTGAGTTGGCAGATTAAATTACGAGATTGGCCTCGGCAAAGAGGATGGAACAACTGCCCCAACCGCGCCGAGGGATGGGTAGTTTTGTCAAATCGGCGAGAGGCAACGAGAAAGAATTACCTTGGATTCTCAGAAGTTTACAGCACTTTTGGAGATATGAATTTACAATGATACCCCTCGGGTAGTTGACTTGGGGATTCTCCTTAAGTCCGCATTGGGCCGTATTAGTCAAAGTGGGAATCGGGAGCTTAACCGCGTTGTATTTATGTTGAGAGGATGACATCCAGATTTGTGCTGTTTTCTGGTAGCTTTCCATACTCGGTGAAGTTGATATACGCCCATTTTGTATAAAATTTGACTCTTCATGAAGGAAAACATTACATGAGTTCAACCTCACACGTTGGCGTAAGCTTGGATGATCTGAGCCATTGGATTGAAACCTGATGGAGACGATGATTCAAACATGTTTGCTTTGTGCATTAATTGGCAGCCAATGGATTGATATCCAACAGTCCAGATGAATTGGCTCATGCAAACGGGATTCTATAGTGAATGAGTGTGCACCTGCTTATGTTCTAATCATTTGCAAAAACCATTTTGTCTATTGTAAATATACGTTTCTAAATTTATATATGTCCCCTGCTTATGTGTCTCTGCATCTGGTGTGGATCAGGAGCCGTCCGATAGCAATCCTACAACCCGCAATGAATCATTAATACAAGTGGTAGGCGGGCTTGAATCATCACCCAGCCCCTAATTAATGTGCACAGTCAAATTATTTGATGGCATGCCAATGCACCAGAGTCGAGCACATCACCACCGTTAATTTGTGGGATGAGTTTTAAAGTGAGATTTTCGAAGGTGAATCAGTTAAAATAACTTGGATGTCCCAAAATGGTATAAAGTTTTACTCAATAATTTCTTCAAATCCTCAGGGGAACTTTTGTCTTGACATATAGACTCTTCTGCAGCTTATATACACCATACTCTAATTTCTTTTCATTTTTTTGACAACCGTACTCTAAACTCTCTGAATACTACCTTGACATAATGACTTACGGATAAAAATACGAGCTTATGCAAAACCATTCATATGTGGCGGAGTCTACATTTTCTGAACAGATCCAACCATCAATTGGATAGGAAGCCGTAGGTTATCTCTATGGACAACACAATGTAAATTTAGTCTTTTTTTCTTCTTGTATTAATTTGATTTTTATAGCATTTTTAGTTATCTATATGGACAACTCCCTTCATCCTGTTTGACATGTTCCATCAGGAAAAGAGGAGACTCCTTTCTTAGATGCTCCATATGGTAATTTAAGTGGGTTTTGAACCTCTTCTTCCCCCAGTAGTTGGAGTTTCCACCATCCAATAAAAATCAATATTTTTTCAGTTGGAACATCTAAAACAAGACAGAGGGAGTATTTAAATAGCATGCATTAGACATGTTACGTGTTAAATGGTATTGATGGTTGTTTAACCATTTACATACTCAACTTTGCCAATGAATGTGACTATGTTGGAAATCCGTTACGAACAATCCTTGCTTAAATATTTGAATAATGCAATAAATATAATACTGATAAACTTCATGAGCTGACACATGAGTTAGTATACATATTGATGTATGATGCTTATTAATTTATGCCAATCTCCTCAATCACGTCATCAAACCATGCAGGTAAGAGCTGTGAGCAGTTGTTGCCACAAAAAAAAAAGAACAAAGAAAAAAGAAAAAACACCGTGCAGGTAAGAACAGGCAGCCTCTCTGTGCCAAGTCGGTCAATGAAGGTATTTTGTGGCCAAAAGCCATTTTTTTAATGTAAGCGTCCAAAGTCCGTCGTTTCTGACAATTCTGAACTTAATTACCTGCTAAATCACTGTTTGTTTATACTAGTAATTGTTAAAAAGATAGTAATAATGGTTTCTTCAACAAGTTTTATATCAAAAAGGTTTTCAGGAAAGAAAAGTGAGTCACAAAAGGCTATGGTGTACCAAATTCAAGGTATGACTGACTTTTTAACAATTACTAGTATAAAAAAAATCAGGGCATTCATGTTTATAGATTCTCCATCTACTTTTATGATTTAAACTACGAATTAATATAGATTTAAAATCCATAGACAAGTAATTATCCACAGAAGTATGCTACACTGATTATGCCAGTCACGTCTACGAGCTGTTGACCGTTAAGTGGTGTCATGATGCATTTACTTGTTTTATTGCTAAGCCCTTGAGTAGTAGGTCTTACATTATGAGAAAAGGTCTTAGATATGTGATTTTCTAAATATTTTATCTTCAAAATATTAAATAGCATTTCTTTCATCTAATTAATGGCAAACGCAACTTTCATGTGTTAGGTACCACGTTTATTTTTGCATTTCTTTCAAAATTACGTTATTGCTGAAAAATCAATGCTAAAAAGACTTTGCTTTTTATATTTACCAAAATTTAATTCCGAAAATTAGTGTCCTATGCTTACTTAAGTAGCAAGTTTACATCTGAAACAAAGAATAAAAAAAGTGGCAGGCGTTGCTAACTTACTCCAATGATGAGGATTAAAGAGTTTTAGCGTTTTAAGTTAGAACTAACAATCCTGACCGGATTCCACGACCATGCATGGACATATGGGTCCTACCATGGAGGCCTAACATGGTACATAGCTACATAGCATGGTCCTCCCTTGGTCACACAATAATATGTATTATTAGGCCTCTATGTCCCATGGTAGGACTCTTATGTTATATTCCATCGTAATGAACTTTGTTCCAAAGAAATTGCATTTTTGTAAGGGAAAAGTTTAAATGAGACTTGTCTCATGTAGCTTGCATGAGTCCGAATAATCTCGAGCTGTCAGATCTTGATCTGACGGCTACAAAGATGGTTGATATTCACACTCTTACTTTTTTGCTGATTTTACTCGCCGTTGGATCAAAATTCGATGCCTCGAGATAACTTGGCTCATGTAAACATGCATGCGATAAGTCTCATGTAAATCGGTCCTTTTTTGTAAAGTATCGGCATTAGCAGGCATTTGCATAAACCTGGGTGGTCCATACTATCAAAGGCAATGGGCAACAAGTCATGAGCCTCCTTTATTCCACTTCTTATTTCACAACAAATCATTAAGTAGGAGGGGCCATCATCACCTAACTTTATAGAAACAAAGTATATCACTATGTGCAGTTCCATATTAGCCACTTGGATGGTTGACATCATTGAAGATACATATCCAATTTTTTGGTTTCATCTCATGTGCAAAAGCTATAACATCAAGTGCATGTTCTACAACGTCATCTGCAGTAGAGGTACATGAAGGTGAGAAAGGAGAGATACCATTATTGAATCATATGTGCATGTTCCAGAACGTCAATGGAGACGAGATTGATGACCATCATGCCGTTATGGTGGAAGCATATGTATTAAATTTGAAAGCAAACGTTGTTGGAAGTGTTTGTGCCAAATTTGGACGCAGATGCAGGAGGTCAATCTTGGACACGACATGACTAATGGCATGTCATAAATCCTGACATATAGTGGAGATGCAAATCCAATCACGGATGGTTAAAACCTGTCACAGATGTTGAAACTCTACATTAGTTTTAGTTACTTTTTTTCACCACCAAATATTACTTTTTTGTAAGGGAAAAGAAGTACTTGGTGAAGTGAGGAGGAGAGTGGACGTTAAGAAAGAAACTTGGTGGTGGTGTGAGGAAGTCCAAAGAGTCATAAAGGAAAAGAAAGGCTTCTTTAAGGAGTGGCAAAAGTGTAAAAATCAAGAGAATTGGGAGAGATATGTTAAGGGAAAGAGAGTGGCTAAAAAGATAGTGAGTGAAGCTAAATTTAAGGCGTTTGATGACTTATATAATAGGCTAGGGACGAAGGAGGGGGAGAGGGACGTTTATAAGTTAGCCAAGTTAAGGGATAGGAGGAGTAGGGACTTAGAGCAAGTTAGGTGTATTAAAAGTGAAGATCAAAGGGTCTTAGTTAAAGATGAGGAAATTAGGGAGAGATGGCGTGAGTTTTTTGAGCGTTTATTGAATGAGAATTATAGTAGTGGGATAGAGTTTGAGTCTAGTCTTGTTAAAGAGGTGACTTATTTTAGGAGATTCTCCATAGAGGAAGTAGGTGCTGCGTTAAGGAAGATGAAGAAAGGCAAGGCTCTAGGGCCCGATGGAATTCCTATTGAAGTGTGGAAGGCACTAGGAGGTGTGGGCTTAACTTGGTTGACTATTTTGTTCAACAAGATTTGGAAATCTAAGAGGATGCCAGAGGAGTGGAGGAGGAGTACCCTCATACCCTTGTATAAAAATAAAGGGGATATCCAAAGTTGTACAAACTATAGAGGTATAAAAGTTATGGGGCATACTATGAAATTATGGGAGAGAGTATTAGAAGGGCGTTTGCGAAAAGTTACTAAAGTATCAGAAAATCAATTTGGTTTCATGCCAGAGAGGTCAACAACGGAAGCTATATTTTTACTACGGCAATTAGTTGAGAGGTACAGGGATAGAAAACAAAACCTTTATATGGCCTTCATAGATTTGGAAAAAGCCTACGATAGAGTGCCGAGAGAGCTTATTTGGAGTGTTTTGAAGAAGAAGGGTGTCATAAGAGGTTACATAGATATCATAAAGGATATGTATGAAGGGGTTGTGACTAGTGTGCGGACTATTGGGGGGGAAACTAAGGAGTTTCCGGTTACGGTAGGTCTTCATCAAGGGTCAGCCTTAAGTCCGTATCTTTTCGCTTTAGTTATGGATGAGCTTACTAGTCATTTGCAAGATAATGTACCTTGGTGTATGCTTTTTGCAGATGATGTAGTTTTAATTGATGAGAGTAAAGTAGGTTTAAATGCGAAATTAGAATTGTGGAGGGTTGCTCTAGAATCAAAAGGTTTTAAAATAAGTAGGACTAAGACCGAGTGCATGGAATTTAATTTTAAGGAAGGTAGAACTATAGATAGAGCCCTAGTTGAAATAGATGGGCAAGAAGTGCCAAGGTGTGATCAATTTCGTTACTTAGGATCTATTTTCCATAAAGAAGGGGATATTGATAGGGATGTGGTGCATAGGATAAATGCGGGGTGGGTAAAGTGGAGGGCAGCCTCGGGAGTGTTGTGTGATAAGCGGGTTCCAAAAAGACTTAAAGGCAAGTTCTATAGGACAGCTATTAGGCCTGCAATACTCTATGGAGCGGAGTGCTGGGCACCAAAGAGGAGTCATATAGATAAGTTGAATGTAGCCGAAATGAGAATGTTGAGGTGGATGAGTGGGATAACTAGGAGAGATAGGATTAGAAATGAATATATTCGTGAGAGCCTGGGTGTAGCGCCTTTAGGGGAGAAGCTGAGGGAATGTAGGTTGCGGTGGTATGGGCATATGCAAAGAAGACCTTTAGATGCCCCTGTGAGAAGATTAGAAGGGATACAGGTAAACGATGCTAAAAGAGGGAGAGGGAGACCTAAGAGAACTTGGATGGAGTTAATAAAAAAGGATTTGACTTTATTATCTCTTACAAAAGAGGTAGCCCAAAATAGGTTGGAATGGAGGAGTAGGATCCGTGTCGCTGACCCCAAATAGTTGGGAAAAGGCGCTAATTGATTATGATTATGATTATGAAATATTACATGTGGTATATAAGTAAGTTAATTCTTATTCTGCCTTTTTTATGTGAACTATTATTTTGATCTCATAAAGTCAAAACGGGTTTTCTATATTTGAAAAGTTTAAACGTCGATGTCAATATGAAATTTAAATGCTAAAACCACTTCGAAACTATGGATTTCCATATCGCCGATATATCGATATCGGGCCCACCCGATAAAACGAGACGAATAAATATTGGATTTTTAGTTTTTTTCAAATATCGGCGATATATCGCTATTTTATAATAAAAATTTTTTTAAAAAAAAATTAGGAAAAAAAAAAAAATTTTAAAAAAAAGGGAAAAAAGTAACTTTTCTACTTGTTTCCCATCCTAATATGCATATTTTAAATTCTATACTTTGTTTAAATTAGTATAACTCATTTTAGAAGCTAGATTATGAAAATATACGGTAAAAACTAGTTTTTGACCACCGATATTTTTTTATAAATATCTCCGATATTTTGTCTCTTAAGCCGACCGATACGATACCGATATCTAATACGGAATTCCTTGCTCGAAACCACTTGGCTTGGGTTTGAGCTCGAACTCATAATTAGTTAAACCAATATCAACCATTTTTGTGTCCTTCTCAGTTATGGTGCTCGAGAAAAGTTTGGATATATTATTTTTTAAATATCTATATGGATATATAATATTTTTTCCGTTCCAAAATATTGTGTATATATAGAAATTTTTATTGTTCTAAAATATTGTGTACATTTTGGCTAATCACATGATTTTCTCTTCCACAATATATGTTGTCAGAGGTTGCTGCCAAATCCGAAACCCCATAACGGCCATTGCGTCCAACCACCACCACCCTATACCTCCTCCTCCCGCGAAGTCCTTCGATCTAGACATCGACAATCGTCTCCACAAAGCACCTAAAAAATGTCAACTGGTGCAACGGCAACCTCAAGCCCTACGCTGTCTTATGGCTCGACCCCAATCACAAGCTCACCACCAAGCCCGACAACTCCGGCTCCACCCGTCCCTGTCTGGAACGAGCGCTTCTCACTCCCCATCCCTTCTCCCCTCCATGACTCTTTCCTTGTTCTCACCCTTGAGATCTTCCACTCCAAGCCCTCCGAGACCCCCAAGCCCCTCGTCGGCACCCTCTACTTCCCCCTCCATGACCTCCTCCTCCAACACTCCTCTGCCTCTACCTCTCCCACCTCCTCTCCACTCACTCCTCTCAAAACCCTTGATCTCCTCCACCCATCTGAACGCCCCCACAGCAAGATCCGCCTTATGCTTGATCTCCACAAGCAATTTTCATTAGTACACAATATTTTGGAATAGAGGGAGTCAAGTGACTTCCTTGTAGGCTCCATGGTTTGATAAAAATGGCAATTTTATCAAATGTACACAATATTTTAGAATAGAGGGAGTACTATATATGTTCCCCTATTTTTTCACAACTCTCAAGTTTCAACTCCTTCATCATACATGCCATTTTGTACCTTCTCCCTATTGTTGGGATTTTGGTGCGCCTTTAACTCCTATGTAAGGGAGGAGGCAAGGAGGAAGAGGAAGAACTAGATGGAGGAGAAAGTGGTCGCGGGAAAGATGGGAATAATGTAGCACTAGTCACTAGTCGATAGATCACCCCTATCAGGGTGATAGACAGGGTTGACGATCAAGTCTCACCAATAGTGTTACATACAGGGTGATAGATATCCACAACATAGTGATAGATCCAAATTGAGTATTGTAATTGCAGTTTGTGCAGGGCGATCAATCAACTATTAAGGTATTGATTGACCCTTAAGAGGAAAATTGCGGATGCATACGTAATCTTTTAAATTAAGGCGTATCTTCATGGGATTTATTTTTCTATTAGACTAGGGGACTGTTTGCATGTCCAAGAGCCTATATAAAGGGGTTTTTTAGGCTTCTTGAGATGTAATTACAAGGGAAGGGTTATACCAAGTGGGTCAGCTTGGACTGGGTTGTACATGCGCACCAGTTAAGAATAACCTTCGTGTGAAGGTTTATCACAAGGTGTGTATAACCTGTGTACCAACCTTATTTATCTTCGTATTCTCTCATGGCTGGCTCTAGAATTAAAGTATTGAGAGGCTTGAAGTATGAGACATGTTCATGTTCAAGGTTTAAAATAGAGTTTAGGTATTACAAGTGTTTGCATTCTCAGAGGATATGAGAAGTTGTGAACATTGTTGTTATATTCTTGTTTCTATGATATAGTGAAAGGAAATAATCTCTTGATGGCAAGACACTGTTAGCCAAACCACACCAAATTGCTCGTTGTATTTGTTATGTATTTCTCTTTTTCTTGATTGCTCAGGTTTTCTTATATTTTTGGTCCTCCAACGGGCACATATACGACTACCTCATTCTTTTACTACATTATTAATTAAGTAGTTTTTTTACATCTTTCGATTTATTAAATATTATATGCTCCCTCTATCCAAAAATCCCAACAATGTTTGAAAATAAGTTAATTTTATTAGATGAAGGGGGCAAAACATTTTAAGCCGCTTACCCTGCACATGCACGTTCATGAGGTGCCTCTAGGGCAAATCCAATTACCTAATAATAGATCTGCAATTTTTCTAATGCAACCACGTTTTTTTGGATGGAGGGAGTATGTTATATGTTTGATGGGAGTAACATAATATCAGCAGGCGTGTTGCAGAAACTCTACGTTGCAGTTTACCACAGACTACGTTTTCCCTTTTCTTAACACCAGGCAGTTATTTGAATCTGGCTGCAATGGCATCCACATCCCCTATCAATATGAATCAGTTATATTTTAATTAACTAAAAAATCTTAGTCAAAGAGTTGAATGGTCTGGGCCGGTGGGTCAAATTGAGAGGAGCGTTCCATTGGAAAAAAATGCTCTTATTATTTGGCTTTATGTGCACAACCGCCCAACGTACACCAACGTTACATATTAATATTGTGCAAAAAAAAGTGTTGCATATATTAAAATATAAACCATGCTTTCAAGCCTTAACAAACAGTGCCTTAATTAGAGTGGTTTCCTGGGGGCTCCATTCTGCATGGATACGTAACAAGTCTAATATTAACCATAAACCCTAAACCCTAAATGTACCAACTCACACATGACACAGTTTTGGTTTATAGCCATTAGATATGTAGCAAATATATAATAACACTTCTAGAGTTTGGGCCAGGCGAAATTTATTTCATCAATGATCTATAAACTATGCTTGAGTTGGTATTTAACAGGCTCTTAATGTATACTCCCTTTGTTGCACAACTGTCTAGGTTACGTATCCAATTCTAATTAGACAATTAATGTGGGATGGAGGGAGTATTATTGTATCATCAACTCGTGCGGAGGCAGATCACATGTTATGATGGCCCCACAATTTGATACTTATAGTTTAGGCATCCAATGTAAATATGGCCCTTTCCTTATGTTATATCCATAATTCCTGTACCCTCGCCCTCACTTAGCAAGTGAGCATACTCATTCATATCCCTTGCGCTACGCTCTGCAGCCATCCTCTTCCCTCCATTACGTCTTTCGCTTTAAAAACAGACAAGAATATAGGCATGCTTTTCTCATGTCTATTTTTAAATTTAAAATTGTCCCAATCATAATCAAATAGTGTTTTTTTTCCAACAATTTGAGATTCGAAGCATGAAAATTACAGCTCTATTCTAGTCTTTTTTTGTGCCAACTATTTTGTAAGAAATATCAAAGTCATATAATTTCTTATTAACTCCAATCAAGTTCCCTTGGATCTCCATCTCCCTCTTTTTCCAATAGAGATTGATATATCCGGTTGTCTACCTAATGTCAACTCTCGAATCCACAAATCCTAACAAAACAAGGCTGGAGCTCCAGCTCTACAAAGCTCGTCTGGATGAGGGTTGACATTCCTCCTTGGTATTCAACTTCTACTTGTAACCCTCCCAAAAAATCCCCATTTGCAATCAAATAAGACACTTATATTGCTTCAATCGAGTCCATATATTGTATATAAAAAATCGAGTCCATATACTTGGAAAATAGATTATTACTTGAATACTCTTATTACTGAGCCTACCTAAAAATGTGGCAGTTTGTAATTGATTATTTTGACAAGCTATATTAAATGCACCATTCTCAGACCCTTTTTTTTTTGGGCAATAACACCATTCTCAGATGTTAATACGCAAGACCAGTCAACAAACGCAATAACTCATGGAGTAAGTATTAGGAGTATCATGTACTGAGACCTTTTCATTTTTTTTTTCTTGCTAAACATGATATAGTGAGACATCAGAACCACATGCTTTGCCCATTGTTTAGTCTCTGGCCCTTACATTGAATTCCATTGACTTTTGTGGCATTTATTTATTGAGAATCACCAAATATTTTAATTCTGAGTAATGAGTTTGCCAGGAAATGAACTGCACCCTTTCCCATCGCTTGTCTCAGACTCTTAACAACTGCAATGCTGCCTTGTCCCTAATGTAAATCCTGTGTCTTATTCATTTCACTATAGTACGATTTCATTTATTTCTATATACTTCACGTTCTAACACTGATTCATTATTCTTAATTGGTTCCAAGTGCTACTTAAACCTGTTTCTTGATGGCAATTAAATTATTTAATGGTGGGCGGTAATTAATTTTTATTGTAAATTTGAACTAGCATTTACTTTCTTTTTTTCAGACAGTACTTTGAAAGTCTGCCAAGTATTCTGAAATCATTGTTAGTCACGAAAAGGACCAAATCCCAATCTCGGATTTCGTCTCCATGCAAGGTCTGAGCAGAGCATTCCAGTCTCCAAATTTAGAAAAATTCAATGGACACTCTGCCAATTCATCAAATGCAAGAAGCCAAGGCCCATTTATAATCAAGACAATTGCCAGCCCTGCAATGTGAAGGTGTATGGACTAGAGGCATTTATATATTATCAGTATGGTCTTTTTTTGATGCAGACATTGTTTTAGAAGAAGCTGGATTTTATGGCGCCAAAAAGATGAACTTTTGTTGTTCATAAAAGATTGTTTTTGCTAATATCATGGCTAATTTCCCTGTGGATAACTTTTCCAGTTGGTTTTATCATCTACCTAAATTCATTACTAGTTGTGGATGTAGCTGGTTCTCTGATTCCTCGTTTCTTATAATTTATTGGCCTGATGTGTTTGCAAGTGTAAAAAAGTTACGAAAAATGGACTTGACACTTATTTTATGCTTGTCTATCAGCTAGATATTGAAAAATTATAATTGGGCAGTTGGATTGGACTTGCTACTGTTGGGGATATTGATAAATAGGCAAAATTTGTGTCAGTCAGCCATTCAAGACCTGGTTGTGTCAAATTCAATTGTTAAAGAACCATTTATATACTAAGCAGGGGGGGAAAGGAACCACCCCGATGTATAGCCAATTTTTTTATGAGAATAATTAACTGATAAGCTAATTAAACCATTTAGAGGCTTCTTTAGATGGAAGACTTTGGAGGCTATTAATACATTGTTCTTTTTAGACACTTTTTTTTAATCTCAAAGTGGGCCATTAAAGATCTTGTTGCAAACATTTATGTGCAATTACTGGGGTTATTAATGTGGAGTTGTTGAAACCCACTTGTCTTGAGGCCGCAAAAGTCATAAACACCAAGCCATCAAAGGCGCTTTTATCTTCTCCACAATAGTGGCTTCTTTCTGTATGATTTTATTTCTTTCTTTTTTTGATATATAGATAATTTTCTTTCTTTTTGGTACAGTTTCTGTATGGTCAATATACATACATTCAGACACTGATTCAACATTACAAGTAACTAATCAATTTAAAGTGGGGTAAGTTGCAATCCAATCCTTAGCAGAGGCTGGTCTAGCATTCTAAATCTATCCACCAGGTGTCCATATTCCCTACTCTGTGAGGGAGGAAAAGATCATCTACGTAAACCATAGATGTTGCACTTGGCAGTTGGTAAACCATTGATGGTCTTTATCTCTATTGGATGAGCTTAGTGACAAGTTTGGTGCAGTTTATCTTCATAGTTTTTCCATGGGTGTGTTCTTGCAAAAACTGATAGGATTATATTAGATTATTTATGTCAACGCTCCAAGTGCACGACTAGTCCCTCATAAATTTGCTTCAATGGGCTCTCCTCTTGACGACGGCATTAAATTTGGGCCAAGAATGAGCTCAGACATTCTCAATGAGATGAATCAATCAGGCCACAAATAGGCCCGCTACGCTCTTTTCTCTAAATGGGTGTTCAGATTGCCGACCAATCTTTACAACAAAACTCCAACGGGCTCTAAGTAGCCCGGAGTCGCTATGCGAACTGTGTCTAATGTTCGCCTCTACTAAATTGTGAGTTATGAAAAGGTCTTGATCATCAAATTCCAAAGTTATTTACCTTTATGAAAATGAGTTCGCCATTTGGGGCGTGATTAGGGGCCGTTTGGGGCGTGATTAATAGCAAAACATCCACAGTAGATCTGGATATTTAGGAATGTTTTGCTACACCGTAGCATCCATGTTTTTTTTCTATCCAGCTGAAACACGAGGGAAAAAAAACATAGATGCTACAGTGGATCTGAAAAATCCATTGTAGATATTTGCTTATAATCACGCCCTAAACGGCCCCTAAAAGCAAAACATCCAGTATGGATATTTTGCTATACTGTAGCATCCAGTTTTCCACTTTCAACTGAAACACCTCGGGACGTATTTCAACTTGAAAGTGAAAAAAACCTGGTTGCTATAATGGACGTTGAAAATTCACTCTGAATATTTGCTTATAATCACGCCCCAAACGGTTATTGTGAGTTATGAATCCTAGCAGATGATGAATGGCAGTATGCTAATTTCTCATCTATGCAATTCAACGTTGCATGGAATGATGGAAAAGTTTGTGGTCCTAATCAGACACCGACAAATAGTAGACATAAAAGCCTCATCTTTCCCTCATATCGATCGCATTCGGGGCACGTCCCGCGTCCAATGTGGTCCTCCATTCCCTCGTCGCTCCACCAAAGCTGGAACATGGCCCAAGACTTTATTCTACTTTAGCCACTACCATGATGGGTCCAGTGACCAAAAAACTGGAACTCAATAGGTGTTAAGTGAAAACAACATGTACCTTATCTTGTGGGCTCCGACCCCGCGTCGTGCAGTACGTTGGCGATCTTTTTGATATGAAAATGCTACGACCGCTCATGCTCAAGAACGCTCGCCCGATGCGCATGACCGTATATGCGTAATGCTCAAGACTGCCTGCTCATAAGGCCAGTCATGACTCATGCGCGGCCGGAGAACCATTTCTTGATTTATGTGTGCCATCCTTGCGCATGGTCCATGCTTTCTCTGTATCACTCCAATCTCATCATGTCTCTGAGAACGACTGTTGATCAATACTCATTGATGTTAGGAAGCTCATAATTGTACATTGATTTCATACAACAACCCGTACACTGTACAACCAAAACAGGCATATTGGCGGGCTTTTTACATATTACCTGGCGCCAAGTATGGTTTTATCATATTACCTGGTTTTTCTTGTGACTTCTCATATGACCTGGAATCGGCACCTAAAGTACCGAAAATGCCCTTCTTTTACATTTTTATGCATTTTGTGTCCGAAATGCTCCATTCTTCCCAAAATTAGCGATTTACAGGATCATCAAGTTGGGGAAGAAGATATTCCGGCAAAGATCCATCCATAATCGCAGTTCAAACCATCGCTGGCGCCGTCAAACCCGAAAAAAAAATTTCATGCCAAAAAACTGTAAAAACAGCGGGAAAGACGAAAAAAAATCTATGATGAATGGATTTTGATGTAAGAGCAGTGGGAAAGCCCTCCCAACTACAAAAATTACGATCTACATGTAAAAAAACACATATAAAGATCACCCATTGGTGTTTGATTGCTCCTGGACATGAAATAAAAGGATAAAAATGGGCAAAAACGTGAAATACTCATCAGCGAGCGACAAATTCAATGTATATATCTTTCTGTGATACTAATGAGGTGGAAGAGGAGGAAAAATAAGGAAGAACAAAAAAAAATGTGCAAAAACGGATAAAAAATTAGCAAGTTATGACATTTTAAAAATTATCATTTATCGTGTTGTCGACGACATGACTTGATTCAAGTCGTGTACTATGCAACACGACTTGAATCCAAGTCGTGTTATATGCAACACGACTTAAATCTTATCCGTTTTTTCCCATTTTTTTTTCGTTCTTCCTTATTTTTTCTCTTCTTCTACTTCATTAGGATCACAGAAAGATATATAAATTGAACTTGTCACTCGCCGACGAGTACTTTACGCTTTTACCCATTTTTATCATTTCAATTTCTTCTTTCTTATTATGTTTTCTTCTTTTTCCATCCTATATCTGATTTATGATGAATGGATTTTGATGTAAGAGCAGTGAGAAAGCCCTCCAAACTACAAAAATTACGATCTATATGTAAAGAAACACATATAAAGATCACCCATTGGTGTTCGACTGCTCCTGGACATGAAATAAAAGGATAAAAATGGGCAAAAACGTGAAATACTCGTCAGCGAGCGACAAGTTCAATGTATATATCTTTCTGTGATACTAATGAAGTAGAAGAGGAGAAAAAATAAGGAAGAACGAAAAAAAAGGGGCAAAAATGGATAAAAAATGAGCAAGTTATGACATTTTAAAAATTATCATTTATCGTGTTGTCGACGTCACGACTTGAATTCAAGTCGTGTCATAACTTGCTCATTTTTTATCCGTTTTTGCACATTTTTTTTCGTTCTTCCTTATTTTTCCTCCTCTTCCACCTCAATAAGATATAGGATGGAAAAAGAAGAAAAAATAATAAGAAAGAAGAAAGTGAAATGATAAAATGGGTAAAAGCATAAAATACTCGTCGGCGAGCGACAAGTTCAATTTATATATCTTTATGTGATACTAATGAGATAGAAGAGGAGGAAAAATAAGGAAGAACGAAAAAAAATGGGAAAAAACGGATAAAAAATGAGCGAGTTATGGTATTTTGAAGATTGTTTTTTTATCATGTTATATGCAACACGATAAATGCTCAAGTCGTGTTGTCGACAACACGATAAATGGGCAATTTTAAAAATATCATAACTTTCTCATTTTTTATCCGTTTTTGCCCTTTTTTTTTCATTCTTCCTTATTTTTCCTCCTCTTCCACTTCATTAGTATCACAGAAAGACATATAAATTGAACTTGTCGCTCGCCGACGAGTATTTTATGCTTTTACACATTTTATCATTTCACTTTCTTCTTTCTTATTATTTTTTTCTTTTTTGATCCTATATCTTATTGAGGTGGAAGATGAGTAAGTCGTGTTGAGTATAACACGACTTGGATTCAAGTCGTGTTGCATAGTACACGACTTAAATCAAGTCGTGTCGTCGACAACACGATAAATGATAATTTTTAAAATGTCATAACTTGCTCATTTTTTATCCGTTTTTGCCCTTTTTTTTCGTTCTTCCTTATTTTTCCTCCTCTTCTACTTCATTAGTATCACAGAAAGATATATACATTGAACTTGTCACTCGATAACGAGTATTTCACATTTTTGCCCATTTTTATCCTTTTATTTCATGTCCAGGAGCAGTCGAACACCAATGAGTGATCTTTATATGTGTTTCTTTACATGTAGATCGTAATTTTTGTAGTTGGGAGGGCTTTCCTACTGCTCTTACATCAAAATCCATTCATCATAGATTTTTTTTCGTCTTTCCCGCTGTTTTTACAGTTTTTTGGCATGAAATTTTTTTTTTCGGGTTTGACGGCGCCGGCAATGGTTTGAACTGCGATTATGGATGGATCTTTGCCGGAATATCTTCTTCCCCAACTTGATGATCCTGTAAATCATTAATTTGGGGAAGAATGAAGCATTTCGGATACAAAATGCATAAAAAATGTAAAAGAAGGGCATTTTCGGTACTCTAGGTGCCGATTCCAGGTCATATGAGAAGTCACGAGAAAAATCAGGTAATATGATAAAACCATACTTGGCGCCAGGTAATATGTAAAAAGCCCCATATTGGCTTATGGATTTGGCGTATGAAATGGATATAGCATTATCATTTTCCTTGATAGTTAACAGTGGGGGAGTAATTAGTTGCGCGCCGCGCATGGGAATAGTGTGCTCATCACCAATGGGTGGTGGGCACGACCCCCCTGCTTGTGGATCCCTTGTGCCAATCATGACAAGCAGGGGAGTGTGTCGTGCCCATCACCCATTGGTGATGAGCACACTGTTCCCCCTGCGCGGCGCGTAGCCAATAATTTTTCGTTATCAGTGTTGTTCTTATTTCATATGTTCGTAAACTGTGGGTCCATGTCTGAACTGTGAAGTCTTTTTTTGACTAGAATGGCAGTAGAAGTGTGAACCCTACTGAGTTAGTTTCCGCGTACGTCAATGTAGCATTTGTGTGACGGAGTTGGGTAGGTTCTAAAATTATTGGAGCTTTTATTGGACTGCATTGACCGTCGATTGTGAGGGCCAAGAGGTATTGGATTTGCTGTGCCCGATGATTTGTAGCCCATGCAGATGATGGTGGGCGATCATGGGCCGCCGATGCCATGTCGAATTAATGCAAGGCATCAGATACTCCAAGCCTCATTACCACGCCAAAACCGAAGATACCGTGGCTTTGTTACACAGCAATTATTGGCGAAGCACTCTGTTTACTCGTGTTCGGTAAAACGTGAAGCATTTTCCATAAAGAAAATGAGATAAGATAATTGGATGAGTCCTATTAGTATTGAATATGCACCATATACCTTTCCAGACTAATTTATTTCCGCTTGTGGAAGATCACCAAATAAATTGTTTTCATAAACTCATAGGTTGATTTGTAGCCTGTAGGAAAGCTTCACCCTTCACGTGAGTGTAGCATCTTCTCGCACGAAAAACATGCTTTTCACAACAAAGCTATTTTTTCCATGCATTCGTTCCCCCAAGTGCTCACGTTGGGTGTTAATGTGTAGGGAATTGAAACTTCTTTTCGAGAATACATGTGTGCCAGTCTAACTTCAATAACTTACAGTAAGAATAGATGCAGTCGCGATTGTACAAAAAATTCTTTCCAAGAAGGCGAATGAGATAAAATTGCCTTTCAATATATAACTTGAAATTTTGAGACAATACCAAAGCAATTAATTTCGAAAATTGAAAATGAAGTGGATATTGTAGAAGAACAAACTGCCTTTGTCTCTTTACTTTATGGTAGGATTCGAGCTCATAGTACGGAAGAATAATTTGACCCAGAAGAACCTCCACTTCGTGAACAAAATGTCCAGATATAGCTCTGCGTTCATCATTTGCAACTTACTTGGCATGTTTAAAAAAAATGGCAATTTAGTTGGCAACTTTTGCCTTGTATTGTTATTTGTTGGTGCATTATGCATATATCTCTTTTAATGAAGTGCACATATCTGGTAAGCGAAAAAATAAAATTCAAAATCTTAAAAAGTAAACGAGAAAATGACTTCTAACAAATTGTGTGTACATTAAAAGGTATTCTGCATGTATTTTTGCTCTTTTGTCATTCTTGGTCCTTGTTCTTCATTTCAGTCCTAACGTACTACTACTAAAAACAGACAAAGAGGCCAAGTTCCAAAAGATATACAAAATAATCTAGACTCCCCCAAAGCTAGGAAGCACCGATACGGATACGGCGATACGATACGATACGATACGGGTACGGCGATACGGCAATTTTCAAAAAGTCCCGATACGATACGTCGGGGATATGTTTTTGAAAAAATATTTTATATATTTTTAAAACACATTTTAGATTGGTCCTAGTGTCAAAACAAACAATAAACATAATTTTTTGTCTCTAATAAACCTAGGACCCTAATAGCCACCTATAGTAACTTCCATGATTTTGATAGAATTACACTATAATGACACAAACAATAATAATTATAAGTTATGAAATTAAACATTATAACTTATAATAGTTCCCCCTTTACGTATAGGAAACTGTTTTTTTTTTTTTTTTTTTTTTTTTTTTTTTTTTTTTTTTTAAAAGACAATACGCCATCGATACGCATGCAGCCGTATCGGTGGCGTATCCGGATACGATACGTATCGGATACGGGTACGGGGGCAAATTTGGCGTATCGGTGCTTCCTAGCCCCAAAGCCTCCAACAAGATTCATGTACTCTTTCTGTCTCCTCTTTCGTGCTTCCGGAAAAAGCAGGGACAACGACCCCCACTCGCACGTATCATTGGCACGTGGCAGTATGGGCCCACATTCTTGAATAAGCAAACTCACAGCCATCGGATCTTACGAAAAATATGCGAATCTCATTTACTCAAGGTTGCTTCCGCGTTCCCCACGGCAGCCCATTGGACCCACTTGCTGGAGTGATTCCTACCGTACGCGTGGCAGATGTCGACACTGCTTTTAAAGAGGGACACGGACATGGTGACATCCTCCACGTCCGCTCTTCTCTTCGCAAGTCTCCTCCAAGTAGGGTTGCTGGACATCCAGCGTCCGAGTTCGGACCGTGTCCGAGTTGTCTATGGGCGTATCTAGTTGAATTATTTTGCCCTCCAATTTTCGGACGGCCACGGACAAATTAAGGGTCTCACCTGGACGTTTGTGTGAGGTTCATACCTTTAAGCATAATTTAAGAATTTAAATACAATTGTAATTTAAGAGTCATCTTAAAAAATCATGTTAAGGCGACATTTGAATTTACCTCCACCCTTTGCAATCGTGAACTGCCCAATGAAGTGACCGGATTTATGCAGTTGATCGCTAAAACACTGTGTAAAATCCTGAAAACAGCCTGCCGCTCAATCACCCAAAGGGTCGGCCTGCGATTAGTGCTTCATTAACTTAACAGGAGGTGGGTCTTAACTCTTAAAGCTTCTTCTACTATCAAAGCACCGACAGGCGTGGACAAGGCTTGTCCACTGGCCATTCGGCCGAGTACCAGCTCAACCCGCACACACTATCGAGGGTATTGTAGTATTTTCATGGTAACTAAAGTGGAAGCCACACGAAAATTGGACCAGGAGGAAAATGCCAATATTCCTGATAATGGGTGATATTGGAACCCGTCATCCAAAATGAGTATCAAAGTAAGAAAAACTTAATTAATTAATTGCTTTGTAATTATTCTATTCCCATGTCACGATAAAAGAAGAATGCACTCAAAAAGAAAGGGTGGACCCGCGGACTTTGACAAAAAAGACGCGGATTATGGATACATTACAGTCAACCATCCCAATCACCAACCGAGCGGGCCCCACGCGTAGACCCTCCCAATCCTCAGTTACATAGGAAGTTTCCATAGAAGACCGGCGCTTGGGCAGGGACAGAGGATCCCCACTTGAAGAAAATACTCTACTCCGTCTAATTGTACTTGTCTGGATTAGAAAACTAAAATGAAAAGTCCGCTTAGCTTGCGTTGCTGTGCCAGTGCGTTGTAGGGCCCTGACCGTTAGATGAAGGCCAGGGCAGCAATCCGATGCACTAATGCTGCAATACAGGCTAATTTTTCTCCAAATGAACTGAATGTACTTTATTTTAATTTTCTAATCCGGGCAGGTGATCTTGGATGGAGGGTGTACCATTTGACCGATGTGTCCCTTACGTCGGGACAAAAAACTCCCCCTGATTTAGCTTTCGGCTTCGATTTTTTGCTTTTGCGACACATCGCTCTGTATCTGATGTGAAAATCGGGAATTTTTTTCTATATTATCTGGCTAATAATTTATGAATTATATATTACCTAGAGTTTCTTCTAAAGTACCTTATCACACAGAAATGTCTAACTGATTTTCTCAAAATGCCCTCTTAACTATCCTTAACGATTTTACGCGCCCGGAGTCGTACCTCATACCAAAATATTATGACTTCTCAGTGAAAATTTTTAATAACGACCTCTCATTGGTGTTTAAATTCACTGCCGTAAAGTACTCTTTTAAATTCACCGTCCCCACTAATATGTGTCTTAAAAAAAATTAATCCTACTAATGGGGATAACGAATTTACAAAAATATATTTTGCAACTTGGCGATAATATTTCACAGCTTTGGTACTCTTTTCTGCTATCTTTCAACACTCACAGACGATTTAAACATCAACGGTGGTCGTATTTCTTCTCTGCCATGTCTCAACATTTTAGCATAAAGCATGTCTCCGAGCGTGTAAAATCATTACGAGTAGTCAGGCACGCATTTGTGGAAGAAAAGGTATCATTTATGTAAATCAACAAAAACTCTAAATAATATAAAATTCCTTACTCATTGACTAGATAATATGAAAGAAATTTGCAAACCGGGCAAGTTTCCGACGGCGCCGACCACCGTAGAAGCTAGCTCTTTGTAGTTTGTACTGCTGATCTCTATTTCTAGATGATGGTGCATTTGTCTTCTTCATGTTTAAATAGTGTACGTAGTTTGCAGGTCTTTTTTGAAACAGAGCCCACCCAGTCCAACTTCTTCATGAAATTTTTAGGCTCTGCAAGGTTTAGTCAAAAATTCACCGACGACTTGTCAGGAAACTGGATTTGGATCATCAGCTAAAATAAAGTGATTAGGAAATGTTTAGTGTACTTTGAGGGGATGTGCTAATCTAAATTTAATGGTGTGGGAAAAGCTGATTCAGTGGAAAAGCAATACTCTAGATTAATAATCACTAGGTTAGAATTACATGCATTGTGAATCACCATCTGATGTTGATCATCAACAAAACTCAGAAACTCTGATGGTGATCATCAACAAAACTCAGCTCTACTCCAGCCAAAAAGCACATAATCAAGAATGAACAACATATAGCCTGGTATGACATACCAGCACCAAAAAACTTGTTCTAAAAAAAGTGTAATATTTTAAACAAAAACCTCCTTTTTTCCTCATTTCTATATCTTATACTCATCAGTCTCCGCTAGCATTAGTCCTGGAACCCCGTCTTCTCCCAAATCGCATTCCGCACCCGGCTCAAGTCCCTGCCCTTGAGCGTCCGCCCGATCCCCTCGTGCACCGAGAACGACGCCATCCTGGTCCGGGCCGACTGCCTCGCCAGGTACTCGTGCGGCGGCAGCCGCCCCCCGTCTTCTCCCTCCTCATCCCCCTCCTCCTCCTCGTCGTCGAACCCCCGCCGGCGACATTCCTCCCGCAGGATCTTCGACCAGTCCGGGATGTTCACCGGCAGCGACGCCGCCGCCGAGGCCTCCACCTTCTTCGTCGCCTTCTTGGCAGACCGCGAGCTGGGGATCGACTTCTTCAGCTCCCCCCGCGCCGCCTCCCCCGGCGACCCCCAGAGATCCGACTCGTCGAAGTCAAACAGCATCCCGCCACCGTCAGGGCTCGACGGCAGCACGTGCTCCTCCGGGAAGAAGCGGTAGGTGGACTTTGAGAGGTAGTTCTTCTTGGCCGCCATTAAAGACAAAGAGAGAGAGAGAGAGAGGGAGATGAAGAAGAGGCCAGAAATGGGAGATTGCGTATGGGCTGGCCTTGGCAGTGGCAGCTTCCTCCCGCTTTTATAAAGAGGCCAGAGGATGAAGGGCCACCAAAGTGGATAAGGTTCGTCATCGAACGGGGCCTATGGACTATGGGCTACTCTGCTTTTACCTCACTACCCCTTGGTTAATTATTTTACCACAAATGGTGGAGGCTAAGTCGGTGAGGTTAATTCGAGTAGTATGCTTTTAATTCATGATTTGACATGCCGGAGATGTATGGTCCATTCCTCCCGCTTTTTTACCACGGCCAACCATGGACTCCTCTGCTTTTACCTCACTACCCCTTTGCTTCTTCTCCTGCCTTTTTTTCACGGCCACCTCACGTGCCCCTCGTGGAAATGCAGTGGACCCAAGATACCTTTCACCGCACTAGCCCGTGAGGTTGGCCATGGTAAAAAAGTAGGAGATGTTACGTAAGCGGAAGCCGGGTTAATTAGTTAATTAATTCTAAGTTTAGTGGTTGAATTTGGCGCTGCAGCCAATCGGGAGGCCGTGAACGAAAGAGTCCCGCTAGTGTGATAACTTTGAACCGAGTCACTGCGAATCGTCAGATCTTGATGAGACAACTGGTGTCTAATCTGGAGGTCAGTAGCTACGATTTAACGTGCACTGTCTGATTGGAATCCGATGGCGCACGGTAGCGGTTCCTCGTGTGACTTTTTGCTCGAGAAAAACATGAAGGTTTGGCCTGTCTGGGGCAGTCATGTTGGTGTCGTAAGCACTGTAGAATGTCTAGCACCAGCTGCAACTGCTGCCCACCAGTTGCCTAAAAATAGGTACAAAATGTTCCCGAATGCAACGCTCATACGTGACGGGTTTCATCCAACAGAAAACTAGCCATGTCCTGTTCCATACTCACATGTAACCAATGCCTTCCCATGGTTAACAAATTATGTCTTAACTAAGTCTGTATGATACACTATTCGTCAAATACTACCAAATTTAATTTGTGTTATTTCACACAAGCTAGTTTGTGCGCCACCCACATGCAGGTTGCTGGGCCCAAATGGCCTCAGATAAGCTTTTTTATTTTTTGATACAGGCCTCAGATTAGATTAGCCAGTATTAATAAGGGGTGTTTTGGTAATTTGGAAAATCCACGGCTCAAGTTACGCTACGAGGAAGTTTAGAGCGCTGCGTTCTCTTTCCTAGTTTTGTCGCGACGTGAGTAGTTCACCTGTCTCCGGAAGGTAGGAGGGTGGTCCTTTGATGCACCGGATTGCCCGACGCGTGTCCCTCCCGCAGCCCTAGCGCCACGCGGCACGCTGCTGCAGCTCCTCTACCTTAGAGGGCGTGCGGCCACGTGAAGGCTCGGCCAGCTGGTGCTGTCTGGTTACTCCCTTCCAGGACGGCCCTTGTCTCGCCAATTTATCATCTCATATCGCGATAAGTAAGCAAACCATCAATTATTGACGCCATGCCTGGTTAAGACAAAAAATTATTGGGTACATTGGCCTTGATCACGTTAAAAATGAGCTAGAGAGCTGTTGATATTTGGGAATCGATGGCATACACGCTGTTTGCGTGCGCTCCATGGCACAAAAAAGTGAAGCATACGCATAAAACGTGTGCATCTTGCACCGTTGATCTTGGAGATCGATGTTTCATGGACATTCAATAATTTAAAATATTTAGACAGGTAAAGGAGACAATTATATGTGGTTGAAGCTTGATTTAAAATATCGATATCGCGATAATTTGAGGATGCGGAGAACCGGGAGATGTGACCTGACAGGCCCCGCCAAAAAGTTTTAGATATCGACGTGTTGGGACCCACCGAAATTTACCCCTTGATGAACACCCGAATCCAAGCACCCTCACCCTTCTGTTTTTTTGTTTAGCACCTTAATTTAGTATTGTCTACCAATTATGTCCTCATTAAGAAATGATTATTTTTAGGTGTAATTCTTTATTGGGTTGTATGCTTTTGATGTATGATGCCCACCAAAGACTTTGTAACCCCACTTTGTTTGTTTAATCAAAATGTCGCCATTATTAGGAGCAAGTTGTCCCTAAAGGTAGAGTTTCTTCCTTTCTTGAAACTTTTAGTAATGTAATAAGAAATACACTAATACTCGTACTTTCTACTTTGTGGGTTGATGTGCAGACAGGTGATAGATGACAAAATATTATGGGCTATTAGTTGAAATGAGAATGCAGAGTCGCAGACCCTGCAACTAATTGTTTTTGTTTGATAAGGACGGTGTTTTCGTGTTAATGCCTTGCTTTACTGTGGGACCATATACATGGCAGCATATATCACAAGGGATGATGATGCTTTAAATACAAGATGGTGGTCTGATTTAATTTTTTGTGCTCATTTTTATGGTTCTTTTCTTTTAATTACTTGTGGACTTTCTTTAAAACATGCGCTTGGACTGGATATGATCCACAAGGGTTAGTTGGGAAGATGATGGAATGCAGTGTAGTCAATGACATGAGAATTCGTAGTACATTTCATATATAGAGTTGGGTTCTTGGAGAAGTTATTAGGTACGGCTTTGATTTCACCGATTGGTGATTGACACGAAATTTAATTTGTAGGCCCTTAGGTTAACTAGGGAGGTCCTGTCAATCACCCTTTGGTGGTGAACATGAATTTTCCGTACGCGACCTGTTCCTAATAATTTATCGGGTTCTTGAGTAAAATAGAGACCAAGACGCAAGTACTACTTTGTACTAGAATGAGGTGCCGATGTACGTCAATCAAGTAGAGTGAGCATGATATTTTTGCTGAGTGCTGAGTGCTGAGTGCTGAGTAGTAGAAAGCGACGAGGGCCCGATGTTGAAGAAGATGATACGACTCTATAATATTTTATCTGTTTTGGCCCAACTAAGGAGGCATATTGCATCAGCAATGGCACAACCATGGTAGAATTCTTGTTAAATCCACCACCGCATGGGACTTGGTGTCAATGAACTATGACCCACTTTGTCTTCTTAACTAGCTAAGGTTTTTTTGGCTACAACCGCCCCATGGGCAGTGACCCACACACACCACACACTCACTCTTTAGCTAGACCCGGCAAATACCCCTCTTCAAATATGTCCGGTTGAGATTCAAACCCAGCTCCATTCAACTGGAGCGTGACAACCAGGGCTCTATGCACCTTCGAGGTTCTTAACTAGCAAGTTGCAAGATGTGGCTGATGGATCCCCAAATTTCTTGGATTGGAAGTCAAACAAGTAGAACTAACCATTTCCCATATTATGACTTCATGTTTACAGATCACAAAACACAGATGATTGTAAAAAAGTTCTTGTGGCCCGTGACTGTGTATCTAGTTGAGCACTTGGACTTGGAGAAGGTAGCCATACAAGCAACAGAAGTTTTCATTATCTGATAAGGCTTGCCAACCAATTGGTTCACGTTGCCCAGGAAATTTGGTTGTAGCGGTTATCCAATATATACTCCTGGACTTGGAGGATTTTTTTATGATAGGTATCTGTTGATACATACAATGATGATTACTTTATGAGTATTTTTAACTTATATTGTTGACTAGAAGAATAAAATTTTATTTTTTGACAATATCTTAGAAGTACAAGTTGGCAGTACTTTTGTTAGGTAGGGATATGGCAAGAAATTTTGGATTTGTGGGTTTATGATGACACACTGTATGCAATTATGTCCATGACATCTAAGATTAATTCTACTTCTTTTTCACTTCTTTTCCGAAGTAGAATAAATCTTATTCTCATCCTCCTGTTCTCTCCATATTTTATTTTGTTCAAAAAGTGTTACGAGAGCATGGGATTGATTGCCACAAAAAAGAAACTACATCACCACCAAAAGGCTAATGATTTTTTTTTCTTTGCTTTTACTGGAAATCCCTTGGAACAAAGCACCATATATAGGCAGCTCAAGGGAGCACATGACCACATACATCCGAATATGTAGGATAGAATGGAGCAAGAGATAAAAGGGAACTTATCCATTAGCTTCAGAAATTGTCTACAGCATCGTTGGCAACGTTATCAGCAGTAGCATGAGCCAATCTGAATATGTAGCTAAAGTATTCACTTCCTCTTAGTCCCTGTATATCATATAAGTTGCTACATATACTTTCAGAAGAACGAGATATTCAGTGACTCAGGTGAGATATCCTAGTTTCAACTCGAATGAAATAAATGATGGACAATCACAAAGCAAGGATCTTACCCATAGGCAATAGAAAACTGAATGTTTAGAAACTAGTGGTCTCCTGATAAACTTACATAATCTTATGCATTGCGTCACTAATGGCTGGCACTGCACTGTTTCCCATGTAATTCATCAAACCAAGTTGGGAGACATACTAAAAGTGGGGAGGTTGGATTAAGCTTTTAACTTTTCACTAGTAAGTTACGGGCATTCCAAGACAGGTCATGGGTAACAGAGAGATCATATGGAAGTGAGGAACAAGATGATGTCAATCCTTGAAGAAATGCAAATATTGGAACTCTCTTTCTATTAAGATTAGTCTTTGGAAGCTGAGAAACTTCGAAATTCCTTTCATTTTGCTTCATCCCCCAGCTTGCCCCTTGGGACTAAACATTCACTAAATTGTTTAATAAAGAAACTTCTCGCCGTTCTAGTTGCAAGTTGGCCACTGTTCCTCGACCTTTTTAAATAAAATCCTGGATTAGTTTAGCTTTGAAGTTATAGACAGGGGAACACATACAGGTGACAGATTCTCATTGCTGTTCACCTCCCGGATAAGTGATTATAGTCTTAGTTGTTTTTGGCTAACATAACATGCATTGGAATCACTTTATAAGGGGGGTTCTTTTATCAAACTCTACTTGCAATTCAAGCAATGTGATTTATATTATATTTCAACGGACTATTTTTTGATGGCCGACGGATCTAAATGCAGATACAGTATGAGGTATTTAGAGAAGTTAATTGAAAAGTTGATTTTCTCATGTTGGTGAAATTACTTGAGATAGTAATTTTTCTCGTTAATGGTTTATGGTAAGGGAAATTATATAATAAATTATAAAAAAAAAAATAACGCACTGTTCAAAATAATTGCAAAATAGGGTATCTGACAAGCCACGCATGCCTGCGTGGTTTTTTTTTTAAACCGAACCGAAAGGCGTCGGTTCAGGTAGCTTTTACAAAAAGCATAAGGGGTTTTCTTTATTACTGATAGGTGTCGGTTTACGCCTTCCATTTCCCTATATCTTTGCGTGGGCTCGGGCTCGGCCGTACCGAGCCCTAACTGCGATTTTGTCACCGCGCTCGCCCTGACCATCGCATCGCATCGGCTCTCCAGCGACTCCAGTGCTTCGCCTCCACCTCCCCGTCCTCGCCTCACAACGCACCGCCTCGGCTCTCCAGTGGTGGCGTCGCCACCACCTCTTCGCCCTGGCCACTGTCACCTTTGCCGTCGTCGTCACCCCGGCCAGTGTCTCGACTCTCCGACGGCAGTGTCGTCACCACCTTGTCGCCCCGGCCACTGTCACCGTCACCGTCGTCGCCCCGACCACTATCTCAGCTCGCCTCGCACTGCACCGCCTCAGCTCTCCGGCGACCTCAGCGCCACCGTTTTGGCCAGCTCAGCCGCCCCGTCGCTCGCCTCTCCACAGTGGATGTTTTGCTACATTGTAGCATCCATGCTTTTTTCCCCATCCAGCTGAAACACAACCTATATACTTACACTGGTTCAAGTAGTCGGCAAGAGGGAAATGTGAATGATGAGGAAGATGAAGGGGAGAATGAGGATGATGAAGAAGATGAGGTCAATGATGAGCACATGCCTACTTCATGGTTATTGATGTTGAAGATGTATGAGGAGAGGATAGTGTGCAAGAGATAGTTGATAATGAGGGAGATGAATTGGTGGACATCGCAATTGCTACAGATAACTTCAATGGTTTTGAGGAAGAGTTGCCATATGAGGAGGAGCTGCCATGGGCGCGACTAACAGATGATGAAATAGATGGGGCAATTAATCAGGGTTTGCATGAGGAGGCATATCATGAGGAAGCAATATATGTGGGGCAAATATTCCCTAATAAAGATGAATTTGTACACGCATTGAGGGAGTTCTCAATAGCGCATGATGTTTGATATAAAGTGTTGAATACAAGTCCGACACAGTACACAGCAAGATGTCAATACCCTGACTGCCCATGGAGAGTACATGCATCATTGAGGAAGGGGATGAATGATTTTAAAGTGAAGACATATGGTGGCGAACACACTTGTAGAAATGACGGGCACAAGGGTTTGTTTCCTCTTGCATTTGGCCTTGTTTCGGGTGAGGATTACCTTAATTGGAGATGGTTCTTACGTATGTTGAAGGAGTATGTTGTCCTTGATAGGATCTTTATCACTATCATATCTGATCGACATAAAGGGTTGCAAAAGGTTGTGCCAGAGGTGTTTCCACATCCGCATTGTATGTGACACATCAAGGCAAACTATCATAAGAAGTTTAAAAATGATGTATTGACAAGGTTGATAGGGGAAGCTGCAACGGTGCTTACCGTAAACGAGTTTGATGAGAAGATGAAACTTATCGGTGCAAAAAGTCCAGAAGCAAAATGGTTACTCAATGAGGAAGGTGGATTATCACCTCAATTGTGGTCTCTTGCTCACGATGGTTTTACAAGATATGGAATGACTACAACAAATATGGTTGAAAGTCTAAACAGCGTGTTAAAAGGGGCTTGATTATTACCCATGTAAGCCTTAGTGTCAAGCACATTCTACAGGATCATCAAATTCCTTGTGAAGCGACATTCGGCCGGATTGGCCATGGCAACCCCATACATCCCTACTATTGAGTGGAAGATTAAACAACAAACGCGCCTTATTGGCAGCATGTGGGTTGACCAAATTAATTCTTACATGTATGAAGTGAAAACATTGCGTGGTAGAAAATATGTGGTTGATGGCAACGATCATACATGTTCTTGTAATTATCCTCAGGTATACAAACATCCATATCGTCATCTAATTATTGTTCAATTGAAGCGAAGATGACTCATCGACGATTTAGTTGGATTTTGGTATACATCTGATGCATATAAAAAAGTATATGCAGCCGAATTCTTTCCTCCTCCTGATCGACGATCTTGGGAGGAAAAATCGCCTATGTATGTCGTGAAGCCCCTAAGAGTGACATGAAAACCCAGTCGTCCACGCACTAGGAGAATACGTAATGCGATGGATAGTGCGGGCATGATGACAGATGGTCGAGCGCACTACCATTGTGGGAATTGTAACCAACTTGGACATAATAGACGTCAATGCCCAAACACACCTTCTGCGGATTGGTACTTCCATACAATGATCTTTATATGTAAATTTACTTGGTTTATACATTCTTTGAAGTTATTATTAATTGTTGGTTTCTTTATAGATATTATGGACCTAGGACCGATTGATCCCTCCGTCTTCACAGAGCAGAGCTCGCACAGATCTGATGGTATATGGAACATAGAGGTATGTGCATAATCATTATCTCCTTAGTTTTTTCATATACTTAACTACTTTTCTAAATTGCAATGTACTTTTCATGTGTATAGGAATGCACCGAGCACTAGCAAAACGTGCGCCATTGGGTAGTTGATGCACGCATGTTGCCGTACATAGAGATGGCAGGATTTGGGCACTTTACATGGTTACAGTATATCAGGATTGATAGGGCTCTCATCACTGCCCTAGTTGAGAGATGGCGGAGGTAGACACAAACATTTCATTTGTATTTGGGGGAGATGACTATAACGTTACAGGATGTTGCTATACTACTTGGATTGGGCTTTGATGGCATTGCAGTGAGTTGCTCGACAGTGGGCATTGACTGGAATGAAGTATACGGGCACCTTCTTGGACAGGTACCTCTGATCTATACATGAAATATGCATTTTATTATCTCCTAATCTTATATTTATGCTAGTGTTTGATTAGAATTACTACTACTTTAATATAGTTTTTTGTTTTTGTAGGAAACAAGAGTAATATACAAAAATGAGGTAAAAACGGACTTTAATGGTTAAATCTTCATAACTTCGTGTACACATATCAGATTGGACTGATTCAAGTCTCACATTAAATTTCAAGAAGTCAGCTTTCCAACGCCACCAACCGCGCGTAATTCGGAGTTCGGAGCGAAAAGTTATGACCATTGGAAAATCGTGCTGCAAAATGAATAGTAAACGGATCGATCGGACGTGTACGCGATCGATCGTATCTACTGGAATTTGCGTATAGATGCAAAGCGATCGATCGGCACAAAAGTGATAGATCGCAAAGCGATCGATCGCCGTATACACAGAATTGAAATAAGGTCTATTTTGACTTGGATTTGGAAGGGGATTTGAGGGTTTTCCTTCACCCCTATATATATGCCTTAAGGGAGAACGTATTGGGCATTAGAGAATAGAGTTTTGAGTCCCTTTGGAGGCTAGAGAGGAGCAAGAGAAGGAGCTTTTGGAGCAAAAAGAAGAAGAAAGATTCATGATGATGGATCTACATAAACAGGTTTTTTTTTTCTCCCTTTCTATGTGTAACTAAATTCCTGGTCAAGGCTTGATGAAGCCCTAGATGTGTATTGCTACTCTTGATAGTTTAATTTTATAAAGTTGATTATGATTTATGCTTAATGCGATTTCATGAGTATTCTTTTGAGTGCTTGATCATAGACTTGATTGATTATGAATGAAATTAGATATTGTGATTGATTTTATGCCCGATCAAGGATAAGATTAATTGCATTATAATAGAGTTGTGATTGATTCTATGCCCGATCAAGGATAGGATTGATTACAAAATAGTGGATGAACTTTCGTGTCCGATCAAGAACGTTAGTGAATTCATTATTAATTCCTGTGTCCGATTAAGAACACGAATTACTATATCATGTCAATGTATGCTTAATAATAATTGAGAGTAGTAATTGCATGTCTAGTGGTGGATTCTCTACCTTGATACTTCTCCATATTGATTAAATCTCAGTTAGATTAGATAAAGTCCATTGCTTTCTTTAGAATTAATTAAACTACATCTTTTTCTTCTCTTGAATTGGGTAAAAGATTAATCCGTCCCTGAGGTTCGACAACCCTTTAATACTCGCCGTAGTACAATTGCCTTGTGCACTTGCAAGGGTTTATATTTAAATGATCAAGTTTTTGGCGCCGTTGCCGGGGACGGAAGTCAATAGTTTACCAGATTCTTAGTATAATTAGTGTTAGAGTAGTTTAGTGAGTCTTAGCTTAGATTATTTGTCAGTAGCTTAATTTGTGTTTTTCTTTCTTTTTGCAAGGTTAAGAGAAGACGTGGAATTCTCGCCAACGTCGAAGGGCAACCCCTTCCCCTAGTTTGCATTCTCTTATCCTTCCCTTTTTAGATTAACTTGTGTGTTTGGTGTTTTTTTTCTTTCTGTGACTGCATGTTGTGCTAGTTGTGGCTATTAGGACTGCTAGTTATCGATATCTAGGACTGATGTTTGTTAGTTGTGGCTATCTAGGGTTGTTTATCTTATTTATAGATGTGTGATATTGTGGTTCAGTTGATGAATGCATGGTGAAGAAATGTTTTCACCTTTCTATGGATTTAGCCATGAGAACCCATATAGGAGCTTTAATGATTATTGTTCTTCACACACACCTAATCCCCCTCCCTATGAAGTGCCCTACCACCCACGTCCCTTATATGCTGATTCTTACAACCATGGTTGGGATAATCACTCTAATTTTGGGAGTGGCACATCTTCCCTACAATACACAACTCCTTATATGTCGGAACCATGTGCCCTCTGTTTAAGTCCTATTCATACCCCAGTGGAGTGCCCTTTGGCCCATGAGTACCCTGATTTTATACGCAAATATGTAAATGAGGCCCAAAGTCTTCATAGGTGGGAGGACCATCTTAATTCCCCTTGGGAACAACCCAACCCTGGGCCCACTCTTCATCAGGCCCCTAGACAAGATTTCCCAAGCCCACACCTGCCTTACCAACCTGCCGCTACTCCTCAGTTTGACCCACCCACTAGACAATCTACCTTAGAAAACCAAATGAGCCAACTGTTAGCCCTTGTAGCTGAGATGGCAGCCAAGATTAAAACTGAGATTAAAACTGGATGTGAGGAGATGAGAGTTGAAATACGGACCCATGCTCAGATTGTCCATTCTCACACACAGGCTCTCGCCAACATTGAAATACAGTTAGATCAGCTAACACAGGCCATGAATAAGAACGACGAATGCATTTTACCTGTCGAGCCCCAATATCCGAAGGGCCAATTTTCTGATGAAGGGATCTGTTTTTCCCCTGATTATGATGTTACATCCCTTCAGAATGCCCAAAGGTTTGACAATGAGCTTGAGTGGGTTTTACATAATGATCAAGAGGGTGTAGAAATTAAAGAAGAAGTGACTGCATTAATAGAACCCAGCTTTAAACCTTCTTCTATATCTGAGGAGTGGGAGTCTACAACACTGTTAATAGAACCTTCTATTCCTAAAGCACAATTCATATCTTGTCTAGATCAATCTAACTCTTTGTTTAATGAACATAACTTAGACTGTTCCATAGATAGTTTAGTTGATTCACTAATTGAGGAAGCTTTCCCAATTGGGTTGCTAGAAGAGGCCCCTAAGGCCAAAATGGTTGATGTGGGGGAGGAGGTTCCCTTTATATTACAGTTTTCTGATGACCTTCTTTCATGGTTAATGCAGGGACCCCTCTTTCCAAAGCTTCCCTACCCACCACTCCGTCCTTTTATTCCACGATGTGCTCCATACTTAGGCAACAATGATAGAAGTGTGTGGTGCAATCATTTAATTGATCCAGGTTGATGACTTGATAATCAGAACCCTGCACAAGACCGTGGCTTAGTCTGGCTGAAGACGTTAAACTTAGCGCTTGGTGGGAGGCAACCCACGTATTCAGGTGTATTCTCTCCTTTATTTGATTTTCTTTGTTATATTCTCATTGTCATGTTATATTGTCACGCCCCAAATTTCCAAGACCCAATTTACGCAGAAGCGTCAATCCAATGACGGTTATAGGGTAGGAAACCTGGGACGGACCGAATACTCGAGTCTACGCTTATCCCATTTAAATATTATGGGACTTGCAGGATCGTCATGACTTAAATAACATTTACTTACAAAAAGTAGAATAACAGAAAGGAAATCTAAATATCTATTATAATATCTGAAAATGTCTTAACACCCACAAACAGAGTTTAACAAAAAGCAAATGGCACGCAGGCCGCAAGTTCAAAAGTCAAAATATAGCGAAACATAAGAGACGAGTCTTCTAAGCTCCAACATCAAACCATGCCGCTGGAAAACATCACTTCTGCTCCACCTTAAATCCTGCATCAGAGGATGCGTGAGTATTCCATAGGAAATACCCAGTAGGATACAGAAAACCCACACTGAAAAAAAGAGAAGACTCCAAAGATGTATGGTTTAACAGACTCAGGTTCAACAAGGACTAAGATCACTTACCTGCAACCAACTGCCATTCAAGACGCATTAAGGTCAAAGATACTTCAAAGACTTTCATAAAGTAGCAAAGGTAAGATAATAAGCATTGGACAACCAAAGTGTCAAAGTACAATTTCTGCTCTCAAATCTTCATCAATACCAGAACATCCTAGAGGTTCTTCAGAGGAACCTTGCCATGCGTCTAGGGATGCTGGCCCCATCGGTGCTTACGGGCACAATGGGCGGAAATTGCAGACCTTCCGTAATGTCATACAATCTAAGCGCACGCGGTTGCCGTCATCGGCTGTACTACAGAGGTTCAATAAATCGGAGATCTCGCAAGATCTAGCAATGGCTTGTGAGCATACTATGATTCCGACTAAGAGCTTTAAATGCTACTTAGCGGAGAAATAATTCAACTAGCCCTATTGTCAAAAGGCTTAGAACAAGACTTTCTAAAGTTCCGACTCTTCATAGGAGTGAAAAGCATAATCCAAATCAAATTAAGAATTAGTCTGGGAACTCAAGTGAGACCCGACTATAAAGAGACACACCACATGATTTTCCAAAAGTTCAAGTTCGCTATCAACAAAGTTGTACCTAGCCCTAGAATTGATAATTCCCGACTTAGAATGACGCGTTTCAGGTAGACCACGTCAGAGACTTAGAATTCAAGCTTCGATTACTCTTGAGTCATAAATGGACCAAGAGAGGAACAAAGGGACTATTATTATAAGACACCTTATTTGGCTCTAAGACCTTAAGGTTACCGTTCTTAGAGTCTTATAAAATCATATTAGACTTGATTAGATTCTTAATTATCAATTATTCTCAAGCTTCTTAGGTTTATTATGATTTTAAGTCATTTAAAGTCAGAAACTGTGTTCTGTCCAAATCAGAACAGCTCTCTTTATCAGGTTACTACGTTCTGAACAATTTGATTTAATCTATGAAATTTTTATCTTAGATAGCCTCTGATGTCTAGTTTCCAGATTGATAAAGAACTTAATTTTCTGATTACTGTATTATTAGTTATCATTTTTCTACTGAAGTCTGTCTGCGCAGGATACTCCTGGCCGAGACCAAATATTCTATGTCATACATAATTTACTAATGTATAAAGTGTAGTAACTCCTTATTAGTCTTTTTCATACATTAATCTAGTCTTTCTTAAGATTTTTACAGTGCCTTTATAGATCCAAAATCTCAGTTTATGATTCCACTTTTCGTAATCTTTACTACCCGATTACTACAACACTTTCTTATCTCATTATTTAAGTGATACTATCATATAATCCCGGACAACATTAGATCTTAAAACACGCTGACAATAAAACGAACTGAAATCTCAGAGACAAGATCTTACAAGGGATAATCTTATAGTTATCATTCATTATACAATTACCCATTTAGTTGATATTATACAAGTAGTAATAGCTATGATAATACATATAGAACACGAAATACGGAAATGCACCAAAGTGCCTAAAGATCAAATCTTTACTCAAGAGAGTGAGCATGGATATACAAATAGCATTATCACATGCGATCATGATTTAACATAGAAATCCAAATCCAATTTTCATTGGTCAACATACGTAGAAATGATTGAGTTGAAATACAATAGAGTCATGAAACAAGAGGGAATATCAATTCTAGGATCGGCAATACAAATTCCAGAAATGAGTACTCAAAATCAAGGCATCAACATTCAACAAATCATTTTATAAAAAAGAAGTGTAATGGGAAAAAGACATCCTACTTGGTTGTAAATACCGAGACTTCCCGAGCACTCTTAATTCCGACAATGCCGCACTAACACCACGCCGGTCGACCTTGCTTTGACCACCACGAACCACCACGGACCACCGCCGGAGTAAGGTTGCCGCCGGCCGGATAATGAGAGTGAGAGAGAGAGAGAGAGAGAGAGAGAGAGAGAGAGAGAGAGAGAGAGAGAGATTGAAGTGCTCAATGCTTTGAGCACTAAGCCAAAACCGCCCCCCTTGCTTGCCTATTTATAGACTTTTTGAACCATTCTCCACCATTGATCACTCCTTAATCCAATGGCTTAGATTCAGTAGAAAATTCCAGATTTTACCACTTTCAAGATGACTCTTGGGTTTTCAAAGAAAGAATTAAATGGGTCGATTGCATGGCATTTGTGACAACCTCAAACTACCTCCACTAATGGCCAAGTCGACCCAAGCTCAAATGGGTTTGGGTTTGGGTTTTTCTTTTAGAATTCCATTAATCACTACTAATCCACTTAAGAAATATCTAATTCATAATTTTTGCTTAATTTCAAATTAATTCTATTCCCAAAAATAACACAAACTTTATACAAAAACCTATCCAATAATCTTAGGTCAAATGAAGCCAAACCAACATGTCACGCCAATCATGAATCATATAATCCAATAAAATCTCTGATTAAGATCAATTCAAAAATCACAAATTTTACGGCGTTCGATCGATTCCGGCGGGAATTGAATTTTCAAAAGATTTTCGAAAATTTAAATAAATGCATACCGTTGAGCCAAGAAAATACTATAAAATTTACGGTCGTCACATCCTCCCCTCCTTAAAGAAAATTTCGTCCTCGAAATGCCAAAAATCAATCAACAAACAGTTGAGGGTAGGCTTTCTTCATCTCTTCTTCCGATTCCCATGTCATTTCCTCGGAGTGCTGGTTTTGCCACAAAACTTTCACCAATGGAATAGTCTTCTTCCGCAACACCTGATCCTTCTTGTCCAAAATCTTGATAGGTCTCATCGAAAAGGATAAATCTGCCTCTAGCTCCATTGTCGTATAGTCCAACACATGAGACTCATCCGGTACATACTTCCTTAGCATCGATACATGAAACGTATTGTGTACATCTGCCAGCTATGGGGGTAAGGCCAATCTGTAGGCAACCGGCCCGACCCGCTCCAAGATCTCAAACGGTCCAACAAACCTCGGGCTCAGCTTCCCTTTCTTACCAAATCTCATAACTCCCTTTGATGGAGAAACTTTCAAGAATACCTTGTCGCCTTCCTGAAACTCCAAATCTCATCTTCGGTTATCTGCATAACTCTTCTGTCTGCTCTGCGCTGTCTGTAGTCTTTGTCGAATCTGCTTTACCTTCTCTGCACAGTACTGTACCAAATCTGACTTCAATACTTGACTTTCTCCGACCTCTGTCCAGCATGTAGGTGATCTGCACGGTCTTCCATATAGAGCTTCAAATGGTGCCATTCCAATGCTAGAGTGATAGCTGTTGTTGTAAGCAAATTCAATCAATGGTAGATGATCATCCCAGTTGCCCTTCCAGTCGATAGCACACGCTCGGAGCATGTCTTCCAAGGTTTGAATGGTTCTTTCTGACTGCCCATCGCTCTGAGGATGAAAAGCTGTGCTAAAACTGAGTTTAGTGCCCATCGCTTCTTGAATTCCTTTCCACGTCCTGGATGTAAATCTTGGATCTCGATCTGACACAATCGATATCGGCGTACCATGCAATCTCACTATCTCCCTGATATACAACTCTGCTAAACTCTCCGGATTCTGCTTCCATCTTATTGGTAGAAAATGAGCCGTCTTAGACAATCGATCAACGATCACCCAAATCGCATCCTTCTGTCTTTAAGTCTTTGGTAAGGCCACCACAAAATCCATTGTAATGTGGTCCCACTTCCATTGCGGAATCTCCAAAGGTTGTAACAATCCTGCTGGTCTCTGGTGTTCTGCCTTTACTTGCTGACAAGTCAAACATTTGGATACGAACTTTCCAATGTCTCGCTTCATTCCGTTCCACCAGAAGTTCCTCTTTAAATCTTGAAATAACTTAGTGCTTCCTGGATGAATTGCATACTGAGAGTTGTGCGCTTCACGAAGAAGTTCTTGTTTTAATTCCGCATCCTTCGGCACGACCAATCTTCTTTGAAATAAGATACTCTCGTTAGCTCCTTTTGTGAAATTTGGCTTTTCCAGCAGCTTTTGCATCTGAGGGTTACTCTTCTGCGCTTCCAGCACCTTCTCATAGATTGACGATCTCACCGAGATGTTTCCCAGAAATGAAGTTCTTTGAGTAGTTGGCCATTCCAGATTATACTTTCCCAAATCTTCCATCATACGCCATTCTTGCACCATCATATGCGCCATGGTTCCCGTCTTCCTGCTTAGTGCATCTGCGACCACATTCGCCTTTCCTGGATGATAGTGAATAGAGAAGTCATAGTCCTTTAAGTACTCCATCCATCGCCTCTGTCTCATATTCAAATCCTTCTGAGAGAAGATATACTTCAGACTCTTGTGATCTGTGAATACTTCAAAGGTTTCACCATAAAGATAGTGCCTCCAAATCTTCAAAGCAAACACAACCGCCGCTAGCTCCAAATCGTGAGTTGGATAATTCTGCTCATGGATCTTCAGTTGTCTTGACGCATACGCCACTACATGTCCGTTCTGCATCAATACGCAACCTAGACCGCATTTCGATGCATCGCTATAGATGACGAACCCTCCTGATCCTGATGGAAGTTTCAGAATCGGTGCAGAAGTCAGTCTCCTCTTCAGCTCCTGGAAACTTTTCTCACAATCAGCATTCCAGATAAACTTCGCTCCCTTCCTTGTTAACTTGGTCATTGGCAAGGCTAAGCTGGAGAATCCTTCGATAAATCTTCGATAATAACCTGCCAATCCCAAGAAGCTCCTGATCTCGGTCACGCTCTTTGGTTGTTCCCAATGAAGAATCGCTTCCACTTTTGCCGGATCTACTGAGACTCCATCCTTCGATATAACATGTCCCAAGAAGTTAACTTTATCCAACCAAAACTCGCACTTGCTATACTTGGCATACAATTGATTCTCTCGCAGAATTTGCAACACTTGCGCCAAATGCCTTCTGTGCTCCTCCTGATTTGTAGAGTAGACCAATATATCATCCACGAACACGATCACGAACTGATCCAACAACGCCTTAAAGATTCTGTTCATCAAGTCCATAAATGCTGCAGGGGCATTGGTCAGACCAAACGGCATCACCAAGAATTCGTAATGTCCGTATCTGGTTCTGAATGCTGTCTTTGAAATATCTTCTTCCTTGATCCTTAATTGATGGTATCCTGACCTCAAATCGATTCTTGAGAAAACTTTCGCTGACTGCAATTGATCAAACAAGTCGTCGATCCTCGGTAACGGATACTTGTTCTTTATGGTTACTTGGTTCAGCTTGGACGAATCAACCGCTTCTCCAGTAACTCCTGAAGTTGTTCCTTCAATTCCTTCAACTCAGCAGGTGCCATCCGGTATGGTGCCTTCGATATTGGTGCTGTCCCCGGTATCAGCTCTATAGTGAAGTCAACATCCCGTTTTGGTGGCAAACCAGGCAACTCCTCCGGAAAGACATCGATGAATTCGTTTACTACCTCAATTTCTTCTATACTAGGGGTAGTTTTCTCGACTGATAGAACAGTCGCTAAAAAGGCTTTACAACCTTTAGCTACTAGCTTCTGCACTTTCATTGCATAAATTAGACGATTATCTTTTCTCACTCGAATTCCCTGGAACAACAGTTCACTCTTCTCTGGAATTCTAAAATAAACTCTCTTCTTACTACAATCTACCGTAGCACCAAACTTAGCTAACCAATCCATACCGAGAATAACATCAAAATCAACCATATCAAGCAACACCAAATTAGCATGCAATACCACACCATCAATCACAACAGAGGATCCTTCCAGATACTCAGTAGCCACGACTGAGTCTCCGAGAGGAGTAGAAATAGAGAGATCACACTCCAGTCTAGAAGGTTGCCGCTCTAGACTCACAGCAAACACCACAGAAATAAAGGATTTTGACGATCCAGGATCAATCAAAACCCTAGCCAGTCTATCCAAAACAAGAAGAGTACCTTCGATCACGTCATCCGAAGCGAGAGCCTCTTCTGCCGAGGTCAAAGCGAAGACTCTGGCTTGGCCCTTCTTGCTGGTCTCCCCTCATGGCTTCGAGTTACGGTTGGGGCAATGCGGCGAGATGTGTCCGACTTCGTTGCAGCTGTAGCATCTCCGGGTGTCTTTCGGGCACGGCTTTCCAGCATGAGACTGCTGTCAACAGAATCTGCACTTGCCTCCGACATCCGAACCATTACCACTCTGGGGCTGACGGTAAGGAACCACTGCTTTGCTATGACCATTGCCGCGATTCCCTTGAGGTTGGTACTTCAGTCGCTTGGCCTGATGATTGTTGAATCTGCCACCATTCCCAAAACGCTTGAAACCAGAGTTCTTGGAGTTGTTTTCCGATCCTTTGCCAGATCCACTTTTGCGCTCTTGAGTCCTCTTATAATCGTCCTCCAGAATTGACGCTAATTCCACAGCTTTGGCCACCGTGGTTGGCTGAGAAACCAGAACCTTAGATCTTAGGCCGTCGCGCAAACCATCCACAAATCTTCTCGCCTTCACCAACTCATTAGGACAGGCGTCCGATGCAAAGCGCTGAAGCTGCTCGAACTTCGTCTCGTACTGAAGAACAGACATGGAACCTTAGACCAGTTCCAGAAACTCCTTCTCCTTTCTGCGCTGAATATGCGGAGGAAAATACTTCTTGTTGAAGACTTCTTTAAATTCTGTCCAATAAATCTCTTGCCCTGCTTCAAAGTTATTACGCTCTGCCGATTCCCACCAAAACACAGCTTCGCCGACAAAGAGATATGTCGCGAACACAACTCGTTCCTCTTCTGGTACCTTCATTCCTTTGAATAGCCGCTCCACCTCGACTATCCAACGCTCTGCCTTCTCCGGGTTATCTTCTCCAGAAAAAGCTGGTCCCGCTCTTTTGAACCTTTCAAGGGTTGGTGCCTTCACTTTAGGCGCACTGCTGCTGCTACCACCATTCCTTAGCTCCCTTGCTAATTCTCTTACTATGTCCGACAGATTCTGACTAGACGCCTCCTCTAGAGAGGGATTTGGCACAGCACCCGATCGCCTTCCTCGATTTCCAGCCGTCGCCATCTACTGCCAGGGAAAGAAGGAGAATTAGAACTTAACATCGATGCTTCATTTTAATTCATCCTCCAATCCATGACTCCTAATCGCAAACACACAAACACACGACGGAACACACAAGGCAAACACCATAAGCAAGATAACTTTAATTAATTCCACTAAGAGGTTACAGGATTCCACAAGATTCTATTCTTTTAAAGATTCCTATTTGAGTCCTTGAACACCACATCTCAAAGGTACTCGTCTAAAATCTCCAAGGATACATACATAGGTGCAAAAGATAGGTGATCTTCATACCAATCTATCTCCCATTCGGTCATGTGAGGCCACCTATAACCTAGGGATTTAAACCTAAGGTAAAGAGTATAAAAAAGATCTGAATCGTTTCTCGCACGAACGTAAACCGGGTGCTCTAGAACTGTTCGATACTCCTGGTTGATCACGACCACATGCTCCTCTTCAGGGTCCTCCTCCGGGTCTTCTTCCGGATCTTCCTCTGGGTCTTCCTCATCAGGTTCTTCTTCTACATCAATCAGGTAAGGCTCTTCCTCCGTTCCGTGACCCATGATCTCCAACTTCCAGTCGTTCAACCATTGACGAGCCGCCTCCTGCTGGTCCTTCTCGTAGATCCATCCGCTACGCGTTAACACCATGTCTAAAGAAAAGGGTTTATTAGTTTCTAGGTTCTCTCTTTCTAAGGTTTCAAATTCTAACACAAAGTTATTCTAATCTTTGTACTGTAATCAATTATTTAAGTCATTATGACGCTCTGACACCAAGCTGTCACGCCCCAAATTTCCAAGACCCAATTTACGCAGAAGCGTCAATCCAATGACGGTTATAGGGTAGGAAACCTGGGACGGACCGAATACTCGAGTCTACGCTTATCCCATTTAAATATTATGGGACTTGCAGGATCGTCATGACTTAAATAACATTTACTTACAAAAAGTAGAATAACAGAAAGGAAATCTAAATATCTATTACAATATCTGAAAATGTCTTAACACCCACAAACAGAGTTTAACAAAAAGCAAATGGCACGCAGGCCGCAAGTTCAAAAGTCAAAATATAGCAAAACATAAGAGACGAGTCTTCTAAGCTCCAACATCAAACCATGCCGCTGGAAAACATCACTTCTGCTCCACCTTAAATCCTGCATCAGAGGATGCGTGAGTATTCCATAGGAAATACCCAGTAGGATACAGAAAACCCACACTGAAAAAAAGAGAAGACTCCAAAGATGTATGGTTTAACAGACTCAGGTTCAACAAGGACTAAGATCACTTACCTGCAACCAACTGCCATTCAAGACGCATTAAGGTCAAAGATACTTCAAAGACTTTCATAAAGTAGCGAAGGTAAGATAATAAGCATTGGACAACCAAAGTGTCAAAGTACAATTTCTGCTCTCAAATCTTCATCAATACCAGAACATCCTAGAGGTTCTTCAGAGGAACCTTGCCATGCGTCTAGGGATGCTGGCCCCATCGGTGCTTACGGGCACAATGGGCGGAAATTGCAGACCTTCCGTAATGTCATACAATCTAAGCGCACGCGGTTGCCGTCATCGGCTGTACTACAGAGGTTCAATAAATCGGAGATCTCGCAAGATCTAGCAATGGCTTGTGAGCATACTATGATTCCGACTAAGAGCTTTAAATGCTACTTAGCGGAGAAATAATTCAACTAGCCCTATTGTCAAAAGGCTTAGAACAAGACTTTCTAAAGTTCCGACTCTTCATAGGAGTGAAAAGCATAATCCAAATCAAATTAAGAATTAGTCTGGGAACTCAAGTGAGACCCGACTATAAAGAGACACACCACATGATTTTCCAAAAGTTCAAGTTCGCTATCAACAAAGTTGTACCTAGCCCTAGAATTGATAATTCCCGACTTAGAATGACGCGTTTCAGGTAGACCACGTCAGAGACTTAGAATTCAAGCTTCGATTACTCTTGAGTCATAAATGGACCAAGAGAGGAACAAAGGGACTATTATTATAAGACACCTTATTTGGCTCTAAGACCTTAAGGTTACCGTTCTTAGAGTCTTATAAAATCATATTAGACTTGATTAGATTCTTAATTATCAATTATTCTCAAGCTTCTTAGGTTTATTATGATTTTAAGTCATTTAAAGTCAGAAACTGTGTTCTGTCCAAATCAGAACAGCTCTCTTTATCAGGTTACTACGTTCTGAACAATTTGATTTAATCTATGAAATTTTTATCTTAGATAGCCTCTGATGTCTAGTTTCCAGATTGATAAAGAACTTAATTTTCTGATTACTGTATTATTAGTTATCATTTTTCTACTAAAGTCTGTCTGCGCAGGATACTCCTGGCCGAGACCAAATATTCTATGTCATACATAATTTACTAATGTATAAAGTGTAGTAACTCCTTATTAGTCTTTTTCATACATTAATCTAGTCTTTCTTAAGATTTTTACAGTGCCTTTATAGATCCAAAATCTCAGTTTATGATTCCACTTTTCGTAATCTTTACTACCCGATTACTACAACACTTTCTTATCTCATTATTTAAGTGATACTATCATATAATCCCGGACAACATTAGATCTTAAAACACGCTGACAATAAAACGAACTGAAATCTCAGAGACAAGATCTTACAAGGGATAATCTTATAGTTATCATTCATTGTACAATTACCCATTTAGTTGATATTATACAAGTAGTAATAGCTATGATAATACATATAGAACACGAAATACGGAAATGCACCAAAGTGCCTAAAGATCAAATCTTTACTCAAGAGAGTGAGCATGGATATACAAATAGCATTATCACATGCGATCATGATTTAACATAGAAATCCAAATCCAATTTTCATTGGTCAACATACGTAGAAATGATTGAGTTGAAATACAATAGAGTCATGAAACAAGAGGGAATATCAATTCTAGGATCGGCAATACAAATTCCAGAAATGAGTACTCAAAATCAAGGCATCAACATTCAACAAATCATTTTATAAAAAAGAAGTGTAATGGGAAAAAGACATCCTACTTGGTTGTAAATACCGAGACTTCCCGAGCACTCTTAATTCCGACAATGCCGCACTAACACCATGCCGGTCGACCTTGCTTGGACCACCACGAACCACCACGGACCACCGCCGGAGTAAGGTTGCCGCCGGCCGGATAATGAGAGTGAGAGAGAGAGAGAGATTGAAGTGCTCAATGCTTTGAGCACTAAGCCAAAACCGCCCCCCCTGCTTGCCTATTTATAGACTTTTTGAACCATTCTCCACCATTGATCACTCCTTAATCCAATGGCTTAGATTCAGTAGAAAATTCCAGATTTTACCACTTTCAAGATGACTCTTGGGTTTTCAAAGAAAGAATTAAATGGGTCAATTGCATGGCATTTGTGACAACCTCCAACTACCTCCACTAATGGCCAAGTCGACCCAAGCTCAAATGGGTTTGGGTTTGGGTTTTTCTTTTAGAATTCCATTAATCACTACTAACCCACTTAAGAAATATCTAATTCATAATTTTTGCTCAATCTCAAATTAATTCTATTCCAAAAAATAACACAAACTTTATACAAAAACCTATCCAATAATCTTAGGTCAAATGAAGCCAAACCAACATGTCACGCCAATCATGAATCATATAATCCAATAAAATCTCTGATTAAGATCAATTCAAAAATCACAAATTTTACGGCGTTCGATCGATTCCGGCGGGAATTGAATTTTCAAAAGATTTTCGAAAATTTAAATAAATGCATACCGTTGAGCCAAGAAAATACTATAAAATTTACGGTCGTCACATATATTTTGTTCACATTGAGGACAATGTTCATAATAGGTTTGGGGGAGGGAATATTACTTGTATAAAAAAAATAAAAAAATAAAAATCATAAAAATTTGATTAATTTTTAAGTTGTTTGTTAGTATTTTCTCAGGTTTTGATAGTTTATCCCGAAATGATGCATGTTACAATTCTTAGGAGATTAATTTGCATTGGAAGTGTGAGTAAGTATACTGGAGGATAGATACACTTAACTGAGCATACTTTTCTGTTACAGTCCTCTTGGAACAGGTGCTTGAGCTAATAAAACTCACTCACACACACTAGTTACATAAAGTAATACCATCTAGAGATTTGTTTAATGCTAATTTACAGTGGGATGTCTTTAGTCATAGTCATTGGATGATATGTAGTTATCTGTTGAGCTTAAAAGATCATGATAGCCCATTTACTTGGCTATGGCAAGGGATTGGAACCGGAAATAGGTTGAGAGTATAATACAGCCTGGACAAAATAAAGATGTGCTGAAAATATGAATGCTGAAAATGAAAATGCGAAAAAATGAAAACAAAATGAAAGAAAAGGGGCTGCTTGACTTTATAGGATTAACTTAGACTGATGCTCGGGCCCGAAGCGGTCTCTTAAAACCTAATGCCCTAAGCTAATTTGGCTGGGAGTCATTGGCCTGAGTCATTGCTAAACCTAAGCATCTTGAAGTCAGGCCTTACATAGTCCTAGTGAAAAAAGAAAAACAAAAAAGAAGTCTGTGGTGTATTATCCTCTCAAATCTAGAATGTTGGACCCGAAGGAGGCGCGCAGATCTGTGCTATCATGAACCTAAAGATTACGATGACTATGTAGATTCTGATGTTCTTTGGTTAATGGGTAACACTGGATCTGTATAAACAGAAATTTAGAATGTATTACTACAATGTTCTACACTTTCTACTATTTATGTTATCATGCTATATAATATTTGAGCAGAAATTTTCAAGATGAAAGTGTGGAATAAAACCACTTACTTGAGGGCTTCTATATTCCTGTTGACTATGAACCAAGTACATGCGGTTGATTTTCTTAAGCATTGTAGTGTGCATTTGTCGGGATAATAGGTTGTTTGTTTTGCAATATTTTTATTTTTGCTTTATTTTTGCACTTAGGTTAATTAGATTAATAAATACATATTTGTGGGTAGCATGGCTGCAAACCCTCACGAGACACAACTCGTCCTACTAGGGACACCTAGAGGTTTAACGGCTTGTTGCATACGCTCAATGCAATCGTGTTCCCTACGAAAGTGGTGTTTACTTTTATGCATTAGTTCCTTAGTTTGTTTGATTTTGTTTTGTTTTGTTTTGCTAGGGACTAGCAAAATCTAGGTTTGGGGGTGTGATCTATACATGAAATATGCATTTTATTATCTCCTAATCTTATATTTATGCTAGTGTTTGATTAGAATTACTACTACTTTAATATAGTTTTTTGTTTTTGTAGGAAACAAGAGTAATATACAAAAATGAGGTAAAAAGGACTTCAATGGTTAAATCTTCATAACTTCGTGTACACATATCAGATTGGACTGATTCAAGTCTCACGTTAAATTTCAAGAAGTCAGCTTTCCAACGCCACCAACCGCGCGTAATTCGGAGTTCGGAGCGAAAAGTTATGACCATTGGTAAATCGTGCTGCAAAATGAATAGTAAACGGATCGATCGGACGTGTACGCGATCGATCGTATCTACTGGAATTTGCGTATAGATGCAAAGCGATCGATCGGCACAAAAGTGATAGATCGCAAAGCGATCGATCGGCCAGAAAAGTGATCGATCGCCGTATACGCAGAATTGAAATAAGGCCTATTTTGACTTGGATTTGGAAGGGGATTTGAGGGTTTTCCTTCACCCCTATATATATGCCTTAAGGGAGAACGTATTGGGCATTAGAGAATAGAGTTTTGAGTCCCTTTGGAGGCTAGAAAGGAGCAAGAGAAGGAGCTTTTGGAGCAAAAAGAAGAAGAAAGATTCATGACGATGGATCTACATAAATAGGCTTTTTTTTTCTCCCTTTCTATGTGTAACTAAATTCCTAGTCAAGGCTTGATGAAGCCCTAGATGTGTATTGCTACTCTTGATAGTTTAATTTTATAAAGTTGATTATGATTTATGCTTAATGCGATTTCATGAGTATTCTTTTGAGTGCTTGATCATAGACTTGATTGATTATGAATGAAATTAGATATTGTGATTGATTTTATGCCCGATCAAGGATAAGATTAATTGCATTATAATAGAGTTGTGATTGATTCTATGCCCGATCAAGGATAGGATTGATTACAAAATAGTAGATGAACTTTCGTGTCCGATCAAGAACGTTAGTGAATTCATTATTAATTCCTGTGTCCGATTAAGAACACGAATTACCATATCATGTCAATGTATGCTTAATAATAATTGAGAGTAGTAATTGCATGTCTAGTGGTGGATTCTCTACCTTGATACTTCTCCATATTGATTAAATCTCAGTTAGATTAGATAAAGTCCATTGCTTTCTTTAGAATTAATTAAACTACATCTTTTTCTTCTCTTGAATTTGGTAAAAGATTAATCCGTCCCTGAGGTTCGACAACCCTTTAATACTCGCCGTAGTACAATTGCCTTGTGCACTTGCAAGGGTTTATATTTAAACGATCAACCTCCACGTGAAGCATTGAAAGGAGGAACTAGGGTCATTCTTTTGTGGTTGAGAGAGTAGTTCAGTCGCCTACCGGAGGATGCCACAGAGATTAACGTCGAGTAACATGCATGATCATATTTACTCTATATGCCTAGTAGCACTATATTTGCCGATAGCAGCAACAGCTATGTGCACCCCATGTATCTCCTTTTGTTAGAGGATTTGTACACCGCGGGACAGTATGCATGGGGTAGTACCACCCTTGCCTACTTGTACAGAGAGTTGGCAAAAGCTTGCCAACCTAGCACATTAGGGATTACCGGGTGCGTCACCCTCATCCAGGTAAACTATCAATAATCTTTCGCTACTATCTTTTTCACAAGTATAACATTTGATTCATGTTGGGTGTGTATGTGTCAAATAGCTATGGTCGTGGGAGAGATTGCATATTGGCCGTCCAAACATTCAGAGCACTCCACTAGATAGTTTGTCTCTGTTAGGAGTTCGGTATGTGTTATCTATTTAAGTTATTTGATGATCTTCTATTGACATTTTAAATAATGTATTTTAATCTTCTTTATGTTAGGTGAAATGCTAAGAAGAAAAAAATTGTGAATCCTCACAGTGTCCTCATGATGTATAGATATGAATTAGACTATCAGTGATCTGGTCAGGTATTGGTCGTTCATATTACACACGTTATGAATATAACGATGTACATTTCACAAAAAGTAAAGTACCATCTTCATATGTTGTGTAAGTAATATGGAAGCCATATCATGATGATGTGTTAGTGCATTTACCTGTAGTATGTACAGATGGAGCACATGTGTGGCTATCTAGGATGCTACTTATATGTGTTGACATCGAGATGCATGTTCCCAATCGGGTTATGTTGCAATTCAGATTGGAGCAGGTTTTACCCCCTCTTGTTGTGGAGTTCATTGAATGATTATCGCGTCGAGGCCGAGGGAGTTTTGATTGGAGGTCACATCATGTGGCCTATATTACTAGATGGGACGACCAGATGACCACTCTCGTTCAGGGGGGGCCTGCTATGACGGAGTGAGATGCAGATAATGCATACATGAGATGGTACTTGAGGATCACGAGGAGACTTATCATGCCATCTGTGCATGAGGCGGAGATTCTATATCAACCAAAGGGCGACACTAAGCGGCCATTGGTGGGTATCTTTGACTTCATATTTGATTTAATTCACCATTGTTCTGTGTGTTGGTGAGTAGATAATATAATTTTTTTCTTTCTAGCTTACTTATGCGAGACAGACATTCGCTCAGATGGAGGGAGCTTTGGTGGACCGATCCTATGAGAGCTTGCTAGCGGCATGTCAAACGCTACACGATATCTCTGGACATGTTCTTGTGAGTTTGCCATTATTTCGGCCAGTTATGACAGAGATTCCAGGACTGAAGGTTGTTACAAGACCTTTATCAGCTTCACACGACGTTGTGACATCATCAGCCAACACAACAGGTTTTACCCCATCACCGGTTGTTCCAGATGCCCTGCTGAAGCAAGTTGAGAGGCCTCTTTTTTCGAAAGTATATACTCGGCGACAGTGTGCACTTCGTGCTCTACGTCAGGCACCTTCGTCTTCAGATGCTATACTTAACGTTGAGCCTGAGGATATTCCAGCTCGAGCACAAGGACGGGGTAGGAATAGGTTGATGAGAGTTGATTGAACATTAGTACTTTGTATAACTTTGTAATAGATGCATGCATTAATTTTTTTGATGTTGTGTCCTATGTTATATAAATGTATATTGTGTTATTAGGTGTTAAAAAAAGTTGGATTTTGTCGGATGGGATGCATGCATTAATTTTTTTGATGTTGTGTTCTATGTTATATAAATGTATATTGTGTTATCAGGTGTTAAAAAAAGTTGGATTTCGTCGGATGGGAAGATGTTGTAGAAATAAAGGAAAGAAGGCATCGGTTGCACCAACGCTTTTCAGGTAGCTTTTACAAAAAGTATAAGGGGCTGAACCAATGCCTTTATGTTATAGAACCGACGCCTTTCGGTTCTGTTTTAAAAAAAAACCACGTAGGCGCCAGCGGCCACGCTTGTTAACTGTGCAATTATTTTGAAGAGTGCGTCATTTTTGTTTATTTATTTATTTATTATATAATTTCCCCTTTATGGTAACTAAAGTCATATCCGTCCAACAGCTTGGCTGCAGAAGAAATTGAAGCAGCTCTTGTACCCGCTTTCTAGGCGTTATTTAACAAGGAATGCGTTAATGGCCATGGGCCCGAAGGCTTCATATGAGGCCCAACAATATATTGGATAGAAAAGCCTTCTTGTACTAATCTTGCACATATATTGGATCTCTATGTGAGTTACAGAGAGTTAGGAAAGACCAAATTTTTAATCTTTCCATCATACATGATGGAGTTGCAAAAACTTCTGGATAGGTATGTTACATAGGACACGAAACAATCTAGGCAGAGCAACCACAAACAACAGCAAATAAAGCAGGGGAGAGAAAGGGAGGGTGAATATTTTAGCCAACAACAGGAAAAGAAGTACTCTCATTAGTTCATTTGAAAAAAAACTGCACCATTTTAAAGTGAGCGGAGGGAGTATGAGGCAAAGTTTGCCAATTTTTAGCAAAAGAATCTAATTTCTAGCTATTCTTTCTGTTTTGGCACAAAATTTTCTAGCTATTCCTATGGAATGGCTTTGGCGGAATAACGGGACTTAAAAAAAGTTATAGGAAAAAAGAAGGAAGAAACAATGTAGAAGAGATGTCTCAGGCAAATTTGCAATAAAAACAAGTCCTTGATTTATATATTCGTAAACATGGCATTTGCAAGTCCTTTTTATTGACCTTCATACATACAATCTCATTGCGAAGGCTTCTGGTATGATAACTAACCAATAGGTTATTTTGGTTTAGGGGGGGCCCAATCTCAGAGCCTGGTAGCCTAACTTAGGATATTTCATTGATTGTAATGTCAATTCTAGCTGGAGTTCGGTAGTCATTTAATACTTTGAACTTCACATTGGGATCAACATTGTGAAGAAATCATACAGAACTATACTTGGCAAAACCTCGACTATCCGTTGTGCACCATTACTGCGTCCGTAATTACAAGGGGCCGTGACAATGCAACCTCCGACTTCAACCTGGCTCTTTGCCAAGCATTGAACCAAGGAAGCACCATTGACACTTCCCTCCTCCCACGAGTAGCCGATACTTCCCCGACTTTGGGGGTCTCAAACGCCACTTCTCGCTCGCTCTAGTCTAGTCGGCCTTTCCTAACGATATCATCCGTGCGAGCATAAAATCCCGCTCACAAGGGGTCAACTTTTCCATAATTTTCACATTCATTAGGAACTTTCTACAAGGGTACCTTGCCATTCTTTCTAAGTTAACACGAGTTAGAATTTAAGCAACAATTTCAAGTTGTCCGTACCATGGTTTTTTTAAAACCGGTCCAACCACAAAAAATTGGAACCAGTACATAGACAGGTTCGGTCAGGGCGGTAAGCCCCGATTAGTTGACCCGACCGGTTTAGAAATAAACTGGCTGGTTGACTCACTAAACCGACGAACCGGACCAGTCTCGAATTTTGGCAAAATCAAGTCTTTTTTATAGAAAAAAATACTGATTTAACCCATTAAAACTCCAAGTCGATAGCCGGTCCGATTTTAAAAACCTTGTCCGTATAGATGGTGGATAATGGGTAACATACTCGGACAAATAGGTGTCGGACAAATTGTGCCCAACCCAAATACGGTGTCGAGTACAAGCCCTACATAATACGGTCGATGCTTGCTGTCCAGCAATTGGAAACAACTCCCGAGACTCTACAGCGACGACTTTGCATCCATCGCCGTTTCTCGCCGGCCACCGCAACTTGCCGGAGGACGGCCCCCCACCTCTCACCTCCGCCACTCCGTCCGTCTACACGAGGTATTCTCTCCTCTTACCCCTCTCGCGCTGATTCCTCTTTCTTCTTCCCTCCCCCTTCTGCTGATTGAGGTTTTTTTTGCTGAAGAAGTTGGCTAAATTAGGAAGTGTTTGATTACTTGTGTGTGAGAATACCCAACAATATCATCAATAGTTGTTTTCTGATGTTTCGATTAGAGTTTGCTGGTTAAACTACCTTTTTTTTGCATCTGCTTGGACTCTTGTTACACAAGCACCATAGAAGAAGATTACAAAGATATGCTAAGAGCAAGACATTGGGCAATATTAGCGGTTTGTAATATTTGGAGTATAAAGTGGAAGAAATGGGTTTCGTATTTTATATACTGGTCAAAACATTAAACAATAAAAAACTCAAATTGTGGTGAAATAAGTTTGATAATGATCATGAACTCGTAGAATGATATGTGAGTGCGCTGGGAATCTTCCATTGTTATGTAGCATTTCCACTTTGATGGTGGAAGAGATTGATGGAGATTCAGTTTGACGCTTCTTATGGTTAGAAGCCTTAATTAAAATGGTGCCACATAACTTTGGCACTTTAGAATTTACTGGGCAGAATGTGTGTAAAACTTTCTGAGGTTTTGTTTTGTATCACTTTGTTTCTTTTTTTTTCCTGCGCTCATAATGTGCTGAATGAAGGATATTGGGTTGGGTCTGCCGAAAGTTGATGTTAATCGTGATTTCCTATTGTGAAATTCACGTTTATTTCTTGTCAACATTCTCCACAATTCATGTATATGAAATGTGATTGATTAACTTGGATGAATGATAGACATGCTTGTTATGTTTTATGGGCTGAGTACTGAGCCATATCCGCTTGTATGACTGTAATAAATCGTAACCAAATGACATTTTTGTGTAGGTTAAGTATGATAAAAATTATCTTCAATCTGAATTTGTTATTAATACCTTGCTTGTAGATAGATATTGTGTCTCTGTAGTTCTTATTAGGCAAATATCTCTCTATATGAGTCAAGTATTACAGATTTCCTCAAACATATGACCCCCATATTATGTTAGTTTCAATATTTTTGTTTTTAAGATTCTCACAGTTATTATGAAAACTGATATGTGACAGAAATGATACTCTATCCAAACACTTTTGCAACTTAGTTGCATGTTTATAATTGTGTGGGTTATGATATGATTTAACGAGTAATTAAAGAAGAACATTAGTTTATAAGATCCATATTATAATAGAGAACATATTAAAAACATGCTTTTGGTTTCTTTTTCTGAAAAAAATTGTATTCTGCATATGATGTTAGTTGTTGTAGGTTAGTTAAGATATAATCGTGCTTGGTGATGTGATTTTCAACTTCCTAATCTTAATTGCTCTGGGAAAATGTTCGTAGTGCATAATGCTTTTGTGATCTTGTAAACAGGGTTTGCTTGTAGTTCAGTCAGCTTATCTGCTTATTTTTCAATTGTCTTAAGGGAGCGAACAATAAGAGATACGCTGTGGGACCATAAATATTACTAGACTATATGGCAGAAGTATACTGCCCAGATTGCAAGAGGAGCACAGAGGTGGCTTCCGACCACTCAGCTGGGGATATGATCTGTACTGAATGTGGGTTGGTCCTTGAATCCCACTCTATTGATGAGACATCTGAATGGAGAACCTTTGCAAATGAATCTGGAGATAATGATCCTGTTCGTGTTGGTGGGCCCTCCAATCCTTTGCTTACTGATGGGGGCCTTTCCACCGTCATATCAAAGCCCAATGGAGCACAGGGGGACTTTCTCTCTTCCTCCCTTGGACGCTGGCAAAACCGTGGCTCTAATCCTGACCGTTCCCTGATTCTTGCCTTCAAAAACATCGCCACCATGTCAGATAGGTTTGTGCTCTTGTATTCATTTCTTTCTGAATGAAGATTAGTGTCCTCTAAGTTTACTTTTTGCTACCATGTAGAAACTCACCGGTCTTAAGTTGTGCCTTTCGTTCTCTTATAGCTTTACTAAATCTCTGATATTCTTTCCTTGCTGTGCAGGTTGGGCCTTGTTGCAACCATCAAGGTACAATTGTTGGACTTGTTTGGTTTGTCAGCTTTGAAACTTCTTTTAATCTACAAAATAGTTCTGCAAAAGCTGTCACTTACTAGGGAAATTCTTTTGGTAAAACGCTGGTTGGATGTACATTTCATAAAGACAATGAAGATCTAGTTTTGTTGAAGACGCGGCCTTGCTTTTGGTTCTTGGGTTCTCTAAGTTTGAGACACATATTATTTGTTCATATGCCACACATAATTTAAAAAGTCCGTTTTACCTGGAGATAGAGATTTCAATATGTGTGACTTAGTGTGACATGTCCATGGACTACGGAGCTTTACAAATCGTGTGCTATTTTACAAATGTCACTTGTTTCCCGGGGTCAGTTTGTATCATTATTAACACTATAATCACTTTTTGTGCTTGTGAAGGACCGTGCCAATGAGATATACAAGAAGGTGGAGGATCTGAAATCCATTCGAGGTAGAAATCAGGACGCAATCCTTGCTGCTTGCCTGTACATTGCTTGTCGGCAAGAGGACAAACCTCGAACTGTAAAGGGTACAGATTAAAGCTTATTACCATCTGGATGCCTCGTGGACTTATCTTCAAAGTTTTTTGGACAGATTTCCTTTAATTTGTTCCTTTTGGTAGAGATTTGCTCTGTTGCCAATGGTGCTACAAAAAAGGAAATTGGCCGGGCAAAAGAGTACATTGTTAAACAACTGGAGCTAGAGATGGGCCAGTCCATGGAAATGGGAACAATACACGCAGGCGATTTTCTGGTATGCTAAGCCCTTCTTACGCAATCAAGTTCATTTTTTTTATTGTCATAATAACTTGATTTTGATATGTATGGTATCATCTTCAGCGACGTTTTTGTTCCCATCTTGGTATGACTAATCAGGCAGTTAAAGCTGCTCAAGAGGCTGTTCAAAAGTCAGAAGAACTTGATATACGGTATAGCTATTCACCACATTCTGTGACTAGTGTGTTTATAATAATTTGATTATAGCAACAGTCAATGCAATCTTGTTTATACAATAAATGGGCATGGAAAACACGAATAATTTTCATGTTATGTGTCGGTTGGTTGATCATGGGTATCTTATTGAAATGTATGCATATCTATTGTACTGACATGACCCTTATTTTCGATGGTTTGTTTTAAGTGTACTTACGGTTATTTGACAGTATCCTTACTGATAAAGCTTTATGTGATTAATAGAGGGTCTTGTGTTTGTTTCTTAGCATTTGCTGCCCTGATCCCAACATGCGAGTAATTTGCTTTTAAAACAAACATGGGTGAGTAGTATACCACACCTGGGTATAGCTAGCCCTCTATATACATGGATCCACCATCCGTGTTAAGTGAGGTGGGCTGGCTAATACCATGAGTTGGCAGACTACTCATCCAACATACGCTCCCATCATTTGAACAAAAAAAGTACGAAATTGTATAATAAAGTTTTTTTCATCGCGAAGATGTTTTATCCTAAAATTGGATCAACTGCTTGGGTTGTCAGAGAATAAATATCAGGATTATGCTTATTTACTTGTAAACTGAATTGTACTACAAATCAATGGTAATTGCTATAAATGCTTATGGGAAGTTTATTTCATGGGCAAGCATGGGTTAGCTAAAAGCTGCCATCTCCTGGCACCCACTTCATGTGAACACATTACATTATCATGTCCATTTGACAGAAGCAGTGGGTCTCTCTATGTTTTGTGTCATTGAACCTTCTTTGGACCATTTCTTCTCTAAGGTTTAGCATTGTGGAGTTTTTTTTTTAATAATTTGAACTCTTGCAATGACAGGAGGAGCCCAATATCAATTGCTGCCGCTGTGATTTACATGATCACCCAGCTTTCAGATGACAAGAAGCTTCTAAGAGGTTGTAGAACTGTTTTATTTGAATCTAGTATAGGATTGAATATTCTTGATTGGAAATGTTCTAGTTTGCCTCTGGTTCTGACCCTTTTTCCCCCTACATCCGTGTGCCATACAACTTTCATTCCGGATGATACTCCCCTGCAACTTCGGTTTCACATATATTTAACCATTAACCATTAGAATTCGATCTACAAAAGCTTATATACGTGTTTCAGCTTTAAATTATTGCTTAACTAAGAATGACTTAATTGTTACATTGTTGTGTGGTTGTGGTGAAAATGTTTTTTATCAGAAAAAACTGTCGCACTTTAATATTTTCATTTCAATGATTCAGTTTCATGTTAGTACTTTTTTTTGTAATGTTTTGGCAGATATCTCCATTGCTACTGGAGTGGCAGAAGGGACGATTCGTAATTCGTATAAGGATCTTTATCCTTATGCTTCCAGATTAATACCAAGCTCTTTCGCCAAAGAGGAGGATCTCAGAAACCTCTGCAGCCCCTAGAGAGATTGGTATGGGATAGTCTCATGGGCTATACTATTTATGCATTTTCAGATCCTCTTCCATGAAACTGAGGAAAGCCTTGACTTAAAAATGGAGAAAAAAAAGAAAAGGAAAATAACTGCATGTGTTGCCGTTTTTATTTCATGGAGATTCTGTATGGACAATTAGAACCATCAGAATAATTTTTCTCGATGTCAATATGTATTTTTTTTGTAGAACTTTGTGACTCGCCATGACACGTTGCTGTTTCTGCAGCTAATCTTAATGCAAAGAAATTGCAAGTTGATAAAAATCTTTCCCAGTTTTATGGAGTTTTGTTACTCATCCATTTGTTTTGCTAACTACTCCTTTCGTCCAAATAATAACTATAGAAGTTGTGGGCTGGCTAAATCGTGAAGGTGGTGAACTCCTTGTCCAGGAAAAGTTGTTCTTTCATAATCTACTCCCTACAGTCACTTTTAATAGATATTCGTTAGAAAAAACAGAGATTTTTTTATATTACCTAGCCAATGAGTCCGGAATGCTATATTACCTGGTTCTTTTTGGGCTCATGCCATATAATCTGATTTTGGGACTTGGTCTTCCTATTTTGCCCTCCTACCCAATACTTCATGTTTTACACGCTTGAGTCGCGCCCTATTTTACACAACTTTCTCTAACAGTGATCATACGGCGATGAAGTTTCATGTCGGATGTAGAGGCTTGCAAGGTGAAAAGACAGCATTATATGGCAGGGACAAATATTTTCGACAGCTTTCTCTGGTCATATGACCTCTCTTACAATCAAGCAACCATAAGAAGCTTGCCAACGTGGCCTGAAGAAGCACTTTCATAACTTTATTCTTTTGCAAAAGTGATTCAACAACTTATAATCATTATTTTTTTATTCACACGTTATGAGAACGAAGAAAGTTGAAATTTTACATTGAGAATTACTTGAGGTCGAGTGGCGAACTACACTTTGCAAATTCGTCATCCTCAGAAGAAGGTGTCTCAATGAATTTTAGATATTCTCATAGGGAGAAAAAAAAAAGAAAAACACATTTTTTTTGCAAAAACGGATAAAAAACGAAGAAGATATGACGAGATTGAATGTTGCCCTCAAATCGTTTATTTAAATACACGATAGCAGTCTTCTATCGTGTCCCTGATGACACGATACTACTGTTATCGTGTATTTCGGCAGTGATATCATGTAATCAAGGACATGTACAAGAAAAGTTGTGTCCTCGAAGACACGATCCCTTAAATACACACACTATACACTTATCTTTCGTGTGTTCAAGCACATGATTAATAAAAAAATGTGTTGACTGATATTTCTTACAAATGTATTATGTATATGAAAAACATGTATATGAACAGAATAGAAGAAATTTAAATGTGCATTTTGTAATTTAAATTGTGTATTTTAAATTGCAAGTAACATACAGTGAGTCATGTCATTGAGGAATGGGCGAAAACGGATAAAAAATGAGGAAGATATGATTAATTGAAGTATTCTAATGAAGCATGTATTTAAATACACGATAGCTCTGCTATCATATCCTCGATGACACGATACCACTGCTATTGTATCATGTCATCGAGGACACGATGCAAGAAAAGTCATGTCCTCCATGATACGTTCCCTCAAATACAGATATAAGAAATACACGCTTAATTTGTATATTGTCTATTACTTGTAATTCAAAATATACAATACAAATAAAAAATTGCATGCTTAAATTTCTTCTATTTTGTTCATATACACGTTTTTCATATACACAATATATTTGAAGTATTGAGGGACCATGTCTTTGAGGACACAAATTTTATCATATTGTGCCCTCGATGATATGACTCATAGTCTATTACTTGTAATACTCATTGTCGTTATATTTCATTTACACGAAGAATGTAGGTGGTTGTGGCAATCCAGAATGATGTTTTCTAGAAGTCTGATTTGGCTCATTTGTGGTTGAACGCTTTCTTTGATGTTTAAGCTGTTTTCTCAACAGTAGGGTTAGTTCAATTGGTTCAGTTGTGACCAAGATTGCGACAGTTACCACATTTCCGTGGGTTCTTACGGGGTTTTGGCTATGACTCAATTTTGTTCACCCTTCGCCTACCTTTCTACTTTTTCATAATTGGTGGTTCATAATTTGAGAGAACCTCATGATCTAACTGATCTATACATGCATTGTGCAATTTATTAGTTCCTAAATGTATGTTTTTGTTAGTGATTGATTATATTTTGTGATACTTTAATATTGTTTTTGATCTTTTATAGGAAAAGAAGAAATCCACTCTTTTTGGCTTAAGAAGATAAAAGAAGCAAAAGATTTCGGCAATGAACAGTAGCCGATCTATCGCCAAAACATACGCAATCGATCGCCATGAACCAGGATGTGCATTGAACGAGGAGACGATCGATCAGCCCATTCCCAATCGATCGTATTTACTGGAGTTTTTGAATGAATAGTTATCGATCGATCGCGGCCATGCCAATCGATCGCCAGGTGAAGACAGCCTGCTGAACGTTCGCGGGACGAAGCAGAAATACATTGAAACGTGCGATCGATCAGCAGAATAGTGCGCGATTGATCGCCAAACCAAGCCGATCGATCGGTAGTGGCAGCAGGCGAAAAAAAATACTCTTTTCAATAGGTTTTGATAAGGGTATTTCGAACTTTTCTTACCCACCTATATAAGCCTTAAAGAGGCTCGAGAGAAAGGAGGTATTGGGCTTGGAAAGGGCTTTGGAGAGCTACTTTGGGGGATTTGGAGAGGCCATTGCAAAGGAGAAAAGAAGAAGATGATGAAGATGCTTATTTTTCCTCCGATGCTCGGCTAAACCACTTCCAAGGCGTAGATGAAGTCTGAATAGATTGGTTTTGTTGTTTCTTTCTCTCATCTTTAGTTTTATCTTGGTTGATGTATGAATCTTTGTTATGTTTTCATGGTTAATACATTGATATCTATTCTATGTGCTCGAGAGAGGCTAGAGTGATTCTTGTGGATTTCAATCCGAAAAATACTTACGTGTCCGAGAGGAGCGCGAGTAGAACAAGGTGTTATATATCAATAGAGTTTCATTGATCTATGCTCGAGAGAGATAGCATCACGGTTCCATGGTTTAATTGTTTATATGTTACGTCCGAGATGAGAGCACGATATCTCGAATTGACAAGTATATGCCCGAGAGGAATATGCTCATCAACTAGGAATTTGTAAAAGAGAGAGAGATGGCAAACTAGTTTATTCATTATGGATTCGAAGTCTTGATATTTCTCCACATTAGTTTAATCCATTTTAAGTAGCTATGATTTATTATTTTCCTTAGACTAAATCGACACAACAACTTTCTTCCTTGATTTTGGTAGATTATTCATCTGTCCCTGAGGTTCGATATCCCTTAAATACTCATTGTAGTACAATTACCTTGTGCACTTACAAGAGTTTAAATATTAAATGATCACTAATCATTGATGCCTATCTAACGTTGGTAGAATTGACTCCCCGTATGTTTAGTACCTCTTCGTATAGTGTCACTTCTCACAAAATTGCATTGGGTCCAAACTCTTGTGATTAATTGACGTTATAGCATATTTACAAGGAAGGCCCATGCTCTCAAACTCTCCACATGTGCATGGCTTCTTCAGAAGGTTCACATAGTCCTAAGAAAGCACATGTCCAATAATTAACGTTATGTGTAGTTGTGCATTTTCAAACATGACCCAAAACTAGTCGTATTTTATTACATGATAATTAAGTAATGATCACATTGAGCGTACCATATGGTAGAGAGAATTCACTTGAAATTCATTCAATGGTATGGCCTGCGCTCGAACTATACAACTCTAATCCCTCTTATCATTTATGTATTTCTTGAAATATTTGGTTAATGGAGTTGTTACCTATTGTCCTTCGTATCTATGTCTTTCAAAGTGAGCTATAGTGGTGGCACACATTTGCTCGATTAATCTAGTGATTGGCCAACTCCGCGCCTTTAAGAATATATTGTTCGCACTCTCTGATCTGCTTGAGGTGAGAGTATCATATCTTCTATTAGGGAATTCAACATTAACCCAGTTCTATAGTTGATGTTATGAATGTATTTGAATGCTTCCTTATTGTGTTGCTTAATTTGTTCTATGACTTCATCAAAATATGAACTTCTAAATTTATAAGCGGCTCTGAATAAGAGGTTCTTCAAGTGTCTAACTTTCTATTTGTCTAGGATATTCTGTCCTATATGAAGGAGACATGATGAGCCTCTAGGAAGACATTGAGGACTGCTTTGAGAAGTCTCTTATGTCTATTAGAAATAGTTGTGTCTAGTCTTGAGGACGGTCCCATGAAAAGAAAAGTACGAATTAACTTGAGGAACTATGTCTTGAAAGTAACATAAGATAAAAACTATATGAGAAAAACACGACTGCAGTTATCTTAAATAAGTCATTGTAGTCATGTCATCGAGGACATGACTCATGCAAATATATACACGACAGTCTACCCATGTCGTGCATTGTGAACATGATATGTAGTGCTATCGTGTCAACGAAGACATGACTCCTGCGTATCGTGTTCACAATGACACGATTACAGTTAATGATTGTTCTTCAACTTACAAAGTGTTTCTTGTCTCTGCCTCAATAATAACATATTTCTCACACCATTTGTTGGTTATCATCAGTGGTTGTAGCAATCAATTGGCATGAATACTTTCCTTTTAAGAATGTTCTGTCAACAGTTAAGAGCCTAAGTGATCTTTTGAAAGTTCTTTGATCTATACTTGAATTATACATTTTATTAGCTCCTAAACTTATATTTATGTTAGTGTTTGATTAGATTTAGTGATACTTTAGTGTAGTTTTTGGTTTTCATAGGAAAATAAGCATAAGATGTAGAAATGTGGTGAAAAATGATTCCAATGGTCAAATCTTCATAACTTCGTGTACACATCTCTTATTGGATTGATTCAAGCATCATGTTAAAGTTCAAGAAGTCAGTTTTCCAATGCCACTGACCGCACACAATTTGGAGTTCGGAGCAAAACGTTATGACTATTAGAAAATTATGCTGCAGAATAAATAGTAACCGATCGATCTGCCAAATGAGGCGATCAATCACCTGAGAAAAAAAACGCGTTACCTATTGCAGACTTGCATCATAATCTTTGTTCAACTTGAATCAACAGATCTAAGAACTTCACATAGAGCATGGAATGTTGTATCGGTGATATATCACCAATATATCGATATCAGGTCCCACCCGACAAAACGATACTGAGTAATATCATTTTTTCCAAATTTTTAAAATATCGCCGATGTATCGGTGTTTTTGAAAAAAAATGTTTTTTTAAAAAAATTTTAAATCAACTTTCCCATTTGTTTCCGATAATATTTTGAATTATATACGCATTTTTATGCATATTTTAAAATAATACTTGTTTAAATTAGTATCACTCATTTTAGAAGTTATATTGTGAAAATACATGGTAAAAATTAGTTTTAGACCACCGACATTTTTTTACACAATATCTCCGATATTTTGTCTCTTTGGTCTACTGATATTTTACTCATTGTTCCTCTCTGATCGTTTAATATTTAAACACTTACAAGTGCACAAGGCAATTATACTACGACGAATATAGAAAGGGTTGTCGAACCTCAGGGACGTATGAATAATCTTACCAAATTCAAGTGAAAGAAAGTTGCAGTTTTAATTTAATCTACGGAAAGCAATAAACTTTAACTACTTTAAATGAGTTTAACTAAGGGAAATTTATATAATAGGGTATAAATTTTTTTAAAAAAATAACACACTGTAGCAAATATTTGCAAAATAGGGTATCTGACAAGCCACGCAGGCGCCCGCATGGCACGGGCACTTGTGTGGCTTTTTTTTTAAAACCAAACCAAAAGGCGTCGGTTGAACCGACGCCTTAAAATGGGACGAAAAATCATAAGGCAGTAGAAGGCATCGGTTGAACCGACGCCTTAACAGAGGCATCGGTTCAACCGACTGTGACGACCGTAAATTTTATAGGATTTAAAAAGGAATTTCTTGGCTTTAAGGTATGCATTTATTTAAGCATTCAAAAATCTTTCAAAAATTCAAGTTCCCGCCAGGGCCGATCGATCGTGTTTTGGGATGATCGATCGGTAGCCGATCGATCTTGTATTATTTGCCGATCGATCGCCATAAAATTTGTGATTTTTGAATTGATCTTGATCAGAGATTTTGTTAATTGGATAATGTGATTCATGGTTGGTGTGGCACGTTGGTTTGGTCTCTTTTGACCTAAGAATATTAAGTATGTATATGTGTATATGTGTCATTTTTGAAATCCATTTGATTTGTGAATTTTTCATGAGATATTATTGTTGAAAATGATTAATTAAAATTCTAAACAACCTATCTAATGCATGGGACGAGTTTGCCTTGAGTGGAGGTGGTTGAGTGTTGTGTTAATGAGTTGAGTGGAGTTAGTTGAGTGTTAGCTCTAATTGCATGCAATTAACTCATTCCTTGTAAATCCAAGAGTCACTTTGAAAGTTGGAAAATCTGGAATTTTCTATTGAATCTGAGCCATTGGTTAAAGGATTGATCAAGGGTGGAGATTCATTTGAAAAATCTATAAATAGGCTAGTAAGGGGGTGGTTTTGCTTGAGTGTTCAAAGCATTTCAAAACTGCTTGAACATCTCTCTCTCTCTCTCTCTCTCTCTCTCTCTCTCTTTCCCTCTCTCACTTTTCCGGCCGGCGGCAACCTCTCTCCGGTGGTGGTTCGTGGGGTCCAAGCAAGGTCGACCGGCGTGGTGGTGGTGCGACATTGTCAGAGTCAAGAGTGCTCGGGAAGTTTCGGCATCTACAACCAAGTAGGATGATTCTTTTCCCACCATTCTATTCTTTGTTGATGATTGATCATATGTCAAGGATGATTTCAATGAGATGAATGTTGATGTTCTTAATTGTGTAATTGTAAACTTTGATCTCTCGGTGTCGAAATCCTGAATTGATATTCCCCATGATTTTCTTGAATTTTGATAGCGTAAGAGTTACTTCTCAATCACTTCTTCATGTTGAAAAGTTAGACTTCTTTATTAATCTAAATCCTGCTTGTGTTCCCTTTGCGTGTGATAATGCTATTTGTATATCCACGCTCTTTCTAGTATAAAGTTTGGATCTTTGGGCACTTTGGTGCTTTTCCGTGTTTGATATTTCATATTCTATACGTAAGTTGTTATAACTATTACTACCTGTAAAATATTATCTAAATAGATAATCGTATAATGTATAATGTATGACAATAAGAAATTATTCCCTGTATGACTATTCCTCTGTGATTTCAGTCATGTTTGACATTTTGATCAGTGTATCATGAGTCTTGTAGTTGTCCGAAATTATATGTATCACTTGAATAATAAGTTATGGAAATGACTATGCAATCGGATTATAAAGACTAAGAAAAAGCTGAATCATAAACTGAGAATTTCAGAACCTATAAAGCTCTGTAAAAATCTTAAGAAACACTAGATTAAGGTCAGAAAAAGACCAATATGGGATTACTAAAGATAGTACAACAGCAAATAAAATATATCATAAGAAACTTGGTCTCGGCCAGGAGCAATCTTGCGCAGGCAGACTGCAGTAGAAAAATGATAACTAATTATACACTAATCATAAAATTAAGATTTTTATCAACCTGGAAAATAGACATCAGAGGCTATACTAGATAAAAATTTCAAAGATTGAATTAAATTGTACAGAACGTGGTAACCAGAGCAAGAGAGCTGTTCTGTTTAGACAGAACGCAGTTTCTGACTTTAAATGACTTAAAATCATAATAAACCTAAGATGCTTAAGAATAATTGATAATTAAGACTTTAATTAAGTCTAATATGATTTATAAGACACTAAGAACAGTAACCTTAAAAGTATTTTAAGGTTTTAGAGCCAAATGAGGTGTCTCATAATAATAGACCTTTTTGTTCTTCTCTTGGTCCATTTATGACGCAAGAATAATCGAAGCTTGAATTCTATGTCTCTGACGTGGTCTACCTGAGACACGTCATTCTAAGACGGGGATTATCAATTCTAGGGATAGGAGCAACTATAAAGACGGTGGTCATGAACTTTTGAAAAACCTTGTGATGTGTCTCTTTATAGTCGGGTCTCATTTGAGATTCCAGACTATTTCATATTAACATTCTTAGTGAGTCGTTTCGAATTTTGCCCGACATTTACTTTTCACTCCTATGAAGAGTTAAAATTTTAGAAGGTCTTGTTCTAAGCCTTTTAAGGCTAGTTGTTTCAAGAATCGTTTCTCCGCTGAGTAGCATTTAGAGCTCTTAGTCGGAATCATAGTATGCTCATAAGCCATTGCTAGATCTTGCGAGATCTCAGATTTGATGAACCTCTGTAGTTCAGCCGATGACGGCAACCGCGTGCGCTTAGATTGTATGACATTACGGAAGGTCTGCAATCTCCGCCCATTGTGCCCGTAAGCACCGATGGGGCCAGCATCCCTAGACTCATGGCAAGGTTCCTCTGAAGAACCTCTAGGATGTTCTGGTATTGATGAAGATTTGAGAGCAGAAATTGTACTTTGACACTTTAGATGTCCGATGCTTATTACCTTCACTACACTATGAAAGTTTGGAGTCTTTGAGTTATTTTTCCTTGACCTTGTTGTGTCTCGGGTGACAGATGGTTTCTGGTAAGTGAACTCAGTCCTTGTTGAATCTGAGTCTGTTAATCTTTACCTATTGGAGTCTTCTCTTATTTTCCAGTGTGGGTTTTCTGTATCCTACTGGGTATTTCCTATGAAATACTCACACATCCTCTGATGCAGGATTTAAGGAGGAACAGAAGTGATAGCATCCAGCGGCGTGGTTTGATGTTGGAGCTTAGAAGACTCGTCTCTTATGTTTTGCTATATTTTGATATTTGAACTTCCGGCCTGCGTGCCATTTGCTTTTTGTTGAACAATTTAAGTGTGTTTCGGATATTGTAATAGATAATTAGATTTTCTTTCAATTATTCTACCTTTTGTAAGTAAATATTGTTTAAGTCATGACGATCCTGCAAGTCCCATAATATTTAAATGGGATAAGCGTAGACTCGAGTATTCGGTCCGTCTCAGGTTTCCTACCCTATAACCGTCATTGGATTGACGCTTCCGCGTAAATTGGGTCTTGGAAATTTGGGGCGTGACACCGACGCCTTCTACTGCCTTATGATTTTCCATCCCATTTTAAATAGGCACTCACTTTAACGATACATATCTCTCTCATTTCTAACCCATTTTCGCCCTTTTTTTTCACTCTTCCTTATTTTTAGTGCTCTTTCTAGTCATTATGACATCACAAAGATATTGAGCCATCACATACCATTTATCGTAATTTTTGTAGTATTTTTTTCGATAAATATCATGCAATGGATCAACATCTTTGCAATATCATTATGACCAGAAAGATCATTAAAAATAAGGAAGAATGAAAAAAAAGGGGCAAAAATAGATAAAGAATGAGAGAGATATGCATCATTGAAGTTATCACCCCTAAAACCCTATTATGGAGAAGTGTCAAGGCTTCGAATTCACCACAAAATAAACCAGCTTATCGTCTCTCTCTCTTTTGTATAAATTCCTAATTGGATAGCATATTCCTCTCGGACATATACTCGTCAATTCAAAATATCGTGCTCTCCTCTCAGACGTAACACATAATCGATTAAAACATGGAATTATAATCTATCTCTCTCGAGCATAAATCAATGAAACCTTATTAATATATAACACGTCAGTCTCCTTATGTTCCTCTCGGACACGCAAGTATTCCTCGGATTGAAACTCACAAGAATTCACTCTAGCCTCTCTCGAGCACATAGAATAAACATCAATAAATTAACAGTGATTCTATAATAAGATCCATACACCAATTAAGGTAAAAGTTAAGATGAAAGAAAGAAAACGATGCAAAGTCTTTTGAAAGAGCCAAAAACCGCGTCCCAATCAAAGACGAAATCAAATTTCTAATTCGAGTAGCAGTCGATCTCTGTTTCCCAATTGAACACCAGCTTCTGTTTTTCCAGTTCGCCATCAACTCCGCCATCTAATGTCCACCGCCGTCGTTGTCATTCCGTCATACTTCGCTGTATATTTCACCGCCGTCTCCCCATGGAGCTCAGCCCAGCTCCTCCCTGGTTCCTTCGCCGGCGGCTGTTCGAACAGAGCACCGAACTCTGTTCTGGAAGGCCCGAGCTTCGGCTTGGGTCATTTCTATATTTTTTTCTTTTACTGAACCGAACCGATTGGTTCAGCTCATATTTCTTCTTTTCCTTTTTTTTTCTTTATTAAACAAAAACCCGTTGTATCGATCTCATCCATCCAATCTCATCTTGACGGTTCTTCTCTTTAGTCATGTCTCTTTTGCGTGCTATATTTTCAATGATCATAACTTTTTGCTCAGAACTCCACTTGCGAACGGTCAGTGGCATTGGAAAGCTGACTTTTGTACTTTAACATGAAGCTTAAATCAGTCCAATCAGAGATACGCATCCGAAGTAATAAATATTCAATCATTGGAGTCACTTTTCACCATAACTGCAGCTTACACTTATTCTCTTACAAAAACAAAAAACGACATTAAAGTTGCACTGATTCTAATCAAACACTAACATAAACATAAGTTTAGGAGATAATAAAATGCATATTTCATGTATAGATCACTCTCCAGTCTGGGTCTAGACCCCGAGTGGTTCAAAGTATCATTATCTCGTTGCCTGAGTTGAGAGGCAAAGGCGAAGGTGGAGCGGAACACCCATTCAATGATTCGTTATCACCCTTGTTTTTAATTGATTGCAAAAACAACAGAAAGTTCAAATTCCCCAATCAGACACATCCAAATCCCACATCATAACATATAACCAAAACTAATTATCACAATCCTTTGAACTTCTCATCCATTCAATCCTTTTTCAACGAATAATGCAAAAAAATGGAAATTTTGAAAGAGTAAATACAACAACATGAAGCAATAATGAATACATCAAAAACTAAAATATCAATTAAATAAATCCATGTCTAAAATACCATACCTTGAGAAAGCCATTGCTCGCCCCTGGCATCAAGCTTGTACTGCTTAAGTTTTGCCGACCGGTTGGTCTGCATGAGCAAAAATCCAAACCCCAAATAATAAGGAAAAGCCCTGAAATCATTCAAGCAAGAAAAACAAAGAATTATAATAACAACAAAATACCTTGTTCTTCTTCCCGTCGTCCATGAGGAATTTTGAAGCAGAAGGCGCTCTCATGGCGGAGGCAGAGCCCATCTATTAGACAATTGAAGGAATTCGTAAAAACCATAATCCAAAGAAGGGGAAAAAAGAGATTTAACCCCGGGGGAGATGAAGGGAAGGGGGGGAGATGAGCGAAGGGGTGTCTTGTTTTGGCCAGCAACTCTGGTCTCCGACCCTGATGGAGAAAGCTCAGATTTTTGGGTGGAGAAGGGTCAGCTTATTGGATTGGCGGTGGAGAGAGGCCAACAAAACTGAAATGGGGACTGTGGTCACCAGTGGAGGAAGGCCAACTTCTCATATTGTGATCACAATGGCTGCCGATGGAAGAGCCCAACACCTCAGTGGCCGCACTAGCAGATCTCCGTGGCGAATTGTCGAAGATGAAGCTCAGCCTGCAACCTCTAGCTCAAGTGGCGGAGAAGGGGAACTCTAGCTCAAGCCGCAATCTCCATGTTGAAGCGGCGGAGAAAGGAAAAGAGAAGGGAGACGAGGGCCAGGGGCAAAAACATGGGAATATTTCCCCCTTTCGTTGTAGAGAACGCTTCTTCCATAAAATCTTACTTGAAGTCAACTTTTCGGGTGGAAAGTCTACTTCACTACATGGAGAAATTCAGGGAAAATAGCACAACCAAACGGCTAGTGCGGAAAGCATCAGATTCTGAGAGAATATGAGGCTAAAAGTCGCAACCAAATAGGGCCTATGCTCGATCGCCTGCATGTTGGTGCACATTATGTGGCAGGTTTTGAATCACATGCCCACCCCCTTTTGGTGCACAATGCACCAAGTTCATATTGTTTTTTATTTAGCGTAATTCATACTTCGTCAGATCACTCTTAATAGATGCTATTTTTTTAAAGATTTTTCCATATTACCTTGCCAATGAGCCCCAAATGTCATATTACCTAATTTTTTTAGGCTCATGCCATATAACCTAGTTTCAGGACCTAGTCTTCCCATTTTGCTCTCCCACCTAATATTTCATGTTTTACCCGCCCAGAGCCGTGCTCCATTTCACACAAGTTTTCTCTACAGTGATCATACGGCAAGGAAGTTCCTTGTTGGAGGCAGAGGTTTGCCGGTGGAAATACGGTGCTGTGTGGCAGGCACAATCATTTTTAGCAGCTTTTTCGGGTTAGACAACCTCTTCTACCAGCAAGCAGCAGAAGAAACTCGCCAATGCGGCCTGAAAAAGCATTTTTCACAACTTCCCTGTTCTATTTCATAAGTTGTTTGACAGCTCAAAATTATTATTATTTTTTTATTCACACGTTCTGGGAACGAAGACAGTTGAAATTTTGCACCGAGAAGTACATATGGCCGAGTGGCAAACAACTCTTTATAAATTCATCATCCCAACAAGAAGGTGTCTCAAGGAATTTGAGATATCGTCATAGGGAAAAAGAGGAGAAAACATATAAAAGAACGCAAAAAAGGGCAAAAATGGATTAGAAATAAGGGAGATATGACGAGATTGAATGTTGTCCTAAAATTGTGTAGTTAAATACATGATATCACTGTTATTGTGTCTTCGATGACACAATACCACGGCCATCGCCTAATCGAGTACACGATACCACTGTTATCATGTAATTGAGTGCATGAAAGCAGGTTAAAATTCAACGAGTCATATCTCTCTCATTTCTTATCTATTTTTGTGTATTTTTTGCGATCTCCTTTATTTTTTTTCTCCTCTTTCTCCCTATGAGAATATCCCAAAAAAATTTACACAACTTCTAGTGGGGACGATGAATTTTTTGTGATTCCAATGTCAATGAATTAAGCATGTGGTGAACATGACTTCGTGACAATGAGTACACAATATTTGAATTATAGAGATTATGTGTTCTTAATAATATTTCGTGATTCTTAGTGGGTGACTGATAATAATGGAAAAAGTGATTATTTGTCCACACTACGATGGATTATTTGGAAGTCTTCATGAGTACGTAGGTGGGAAAGTGAAGCTTATGACCATTGACACCAGGTCAAGGAATGTCGGAGGGGCTGGCATTGCATGACAGTGATTCGGAGTCTCTTCTGCCACAAAAGGATTCTTGAGGTGGATGGTCGTTGTCCTGGATGTAGGTCTCCATACAGGCCCGTTGAAGGATAAGTGGCTGTGAATTTAGCACCCTCGCATTGCCGCTTGCTTTGTTCTTGTAGCATGAGTATGAGATACTAGAAACTAATTAAGCTATATTGTTTTGTTGACAGATGTGTTTTCTGGGTGGGTCACTTGTGTCGCATGTGTTGCCAGCAGTTTTGTCTTTAAGATAATGTGAACATAGGGTTACTATCCGAAGAAGTGAAACAACTTGTGAGGAATTGGACATCTTTTATGAGTTCCATTTTTATACATGTACATAAGGATAACTATGAGTGTATGTGAATAGATGATTAGAAGTATAAAAACTCAATATGATATATGCTATAGTCAATTCTCTTTTGCTCCAATTTTGTTTGTTTAGTCGCGAGATAATTGTGATGGTAGTCTAATTTATTGCCTTTGTATTGGTTTTCTTTTTCCTTCTTATTGACTGTAGGTTATCATTGGAATGTTTAGATGTGTTGTAGCCAAAAATCAATGTCTGGCATTTGGGACTTCCATGTTCAATCATAGGGCCATTTGCTTCTTATTTTAGGAGAATATTTTCTTGTAAGATTTTACATTGTTGAACGTGTAAGTTGAGGTTCTGGAACATTTTGATGTCAATAATTTGGTATGCATATTGATCATTAATAAGCAATACAATCTACGCAAAGGTACTAATGAAGGCGGGAAGAGTTCAATATAGCTTGGACATGGGTTATGTGGTGAGAAGTGAATACATATTTATTTATTAAACGAAGACATGTATATGTCATAGTCGAATAGTCTACAAGTTTTGGCCTTCAGATCTCAGCTCACTAAAGCCGGTGCTTCTGCTATTGTTATTTCAATGTTTAGATGAAATTGCAAGGCTTCTAAATTTGGTAAATTTTATATTTCATTGCCCAATCGTCTGATCGCATGGACGGTTGAAATATTTAGCATGAGGGGTAGTTTTGTAACTTAATATTTTAGAATCTACTTTCTGCTTATGTTGCCAAATAGACTACTAACTAGAAAGCTGATTTTTCCTTATGTCCAACTAAACACACATCAATTCACAAAAATCCAAGAAGCAGAATACCCTAGATTCTCCTTCTTCTATTCTAACAAGTTGCAACCAAACAGGCACTAAGGGGCCGTTTGGGGCGTGATTATTACAAAAATATCCAGACTGGATATTGGATATCTACTGTAGCATCCATGTGGATTTTTACATCAGCTGAGGTGTTTCAGCTATATATATAAAATATTCAGATGCTACAGTGTAGTAAAACATCACGCCCCAAACAGCCCCTAAATGGGACTTCTTTAACTTCTTCAACATAGCAACATATTCCGTAGCAAAAAACATAGCTACATGTTGGATCGACGAAAGTTTGAGCCCTGGGCGTCGCCACACCAGTTGCTCATACTGAGCTCATTCTCTACTAGCCAGCCCACGGACCACAGTTGAAATGTCTTCGTTACCCACACCATCCTTTTAAGAACCCGCGAGAGTCAAGGACAATAACGCCATTCCCAACTCCTGCAACCAAAACCCTAACGCCATATAGGTCGAGACTAAGGGCGGATTACGGCCTCTCCTTTCCCACCAAAACCCTAGCCCCTCGACGTCGCCATGCCGCCCAAGTTGGACCCGACCCAGGTGGTGGACGTCTTCGTCCGCGTGACCGGCGGCGAAGTTGGCGCGGCTAGCTCCCTGGCCCCGAAGATCGGGCCGCTCGGGCTCTCCCCCAAGAAGATCGGCGAGGACATCGCCAAGGAGACGGCCAAGGACTGGAAGGGCCTCCGCGTCACCGTCAAGCTCACCGTCCAGAACCGCCAGGCCAAGGTCTCCGTCGTCCCTTCCGCCGCCGCCCTCGTCATCAAGGCTCTCAAGGAGCCCGAGCGCGACCGCAAGAAGACCAAGAACATCAAGCACTCGGGTAATATCTCGCTTGACGACGTCGTCGAGATTGCCCGCGTCATGCGGTCCCGCTCGATGGCCAAGGATCTCTCCGGCACCGTCAAGGAGATCCTCGGCACTTGTGTCTCCGTCGGGTGCACCGTCGACGGCAAGGACCCCAAGGACTTGCAGCAGGAAATCTCGGAGGGCGACGTCGAGGTCCCCTCAGAGTGAATTCATCTCAGGAATAAGCGGGAGTTGGAAATTTGGCGAATTAGGCTTTCTCTTGTTGTTTCATTTCAGGTTATCGATACTCGATATTCAATTCCGTCGCGCTTTTTTTGTGAGTTTGGATAATGGATGAAGAATTGCCTGTGCTGCTTTTGTTTTATAGACAAGTTCCTTTTTTTCTCTTTTAAGTAGTGATTTACCTTTGATGAGGAAAGGAGTTTGGATTATTACGCCGGAACATAGGGCTGATATTAAAGTACTTTATAATGTTATATCATTATTATATAGCGAGGGTTCATACCAATTTATTATGTCAATGGTGTTTTTTTGCAATCGGCTTTTGGTTTTTGGCTGTATCATTTATGCAAAATGTTGAAATCAATTCTGATTTTAGTTGTGTTGTGCTTATTTATCACATTATCTGCATATCTGTCGGTGTATTATTGATTTGAATTTAACTATGCAGAAACTAAGCTATTTTGCATCGTGTTGGCTTCACCATATGTTCTGCTAGTGGTCTCTACTCTCTAATTGGTAATGAATGTATTGTTATTCATATCGAGCTTGGTAATTGATGCTTTAGCGCCTACAAATGAGCTTTGGTTCATGGTTCTAATTTTTAGTTTATTTCATATTGCTGTTGCTGGGGACTATGTTATGGCAGATAGCTGTGGTATGACAATGTAGATCTTTTATAGTTTGTACTGGTTTGTGATGCAACTAGGAGAAAACTATAGGTAAGCGCTGCGCATAAAATGAGGATATTCAAATGAACTGTAGGGAGGACAGGAGTCAAGTTGAACATTTGATATGGAACTTAGTAGGTTAACTTGGTGATAAATGGGAAAATAATTCAAAACAGTGAGCTTTTATCAAGAAGTTGTGCCTTATAGTTGCTTTATGTGCTTGAGGTGAAGGAAGATTAGTTGTTTATTTATAAGGGTGTGCATTTATCATGTTGAAAGTTGTTTTGTATGCTATTGTATGTAAAAAAAAGTAGTTTAGTATGCTGATGCTTCCTACCAAGTAGTGTAACAACTTAAGCTCCCAAATGTTAGTGACGAGTCGTCTTTCATGAGATTTATTTAACAGCTAACCACCTGCGGATAGCTGGAAGATGGTCTGCAGTTATCGTGTTCAAACAAACCCTTGCTCAAATTGGTTCTAGGCTGTTTGTTCTCGTTAGAATGTTTTATATTTATTAGTGGTTGGTAGGATTATAGTGGTGGTAGATGATTCAGGAGAGCGGTATATTTCTTCGGAGTGTTTTGGTCCTTGCCGTCTTACGCGTTCTCTATATTTTTTTCCAAAAAAGAAACATGGTCACTTTAAAATGCAGAAGTACAGTCATCTGCTTTGGAATCAACAGTTAACTAAGAATATGTTCTCTGTAAACAGTTGTCATTTATAGGTGTCTAACAAATAATCTGACATGAGTAGGGTTGTCTGCTGTCATTTTAACATGACAATTCTTTTTCTTATGCATACTTTATTTCACGAGTCAGGCTTTCATAAAATGTGATAGCCTCTGTTTTCGTTTTGTTGTGGTATCGTAATTACTAGCTGATTCAAACCTACTGGTTCTCCGTCTTAAAATCTAGTATGCTACTGGGCCTTATTGGCGAACTCTCGTATGGGCCTAAATACTAAATCCAACATCAAGATGAACTAATTGACATTAGGATATCAGAATTTTGATAATTTATCATAGAATAAAAATCCAGAGCAACAGTGTAAAAATCATCTTACCTTTTAGAAGAAGTTACTTCTGGTTTATCAAATTCAATCCTCTACGAACGCCGCTTCGCGTTGTTTCACTACTCCAACCAGCAAACAAAAAGAGGAAGAAGATGAAGAGAGAGAGGACGTGAGAGAGAAAAAAGAAAATTACAAAGAGAGAGAGAGGTGATTGGTCGGCCAAAAGTAATTGCCGACTAGGACTATTTCTAGTTTAAATAAGACTGTATTTTCCTAGTTCGATTAGGACTCTCTTTAACTCTTGATTTAACCTCTTTTTAATCTCATCCATCCATTACCGATGTTCTCTTTTTGTGCTCTCGTTCCTGGGCTTGGAGTGCATTTTCCTCTTTTTTTGATACAAGGCTTGGAGATTGTAAATAGAAAAAATATTTTCCTGATTAAAACACCTGCAGCAGAGCCATCATCCTCAAGTCACTGAATTGAGGAGTTCGGTTGAACAACAATTTCGCAGAATGAAGCTTCAGTGCTCAAGTCTGGTACCACAAAGATGGTCTTGTTTCGAATCTCAGTTAAGGGATTTTTCTTTTTTCTGACTTTAGGCCAGTTCACTAGAAATGATGAGGCCTTCCAGTCCAGGGGTCAAATTCCGGATCCGGGTCTAAATTGCAGCCGATGGCATCCAGATATCGATACATATTATATGTATCGATACGATACATGCACTAGAGGTTTGTATCCCCTGTACCGTTTCGACAGTGGTCAACATGGGTACGTAGCGGTCGATACACACCCGTGCCCACCGGAACGGCCTTCCATGACTCTAGAAGAGCCTTGTTTTACGTGACTTTGGGGCCTAATTTTGGGAAGGATCTGCACATACCAGCAGTTTGTCCTTGCATTTTTTTTTTTGGATAATTACTATTGGCCCTACATTGACATACAACAATTCTTGGAAGTATTTTTTTATACAAATTCTTGGAAGCATTAGGACTGCACATAAGCATCAAAATAGTGCTCAATTTACTTCCATAACAACAGAAAGCTAGCCTTTAGGTAAGGAAAATGATATTTGTACATCACTTTTCCTACACATTTCCATACACAGCTGATGTGTATGGAAATGAATGGGTGAAGTGATGTGGGGACATGATGTGGGGACATCACTTCACCCACTCATTTCCATACACATCAGCTGTGTATGGAAATGTGTAGGAAAAGTGATGTAGGGCTATCACTGTCCTTTAGGTAACCAACGGGGAATTCTTCACTTCATTTGCATCATGCCACGCTTTCGAAACAACAGCAACACCAACTACTGGACAAAAAAATAGCTACAGCATGAGAGTTCCACGAAGAAAAACCAAGACATGGAGCGGGCCTCGTTGTACCAAATTCTGCCATAGTTGTGTTGCTCTAGGAAGTGGGTGAGCTAGTCTGGATTGGTTCTCCCTTCTGCCCACGAAGTCATGGACAATAGACATGCAATCACTCTCCAAAATACATGTTTCTAAAGTTGCTCCGCAACAAAAGAGTATTCTCCAAACAAGCTTGACAATCTACTCTTCCAAGAAGATGAGAAATTCTGGCTGCCTCAGACTTTATGACTCACTAGCATTAATGCCGCATCGGATCAAAGATAAATAAAAAAGAAAACAAAAAGTTGGATCAAATAAATGCTGACCAAGTTTTCCTATATATTGAGCTAACTACTTCAACCATTTTCTCTTGCATTGTTACTAATATATTTGTGCCAATGTGAACAAATAAGTTCAATATATAGGAAATATATTGAACTTATTTCAATATCATTATTCCAATGTGAACAAATAAGTTCTGATTTCTAGTGTATAAAAATGCATATCCTATCTTGTTTTGCTGACTGCTTTAACTTCTTTCATAGCATTACAAGTCATCATAGTAGGAGCCACAGATTCTGGAGATTGTAGGTGGAAAGCAGAAGAGAAATCACTTAATGGTAATTTTTATAATTGACAAAAGCTGATAAGGGCAAAGCCACATAGAGAAAACACGTTTTTTGGGCCCCACACATTTTCTCCCTGCGTTCTTGCCCTGCCAACTCCAGATAATTACAAACAATGTCATCACTTCTACTTCTAGCAGAATCTGCCAACCGAACACCTAAATTCTTAAGAAAAAGCAGAATCCCCTTGATTTTGAATCTGCTTATAGCAGAATTGGTTACCAAACACACCTTAAATGTTCTTATCAGTTTAAAATCTGATGTATGGCCCCATTGGGTCACATGATACTAAGGGGCTGTTTGGATCGTGAAAAATCCCAAAAATCCACTCCTAAAAATCCACCTGGTTGGTGGATTTTTGGGAGTGGATGTTTTTTATTTTTCACGCCCCCGGCCCCTAAATGCTCTAACTCGCATTTGCAGTACAAGTTAGCTTATTAATGTGCAACATGGATGATGAAAAAGTCACTGATACTTGACAAGGCCAACAATCACATCACAAGGCTTGTACCAATTTGCCATACGAAAGACAATATCACCATTTATAAGCTCACAGAGAATGTGAAAAATTGCAATAAAACAGACAAGCTTAGCTACACAGTATAAGACTTGCGACTTCCACAATCTCCTCCTTGAAAAGTATAAGGTACAGATGCTCTACCGAGTTCAGTTTGCTTCTTGAATGCAGGCTGGAGAAAGCACAAAGAACAATGCTCAAATAAAACATTGGCAATTCTCATACTAAGTACTCCCTCCATCCTGTTTTCAATGCTCCATCTGAAAAAATGTTGATTTTTATTGAATGGTGGAAACCCCAACTAAACAGGGGAAGAAGTTCAAAATTTACTTAAATTGATCATATGGAAAATCTAAGATAGGACTATCCTCTTTTCCAGATGGAGCATCTAAAACAGGATAGAGGGAGTATTAGATTGGACATTTAAGCATGCATACATCAGAAGAACTTATTTTCCCATTCCTACGCATTCAATACACATCAATACAACAGGTGACTCCAGAGAGGGACTGAAAGACATCAACACAACAGGTGGAACAAAAGATTCACCCCAAATAACCGTGTGAATGCTCTAGACTTGCAGGTAAAATTTCAAACGGCTGAAAATTCATGAAGGTTTATAGAGGGGCAAACAAAGCAGAATGAATTCTAAATTCCATATAGGCCACATATTTTTGTTTTTATCAAAGTATCCTTAAAAGTCGCATGCCTATATCTCACTGGACTTCTTTAAAATGTATGGTTCTAGCACGAGGCCACTCATTGGCCATCTTCCTTGCTTTTGCATACCTATTTCATAGATTACAACCATACCTCTTTGCACAGAAGAAAAAACATTTTGGTTGATAGTAACCCATAAAATCAATTTTCCACCCAAGAGGAGTACATATGTAGGAGCATCCAACTGTATTACAAGCTCATAAACTGAAACAATTTGAAAAAGTAGAAGCCTGAAATGGTAGGTGGCTAACAAAAGATTGTGAAAACTGAATGATTTGTAAAGTTCATTGAGCCTCTGACTGTACAAAATTCACAGTGCAGACCATCCCTTTATAAGTGCAAAACCGAGCAGATTATATTAAATTTTTAGCTACCTACCCTATAGTGGAGGAGCAAGAGTTGTGTAACTATCCCCAAATTGATGGGAGAAGTCTCTTCATGATTACAAGGTAATATAGATCCGAGGTGCATGCAGTCAAAAGCTAAAGAGTTACTACACCATTAGACATAAATCGTCAAATATCACCCACTATAAGCATCATGTGTTTATCCCCTTAAAGAAAAGAATCCTTGTTTTCAAAGAGGGTTAACAGCGTAAGTTGGAAATTCAATTATGATGTCCTACACCATCACCACATCATTGACAGTTCTAGAAGAGCATGACAGGCAACGTAAAGCTAAATTCAATTTCCTCACATTTTCTTGGTCTGTGAATGTAAAGGTTGCAGGAAGAAGCAAGGTTCAAGTACAAGAAATACATTAACTAATGAAAGATTGTTACATCCATCTATATAAAACAGAAAAGCGGAGGAAAATTGAAATCAATTTCAAGCAATAGGTATGCACTGTATGAATTAATTGGTTTTCACTTTCGGACCTTGGAGCGGTCACTTACACTTGATAGACGCTTGATAATAAAGACTTCAATGCATAGTTTTATTAAAGATTTTGCTTATGTTGGATAGAATTTCTTCCAGCAATATCTCATACATTAGTGCCCTAATGTAAGCATTTTATTTTCACATTAAGATTCCTAGATTCACTATACTTTTACAAGTCAATGTTATGTCTTCATTTGGGGTTTCTGAGACAGCTAATGCAAGAAGTTAACTCTCTATGAAGTGTATGCTTAGCTAGAGAACAAACCTAAACAACGCTTAATTTGAACACCCCTTGTCTTTCAATTTGAACAAGTGATAGTATATGAATCAGTTGGCGTCCTATTGAGATACCATCAAACAAGTAGGTGACTTCTGAATTACTTGTTTGACTAGAGAGAGTAGACCGTTCAAATAGAGTACTCTCCTATAGATATAAGCATATTAACAACAATCATCAAGCGGGATGGAGAACAACCCCTCCTAAAACCATTAAATAGCTAAGGATCATTTACTTTGTTGAAAGAAGAATAAGTAACGAAAGCCACAAAGACGCTTCCTCACGCAAGGAAATTCCAATAACAGAGCTAAATGTAGACCAGAAACAAAGCTTTAGAACAAAAGCAATGAAAAAAGAAGGGGATTTTATATAAAAAATCATCGAAAAAAAAAAATTTACCAAAATAGCGCACTGTAGCAAATAATTCCCGGAATGGTGTTCTGACAAGCCACGCTGGCGCCTGCGTGGCTTTTTTTTTAAAAATTAACCCAAAAGGCGTCGGTTCAACCGACGCCTTTAAGGTTAGCATAAAGGCGTCGGTTGAACCGACGCCTTTCAGTTTATAAAGTAAGGCGTCGGTTCAACCGACGCCTTTATGTTATAAAGGAAAGCGTCGGATCAACCGACGCCTTTATGCTAACCTTAAAGGCGTCGGTTGAACCGACGCCTTCCAACCGACACCTTCAAAATCACCTTTCTCTTTGAGGACGAAATCTACAATTTTTCAAACCTGATAAACACACACATCACAATACAACATCACAACCTAATAACAAGATAAATTTTGTATTCTCTAATACAACATGACGCAAAATATATACAAAATATATTACACGACATCAAAGTATTACAAATATATTTATAAAATTACAAGAAGTGTTTATTCAATTCTCCTCAACCTATTCCTACCCCGTCCTCGTTCTCGAACTGGAATATCCTCAGGCTCAACGTCAGGTAAAGCATCTGAAGACGAAGCTGCCTGACGTTGAGCACGAAGTGCACGCTGTCGCCGAGTATATACTTTCGAAGAAAGAGGCCTCTCAACTTGCTCCAGCGGGGCATCTGGAACAACAGGTGATGGGGTAAAACTTCTCGTGTTAGCTGATGATGTCAGAATCTCGGGTTCTGGAACAACCTCCAATCCTGGAATCTCAGTAACAACTGGTCGAAGTAATGGCAAACTCGCAAGAACATGTCCAGAGCGATCGTGTAGCGTCTGACAGGCCGCTAGCAAGCTCTCATATGATCGGTCCACCAAAGCTGCGCCCGTCTGATCAAATGTCTGTCGTGCAAGAGTAAGCTAGAAAGAAAAACACAGGTATGTTATCTACTCACTACAAAATACTAGTGAATAAAATCAAATATGAAGTTAATGATACTCACCAACGCCCGCTCAGTGTCGCCTCTTGGTTGATATAACATATCTGGCTCATGCATGGGTGGCATGATAAGTCTCCTAGTGATGCTCAAATACCATCTCATGTATGCATCTCGCTCAGTCATAGCAGGCTCCCCTTCAACGAGAGTGATCGTCCGGTCGTCCCATCTAGTAATGTAGGCCGCATGATGCGACCTCCAATCAAAACTACCTCGGCCTCGGCGCGATACTCGTTCAATGGAGAGAGAGGGCGACGGCGGCGTCGGTGGGGCGAGAGAGGGCGACGGCGGCGAGGGCGACGGCGGCGGCGAGTAGTTAGGGCTCGGTGGGGAGGAGGCCGAGCCCGCGCGGCCACGGTTATATACGAAATAAAAGGCGTCGGTTGAACCGACGCCTTTATGTTATAAAGAAAGGCGCCGGTTGAACCGACGCCTTTCTGTTATAAAGAGATTTTGCTAAGGTAGTAAAAGACGTCGGTTGAACCGACGCCTTTTGGGTTAATTTTAAAAAAAAAGCCACGCTGGCGCCTGCGTGGCTTGTCAGAACACCATTCCGGGAATTATTTGCTATAGTGCGCTATTTTGGTAATTTTTTTTTTTTTGATGATTTTTTATATAAAATCCCCAAAAAAGAATAAGGGGTACCTCCACAGCAGAAGCAACAATAGCAGCAAGAGAGAAGCATAACCCGTTCACCACACAGTTCAGCCCGACAACTTGAACTGGACTTCCCTTGGGGTTGTTCTTGTACCCCGTCGATGCCTGTTTGATCTTCCAGCAGTTTATCCTTCCCCTGCCTCTGGGACTCCTTGTCGCTCTTCATCCTATGGAGATTCCACTCTATATTCTTCAAATAAGAGAGTTTGAAAGAATCTCTGATCCTCAGGGATGGCCATAGATGCATTTGATCTCCTACCCACAACTCAAAATCTTCTCTGCAACCTGCAAATCAAAGATTTTACAGATGAAAGGAACAAAGAATAGAATAAACTTTGTATTTCCATGGCTGTCTCATAATCAGCTGATTATTTTAGTGGCGTGTGGTCGTGAATTTGGCAGCAAATTCAGCCTGAATGTGGAGATAACTAAACTAATAAATCCTTTTTGGTTCATGAATTTGGGCTGAATTTCAGGCTTAATTTGTGAATCTTCTCGATGAATTTTCACTTCAGCAACAAATGAAATTCTCGGTTTATACCAGTCTGAATAAATTCTATCTTAATTAAACTTCAAATTCATTAAAATTTACTAACCAAACAGCCCTTAATCTAATTGCAGTTTGCTTAATTTGATTTTATTACTGGGCTGGGTTTATGCTTTATATCATAAAAAAACAGATTCTGGGCTTTACGTTGTGGGCCGTAGTTTCGTTAGGCCTTTGTTAGGATGTGAGTGAAGGTTTATTGGGCCTTATATTTCCTGCTTTATAGACACTGGACGATTAGGTAAATCACAAGATATCCAGAGTCCAGACGGAGCTAGAAATTAAAAGGAGCACGGCAACCGGCCTCTTAGAGCATCATATCCCGCCGTAAATCTATTCGGCATGTAGATGGCTAATAATCATATGCATCAAGGTAAATCAGGATATAATCCTGGGTGGGAGGCGATGGAGTAACATATTTGTGTTGTGTTTGTGAGTGTTTTGGATGCCTGACTTCCGCTATTATGTTTCTATTTGCTTGGTGCTTGTAGAAGGAAAATGTGGAGGAATTTATTGAGGTACATACATACCTGGTGCAAAGTTCATTGTATTACTCCTTCCTTCCCATATTAGTAGCCCAATTTTTTTAAGAAGTCTCATATTAATAGCTCCAAATGGCTAAATTTAAGTGATTGTGTGCCTTCGAATTGATAAAAAGTAATGGAGGGCATTTAAAGAATGTCGTACGTGCACTAAAGATTCACAATTTCTTCAAATTTAATATGGGTATAATTCAAAGTTTAAGGACAAACGCAATAATGCCATAATCTCACGAGGCTTCCAGCCTACCACTGTCCACTTCCCCTCCACCAAGTCAATGGAACATATAAGTATTCATTAATTTCAGCCATTTGTCAAAACTCAAAAGCAAATGAATGAGAGTACTAGAGGTAGTGGTACAACATCAATGTCGTATAAATTAGAAAATAAAAAACCAATGTAATCTTAAGAAAAGCATAAATGATACTGATAATAAATAGAATTTGGCAGCAAATAAGAAACTTCCGACTGCATATTTACCTTTGATTCGTGTAAGCTTTAAGGTTAGTGTGATAAACATAAAGGTGTTAAGTAAATATAGAGATAATGTGTGTCGCAATCATGCTTACATTATAGAAGTACTCACGAATGAATCTTAGAGAACTTATTAGACTATAAATTGAAAGAAAGGCTATCCATCCGCTTTTTCTGCGAACATGACACGTCATTCCACCTAGCAACCCAATAATATAAGGACCAATAGGTCATGAAGATAGGAAGAAGAAGATAAGGTTGTGGAATATATTTATATAACATGGAATTACATACTCTCCACCACATAAAAGTTCGAGGTTGATTCTACCCAATCCTTGCTCGTTTCCCAAAACGACACTTATATGGTCATCATCTACCCACAACTATGCTGCATTATGTATTAAGCAACCAATGAAGGCATCATCTGCCAAGGATGATCACAAAATCTTTTCATCAGCTTCATAAACCAAAAATAAGGATCATAAACCTCTCTAGTGCATTGTATTTCTTCATCGACGACAATATAATTATCCAACTAGATTTATTACAAACACCAAAGACAATTAAAAAGCTTACTTAGGAGCATATAGGTAAGCCTTGCTAGTTGCAATATCATTTCATGATAAAGTGATCACTCGGTCGGCCACTACAGAGCGACCAAATAGGCTTTTATTGGGATAAATTTTGAAGATATGATCTGGACACCATGTTTGTAGGTATTTGCTCTCTATTTTTTGGCTTTGTTATTGTTGTATGAGTAACCGGTACATTATAAAAAAAAAGAGCAAGAACAAATTCCGGATAGGTTAGGTTTCAGACATGTTTATAGAAATCAGGTAGCTACGCACCGAAGGGTACTATAATAATGTAGAATCATGACATCGTACTAATTCATTGCTAAAACAATTTCTACCTTATACCTTATTGCTTTATGTTACACTCTCACGCCATCTATCACAAAGTCTCCTAAAAAATAAATAAGGCCAGGTCCTTGCACTTAGTACAGCAATTATGGGGACTTTGAAGCTTCAGCCTTACGAAATTGAAAGGCAAAGACAATAGCAACTCCGTGATCTGACAAGTGACCTATGGAGAAAAGTAGATAAAGGCCACCAGCTAAGATTGACGTAGAAAATCCTCCATAAATATACATTTACAAAAGAGAAACAAAAAGCAAAGATGACAACTCACAACACCATTGGAGCACTGACGCAAGGTAACCATCAATAATAAAGAAGAAGAAACAGATAGTATTTCAGACGAGATAGATGACAACCAGAAAGAAAGCATTTCTTTTTCCTTCCCTTGCACTGGACCACTTCCTATCCACAATTTGCATTGACCACTCAGCTCCTCTCTCTGTTGTCCTCTGTATCTCTGCCTCTGGTGATAGACGACTAAACGAGAGAAAAAAAAGATGTGGACACCATACCAGCCAAGCTTATTCCGACAGCGTGACCTTCTTCTCACGTACCAGCTCAAGCTCTAGACTTCAGATATTGGGGTTGCTCCTGAAAGATCCAAGTGCCTTAATGGCGCCGGCTCTCAGCAGGTACTGGTGATAGGCTGCTGCGATGGCCGCACCTATGAAGGGACCCACCCAGAAGATCCACTGCATAGTACAAGCACCATTTGTATTAGTAGAGCTTTCTACTAATCGAAATTCAAAACATGATCACGTGTAAACTAAACTGTTAGTAGAAAATGGTTTAATCACAAACCTGGTCATCCCAGGCCTTGGCCTTGTTGTAGATGACGGCGGCGCCAAAGCTCCTGGCCGGGTTGATGCCGGTGCCGGTGATGGGGATGGTGGCCAAGTGCACCATGAACACAGCAAACCCAATTGGCAGCGGGGCCAAAACCTGGTGAATCAGCATTAAAATCAAGAACTAAGAACCAGATTAAGCATGGAATCGAGGAAGCTTATAAAAACTAGGCTTATTATGTACAGTGGCTGATCAGTTATCAATATGGACTTACAGGGACGTGGGAGTCGCGGGCGTTGCGTTTGGGGTCTGTGGCCGAGAAGACGGTGTAGACGAGGACGAAGGTGCCGATGATCTCAGCGCCGAGGCCGGTGCCCTTGTTGTAGCCATCGGCGAGCTCGTTGGCGCCGCCGCCGTAGCGGGTGTAATAGGACTTCTGGAAGGCCTTGACGAGGCCAACGCCGCAGATGGCACCAAGGCACTGGGCCACCATGTACATGACCGCCCGTATCAGCGACACCTTCCGGGCCAAGAACAGCCCGAATGTCACCGCCGGGTTTATGTGACCTCCTGCACACCATCACCAACATGATCATGAGCCCATCTGAATATGTTCCAGCATTGATTTCTTTCTTCTTTTTTTGGAAAGAATTAACACATGTTATATTTCGTTGAAATTATAGTAGATTTGATTTTAATTAAAATGTAATAGATCAGAAAAGAAATAGAGTCAAATACTGAAAAGGATGGCATGTGTTCCATGAGAGAGACTTCCTACCAAACGTTCGATGGCAGTTTAATGTTATCGTTTTCCATCTTAGAAGATGTGTAAGTCAACATTGATGGTTTTTGGTTTATAATATGATATATGTCGCATGAAGTGAGTCTACAACTGATTTTAAAGTCGTCCAAAGAATAATTGCGACGTCGTGAATTTATGGAAGAGAAAACTTACACAAATCTCACAGTTGACATTGTATAATAAAAGCTCAAAGAGAAGAGGGAGAGAACATTGGGAAAGAGACTTCGGACCAAACTCTCATCCAAGACAATATAATCATAGTTTCTTGTTTAACCTCCTGATTTAATTTTTTGTAGAAGAAATATAGCAACTTATTACAAGTATCGAATGGTCATTGGCATATTCATGTTTATCCTTATTTTTTTAATAATAAGTATTTATATCTTTGTTCTAAAAAATAAATCTGTTGGTTCAACAAGAAACCAACCTTATAAGAGAAACATAAATAATCAACTTATTTTCATGATATAAAAACCTGCCTTTTTCAAAAATGGTCATTGGCGTATTCACCATGTTGGACAAAAAATGTATTCAACTTATTTTAATGATATAATAACTTGCCTTTTAACAGAAAAAAGTATAAAAGTATCATTTTAGAGAATAAACAGTTAGAGTTTACAACTAAGTTTTCATATTATAAAACCTCTTTCAAGATCAACACAGAAATATTGAATATTTATAAAAAAATTCTCAAGTGGATATGTGGAGTGGAAAGAGTACTACTCACCAGAAATTCCAGCAGTGCAGTAGACAAGAATGAAGATCATGCCTCCAAAGGCCCAAGCGATGCCGAGGATGCCGACGCCGCTGCAGCCCACGTCCGGGCCGGTGTGGATTTTGTCGTCAGTCGAGACCTTATGCCCGATCACTGTCAGCACTGTGATGTAAAGAAACAGCAAGGTGGCTATGAACTCGGCGATGAGCGCCCTGTAGAAGGACCACTTGGTCAGCTCCTCGACATCGATCAGCGGCGCCGGCGGCGGGTCCGTGTAGTCCTTGGCCGAGAACTCTGCCCCCTCCACATCCTTCCCCATTGCTCACAATCACAAAAAAATCACACAAACAAGAAGAAGAAGAAGAAGAAGAAGAAGTAGCTTTGTGCAAGCACTAGCTGGCTGGTCTGGACTTCTTTGAGTGTGGTGGGATGGGGAAGTGAATTGGGGGGTATTTATGGGAGGGAAGGATGGGGTTTTTGATTAATTATTAGCCGCCCAAAACCGACTAATTATCATTATTTTGGCCATTGGGGGGCCATTGTCTTCCCTGATCATTATCTCTTATCAGCTCTGTAGCATTTGTAATTGTGTGGAAAGACGAATATGCCCCATGTGTTTAGTGAGTTGATTATTGATTAGTGGCTAATATTGGGGGTTAAGGAGAAAGTGAAGTGTGGGCCAGTGGGGGGGTTGAAGTTTGCTGGAATGGACACGTGTGAGTTTCTGATCCACTAGATGTTTCCGATGTAAGATAGTGACCGGAGAAGTTCGGTCGTCAGTGGAGTGATATGGTGACACGTGGGGATGGTGGACGGCTGAGGGAGCTCAGGCGGTTCGAACCGGCTGGATAGTGGGCCCCGCGGAGGAGCGGGTGGGTGGAATATGTCCAGCTCGGATGTCGCCTTCAACTTATCATTTTTTTTCATTAAACGAATAAACTAAAATTAACCCATTAAAAAATAAATCAAATTAATACTCACTCCATCTAATATTACCTGTTTGGATTAGAAAACTAAAATAAACTAATTTTAGTTTATTTGCTCTTTCAATCCAGACAGGTAGAATTGAATGGAGGGAGTAAGATGCCATTAGAAAGGCCAAAGATACCCTGCGAGCTAGGCTGGAGGGGAGGAGTAAAGGTCATTGATGGAGGGGGACCCATTGAGCTTTTGTTTGGTCTTTTCGGCTCATTATTGGCTGAGATTCTTGTCCTGGACTCTTTCATAGTGATGGGTCCCTTCGATGATCATGTGAATGCCATTTACTGATAGAAGGAAGATCATTACTATTCATTAGTCCAAAAATAGAAAATTAGAGAGAAAAAATTGGCGCTATAAATTGCCTATATCTGGTATAAGAACTTGCTGAACTTTCCCTTTTGGAATACATCTTGATGAACTTTTTTCCTGTGATAAAAATGATGAACTTTTTTGTTGCTATGAACAAAATTGATGAAATTTACTAACACGGGGTTAGGAGGCAGAAAAAGGTACCCACTGGGCTATAAATTAAATATATCTGGTATTTTGTCGTCAAGAAAAAAACTTTATCTGCTATGTAATTGTACCTTTTGAAGATATAGGGATTATATCCCAATTTAGGGATTGGCGGTGGGATACGATGCTCCAAGAGGTCGGTTGCTCTGCCCCTTCTAGTCGGGTCCTAAGAACTCTACTCCTTGTTACAAAAAAAATCACATTTTTTTATCTTATATCTTTAGTAAAAAGTGTTATCATTATAATTATATAACAATGATTACGACCAGACCCCAATTGCCACCAGCGAGCTGCATTTAGCTGATGCTAATTACTTGTGTAATTGAGGACATATATTTGCTGGCTTCACCAAACATATGAAGCTTCGAGATTTGGAAAGGGATACATATGGCTGGACCAAATGAGGTGGGACCCGGAAAACACTTTAGTTGCACCTGATTGGTTGTGCCTTTGAAGTGCCACCGTGTCTCTATCGAGCTTAGCTCGTGAAACAACCCTTCCACCAATTATATTCCTTCTGGCAGCCAACCCCACTACTCAGGTTGTGACGTCTCTCTCTCTCTGATGAGCTCACTTGTGGCCTTCACACGGTCGATGGTTGGCCACTGTCTGAGTGTTTTCAGACGGTGGACATCCACCGTTTGTGAGTCCGCGTATAGGGAGGTGGGCTGGCTTTACCGTGGGGTTATGAACTAGTCATCTTTTTTATAATGGGAAACTCATGCATCCAGCAAGCGTGCTCTTATGAATACGACTCCTAGATATCACAGTTCTCCCAAGACTTATTTTTTCTTGGTACAATGTCGATCATTGACAAGACAACTTTAAATTTTAATAAGGTAAAAATTGATTAATTGTGTGGAGTAGAATGACCTCAAATTTAGTAAAACTTTTCTGATTATGTTCTTTAAATCAGAATTAGAACGAACCGCATTCTGCCACATCATAGTTGGCTTAGGCAAGACTCACACATCCTTGGACAGCGTGTATCAGTGTATGCCTACAGGATTTAACCATGGACCTTTCCCACAACAGGCTGGGAGAGATCCAACCAGCCCGAAAGCTGGAGTGGCCTTTGGATGGAGGGTTTAGTTAGACATATTTATTGGAGGTGTATCCGCTGCTGTTGATAGAGCGAGCATTTATGAATTCTAGCTTAGGAAACAACGTCTTAACTTAGGAGTTCCCTTGTAAATAGGGTCCCATCTAATCTGCAACGCAAACTAAGATGTATGTGATTTCATCCTAATGGCTATTAGAACTTCAGCCGCATTCTCACCCTTCCATTTGTCCTCCTAAAATGAAATTAAGAAGAAAGGGGGTGCCACAGTCAGGAGACCTAATCAGATGGTGAACCTTCACCAACATAATCACTTTTTAAATGAAGTTTCAGTAGCTGTCGATTACCAGCTTTTAGCAATGGCGCACCCTTAAGTTGTTCAGCTGTGCTAATTACTCGATGTACATACAATTAGAAAGACATGAAGGGATCTTCTTGCTTATCAATTAACTTCTGGAATGATATGATAACATATAGATCTAGATTGGCTTATTAATTCATATTTATGTGGTGGAAGCGCAAATGAAATTCGTTTGGGGTCTGAGTGGAGTGTGCAAAAGAAATCCGAGCTCTAACACCACAGAAGTTTTTGTTCTCTTGTTTGCTCAGATTGAGTTTGTCTGGGTGAAAAGAGAAGCTAATGAGGTTGCCAATGGCTTGGCTCCATTTGCTCGTTCTCACAACTCAGCTGGGAGTTGGTTAGATAGGCCTCCTTCATTTTCTTCTGCTGCTCTCCTCTTCGACCAGGATTCATCGGGGTTGATAAGGGTTTGGATGGTAAGGCCGCTTGGGCCTGGTTAGTGTTTGGTGTTTGTGTGCTTTTGCCGCTTGGTTGCCTTTTTCAAAAAGTCTGGTCTTCTTTCTTGTTGGGGAGGCTTTTCTGTTTTGGCACCCTGTTTGTGCTGGTTGTATTCCTTTTGAAGTCAGTTATAAAAAAAAAGAGCAATGGTGCACCCTTTAGCGGAAATGCCCGAGGCAAGAACATCGACCTGTGTATGGACTATGCGCTAATAGATGCATTGTCGATCTCGAGTGATCTACGGTTGGTGAAACTTAACCAGCTACCGGTGATTACGACTCATCTGTTGTTGTCGTTCCAGGCTGGGGTTGAGCTTGATCAAGGAAATTAGGTAGCTAGCCAACACATTAATGACCCTCCAGTTCTCGGCACCATATAAGTGTCATCCCAAGATTCAAATGGTATGCTAGAATCTTTAATTGCTAACATGGGACCATCTGGTGGAAACAATAAGAGACGTCTCTATGTACGTCTTCTCGATTTAACATGCTAGGCCATAAATGAAGCCGCCATTTGAAAGGCCGTCCATGCAAAACACAATTGACATGTATTCATTTCAGAATCAGAGAGAGAAAAACAGCACGTTTTTGGACTTCTTCAATCCAAATTTGATGGTCCTCGTTACTTCAAACTTCAAAGATAGAATTGAACTTTCTCCCACGTGGGCATGCAGTCTCATTGCCCACAACGCTGTTGGCAGGGTCACTGTAATTGCCTGAAGCCAAAGCAAACTTTCAACTGAGACAAGCTTGAATTCAGTTCAGTGGAAACCCTAAATAAGCAAAGAAACCTAAAACCCAACTTTATGTTCGTTCTTTGTGCAGTAACCATTCATTAAATAAAATACTTGATCATTCAAACTTCCTTACACTTCCTCCTTTCCACATTGATCGTCTGGATTCGAAATCCAGAATGAACCAAAATTTGATCATTTCTGATATCCAATCCATCAATTAATATGAAACTGAGGGGTATACATGATTTATGAAGTAAACATAACTTAATCATGATTTCAACCTGTGATGATATAAGATAGAACTTGATACTCATTAGTGATAGTATAAGTGAAGGGTTGAATGCTTGCCCCCAAAAATGACTAATTGGATAATGTTTACTGCATCAAAGTACAATGAGTAATGCTATGGGCACTTGCTCTAATGAACATTTTCCCTGCACAGGCCCCCACATGCGGATGAGCTCCATTCTCTAATTGGTCTATGAGGGCGTCTAGCGTGACTGAGTCTGAGGACCAAATTAAATGACCCCATGCACTCAAGGTCACCAAAACATTTCCCTTGGTCTATACTCTCACCGGGGCATGCATTCTTGGAAGAGAAGGGTGGTAACATTTTTATAGTTGGAACACTGAGTAACCCCAAGCACATAGCGCAAGTGGTAGTAGTCTCTAGTAGCATGAAGTCATTCCTGGGTCGAATTTAGACCCGAGCATAGTTAAGTGAGTGTAGTGTGTGCATGGAATGCAGGCTCGCCGATATATCGGTATCGAGCCCCACCCGATACAACGATACGGACCAATATTATTTTTAAATTTTTTTTTCAATATCGCTTATATATCAGTTTCGGACCGATATATCACCATTTTTAAAAACAAAAGCGTTTTTTTTTTAAATAACTTTCCTATTTGTTTCCCATCCTAATATGCATTTTTATACATATTTTGAAATCTATTCTTTGTCTAAATTAAAATCTATTCTTTATCTAAATTATATAAATCTATTCTTTGTCTAAATTAGTATAACTCATTTTAGAAGTTAGAGTGTGAAAATATATGAAAAAAATTAGTTTCCGACCACCGATATTTTTTTACACAATATCTCCGATATTTCGTATCTTCGGTCGACCGATATCCGATTCGGCATTCCTTAGAGTGTGTGGATCACTGTCCATGGTATAGCCACACAAAAAAATAGTCAGTAATGTTATAAAGCCGTGGCTTGATAGTCCGTGCCCAACCCGTTTTCAAGGGTGGTTGCCGTTAGATCAAAGTGTTTGACCGCTGATACCCCTCACCATGGGTTGGGCTTGGGTTTAAAAGCACGGTGTTTGTCTTTTTCCAATACTGAGTATGACCTTTGTAAAAAAATGAAATTCTAGTGATTCGCCCATTCAAGCACCTAGAACATGTGGGCCTAATATTCGGGCACACTTTAGTTGCAGCTCAGATAGAAGTTGTTTTGATAAAAAAAAATTATAATAAATGAAAAGAGTTAAACATCTAAGGATTAGAGCCCTGAAAAACAAATCATTTTTGTTCTGATTCGTCGTCCCCGTATGTGTTACAAATTTTCTTAATAACTGAAGACGACTATGAGGAATTTAAAATGAATAGCTTAACATAATGGTGGCCTCTTCCATCTAAACTCATAAAGTTGGCGATTAGCTTAATGCCAAAGTTTACAAGAGGTAACTAGAAAACAATAAATTGGAGCGAAAAATGTGAACGACGAGAGCGTGTACAGTCGACAGGTTGAAATGTGGGCTCCTTGTTTAGGCCCACGAACAGTGGGTTCGACTTTTATATGCGAGGGGCCCAAAAGATCTTTTATAAGTTGTGGACTTGTGAGTTGTGACTTGAGAGAGGCCCAATTCCGAAAAGCCTTTATTTAAAAGCAACGAGCATTTGACAGAACATCGCTCCACTACGCAGACCCGCTTTGGGCTTATTTATTCATGTTGTAATCAGAATTCAGAGTCAAACCACCAGCTGAATTCTTTTTCCAATCCCTGAAACGTTAATGGGCTTGACAATTTGGCCCAATCGTAACTCCATTGACATGAAAAATGTTTTCCTCACCAGCTAAGCAAGACCAAGGGGCACCCAGGAAACTTTGGTAAAGTTGTAATTTTCTCTTTATTCGGGCCTTTCTTCTTCTCCGTTGATGACGTGGCTGGTGGTAATGTGATTCTGGTAATGAAAACTGGTCAGGTTAGGCAAACTCATCGATTATACGGAATTCTATAAGAATTAAGAAAGGTATGTCTATTCATACCCCCAATTTGACTGAGGTTAAAGCAAACATGCATCTAGACGTAATTTGGGACAGCTAGTGATTTTTATTTATATAATTTCAATCGCAATGACAGAGCAACTAACAAAGATTTACATGGATAATGATTTATGGGCGTTTGGGGCGTAATTATAAGTAAATATCCATGGTGGATTTTCCACATCCACGGTAACGTCTATATTTTTTCCATATCGAACGTGAAACACGACGTGAGGTGTTTCAACTTGATATTAAAAAAATATGAATGCTTCGTTGCAACAAAACATCCATTGTAGATGTTTTGCTTTTAATCACGCCCCAAACGGCTTATTAGCTCTATCAGAAGCCCAAATCAATTCTGCAGACGAAGGAACTCGTCCCCTCCAACCCACCGGGCTAGTCACCCTCTTCGCATGTCGTGCAAGACAATGAGATAGAGCGTTAGCTTCCCTTCGAACATAGATGAATGAAACTGCTTTGAAGAACCTGAGATTAGAGATTAGAAAAGGCCTCTTTCACCAGATTGCCCAAAACCGAGCTCCCTTCTTTTCTATCTCGAAGGCTTCTAACGACCCTCCAAACAATCCTGTGGTCTCTTCCCTTGCAAACTGAATTGCCCATCTCCTGCTAGCAGTTCGATCTCCTCTGCCTGAAATGGGCCTTCCACATAAGTTTTGCAAGCCGCTACATTCCCCATGAAATCCCGAATGCAAACACCAACGCCTGATCGACCCTCCTCATCAAAGACGGCTCCATCAAAGTTCACTTTGAGTACACCTTCTCTAGGGGCCCGCCAGGCAATTTCTGAAGTAGTTGACGCATCCTCATTACTTTTTCCACAGAGCCCTTTGTAGTCATTGAAATAATCCATGCCCAAGCATGCACTACATCATCCTTCTTCCAGACAGTCCCAACTCTCTTAGAGTTTCGGTTATACCACAAGGCCAGCCAACAACTGAGGCAATCTCCAGTTCCTAATTACCATATTCCTGTATAAATAAACCAATGACATCAGATATGTTAGAAATAGGTGCGAAATCAAGACTGTTGTACCAATCACTCTCCATAGAACAGGTCCATAAAGCATGAATGACGTCTTCCACATGAGTCCGGATCCGCCTTGTGAAGCTTCACCAGCCCACCACGTAATGCAAATCAATGCTTCACCAGCCGAACCGGTTTCCTTCCACATGGGCCCCATAGTGTTCACAGTTAGGTTTCTCATGCCGTTCGTTTTATACTGAAAAAACCTTTATGTGCTGATTCTTCTGAAAAGGAGCGAAAAAGAGTGGCACATTTATGGTAGAGAGTAATTCACGAGATGGAGTCAATATGCCCACTGTATTGTGACTTATACAAAAGGCTTCATTAATTTTTTCTTAAATCCAATAAAAATATTAAGATAAAATGACGACAACATAGTATATTGCCCCGAATAATGCAGTTACTTTTGCAATTAGATAAATCTAATTACAATGATATTGATGGTTCACTCTTCCTTAAATTGCCAATTCATAAATCGTCACAAAAGAGCATTTTTCCGGCATAATCTGCACTTTAACTAGGATTCCGTCAAATTCATCTAGTATCAAAATTCATGCAAGAATTTGTACCAAAACAAATACTGTTCTTTAAAGATATGGGAAACATCAATTTTGATTTGATTTGCATTCCTGAAGAATCCCATTTTCCAAACAGTCCCCAAGTGGCCAATTGTTGGAAACTTGAAATTAAATTCATATATAGTGACAGTTATCAACCACTTTTATTTCTTGTACCAATGAAAATAAAACACCTTTATTTCAATGAACTCCTATGACTTCCCTGAGGACTGTCCTTCCTACTCGGGTTATTGTCTGAACAACTGTATCTATGTTATGAGCATTTAATGAGCAGATAACCTTTCCATACTATACAAGAGAACTTTTCTGTTGCCCATCTGGAAATAAAGCTAGTAAAGAGATGTATGCCTTGTTTTCTAGTTGTTCTGCAAGTCTCAGAGGGAGGACAGCTTTGATGATGCTGTTGTCTTGTGGCTGTTTTGTTTATACTGACACTTATTTGCTGGCTTTTTAGAGCCTTTCCACTGCGGGAATCTGATTCTTTTGGTTGCCCAGGTCTCACATTTCCATAGTTCATTCAAATGCATTCATAATATGTTTATGGCCACTTACATTACCATTGCATGCTGCAGCACATTCTTTCTCAGACTTCAAAAAACAAAGAAATATTCGAACTTCAAAAAACAGTAAAGTAAATCAGCAGTTTTCCGGACAGAACATCCGGTTTGTGATCACTTCTTCAAAGCTGCATTTTGTAGCCAACATTTATTGCTGCAAGATCGAACCTTTATCAGTGTTCCATGAAGCAGCATTGTGGCTTTCTGGGAGCAACTAGTGTGGAGTTCAATGAGCAGGTTTGAGCTTTTCAGATATCTGAAGTGCAAAAGCGCTTTGATCTCTACAGTGGATGATTTTTCCTTGTTTTGTGGCATACTGCTTATGAACTGCCATTTAGATGGTCATCATATCATAGATTTCACTACAAACTTTGCATTTCCTGTTTTTCAACTTATATTTGCTACCTTGTAATCGTTTGATAATTCAGCTAAGACAGTGGATTTCAGTTTTATTTGCTGTTATTCTATTTCTGATTACAAAACTATGAGACAATAAAATCCTCACAGGGGGTTTTCCCAGGACAGATTGTTTTAGATGCTTGGCTACTTCCACATCTGTACGTCTTGCCAAAAGTTGATTGAAGGAAGTCGATATTTGTGTAGCTCTCCAATGATATATATGATGATGGCTAATATCTGTCTCCGAAACAGAGGAACTGGAAGAAGGTGGGGTGGTTTGTTGATTAAATTATGAGGGTGAACAATGTGCTTTTTGCCGTGGCAACTGTTGCCACTTCTTCTTACAATTCTGATTTTGGCTCTAAATTCATCAAGTGTTATCTTCTCCTCACAGAGATTCAACATTTATGGTATTTTGTTCTCAACTGCAAATTTTTATTTTAGTGGATTTGCATTCTTGTGTCAACTTGACATTAATCGGAAATAGATTAACGCTTTGAACATATTTTGTGTTGCACAGCAAAAGTATTAGTTGCCCAAGAGAGAGTTGTTTGTGCTCACCAACAATTACTTAATCGGCCTGAACGATACTTCTTTTTGAGATCGTGTAGTGGTGAGAGATGTGATGATAAATTGAAGGATCCGACACTAATTTCCAAGTAAGTAAAACTCATTTATCAACTTGTCTATCATAAAGATTCTGGCACTTATACAGTACTTTTAACATATTCGTACAATTTATTTTTCCTTTCTTTGTTTGACATAATTGTGCAATCCCAAGTAATAGTCTACATATAGTGAGTACCAAGGGCGTAGGTAGAATAAATAGTTTCACTTTGAGCAAATATGGAGTTTACTACATGACTAGTATAATACTCGGCGGAACATTATACATATTCTTTGATATGAAAAAAATAGATACCCCTACGAATCCTCAACAAATCCAGTTGCTTGAACCAGTGGCTTTGGATTGATGTCAAAACTAACATATTTGTCTAGACATATCAAATGTATGTATGGTTTGGTTTTTAGTTGCATTTGCAAGATTTTCAACACTTATATTACTCTACTATTTACTTTGTGTGATCAGTTTTTAACCTTTTAATAGGGAGAACTGTAGCCATTTGCCCGGTAATTCTTCAATGTGCTAAGCTACTCAAGGACCAGGTGAATATGTAGGTACGATCTCACAGTGAAAATACAACTAGATATCAATGTGTTAGTTGGAAGACTTGGGTACTGAGAGGAAAGCACTAGCACTTGGCTGCAGTGTTTTATCCATTGTAATTTTCTTAAATCTAAATTACTACTACCTTTCAACATAAATATTGGAGTGCCTTGCATTGATCAAATCACAAGGGAAAGCACTTTAGACATGTCTACCTTACAAATCGAACCAATCTATGATTGCGTGTGTATACATTTGCATGAATATTTATATATTTGCTTGTTATTTTTTTAACCATTTATGCTTTGGGCTTTGAGGAAGAAGCACCCCAAACCCTCAACAGTATATGCATCTAGTTTCTTTATTACATTTGTTTTTTTCCTGTATCTCTTGCAATGCTGAAATTGCAGAAATCATTGTAACTATTACACAATATAATCATTTTTGGTCTATATGGGTACTAAGAATATTGGAGACTCTGTTCCAACGGTTTGACCCATTATTAGGGATGCTCACCCCACTAGAGCTTCAAAAATAACAGGAATAAATATATTTTATCTGCTTGACATCTAGATCATGAGTATCTCCTCATTTTTTTACTGCTAAGTTTTTTTTTCTTAATGACTTGTGGTTGCTCTACAGATTGCACCGAAAATTGTCTCAGTGTACTTGGAGTGGCATGTTTAATTTGCCTAAATGTGATTTGATCACTCCCCAATCTTCAGAACCGTTACAAACCAAGCTAGTAAAAACTAGAACGACAACTAATTATAGAGTCGAAGTAAGTGCTCCAATGCTGACTCCACCAATATATGATAGTACAAATCAGAAGAAGGGAAAACTTATAGCCATAACTTCTGGGGGGACTGGCTCAGCTATCCTTGTGACTCTGATTGTTGCTGGTGTGTACCTTTGTTTACTGCATCTAAAGACATTCACAAGGAGACCATCGGAAGAGGGCACTTCTGAACCATCGCCTGATGGTAATCCTTCACGAATTAAACACTTTTTTGTTACCTAATCATGATTTATATGATTATGATGTTTTTATTTGGACTAATTTTCTTATTTAGCAGTCCAAAGGGAAAGAGGGAGACAATCACCTCTCCAGGAAATATTATCCCCATATGAGTCGGAGCCTCTTATGCAGTTGACTTTAAAAGAGCTGGAGGTTGCTACATCCAATTTTAGTAATAGTCACTTCATTGGTGAAGGTAGATTTGGTTTAGTCTACAAAGGACTGCTTCAAGATGGGTCCATTGTGGCAATTAAGTGTAGACAACGGGGCCCAAGCAAGGATTTCATTCAAGTGGTAATGTTCTGTCCAATGCTGTATGATGATTCCAAAACGAATTGGGTTCCTATTATATGCATAAAATTTCCAAAACATGAACTTACAAATATGAATGTTAGGTGGAGAACATTGGCCATATTCGCCACAGACATATTGTCAAACTTGTTGGCTACTGTCAAGAAAGACACCGCCAGTTCCTTGTATACGACTATCAGCCAAATGGAACCGTTCAGAATCACTTATACAGTACTACTTCCCTCTTACTCCCGCCCCCTCTTCCCCCCTCACTCTCTCTCCTTTTCTTATATCCATCTGCTGTCTTCTTGTTCACAGATACAGAAGGTTCATCCTCAGGAAGGCTTGATATTCGACAACGTTTGTCCATTGCAATAGGAGCAGCCAAAGGTATACCATATATCAAACAAAAGAAATATGAATGTAAATGCATCTCAATCTAAATTTCTAGTGAATTTTAAATAAATAATAATTCTTTTTTTCTAATGAGAAAAAGTATTGAAAGGGTAAATCACATTTGTACAATCAGGACTGGAGTTTTTACATGGATTGGTGCCTCCTCTTTTGCATATGAACTTCAAAACGAGCAATGTGCTTCTTGATGGAAACTATAGTGCCAAAATAGCTGATTTGGGGCTGTGTAAAGTACTTACTGGTACTAGCCAAGCATGCTCATCGTCAATCCGAAATAATTTTCTTGACCCAGAGTATGGTGTTTTCTTCTCTATAAGTCTTTCATTTACTTGTGTTCTTAAAGGTTATGTTCGTGCAAATACTCTAGATTTTTAATTTAGATGATGGTGTTCGCACTGCCTTGTTTACTGCCGTATCACCCCACTACTTGTAAAATTCAGGAGTGGTTCAAACTTCAAATTCATTTAAACGGAGAAGGCATCTGCTGAGATGATGCCACTATGCATTCCGATATATGTGATGGGGAAAGAAGGGGGGGTGCATATTGCTGTTTTTACATAACGAGATGTTTGATGCAAGGGGTGATCAAGACAATGCTTTCATTTAAGTAGGGTTGTCGTTAAATAATTTTGTACTTATCATATAGTGGAAATATGTATGAGAAATTGAGAATGAGATGTTTGATGCAAGCGTGTTCTGAACAACGCTTTCGACAATGTATAGTTAAAGGGGTGGTGTAGACTATAGTTATCATTCAGACTATACAGTGTCAAGTATGTCTGAGAGTGTGTAGCGAGGCTCACCATGACTGATGATGAAGAACATGGGGTCAACATTATCTAATATACATTACTGGTGTTTGACTGATGGAGAGCACTAAAAGCATTGTACCTTGGATCTCATTCTTTATGAACTTGTTTAAGCTAATCACCTGAAGTTATATGTCATGTATATTTTTAATTAGCCTTGTTTAATGGATTGGGGATATAGGATGAATGCATCGAACGAATTTTCGGAAAAAAGCGACGTCTATGCTTTTGGTGTTTTTTTATTAGAGCTGGTCAGTGGACGCGAAGCTTATGAAAGGAACCAAAGAGAACAGTATTTGGATCTGGTAGAAAAGGTATTGTTTTCCCCTTTACTAGTAATCATCACTCTTATGAACTATGCAGATTGCCAGTTGATAATAGAATCTAGCACCCAGCTTTGCCAAAAACACTGGTGGTAGTTCTAGTTTTTGCAGATTTTGAACTTCGATAGGTCAATATGAGACATCAAAACTATTATCTTCATTTTTTCATCATTTCTTGAAGGTAACATGAATTTTGTTGGAATTTCTTAAGGCTAAGAGAATGAGCAATCCAGATGGTTTCCTCGATAAAACAATGCGGGAGAATGTGAAAGAAACTCTGCTACAAGTAATGAAAGTAGCATTGCAGTGCGTGGAGACCAGCACAAGAAGGCCAGGTATGGGGGAAGTGGTTAAACAGCTTGAGCTGATTCAGGAGAAGGAAATAGGTTACCATCAGGGTGCAGTTGTAGGTGAAGAGATAAGCATTGTAACTCTTGGAAGTGAACTCTTCAAGTAATTGCTATAGTCATAGTCACATTGCAAAGTTCTTACCACATGACTGTTGGATACAATTGTCCCAAGTGCAAACAATGCTACTTCCAAACACTGCAAAACAGCTCATCCTGCTCATCGCGAACCATCGAATCTCGATCCAATGGTGGCTGTTGTTCACCCTGCCCCATCGGATCTTCATTGTAGAGCCTGTGATGCGCCTAGTGCACGCTTGGCAGGATGCACCATGCGCACGCAAACTTTTTTCCCTTTCCGTAGACTTTTAACGGTCAACTACGGAAGGATACTACAACAATCATTTACCCAACACAACCTTTATCCGAAATGGACTCCGCAATGTAGATTTCCTCCGTCTAGTAAAACCTGTCTGCATTTGAAAATGATTGAAATTCATACTCTAATAGAGTTTTTTTCAAATGAACGAAGATCATTTGGACAAAATTGTATAATTAAAAGTGACCGGAGGGAGTGTGCCCATAATGGAACCGGGTTTTTTTTAAAATTCAGACAGGTGTTATTGTACAAATCAGCATCCCGGTAATAACGGCTTTTCCATACGGACCATGAGGGCCATAGGCTCCAGTGACTCACATTTCACACGCGGCAAGATTTCATTGGTCGGCCGCATCGTGGATCCAATGCCATGTCTCCGCGTTTCATGGCCGGGGTCCTCCTTCCACATGCGACACACCCCTCGGTCTCCTCTCTCCCCTATTTTAAAACACTTCCCCTGCTCCGGCGACCGTCCCACTCTCCCAACTCCGATCCCCGCCGCCGCCGAAAATGTCGATCCGGATCCTCCTCCTCCTCTCTCTCGCCTCCTTCCTTCTCTCCTCCGCCGCCTCCTCGGCCGCCCCCACCGCCGACGACGACCTCGCCTTCCTCGAGCAGGAGGAGGCCAAGGACCCGGCCCCTGCCCACGCCCACACCCCGCACCCCGATCCGGACGAGGAGGACCTTGAGAACTACGACGACTTCGAGGGCTCGGACGAGGGCGGCTACGAGGATGAGTCCCCGGCGGCGCAGGTGGACGAGAAGGACGTGGTAGTTCTGAAAGAGTCCAATTTTACGGAGTTTATTGAGAAGAACAAGTATGTGATGGTGGAGTTCTACGCGCCGTGGTGCGGGCACTGCCAGGCGCTGTCGCCGGAGTAGGCGGCGGCGGCGACGGAGCTCAAGGGCGAGGCTGTGCTGGCGAAGGTTGATGCTACTGAGGAGAATGAGCTCGGACAGAAGTATAACGTTGAGGGGTTTCCTACAGTGTTGTTCTTTATTGAGGGCGTTCATAAGCAGTATCCTGGACAGAGGAGCAAGTAAGGCTGCTTGGATCACATGCTTATTTCTGCTTCCTTTTTCGCATTTATCTTCTGTTCTACTCTATTAGCTATACGGATTAAAAATACTGTTATTTTGTTTTAATATCTTTACTTCACCAGCTTGCATTTAGTCAGACATTGTTGATTTTATAACTTTATCCTAGTCCATTATAAAGAAGGGAAAAGTTTATATGAGATCGTTCTCATATTGCTTATATGAGGCCACTTTGAATCATAGCGATCTCACCCACTCCTTGATGTGACACACTTACCTACCCACTGATTTGATATCCACCCTCCGATCGGAATCTAACGGTAATAAAACTTGGCCTCATACTCCTTATATGAGAACGATCTCATGTAAACTCATCTCTTATAAGAAACAATTTCTGCAAAGCTTCTGATTTATTTGTAGATCCAGGAAAAGTCCTTTTTTTTTCTTTGTAAAGTCAATTTGTTTGATCATCGATTGCATGGATCCCGAATTTGAAATTTGACGTTGGTATAGTTGATGTCCACTATTGGGTTCTTCTTTAACAGCGTAAGATTTGAAAAGATTTGGTTTTTGACGATAATCGCATTCTTTTAAATGAGTCAAGCGCAATTCAGTGTTGTTATGATATCTAAAGTTCTTCTGTCCATCATAGTCTGTGAAGTCATGATTGAATGATCATTGATTCTGCATGTCGTTTTGGTGTGGAAATGGAACGAGTGTTGCTCTTTGTGTTATTCGTTTTTGGCAGACCTTTTATCAATTGTGTTTTATGCAAGACTCGGATTATAATAGTTTATTTAAGAAAGGCAGGGCATTTGTTCTCTTTATGACATAAAAAATTGTGGACATGGATTTTTCCATCTAATAAGCCAGGACTGTATGGATTCATTTCAGGGATGCTATTGTAACATGGATTAAGAAGAAGATTGGGCCTGGTATCCAAAACATCACTACCACAGAGGATGCAGAGAAGATACTGAGCCGTGAGAATAAGCTAGTTGTGGGCTTCCTTGATTCTTTGGTGGTAAATTATTGATAACTCATCCTATCTGTCTTAAGCCACTTTAGAAATTCATCTTTTAAACGGACTATTCTTTTGTATCCTCCATTAATTGCAGGGCTTTGAAAGTAATGAGCTCTCTGCTGCCTCAAAACTTGAAGATGACGTCAATTTCTACCAAACATCTAATCCTGATGTAGCGAAAGTTTTCTACATTGATCCTAAGGCTGAAAGGCCTGCTTTGGTTCTTTTGAAGAAGGAAGCCGAGAAAATAAGTCATTTTGGTTAGTGCCTTTTATTTTTTCATACTAGAACATATCAATTAACGAGAAAGAAATTGTTGATTTTGGCTTCTCTAATGAATTCAGATGGCCAATTCACAAAAACATCCATAGCTGACTTTGTGTTTGCCAACAAACTTCCCTTGGTGAATATTTTCACAAGGGAAAATGCTCCTATGATTTTTGAGAATCCTATTAAGAAACAGGTACATTGTATTCAATTTTTTTTAAAAAACAGAAGTTATTGTTGAAATACTCTTTGGATTGGTTGTAATATAGTTAGCTGTTGTATCAGATTTTGCTTTTTGCAACTTCAAATGATTCCAAGAAGATCATTCCTGTCTTTGAGGAGGCTGCAAAACATTTCAAGGGGAAGGTATTTTGTGATTTTTAGTCAATAGTTTGTTGCTTAGAGTAATATTATTTTTTCTTTGATGTTGAGTGCTGAGCTTTTTCTATTTTTGTTGGCCTTTTAGTAATAATATAGATCCGTGCAATTAAGGTCCCTCCTTGATTAAATTTATTCACTGGGCTCCATTTATGTTGAATTTTATTTTGGTTGCACCAAAATAGTGCTTCTATGCTGAATGCAGAGCTCTGCTTTCTGCTGAGAGGAAAACCTTATGTTTCTTCTTCTACAAATGTTATGTTGATCCAAAACTAGAAGTCTGTCTGATTAATTCAGTTATCTGCAGCTTATTTTCGTCTTTGTGGAAATGGACAATGAGGATGTTGGCAAACCAGTGTCAGATTACTTTGGTGTCACAACCAGTCCTTCCGTAATTTTCTCTCCATTTTTTATTTTCTCGCTTCAATGCTGTTTTTTTTTTCCAGAACTGCAGCCTTTAGTTACCAATTATTGGTGTATCAGGTGCTTGCTTACACTGGAAATGATGATTCTAAGAAGTATAAGTTTGATGGGGAAGTTACTGTTGATAATTTCAAGGTTATTTCTAAGTTCCACGTTTCTACTCAGCTTATTCATTACTATAGTGTAACAATCTCAAATCAAGTATCATTCCTATAGATACTTAGATACATGTGGTTGATTTTTCCTTCTCTTTAATGTCCTTCGGTTTCTGTTTTTTGCGGACTATCGAAATGCATGGACGAATCTTAGTCCATAGTTTGTTATATTTCCTGGAGCCAATTAGCACTTGCATCCGGGACCAGTACTCTTGTAGTTATGAATATGCTACTTGAAATTTTGATTGATTGATATGTATCAATGGAAACAAAACGTTTTCACTTCTATACGAAATAATTAATAGCTGATTTCTTTTCATGTAGTACTAAAAAATTGAACATCTGACATGTTGTATGTTTGCTCTGCACTTGTTTGGTTCAGACATTTGCTGAAGGTTTTTTGGAAGACAAGATCAAGCCATTTTATAAGTCTGATCCTGTGCCAGACATTGTAAGTTGTTAGGTGCACCTACGCTGTGATAGAATTTTCCTTTATATGTAATAATGTTTTTTTGTGCCTTTGCCAATCATGAATTCATACAGAATGACGGGGATGTGAAGATAGTTGTGGGAGACAATTTTGATGAGATAGTTTTGGATGAATCGAAGGATGTACTTCTGGAGGTAATCGTCTGTATATCTATTTACCTATTTATCAACTGGTTCTTTTTCTCATTTTTTTCTTACCCTGCTGTGATTTTATATTGGTTTTAAACCAGATCTATGCACCTTGGTGCGGGCACTGTCAAGCACTGGAGCCAATCTACAACAAGCTTGGCAAGCACTTGCGAGGTGTTGAGTCACTTGTCATAGCTAAGATGGATGGAACTACCAATGAGCATCCCAGAGCCAAGGTTCTTATCAAACTTCTATTGAAGTATCATTTTCATTTTTGCTTTTTTCTTTTTGATGGCTTGCCCATATCTATCCTTTGTTAAATGCTTTTTCATGTTATGGTTTGCTTATCTTGTACTTAAAAAGATACAAGTCAACATGAATCAAACTACCATGTCCTGGTTTGAGTTTGCTTCTCTTGCAGAAGAGTCTTATAGCTGTCATTGGCAGTCCAATGCATTGAACCTGGATTTTTTTTAATACAAATCTGGAGTTAATATAGTCCAATGCATTGAAATAGCTGCATTTTTAATCTTTTGATAAACTCCATTTAGGGTCTGTTTGGCTCCCCTTTGTATTCTAAAGAAAATAGGCTTAATGGTCCTTTCTCCTCAAGACTCAAGAGGAGGGTTGGCCCAGAAAAGAAGGACAAGAAATGATGTGATGGGACATCTTGGCTTGGGTTAAAACTATAAAGCCAATCCCTTTGAGGGTGCCAAGAACCGTGACTTGAAAGTTTGTAGCCGGAAGCTGGAAGAGAGGCTTCTGATCTTTCACATGGCATAAACGTGAATTAAATATTCATCATCAAGAAAATTATGTTTCTCTAACTTCATAATCTTGTCCTTTGGGTGCAGTCAGATGGTTTCCCTACACTTCTCTTCTACCCGGCAGGAAATAAGAGCTTTGACCCAGTAAGTGCAGATGTCTGAACAAGTAGAATTAAAATTACAGTTAGTTCTTTTGGTTCTGTTGCAGGAGTGTTGTAGAAAGAGTACCTGTAGATAACCTTTTTATCTATCGAATTTGAACAGATTACTTTTGACTCGGATCGGACTGTAGTGGCATTTTACAAGTTTCTCAAGAAGCATGCTTCCATACCTTTCAAACTCCAAAGACCCGCCTCAGCTACAAAATCAGAAAGCGAGAGCAAGGAAGAGGAGAAGGTGAAGAGCACCAAGGACGACGTTAAAGATGAGCTGTAATGAGTTAATTATTCTAAGTGTAGAATGATTTAAGATTACCGATATTTAGTGAGAATTAGAAAGAATTGGGAATGGGGGACATTAGTTACATTTGTTCCAGTATTCCCTCTGCTCAGAGATGTAGAAATTTTGCTGAAAGCGGTAACAAATTGCATCAATAAAAGATGGCAAAACTTTGAGGTGTTCAGTCCGCTGTCCATGCACAGCATATTGTATCTTAGTACTGTCCAAGGATCCAACTGGCTATTGCCCTTTAATTCCGAAGAATTGTTTGTCCTCCCACTCACATCCTCTCTGATATCCTCGACTTTAAAGGAGCAATCAATCACCAGGATCGAGTACGAGCTGGGCAAAGTGGAGGACATCCCGGAGGACCAAAAAATTGTTCTTTACAATTCTGTCTGTTTGGAGTTGGGATGAGTACACCCTTGCTATTAGCGAGTGATTAAGAAGGTTGACTAAAGTAGCAAATGAAAGATTAAGAAGGTTGACTTGCTCACGAGATCCCATAAGTTCGAGCCTGATCTGATGAGAAGAATAACTAAGTGACATAATTTAAAAAAGTGGGGAACCTTCACATGGCACTTGACCTTTGAGCTTTACTTTGCCAAGGCTTCACCTCTCGAGACTCTCATTGTAGCACATGCTCTCATTTTCGCCTTGAAATGTAAACAAAGGCGTTCCAGGAAGAGAAGAATTGACAGATTGTGAAAACGAGTCACGTTTACGCTAAAAACATTCCATTTCTCAATCAGTTTACAACTTTAATGCTTCACAATAGCTGGAAGTGGTCCATACTCCATGAGATATTATAGAGGCGTGGTGGAGCTGTTGCAAAGTTGACCCTTTTCAGGACAGGAAAGACAAGCTATCCATCAAAGTGCCCTACAAATAGATACTACTTTGCAAACTTGTCTTTGCGTGATAGGCTGCATTACTATGCTTTCTTTCCATCAACGTTTTATATGTTGCCCCAGACTAATAGTCCACATTTGTTAAAAAACGATATTAAGGAAGCCAATTAAGTACCCTTTTTACCTCAACCACTAAATCTATTTTACTTTATCTACTAATGTCTTACGAAGAATAACATGATAGGAAAAAGTTTCGGAATCCCAGGCTCATGCGCGAACTGAGTCGAGACCATCTGGGCCATCGGATTGAGACCTGACGGCACATAGGGTGGCATTGATTGCAACCTGCTACCCCCTCCATTAATGCCTGTCACCGGATTGAAATCTGACGGCTCATGCAGACATGGTTGAGCCGGGGCTCATAAAAACGAGACTCTTTAATACTCGCGTAAAACTATTTTTTGGATGAGACTATTGAAATTGGACGGAGGGAGTATTAATCATTAATTGAAATTATTGAATGCAAGAGAATGTAGCAATGAACCCTCGCCTTTGAGTAACTTTACGATTAGAGGAAAGAAATCAGAGTTTAATTAACTTCGACGTGCAAAAGTCTAACGAAAAAAAATTAACTTTTTATTACTAGTACAAGCAGAGTCCATTTCTATGTACTTCCTAACCAGTTAAAACGCGGCTTCTCTTCAATTCCAGTCGCCAAATCGAGCGGCTTGAAGTCTCCCCCAACTCCAAGTGGAATCCCCCCAAATAACAGACCGCCAACCACCAAACTCACGCCAAAAGCGGCGGCTTTGGCTTTGGATCAACGCTTAGAAGCCCCCAAATCCCGGCCTAATTTCCCTGCCTAACCCAATCCCCACTCTCCATTTCCATCGCTCTCAAGTCTCGCCGACGACTCTCCAGCTTCTCTGCTTCTTTTTGAATCTAAGATCTGCTTCTCTTTTTTCACTTCTTCTGATACCGATAAGCTTTTGCTTACTGATCCAGATCTGGCGTTGGCTGCATTTGCTACTCTTCTTGCAGATCTGACCTCAGCTTCCACTACTTCGTCCATGGCGCCGCATTTCGCGCTTCTGGCGCTGGTTCTCCTCTTCGCTTCGGCGGCCGCTTTGTCGCCCGCTCCGGCGCCTGCTGGTGGCGCCGACGACGGTGTGCCTCCTGATGCGTCTCCTCCGCCTGAGGCGCCGGCTTCAGCTCCGAATTCTCCGGCTCAGTCGCCGGAGTTCGCTAGGAAGTCTCCTCCGGCGCCGCCTCCTGATAATGGGGACTCGCCGGCTTCATCGCCGGCTCCGGCGACGGAAGCGCCTTTGTCGGCACCTGCGCCGGCGCCGGAGGGGAGAGTGAAGGACCTTGTGAATGACGGTGGGGATGAAGTTGCTGGGGAGGGCTCGTCCGGGGGTATGAAGGGCGGGCAGAAGGCGGGGATCGCGATTGGGGTGATTCTCGGCTCCGGGGCCGTGGGGCTGGGGGGATTCGTGTACAAGAGGCGGCAGGAGAATTTGCGGCGGGCGAGATACGGCTCCGCGGCGAGGGAGATGCTGTGAAGGGACTCATCCGGAGACTCTGATTAGAGGGGTTTAGCTTTGCTTTAGATTTTGGAGATTCTTTCGTTCTGATTCTTTTTCCACACTACGATGGTATGAATTTCCCACTAGAAAACAAAAAATTCTATCACTTTGCTATTTTGGTTGATTCAATTGAGAAATTGGACACGGATTAAAAATTGGAATGATTAGAAATAAAAATTGTTTGCATTTAATAGGAACTCATGTCATTGTTGGTGTAGCTACTTCTGATGATCAATTGGCTGATCTTCATTCTGTGTTTCTGGCTTTTCGGATGATCATTGGCTGAAAATAGTTCATGTTTTCTTTTTTTGGAAACATGAAGATAGTTCATGTTCACTTGAGAACAACTGAGCATTCTATTGGAAAATTTGACTCCCTTCATTATGATTTCAGGGATCAAATAGTGTTGTTAGTGGAAATGTGAAATTGAATTGAAACCGATTTATGAAATAATTCACTGTACAATTGTGATGGTTTCGGTACATTTGCTTATCAATTGCCACATATATGAGCTGTTAGCGTAATCTACTTCTATGTTCTATGTAGATGAGGATGATCTGTTATCGTGTTAAGTTCATAAACGTCAACTAAAGTTGAGGAGTTGATGCCTTAAATAAAGTAGAGTTGAGAAATTTCTTGACAAAAAAGCGGGAGAACCTTGAGAAATATTGAACTTCATAATAAATACCTGTTTCTCAAATTAGCTTTCATCTTCTCTGAACAAGTTCTCATTATTGCACAAATGACGGAATAAGTGTGCTTACAAGCTTTGGTTTGAGCAGGGGCATTAGGATTTGGTTTATACCTCGCTCCAGCTGAAAAAAAAAGAGCAGTGTGAAAATTGAATTTTTTAAGCCATAATGACTCTTGCCACTATGTTCCTTTGTATGGATTTTGTATCATTTTGATTCTTATAAGAGTCAAATGCGGTATATAATCCATGCCGCGGACCCCAGATAGCTGGGATAAGGCGTATGATGATGATGATGAATGAACTCGCAAGGGGAAAACTCCTCTGTGGCTGAGAAATAAACTTAACTGTACATATATTTTTCAGACTCGAAAAAAGTGAATTATACCTACTTTCTGTTTTACACAACATTTCAAGCCTCTATTTACCCGTACACATGCATGCTTATGAGGATCTATTGGCCTATAAGGCAAATCAGTCATTTAATTCTGGATCTGTAATTTTTCAAATGCAGTCATTTTTTTTTAGGGAAGGAGTAGTATTTATGTAGCAAAAAAAGAGTCATTATTTATTCCCATGCTACATCTAATTTATCATCTATGGTTTTGTATACACGCTCATGGTATAACTGGAAGAAGGATTACCGTTCAAGTAGTTATGCTGTTTTGGGTATTTAACATCCGTAAGTAAAAGATGATTCAGGATTGCAAAACATTATTTACGTTAGAGATGAAAAATCATTGGCAAATTTGCACCACTATCTACTTTCCAGCGCAATGTGTGGGTTGCATATTCCATATATGTGCCTGGCCTCCTGCGAACATCGGATTGGGTTGTGTGCAATGGGGGGGCTGCCCCTGTTTTAGAGCCTGCCGCACGATTGAAATCACGCTGCCCACCACATACAAACAGGAATACTAGTTTATTTGGGCAGTAATAGGCATACTATTGATTAAGTAACTAATATGGAGTATGTTGTTAGACTATATACTACTTGTTTCTTAAATTACAATTTTATCTTATTCTCGAACTGAAATTTAGTTTAGTCGATGCCTATCCAAAATCGAAGTCCAAGAAGGATCAATTTGTCGCATCTAAACAACCTTCTCTAAAAACTCAAAGTCGTTCATCTTTGCATAAGCAAAGAACATGTACTCACGGAACAACAGGATATGATGAAAACTACCGCTAACGTCAAAGCAGCAGCGTTAGCGGCTAGAATGGAGTTTGCTCAAATTAAGGGACCGTTTGGGCCGTGATTAAAAGCAAAACATCTATTTTTTCACTTTCAGCTGAAACACCTCAGGTCGTGTTTCACACTGGATAATGAAAAAAATGGAATGCTACAGTGGATGTGGAAAATCCAGTGGGGATATTTTGGTTTTTTCATGCCCCAGACGGCCCCTAAATCCTACAAGCATTCTGATTTAGTGTTGTCTTGACCCTTAGTCAAGTTAGGCAGCCCCTAAGAAAAATTATTAGGTGTCTACAGCACGATAGGAGGCCCCAATATTTTTAACACTTGTTATACTATATCCTGTGTAGTATTACTCATCTGGATTGAATACATACATACTACTCCCTTGAGATAAGTAATAATGTAATATTAGACAATTCAGTAACCCACATGTTGCTGAACTTGATGACGAGTTGTTTTCAAGAAGAGGAATCGGACGCAGAGCATCATAATTATAATAGGAAATTGTCTTTCTACATATAGAAGTTTACTTATTTTAGGAGATTTGATTTACTTAGCAAGTTTATATTCTAGTTGCCTTAAATCAGTATTACAATAGTATGCCCTATAATGAGGATTTTCCCTTTACAATTTCTCTTTCTTCATTATAAATATGTAGTCCATTAGCCATATGAATCAATTGATTTCATCATGTTTCTATCGCCGTCTAATCTTGCTAAAAAATTTTCAATTTAAAGTGACTGGAGGGAGTACATATTTTGCTTAAAATCCATTATTACTGGCAAGTTGCTGTTAAATTTTATGCAATGATTCTTTTATATGTTTTGTGTTTTTTTTTCGCACCTTATTAGGACTTCATGTACAAAAAATAATTTTAGTTAATTAGGGGAAAGACTAAAGAAGTATGTGAGGGACGAGAAATTAGACAGTGAAATGGTTTCACAACGTAGCCCGTGAAGAGGTCCATTCAAAATTTGCACGGACAGTAGCTGGAAAATGGCTAGAGACTCACAACTTGACATCTAGCATGCCTGTACAATGAAACCGTTCCATTGAATACTTTCTCGAACGAAAATTTATTCCAATGCTCGATGAGTGTCCACAATTTTATCTTTCTTTAATCCAATATAAGAACAACAATAGGACCAATTTACCCCTATTTACAATCCCTGTCCAATGCAATATATATTGCATTAGGAAAAACACGTATACATTGTTACATAGCGGATTTTGCTCCTTGACCAAAAACACATAACACATCAAAAACTATTATATATGTTTTTTGAATTTAAAAAAAAATTGCCGATCGGGAATACTATTCAAAATACTTCCCAATCTGGTTATCTGATGGGCCATGCAGGTGCCAGCGTGGTGCTGGCGCTTGCGTGTTTTTTTTTAAAACTGACCTATAACAAAAAGATAGTACAATAGAGGGTGGTCTCTAATTCAGGGAAGTTTATGTCTATACAATTTGAAGGGGAACATTGTTTGATTATTTTATTTAAGTAGTTAATAATTTGCTAATGTTTTAGGTGCTTCTTTTTTTGTATTTTTCATAAACTTCATTTTTAAGAGACTTGTTAAATTGAATTCAAATTCTACAATATGTTTAGTAATTTTGCTGTTGAAGGTCAAAGAAGATTAATATGACTAAATAAAGACGCATTTGGAGGACTTTTTAGAGCTCAAAATTTCTATAGATGTATATGAAACTAAGGTTGAAGTTGAACCGACGTCTTTAACACCATTAAGCTGTTTTTTTATTATTTTAGTTGGACAAACTTCAATGATGCATGTCTCTCTCATTTCTAATCCGTTTTTGTCCATTTTCTTTTCATTCTTCCTTATTTTTAGTATTTTTTCTTATTATCACAAAGATATTGAGTCATAGCATACTATTTATCGTAGTTTTTATGGTATTTTTTCAAATAGGATATCAAGATCATTTATGATATTATGATGACTAGAAATAGCACTAAAAAATGGACGAAAACGGACTAAAAATTATAGAGATATGAATTGTTGAAGTTTATCCTACTAAAATAGGTAAAAATAATAGGAGCTTCGTAGGGGTCAGTTCAAATGCCGCCTATCTCAAAAGTGTTAAAATTTGTCCCATTTAAAAGGGGTGATTAAGCTTCTTCGAATCATATCTCATTCATTTTTAGTCCGTTTTTACCTTTTTTTTGTTCTTCCTTATTTTTAGTGCTCTTTCTAATCATCATGATATCATAATGATCTTGATATTCTATCGAAAAAAATACCCTAAAAACTACGATAAATATCATACGGTGGCTTAACATCTTTGTGATATCATCATTATAAAAAGGAATACTAAGAATAAGGAAGAATGAAAAATAAAATGGAATAGAAATAAGAGATATATGCATCGTTGAAGTTTGTCCCACTAAAATAGTAAAAAAATAGTTTAAGGCTCTTAAAGGCGTCTGGTTGAACCGACGCCTTTCTTTTAAGTAGAAAGACATTGATACCTTTTGGGCCAGTTTAAAAAATAATACAAAAATAGTACCGATGTATTATCTTTGATTTCTGCGAGAACCATATTGGCACCTGCGTGGCTCGTCAAATACCCAGATCACAGGAAATAGTTTGAACAGTATCCCACTATCGGTTTTTTTTAATATTATTTAATAAATTCCCCATTTTTGTAGGGGCTTTAGAATCCAGTAAATCCAACTTATTGTCACATGCAGATAGACTTCATTGGAGGGAGGGATTACATTAGCAATTCCCACCACCACACCCACAAGAGAAATTTTTGTGTGCGAGTTGCATGCCACGCTAGTAGTGTATCTCACCATTTAGTAATTAATGAGTAACTTTATACTGCGAGCGTGGGAAGAGGCATCGTTTGGATGTGATGCAAATGCCTTCTGAGTACCGACTCACGTAAACTGCCACAGCCACTTACGTCTAATGTATTAATTCTTGAATGGTATACACAGACAGCGTGGTCTGCAACGCGCAATGAAAATTTTCTCCATAGGCAGGGAGGGCCACTTCAAAGCCATCGCCAACGCCACTGTCACAAAGGCACCAACGCCCACTGCCAACCACCGCCTAACCAACCGTGCGGCCAGCGAAAATGCCGCCGGACGGGAAAATGGCGCCCGAACATGCAAAGGTCGTCCGACGCCGGTAGGGGTATTTTGGACATTTTGTTCCGCACATGCGTGGCTATTCACATGCGCAGGGCCATTCCGAGGATTTCACAAGTAAAAAGCTCCAAATCCAACAGAACAGACCTTCCTGAAAAATCGTAAACTTGTCGAGTCCCTCGTGAGTCCACGGCCTTTCCCACCTCTTGTGTTCAAAGGTATGTGTCGTCGTCTCCCAATTACCAATTTTTCGATTTTGCTGCCCTCTTCGTTACTTCCAAATTTATTCTGTTTCTGTTGATCTTGAAAAAATTCGAAGTGCCATCTTCCCATCTTTGAGGTAAAATCGCCAAATCTCAACTCTACTGATTGAACTTGATTCCTCTTCTTGATGTGCCTCACCCTTTTACATCTTCACTTTGGTCCGTCTCGTTTTGCTCATCAGATCAAAGACAGTTGTATTTGGATCTGCAGTGTATAATCGTAAGCTGAATTTTGGATGGATCTGCTTTATTTGATCTATCTGCAAACTGGATGTCTGTCTTTCTTTATCATTATGAAAGATAGTATATTTAAGAAAGATAAGGGGCGAAGGTCCTATATTTTGCTGTGAGATTAGTGGTGATCTCTTTTATTTCATCTTTTTTTTTTAAATTGTGTTGCAGGGTTTGGATTATCACCTGTTTTTCAATTGAAATTCGTGTTTTCAGTGAAATAATTTTAGTTGTTGAATAATTGATTCTTTAACCGAGTAATTGGTACCCATGGAAATATGTGGAGATGCTTTGAATGGATGCAGTTATGTACTCCCTCCGTTCAATGAAGCTCGTCTGGATTTGAAAAATTATGGGTTATACATTGCATGGCTGGATTTGCTCTCTCAAGACCAAAAACACGGGAAGAGGGAACAAAACTGTGTGTGTTTTTGTATGGACCCAAGGGTCCAATAAATTTCACTCATTTTGCAATTCAGACGAGCTTCACTGGACGGAGTGAGTAATTCGTATTGAATGTAAGAAAATGTGTTTGGTATCAGTGTCTTGAAATTGCTGTGAATGGGAAAAGCCATAGGATGGGTGATGGTTTCTTTACTTTTGATTTCTTTCATGCAGTTCTCCTTTCAACAATCAAATCTATAGAACTGTCTTTTGTATGAAAAATAAAGCTACTGCTTGTAGTTGTTGGGACAAAATTCTTTTTATTCTAGTCAGTTGGGACAAAATTCTGTTGCAATTCTTTTTTTTTAATCAGTTGGGACAATATTCTGTTGTTGATGCAATTACTACAGCAGCGTTTTGATGCCTTTCTTGCAAACTAGTGTTCTAGTTTTTGTAAATAATTTGAATTATTTGATTTTTGTCTTTCTTTATCTTGAATAATGGGCATCACTCCTTGAATTTGTTGTGTTTTTCCACAGTATTACGTGTCATGTGCTTAGATAACATGATGCATCTGTAATGCTCTGTCACCAGTGCATTTTATTGTTCCTATAGGACTTTGATAATTTATATCTTGTGCTAGATAAGGTGAAGGAGATATATCCAGAGTCATGGAGAACAGCAGGGGTGGGCAAGGCAGTATCCAACTCTTGCTTGCGGCAGAGCAGGAAGCTCAACACATTGTAAATGCTGCAAGAAATGGTAAAACCTTTTTAAATGCCCTGTCAGTGTGATTTGGTTATTCTTGCCATTTTCTATATATAACTGAACAATAGAGCATTATACTTCTAGTTTATAATACGGCTGTTTTGAATACTAAAGATTTGTCTTTAGGGTTTACTATTCGAGCCAAAACGTCACATCATCCTTTCCTTCTTTAAGGGCCAACCATCCTCATTAGGAGGGTTAAGGTAGAAAGGGACTTTTCCTTTGGAACTCAAAGGGGAGCCAAAAAAGTATTGTTGGTTCCTTTATTGGTATATTGCGTGCAAGCTAAGATTTCATGGCATTTCGTTAGGCAATGTTGCTATGGTTCATTTGACCTAATTGATGTGGTGCTCTTTGCTTGTAGCCAAACTGGCTCGCCTGAAACAGGCAAAGGAAGAGGCAGAGAAGGAGATTGCTGAATATAGAGCTCAAATGGAAGCGGAGTTTCAGAGGAAGCTTGCAGCGGTAACCTTCCCACAATTTATTGTTTCATCTTTTATGTACCTTCACATACTAAGGATATAGGATTTGATTCATCTCTTATGAAAGTACAGAGTAGCGGAGACTCTGGTTTGAATGTGAAGCGACTTGAACAAGAAACAGAGGCGAAAATTCAGAATCTTAAAGCTCAGGCGGCTAGGATATCACATGACGTTGTTCACATGCTCTTGAAGCAAGTGACTACTGTGAAGTACTAGAGTTGTGCTGTCTTATGTTTTTATGTTAAATGCTGACGATCTCTCTTTAAATGAATATTTTAATGACTGTTGTTTTAATTTATTCTGTTGTAGTTTTTCTTATGATTGTACCAAATAAATGTTGTTATATTCTAAATCAGCATTTCTTACAAAAGAGGTAGCCCAAAACAGGCTGGAATGGAGGAGTAAGATCCGTGTCGTCGACCCCAAATAGTTGAGAAAAGGCGCTAATTGATTATGATTATGATATTCTAAATCAGCATTTAGTGATTACTGGTGGCTTCAGTAAATTTTTGTTCTATTTTTTTCTCATCGTTTAGACTTTAGAAACTGCTCAGATTTTGATGGTATCTAAACGGAATCTGAGCAGGATATTTAATGGCTGGGATGCAAGGAGGGGGGAACTTATCTTTGCTGCAGATCTGCCGCCCAAACCTTTTAAAGAAATTTCTTATGCTCATATTCTTCGTAGTTCTTTTTTTTTTAAGGAAGTTATATTTTCTTCTGATGGTCATATCTGAGCCCTGATTTTGGCAAAGTGATGTAATTCGCTGCCAAGTCAATCATCTTTTCTATTTGATACGGGGGAAGTTCCTTTCATCAGAGGCTGCCGTTTGCAGAAGGTTAATCTTGTTAAGAAAGCTAAAACTTTTAATTTATGTCGATCATTATATTTTGGGCATTCAGCCTAGGATTTTATATGAATTAACTTATCCCTTTTCTGAAGATGGTTGAGTCAATCTGTTTATTGAGTTTCAAGGAAATTAACTACGTTATGGTTAAGATTATTTATTTAATGTAATAAAATGGTAATGGTCAATCAATATTTACATGAACTAATTTGTCTGAACATGGTTGAGTCCAAATAGGGTGTAAGGGGAACCATCTGTTTCTTGAGTTTCAGGGAAATGAACTTGTTTATGGTTGAGATTATTTAATGTAATAAATGGTAATGGTCAACCAAATCCCCCACCCGAACAAGGCTGCTGTCATTTGGGAAAACAAAGTCTAACTTAATTGAGGTTTAGTCCCTCATAATAGGCTGCTGTCTCAATTTCAGTTTCAACGGTTTCTCACGTGTATGTACTCTTATGGGGCCCATTTCATGGCGTATTTATTTAAAATACTATTGCTTTGCTCTTCACTCTTCCTTTTTTCCTTTTTTTTTGCACATAGAAAAATGTTCAGAATTTAAATTCCAGGAACTGCTCATTGTTGCTCAGATGTATTTATAGAGAGAAATCTTATTTTCCTTTATCTACCGGAGGATTACATGTATGAAGATGACAATTTCATCTCCATGATTACAGATACATTAGGTGGATTACATGTATGAAGAGCATCTGTTCAAGAACTTACGGCCATGCTCTCTGCATAAAAATGTTCTCCTGTATTTCATGCTACCTTCATTTTCTTGTATGATAGTATGCTAAGGAACCGGGATATATACGCTTGTTGCAAGCATCTCTTGTATAAGAGCAGCTTCTTCTTACTGAACTTGTTACTCTTCTGTTGGTGGATCCACCCATCGATCGTGGTCTTTAATCAACTGAATTAGTGCTTCAGTCGCACGTTCCATTTCAATTCCCCTCTTCACCACCGTCTGCAAAGGACAAACAGATAATACATGCAGTCCAAATTAGCTCTTCCCTGAATTTACTCAACATACAAAAATAGTTCAATTGCTTGCTCTGACAACATCAAGGTTCTCGCAGAAGTCAAAGCCGATACTGAATCGGGAAGGAGGTCCATCCAGCTTTGGCTTCTCCTTACATTGCCGTTAGTTTGAACTTTGATTGTCATAAAGTTACATAGTTTACTGTTTAAAGTCTCCCTCTCTCTAAATCTAGTTTTCAGCTTCTAATATCTGGACTGGGATTCATATCCCTTTGAATTTCTCCGAGAAGATCAGTTTCAGAAAAAACTCAATTCATGAATTAGCAGGAAAGGAAGCATACCTTTCCAACGTAGAGGTCAATTTTGCCTGGAGCACCACCAACATATCCGAAATCTGCATCTGCCATCTCTCCTGGCCCATTAACGATGCAACCCATGATTGCAATCTGGCATAGTGAAAGAAAAAGAAACTATTGGCTTAGATCACCGAATTTAAATCATGTTAGTTAACTAAAATGTATCTCTACGCTCTAGTCTTCTGAGGATCATTTATTAGTAAGTTTAAACATTTCTATTCAGTCAAAACTATACATACTGAGACACCAGGTAAGTGAGAAGTCTTTTCTCTTATTTCAGCACTAATTTCCTGAAGGTCAAAGAGTGTCCGACCACAGGATGGACATGAAACATATTCCTGCAGGAAACCATCAAACCCAGAGGTAGTGTTAGATAAAAGTTATGAAATCATGAAGGTTTTTATCCACTACCCAGGTAATATGTCGTTTCCTCCGAATGAAGTTCAACTTACAGTTTTTGTGTTCCTCATTCTGCAACCTTGGAGTAAATTAAAGGACGTGTTCTTCAGGAAATCAAAATTTTGGTCAGGAGCTTCTAAGAAAATACCATCTCCAAGGCCGTCAACCAGAAGCGCCCCAGCATTGCTACCAGCTCCAATGACCAAATCATCTCTGTAACCATTGGCATAGCATAAGAGAAGATACGTCTCAAAATTTTTATATTTGTTTTTATTGGTTTTGGAAAGACCTAGTACCATTACCTGTGAATTTCTTCAGGAAACTGCAAATGATGGATAACTGGGAAGTTCAAACCATTATCTCCTAAATACTCAAATAGTCTGTAGGAAACGAAAAGAGTTAAGGCCTAGGAGTTATAACCGAATTTCTGCAAGGTTACAAACCTAGTCAGAGAAAAATTGCCAAAATCAAGTAGGCAATAAACTTGCCCAAGCATGAAACAAAAACCTGAGCAGCTAAAACACTATTATTAATCCGACCCTACCTCCTTGCAGCCTGAACTCTTCCAATTTTTTCTTCTGTGGATGGTAAATTATGTAGCAGCATTGTTATATCCACAGTTTTCAGGATTTCCAGCAGCTCAGATGGCTCATCACCACGAACGGATACAGCTAAACGTGTGCCTGTAAAGTAAACAAGTAAAAGCAAAAATCAGGCATAAATCTAGGCATATTTCCTAGTGAACATGGACCATAATTACAATTTTACCTTCAGGCAAGAGTTTGTTAGCTCCACTTGCTAGTTCCTTGAGATTGACAAGAGCTATAGCATTGAGCAATGGTTTTGTAAGCTGCTCTGACAAAGGAGTGATGACTCCCATGCTTATATCTATCAATCTTTTGAGTGCCAGCCTCTGGACATTGAGGTACCACAATGATGTCATCAGACTGCATAATTTTAACATTTCTATCTTGAACTTTTGAGAAATCAGAATCGACAAATCAGTAAGATCCTTACAGAATCAATGTCTTCTACTGGAGGAAGCTCCCTTACAAAAATAGAGTCAACTGTTGCCAGGTCCTGCAGTAGTATCAGATTATCCCAAAGCATAAGAATTCACAAAACGGAAAAGTGTCTTGGTTGAATTTGTAAATAATCTAATACCTTAAATGGCATGCCAACCACAAGTTTTGCAGCGAGAGACTTGTATAAAAGCTCTGGTGTCTGATAAATAAAGACATGGATAAATAATAGTTATGTAAACGACCATGTCAAGTATAGAACTCACCTTATGATCTTGTTGAATGGCAGATATTATGCTCATATTATCAAAATTGAAGAATAACAAACGTGTTTCCAAATATGATTCTGAAATTGGAAGACCGAAGGAGAGAGAGTCAGTTTACCTTTAGCTGATCTAGAGTTACAGACATAAGAACAGAGCCATCACGATGCAGAACACCTCGATAATCCACCTCTTCACCCTGCATATATGTCAGAACTAATGCTTCAATTTTTGAAAAAGGTTAATTCCGCAAACAAAAGAAAATTGCTGCATATGTCTAATTTATTAAGATAACCTCTTTTTGTATGGGTAGTTGGCCAGTTCTGCGCTGGAAATCGAAATAGCGTCTGTGCTTTTCTTCAAAGAGGGCCTTAGGATAAAAGAAAGAAGTGAATCAGAACAAATGACAATATTGAACAAATATTAAGGAAAAGATGCAAATATAAAACCATACCACTCCCTTCTGAAGACTTGCAGCTTGCGTGCCAAGATTTGCCAGTCTTCTGCAAGGATCTATCTCTTCCTCTGGCGGTTCAGTTAGAGAGACTCGAATTGTATCACCTAATCCGTCCTGTATAGTTTAATCGTTTGAAATCGTTGCGATTGAGAATATATTTGGTCTAACAAAAGAAGAATCTTAACAAGGCATATTAGGCATCGCATACCTGAAGAAGGGTTCCAATGCCAATTGCTGATTTCATTCGACCATCTTCCCCTTCACCAGCTTCAGTAACACCCAGGTGCAATGGATAATCCCAACCTTGAACATACATTTCGGCAACAAGCAAACGATATGCTTGAACCATGATAACTGGGTTGCTTGCTTTCATTGAGAAAACAAAGTTATGGAAGTCCAACTTCCTACAAATCCTTGCAAACTCAAACGCAGATTCAACCTGTTTTATGATTTGAAAAAACAGCAAGATCTCTATAAGTAAAGAAAATGCAGAATTGCCCCTTTTTCTAAGAAGAAAATTTTGTACATGCTTACCATTCCTCTTGGTGAATCACCATAGTAGCTCATTATTCGATCCGAAAGGCTTCCATGATTTGTCCCAATACGCATAGCTCTTCCATACTTTTTGCACTTCTCAACCAGAGGAGAGAAAACCTGCTCAACATTAACGATGTTCAGCGTCAGTCTATTTCAACACATTCACAACATATACTATTTGGTTGTGTTTCAGGCATTAATTATGTGTTGTCCACCTGGCACAAGGAACAAGAACGAAATGAAAGGATAATGGCATCAAAAAGTGCTGCTAGATTAATCATTCTAAAAATTTTTGTGCACAAAGTCAAGGCTGGAAGCTAGTTTATTCACCTGCTCAATATGCTCAGGCTCCTTTTGATATTAAATTAACCATTCTAAAATCACAAAGTCAAGGCTGGAAGCTAATTAATTCACCTGTTCAATATGCTCAAGCTCCTTTTGGTAGTCATCTTCAGAGTACTCCAGCTTCTCAAATTGAGCACGCCTATCAGCTGCAAGCATTGGTTTCAATGCGCGCAGAATGAAAATGTGTAAACATATAAGACAGATTATATACATAGTAAGGAGAGAACATACCAAAATTTCCAGGGTTGACACGAATCTTGTCAAAGCATTCAGCAACCCTCATTGCAACTGGAGGAGCAAAATGGATGTCCGCCACCAGAGGAATGTTATAACTGTATGCAAAGTTCTAGCCATGAGAAACAAGCATGGTAAGTTCAATTCCCCAACGTAGACAAAGAAACATATAACCCTGATCTCACTTTTCTGAACAAGAGTATTCTTTATTTCAAAACAAGCATCAGCTTCCTTTTTGCCTTGAACAGTTATGCGAACAATATCTGCTCCTTTATCAGCTATTTTCATCACCTACCAATGTAACCAAAATAATACATAACAAAGTCAGCTGCCCTGTTGCGTATGTAGAACAGAAAATTAACGTAATTTACAAACCAAGTCTCAGCAAAAATGGCACTAGCCAACCTGTTCAACAGTGCCTGCTACATCTTTGGTATCGCTAGTCGTCATTGTTTGTATTCTAATGGGATGTTCACTGCCAAGAGCCAAATTTCCCACCATCACGGTGCGTGTTTTTCTCCTGACAGTCTTGTGAGTAGATTCACAATACTTCTGCCTGGGAACTGAAGAAAGTGGTTTAGTACCAACATCAATCGGCATCAAATTAAGCATTTAACATATGACATATTGTAATTTTACATTAAGCATTCCAGTATTTAAAAAAAATTCGGACGAAAGGAGTATATTTTAAAGTTGTACCAAAATGATGGAATGCTTGATCAACCATGTGTATATAGAAATTTAGAATTTGATAATATTAATTGAATGAATAGTAAAGCAAAGGTCTAGTAATCCCACTACTTATAGTTCATTGCTCCAACATATTTGAACTAAATAACAAATTTATGCTCTGAAAAAAGGAAAAACCATCTGAGGGAGTAATCCTACTTTCTTTTTGAAGTTCATACAATCATTTATCCATAACAAATGTCCTTTCCAACCGAAAATAAGAGTCCACCAGAACTTAATAGGCAAATGTGTATTATATACCTAGGAGAGGACTTCCTTCTGACGCAGGCTGCAATTCAACTGTTTCTCGGCTAGGATTCGAGTTTCTGACTGTGAAGGCCCTTGCTCTCCGGGGCTTAATTCTGAATGTAGCAGGCAAGCACTTAACCTTGACAAAATCCGCATTCCTTTCCAGGTTCAAACAATCTCTACTTTTGAGACCAGAGAACGAAGCTGGAGCCATTCCAGTAGCCATTTTGAAAATTCACTCTTTTTTTACCCCCAATTCTACAAGATACAAACTATCCTTCAGTTACATTTCTGCTTCATCTGAATGTTTCATTCTTCTAAACAATATCAATTAACCACTAGCAAGTACATGAAGGAAAATATGGCATGTGCCCGAAGTCAAACACTTATTTAAGAACAAAGATTTGCTACCTTCAGCGATTAATCGGAAATATTTTCATCAAAATTTTCAGAAAATAACTTTCATAAAAGCTTAATTCTATCTTAAAAGGTAAAGCCACTAAAGTAGCCAAACAAGATCCCAACGAATTTACCCATATTTTATTAGTGCAGCCAGATTAAGAAAAGAGAACTATTTCTGTAGTTGTGTTGTTCGATTCGAGAAGAAAACTATAAACAGTGCAGATATCAGTGTCTGGTAAGCCAAACACTTTCCAAATAGTTCACCAAATTTGGTAACGAATTAAGTCAACAGAAAAAAAAAAGACTCAAGTCGTACAACTTAATAAGGCAGTAACAAAGAACAACTTACTACCAATAATTCTTCAGCAAAGAGCAAGAAAATCACAGACAAATTTGGTTAATTGGATAAGATACTGAAGATGGGTTCACCTCAAAACTTCAGCAAACTGGAATCCGATCAGATTCCGCAACTACATACAAACCCACATTCATACTAAATTGAATCCAAAGGACAATAAAATGAATTGGAAATCTAACCAGAGTTCAATATGAACACTTTAAGGGAACTCAGATCAGATTGTGAGCTCACCTTGAATCAGCTGAAGAGGGAAACGAAGGGATGATGGGACTGAAGAAGAACAGGCCCAACTCCCTTGAAACAGAGAAGGGCCTGGAACAGGAAACTTGTGGTGGGAGAAGATGGCTGCCCAAGTGTCCAAGGCGAATTGCTGGGCTTTTATGGAGCCAAGAAAAACCAGAGCTGGTGCTTCAAAAAAAACCACAAGGAAACAATGAACTGGGAAGTCAGACAAAAGGATCTTTTGGACAATCCAATCCTTATATTCCATGGCCGGAAAACGACCGAGAAGCCGGAGAAGAGCTAACAATGAAGTGCGCTACCCACATCCGAGGCTACTTCAGTCTTTTTCAACAATGGCGCATGGTTACTGGTTAGTGAAGGATCCGCTTCGGCCATTGAGATGGCCAAGAAGAATGAAACAAGTTCATTTATGGAGAGTGATAACCCTACATCAGATTTTCACGGCTGATGTGTATGGCAATGAGTAGGTGAACTGATCTGACCTCATTGCCATACACATCAGCTGTGTACGGAAATATGTAGGAAATCTGATGTACAAATATCGTTTTCCTTCATTTATAAGCCTGTATTACAGGAGGACTTTCAGTGGGGGCCATTGCATGGGAAACAAGGCTGATTCTTTGGAAATTTTTGGCAGGAAACACGTTGTTAAAGTCTTGTTTTGCACGGAGCCAGGATGCATGTGAAACACTTGATCAAAAAGAAAGGATGCACGTGAAACATGAGATTATGGGCAGAAGAAAGGGCCATGGCTCATGGTTGACATGAATCAGAATATTTAGAAATAATATGACCTAATTATATCGGGTGAGAAGGACTCTAATGCCATTTAGCAAGAGAGACTTGAGATGAAGTACTGCAGAGTTTTTTACTTGTGACGTTAGCAACAAATTGGTGTCATTCTGATGATTTTAAGTACTATGCTGGCAAGTGTGCGATCATCGTGACCTGAATTCTGGTCGCCCTTTTGGTTGTAATTATACTCCCATGAGGCTACAGCCCTGGCTGGACCTCTTCTTGGAGGGTTTTTTACATATTATCCGACGCCAAGTATCATATTTCCATATGACCTGATTTTTCCCGTGAAATTTCATATCCTCTGGAATGTGGACTTGGAGTACCAAAAATGCCCCTCTTATATATTTTTCGTGTTATTATTGTGGGAAGGCAGCGTGTTGTATACGACACGAAAAAACCAGGGTTTCTCCGACGATTTCCAGCGGCGAGTCCTCCGACAATTTCTAGCTGCCTCCAAGGTTTTCGAAGATCAGATTAACGTCCCCCCTGCTCGATTTATCCGGTGTCCCCTGCTGGATTTCGACAACATGACTGACAGAGAACCTCCATTGCGCAGCGATTTTAAGCGTAAACCTCCTGGGATTTCGAGGCTAAACAAGTTGAGTTTTCCCCACGGCTCCCTGACCCGTCGAACAACCGGCAGGGTGAACGATTGAGCTTCAGTTTGCGGCAGGAAAAGTGTGTGAAAGGCGCCTATGAGGAAATACACACATACACACCACTAAACCGCAGTAAGTTAGAACAATCTTTGCTGATTTTAGTTCCAGAAGCTCAGAATTTAGGATTTCTAATTTTGAAGATGAAGTATAAAGTTGTGTCATATACAACACGTCTGTATATTTAGTCATGTACACGACAACACGACTATTATGTTTTGTGTTTTTTCGACATGACTGTTCTACTGACCACTCTACCTATCTCCTTGCAGATGGATTTAAAAAAAGATGACTCTATGGAGGAAATACCATCGGAAGAGGAGGAAGATCAGGAATTCTTGGTTGCACCTCGGGAGCGAAGACAGAGGGGCAGGAAGAGGAAGGCTCCGATAGACCCATCAGGCAAGAAAACATGCAATCCGCGACTGGCCCTTCGGTCATTTTGTCAACTGGGGGCGATGAAAAAGTGTGCAGCCCTCTTACGGCATCACCAAAGATGTTGCCAACTGATCAGAGAAGCTGGGTTCTCTGTCATCTTTGAAGGTGAGGACGTAGTTGTTTCTCGGAACCTCATTGACCATTTGGTCAAGTACTGGGATGAGTCGGCGAAGGTCTTCAATATCAAGGGGAGGACGCTACATTTCACAGAGCAAGAAGTTGCTCTTGTCACTGGATTGCCTGCAAAGGGCGAAACAGTTGAGGTCCTCCCCTCCGTGCCACGCCGAACGGAAGGTGAATTCTTCAGAAAGTACTTCACCGTTAGGAAACCGGATATTCCACATATTGAAGAAATCATTGAGAAGCTTAGTGAGGGTGAAATGAAGATGGCAGAGGAGGACATGACGAGGATGATCATCTGCCTCCTCTTCTGCATGGTGCTGTTTCCACACAGCACGAGAGTGGTGCATCCCTCTTTGTACCCTTACATTGAAGACCTCCCAAGAATGAGCTCATACAATTGGGCTGGGGCTATACATACGATGTTGGTTTCTGGTATAACCCACACCAGCAGACTAGTGGGTGGGAGAAGTAAAGGACTGGGAGGTGGATACCTAGACGGCGCCTCATATGCCATTCAGGTATGTCATGTATTATGCAACACACCTTTATTTATAGTCGTGTACTATGCAATACGACTTTATTTATAGTCGTGTATTATGCAACACGACTAATTATTTAGTCGTGTTGCATAAGACACGACTAAATTTCTAGTCGTGTACTATTATAGTCGACTATAATGATACATGACTTGAATGTATCCACGACTTTTACTAATGTTTTCATCTATTTACTAAGCAAATTTGGTTTTTTTAGCACACGACAATCTTCCATGCTGTCTTCGGCCCTACTAGTCCGATGGCGAAAAGGTGGCCAGGAAGTGGGCCCTAATTACAGAGGTCAAGAAGGGTGAACAGAAGAAGCACCGTATGGCCGACTACTGGAAGGGTCTATTCGATAATCTCAACGTATGGGAAGAAGTCGTCGATGTCATCATCCCCATGGCCGAAGAGGCACCTCTCATTCCTTCGCCTCCCTCAGTGGCCCCTCCTTCGCGACGACATAAGACGGAGCGGCCGGAAATGAAGAGGACTCCCAAACAACCTACCTCCTCTTCCTCGAGGACGGCTGCTCAGTCTACTGCCCTGAGGCGATTAGAAGGTTCGCTTCATGGCATATAGTCACTAATTGAGATCGCTATGTCGGTGTATGAGGAGATGGGAAGGAGTGTCAGACCTCTGCAAGAGGTTCTTCACTCTATCAAGGCATCTACCGCCACAGCATCAACGCTGTTAGAGGGTCACAACTTTGAGCATCCCAAGGAGGAGAAGAGTGAAGAGTCGAAGAAGGAGATAAAGGAATCGGAGAAGAAGGAGAGGATAAAGAAGTCATCGGTTCATCACATGGAGGAGGCAAAGAAGCGGCTCGATGACAAGGAGCACATGAAGAAAACTCTGATGGGTATGCGGACAAAGGAGCTGGCAAAGAAGTCAGCCGCCGATTCATTGAAATGGGGTAAAGGTAAGTTGTAGACGATTATTTATTTTCCCGTGTCAGAGGGTACATGACTAGCTAATTTTTTGTGTTGCATTCTACACGACTATGTAATTTTTCGTGTTGCATTCTATACGACTATGTAATTTTTCGTGTTACATTCTACACAACTATGTTATATTTCCTGCTGCTACTAACACAAATATTGAAAATGTTATTTTAGCTCCCATCAAGCAAGCGGATGTGGAAGAGAAGTTTGAATGGGCTACAAAGAGATCCTCCATGAAGTTGTTTTTGAAGAAGCTCCAACCAGAATTCGACGAACATATGGAGCGTGCAAAAATCGAGTCTCGTCCGATGTACGGATGGGATAGATTCCCCTCTGGTGTAGTGGAAAGGAAGAGAATGAGCACTGTCTCCGCGAGGGAATTACAGAGGATTAGGGAACATGACCATATACGGAGAATGGCGGAGGAGAGGGCGAGGAAGAATCTGGCGGAAGAGGCGAAAGCAAACTATGAAGATACCGTATCTGATCGACAAACGACCGCTATCATCGATGAGATGTTCTATTCTTTACAGCAGTCGGATATCCAAACGGCGAAGGAGGATGAATTGGCGAAGGAGGAGGCGGAGAAGAAGGACAAGGATGAGGAAACGGAGGAGGAGGTGAAGGAGGCCACAGACTTAACGTCATCCCAGCCTCTTGATGTTGATGTCCTCCAAAGCTCGCAAAAGGCTACAGTTGAACTCCTAGAAAACTATGGCAATTTGGAGTTATGCTTCGACATGGGGGTATTGTTAGAGCGGGATAGAGTGGAAATAGATGGATGGATAGCCAATCCGTTGAAGGCTTATCCAATCCCTACACTATGTAATGATGATAAGCGTAAAATATACATATTTATATGCCTTATTTACCTATATGCTAGTGTAGTTTTTGTGATAAAATATGGATAAAATGGGTTATTTGTGATTAGGGTAGTAATTAGGGGATTAATAATTAATTTACTCTAATTAACTATTTTAGATGCATTAAAGAATTTAATAAATTATATTTTTATTATGCGTCTAATTTTAGTTTGGTTTTGTTATTGTAGGTTTGAAAATGCGAATTGCAGATCACTAAGCAGGCGTGCGCATTAGACGTGTTTTGAAACGCCAAAGTGACCCATGAGCTGATATGGCGCGTATTGAAGAATCTGAATCATTGATGAGCTATTTCAGAGAAGACGAGCGTGAAATTTGAATACGAACGTGCAGATTCGATTCGGCGGTTGAGATCGTTACGACGGGTTTTATTAAAGAAAAAGAAAAAAAAGAGAAAAGGATGAGAACCGGTCTGGTCCGGTTCGGGAAAATTAAAAAAAAGAAGAGGAAAACAACCCGAGCCATCGGCTCGGGTGTCTGATCTAACCCAAGAGAAGGTTGACAAATTGTAATATATACTCGGTAAGTCCGAGGTCGAACCACAGGGAATGATGTAGAATTATTCCTAACTAATTTAAAACTACTTAGCTTAGCAAATTAAAGTTCTTATCTGGAAATTTTGTAGCGAAATTGTAATTTAACTAACTACTAAAATGATGATTAAAGATTCAATTAAAACTAACTAAAGACAGACAAAGATAATCGATGAGAGATATCAAAGCTTCAAGGATCAATTATTTAATTAATACTCTACGTCTCTTCAATTACTCAATTAGAATCAAATAATGATTTGACCTAATCGGATGATATTTCATTCACGTTCATCATATCCATTAACATAAAAATATCAATAGAATATTTATCATTAACAAGCTCAGTCTACTAATCATAGGGAATTATAAGCATTCGCCGTACCTTACGTTAACGACAAATCAAATAATTATATAGATTATGACTTTATCAAAACATCGCATTCAATCAAATAAGCATTAAACACTTTTTCATAGACGTAAGAATATCAACTAAATAACGTCACCTTTAGCTTTGACAAAAGATTTAGCTATTCATATTCATGAGAAAAGAAAAATCAGATTTGGAAAAGAATCGCATTGATAACACTATTGCAAAACACTATTCACGGGTTAATGTAGCAGATTCACTGTAGCAGAACTGTAGCAGATTTACTGTTCACCCGATGTACTGTTCATCGTCTCCCTCAAACCGCCCGTACTGTAGCAATTACAGGAACACTGTAGCACAGCCAAAAACCTGACTTTCTCCTTCTCCCTATCTTCTCCTCTCGATTCCTCTTCGATTCCTCTTCTGTTCCTCTAATTCCCGACGAGATCACAGCAAAGAACACAACTCAAATCAGCCGCAAAAGGCTCTGCTCGACACCCCAGTTCGTCCTCTGTTTCGTCAAAAACAGAGTACAAAAAAAATCAGTCCAAAATCGCCCAAAAATCGCCCCCTTAAATCGCCAGCCTTCCTCCTGTTTTTATAGCAATTCGAGAGCCCCAATTGATGCCAGCAATCAATCCCTCCTAAACCTAGCAGCTTTCCATTTAAATTTCGCTCGAATTTGTAAAGAAAAATCCGATCTTTCCTCAAGGCAAGCTTCCACATCTAGGACGCCTCTGTTTTCTCGATTTTGCCCAAGTCGACCTTCCAAATCCAGAACTTACCATTTTGCTGTTTTGCTCCTCTGTCGTTCTGCTCCAGCTCCGCCGTCAGCACGAGCGCTGTCCCTTGTCGAAGCCGCCGTTTCGATCGCCTTGCCGTCTCGAGTCCAGAGTCGCCGTCAAGCAATTGCCGCCTCGATCACCGCCCAGCTCCGGTCGCCGTCATCCTCTTTCACCCCGGCCGGAAGCTCGAGCGCCCTGTTTTCGTTCTGGAACACCCGAGCCCGATGGCTCGGGTTGTTTCTTTTTTTTTTTATTTTCTAACCCAAACCGGACCGGACGGTTTAATTCTTTTCTCCTTTTTTTTTCTTTTTCTTTAATAAAACCCGTCGTAACGATCTCAACCGCCGAATCGAATCTGCACGTCCGTATTTAAATTTCGCGCACGTCTTCTCTTAAATAGCTCATCAACGATTCAGATTCTTTGATACGCATCATATCAGCTCACGGGTCACTTTGGCATTTCAAAAACACGTCTAATGCGCACGTCTGCTTAGTGATCTGCAATTCGCATTTTCAAACCTATAATAACAAAACCAAACTAAAATTAGACGCATAATAAAAATATAATTCATTAAATTCTTTAATGCATCTAAAATAGTTAATTAGAGTAACTTAATTATAAATCCCCTAATTACTACCCTAATCACAAATAACCCGTTTTATTCATGTTTTATCACAAAAACTACACTAGCATATAGGTAAATAAGGCATGTAAGAGTGTATATTTTATGCTTATCAGTGTCGAACAGCGACGAAAAGGAAAACAACGCTCGAGCTCGAGCGCCGGTGTGACAGAAAGCGGGCCGGCAATGTCGGGGTCTCGCCGGCGATGGGCCTAAGTTGGGCGATCAAAGTGGCGGAGGAGCGGAGCTGGGCAAGGCGGAGCTGGACGGTATGACAGCAAGACGTTGAGATGGCGACAGAAATGGCCATGGCGGTTCTGGTTTTCCGGCAACTACAGAGACGACCGCAGCAACAGCGGGCGACGGCGGAATTCGAGCACCGGCAGAACAATGACGAAGGCTCTGTTTTCACGGCGATGGGTCATGGCTGGGGTACGGCGGCGCTCGTGCTGGCTATGGAGCTGGGCGGCAGCCACGACGGCGCGAGGAGGAGCAAAACAGAAGAAAGGAAAGCTCTTAATTTGGAAATTTGCGTATAAAAGAGCTGCAATTGCGAATTTATCTCAGTTTGGTAAGCTTCCATATTCAGTTCGATTGGAAATGGAAAAGAGTCGAATTAGGACTCTTGGGAATGGCATATAAAAACGGAAGAAGGGGGAGATCGAAAGGAGCGCTGGGGATTTTGACGAAACAGAGGTTCTGGACTCTGTTTTTGACGAAAAAAACAGAGCCTTTTGCGGCGGTGTTTGGGTTGTGATCTCGTCGGGAATTGGCGGAATCGAAGAGGAATCGAGAGGAGAAGATAGGGAGAGAGAAGGAGAAGAAGAAATAAAGAAGAAAGTTGGGTTTTTGCATCTGCTACAGTAACACACGATCTGCTACAGTAACTGTCAACTTGGAGAAGACAGTGAATAGTACCCGTGAATAGTAAATCGTGAATAGTGTTTCTGCAATAGTGTTTTCCAATGCAATTTCTTTCAAATCTAAATCTGATTTTTTTCTTGAATATGAATAGCTAAATCTTTTGTCAAAGCTAAAGGTGACGTTATTTGATTGATATTTCTGTCTATGAAAAAGTGTTTAATGCTTATTTGATTGAATGCGATGTTTTGATAAAGTCATAATCTATATAATTATTTGATTTGTCGTTAACGTAAGGTACGACGAATGCTTATAATTCCCTGTGATTAGTAGACTATGCTTGTTAATGATAAATATTCGATCGATATTTTTATGTTAATGGATATGATGAACGTGAATGAAATATCTTCCGATTAGGTCAAATCATTATTTGATTCTAATTGCGTAATTGAATAGACGTAGAATATTAATTAAATAATTGATCCTTGAAGCTTTGATATCTCTCATCGATTATCTTTGCCTGTCTTTAGTTAGTTTTAATTGAATCTTTAATCATCATTTTAGTAGTTAATTGAATTATAACTTCTCTGCATAATTTCCTGATAAGAATCTTAATTTGCTAAGCTAAGTAGTGTTTAAATTAGTTAGAATAGAATAATCCTACATCATTCCCTGTGGTTCGACCTCGGACTTACCGAGTATATATTACAATTTGTCAACCTTCTCTTGGGTTCGATCAAATTTTGGCGCCGTTGCCGGGGAGTGAAGTTTAGGATTAATCTTTCAATTAGTTTATTTCTCTCTAGTGTAGTTTAGTGAATTTCAATTATTCTTAGTTTAATTTAGCTTGTTTATTTTGCAGGAATTTGGAGTCCTATCTGGAATAAAAAGGCTTTTCATTGGATTTTTCTTCAAATTTGGTAAACTCGTTCCATCTCTCTTTGAAATTTCTGTTGCTTGTGCATGCACTCGTGGAATAGAGATACTAGTGGACGATTGGTTAGAAGTAATTCTGCTATTTTGATTGAGAATCCCTCGTTTGAATTATCTGTTCCATCACACACACATAATCAAATGGCTGATCAGGGTAGTAACCATGATATTAATGAAAATGAGAGTGAACATGATGCACCAATGCGGCCCTTGCGTGATTATCTGCAACCTGCACGCACTAGCACACCTTCATGCATTATATTGCCTCTACAAGCTCATCAATTTACTTTTAAGCCTGGAATGATAAACTTGCTTCCCAAATTCCATGGTCTAGATTCTGAAAATCCTTATTTGCTAAGGAATTTGAGGAAGTATGTGCAACTTTTGAGCAAGCTTGTAGTGAAGACATTATCAGGCTAAAATTGTTTCCTTTCTCTTTGAAGGACAAAGCCAAGACTTGGCTAAATTCCCTTAAGCCTAGATCTGTAGGAACTTGGAAAGAACTACAAACTGAATTCCTTAAAAAGTTTTTCCAGTTCATAGGACAAATGCTCTGAAAAGGCAAATAACAAATTTTGCCCAAAAACAAAATGAATCATTTTATCAATGTTGGGAGCGTTATAAAGATTTGTTAAATTCTTGTCCACATCATGGGTATGAGAAGTGGCGCACCATCAGTTTCTTCTATGATGGGATGACGCCCTCAATGAAACAATTTGTTCAAACCATGTGTAATGGGGAATTCTTTGATAAAGACCCTAATGAAGCTCTTGATTTTCTAGATCAAATAGCTGAAGACTCAGATTCTTGGGATCCCACCGATCCCTCTGATGTTTCTAATAAGTCGAAGTCTTCAACTACTAGTGGGGGTCTGCATTATCTTAGGGAGGAGGATAATTTGAGTGCTAGGCTAGCCTCTTTGGCTAGGAAGGTGGAGGCTATGGAAGTAGGGAAAACTAATGTTGTTAAGTCTGTTGCGACAGAAGAGGCCTGTGGAATTTGTGATGTCATAGGACACCCTACTAATGAGTGCCCTACCATTCCTGGTTTCAAGGAGGTGTTGCATGACCAAGCAAATTCCATGACCCCTTTCAAGAGGCAATCTCCTTATGGAGATACTTACAATCCAGGATGGAGGAATCACCCCAACTTTAGTTGGAGGAATGAAAATGCTGCACAAACACCACCTCCTCAAGCATCTTCCAATTATACTCCATATGTTCCACCTCACAGGAAGACACTTGAGGAGACACTACAAACTTTCATGCAAGGGCAAGCTACTATTAATCAACAAACCTCACAAGCCATTAATGATATAAAAAGCTCTCTCACTAAATTGACATCTTCTCTTGCTATTCAAGAGAAAGGTAGGTTTCCTGCTCAACCCCAACCCAACCCACAGGGGCAAGTTCACACAATGGACACACAATCTTCTGATTCACAATTGGAACATGCTAAGTCTATTACCACTCTTCGTAGTAGAAAAGAAATTGACAAAACAATTCCACCTAAGGCCCAGAAATCTTCTGAGAATGATGAATCAAAACATGATAATGAGGAAATTGATAAGTCTGGGTCAAGTGAAGGTGTAAGATGTCCTATTCCAGCTCCATTTCCACAGAGGTTGAAACCACCTCAAAAGCTTAACCAAAATGCTGAAATTTTTGAACTTTTTAAGCAGGTGAAAATTAACATTCCCTTGTTAGATGCAATCAAACAGGTACCTTCTTATGCTAAGTTCTTGAAAGATTTGTGTACTATTAAGCGTAAGTTGAATGTGCAGAAAAAAGCATTTTTGACTGAACAGGTAAGTTCTATAATTCAACACAAAAGCCCGCCCAAATATAAAGATCCCGGATGTCCAACTATTTCATGTGTGATCGGGAACTTTAGGGTAGACCAAGCCTTGCTTGATCTTGGGGCTAGTGTTAATCTTTTGCCTTATTCAGTATACACTCAGTTAGGTCTTGGGGAACTTAAACCCACCACCATTACTCTTCAACTTGCTGATCGTTCTATTAAAATTCCAAGGGGAGTGGTGGAAGATGTGCTTGTTCAAGTAGATAAATTTTACTTTCCTGTCGATTTTATTGTTTTGGACACACATCCTGTTATAAATGCAACTGCAAATATTCCTGTCATACTAGGTCGTCCATTTCTTGCTACTTCAAATGCGTTGATTAATTATAGAAATGGTGTGATGAAACTTTCATTTGGCAATATGACTTTGGAATTGAACATATTTAATGTTTGCAAACAACCAGGGGATGATACTGATGTTCAAGAAATGAATTGGGTTGATACCGTTGTTAGAGATCAATTTCATGCATCTCTTTCTGATCCATTAGAATCTTGCTTAGTTAATTCTTTATATGATGAATCTACAGTGAATTGTGAAGAGGCTAAGATTTGTTCTTTGCTGAATTCTCTACAGGTATTGCAAGTGAATGGATGGAAACCCAAGTTTGAGGAGCTACCATTGCGTGATAAATTGCCTACCCCATCAAGCATTCAAGCACCCAAATTGGAGTTGAAAAAGTTACCAATTGAGCTCAAATATGCATTTTTAGGTGATGTTGAAACTCTTCCGGTGGTAATATCGTCTCATCTTAATCTTATCGAAGAGGGTAAGTTGCTTGATATTTTGAGAAAGCATAAAGGTGCATTAGGATGGACAATTACTGATTTAAAAGGAATAAGCCCTTTAATATGCACTCATCGGATTTATTTGGAGGACAATGCTAAACCATCTAGGGAGATGCAACGTAGGTTAAATCCAAACATGAAAGAGGCAGTTAGAGCTGAAGTTCTTAAGCTCTTGGATGCAGAGATCATCTACCCCATTTCTGATAGCAAGTGGGTGAGTCCTACCCAAGTAGTGCCTAAGAAATCTGATGTAACAGTTGTCAAGAATGATAATAATGAATTAATACCCACTAGAGTTACATCTGGCTGGAGAATGTGCATTGACTACAGGAAGCTGAACTTAGTCACTAGGAAAGACCATTTTCCATTGCCATTTCTAGATCAGGTTCTGGAGAGGGTAGCTGGCCACACATATTACTGTTTCTTAGATGGCTACTCCGGTTACAATCAAATTGAAATTGCATTAGAAGACCAGGAGAAAACTACATTCACATGTCCTTTTGGCACATTTGCATATAGAAGAATGCCTTTTGGTTTATGCAACGCACCTGCAACATTTCAAAGATGCATGCTTAGTATTTTCAGTGATATGGTTGAACGCTATCTTGAAGTGTTTATGGATGATTTTTCTGTATTTGGTGATTCATTTGATGACTGTTTGTCTAATTTGCAAAAAGTTTTGAGCAGGTGTGAAGAGAAGAACCTTGTGCTTAATTGGGAAAAATGTCATTTCATGGTCTCTAAAGGAATTGTTTTAGGTCATATTGTTTCCTCTAAGGGAATTGAAGCTGATAAGTCAAAAATTAATTTAATTACTCATTTGCCTACACCCAAGACTGTTAAAGATATTAGATCATTTTTGGGTCATGCAGGGTTCTACAGGAGGTTCATCAAAGATTTTAGTTCTATTTCTAGACCATTATGCAATCTCCTATCTAAAGATACTGTTTTTGAATGGAATGCTGATTGCGAAAAAGCTTTTGCTAAACTGAAGGGAATGCTTACTTCAGCCCCTATTATGCAACCCCCAGATTGGACTTTACCATTTGAGATAATGTGTGATGCTAGTGACTTTGCTGTGGGGGCTGTTTTGGGGCAAAGGAAGGATAAGAAGCCTTATGTTATTTACTATGCAAGTAAGACATTAGACAATGCTCAGATGAATTATTCAACAACAGAAAAAGAATTACTTGCTATAGTATTTGCTTTGGATAAATTTAGGGCTTACTTGACCGGATATCCTATTGTTATCTTTACTGATCATGCTGCCTTGAAATATCTTCTATCAAAGAAAGATGCAAAACCTAGGTTGATTCGCTGGATACTCCTACTGCAAGAATTTGATATTACAATTAAAGATAAGAAAGGAGTAGAAAATGTGGTGGCCGATCATTTATCTAGGTTGACTGTGGATGATTCCAATGAGGCTGCTCCAATTAAAGACACCTTCCCAGATGAGCAACTTTTTGTTCTTTCTGATTTACCATGGTTTGCTGATATTGTTAATTTTTTTGTCACAGGTCAAACTCCTTCTCATTGGACAACACAAGATAAGAAAAAGTTCATGGTGGAGGTAAGACATTTCTTTTGGGATGATCCATATCTTTTTAAATATTGTCCGGATCAAATTATTAGGAGATGTGTACCAAATGATGAAATTCATAGTGTCATTTCCTTCTGCCATTCAGAAGCTTGTGGTGGTCATTTTTCTGCTAGAAAAACTGCTGCTAAAATTTTACAATGTGGATTTTATTGGCCTACCCCATTTAAAGATACTCATGATTATTGTCGTACTTGTGGACGTTGTCAACAGCTTGGTGGAATAACCTGTAGGAATATGATGCCTTTAAACCCCATTTTAGTGATTGAAATATTTGATTGTTGGGGTATTGATTTCATGGGCCCCTTTCCACCTTCTTTTGGCTATTTGTACATCTTAGTGGCTGTTGACTATGTTTCCAAGTGGGTAGAGGCCATTCCTTGTAGAACTAATGACCATAAAATTGTTATACGCTTTTTGAAAGAGAATGTTCTGTCACGGTTTGGTATACCCCGTGCAATCATAAGTGATGGGGGTTCTCATTTTTGCAATAAACCTTTTGAGGCATTAATGAAAAAATATGGAATTACTCATAAGGTGGCTACCCCTTATCACCCACAAACAAGTGAGCAAGCTGAACTTGCCAACAGAGAGATTAAACACATTTTAGAGAAAACGGTTAACCCAAATTGCAAAGATTGGTCTCTGCGGTTAACAGATGCACTTTGGGCATACCGTACAGCTTTTAAATCTCCTATTGGTATGTCCCCTTATAGACTTGTTTATGGAAAAGCTTGCCACTTGCCTGTGGAGTTGGAGCATAAGGCATATTGGGCTATTAAAATGTTTAATTTCAGTTTGGATGACGCCAGCTCTGTGCGTAAGCTTCAAATCAATGAATTAGAAGAAATTAGGAATGATGCATATATGAATTCAAAAATTTACAAAGAACGTATGAAGGTTTTACATGATCAACACATTCATCGAAAAACTTTTGAACCTTCACAAAAAGTTCTTTTGTATAACTCTAGATTGCATTTATTTCCTGGTAAGCTCCGTTCTAGATGGACTGGTCCATTTATTGTTAAAACTGTTTATCCTCATGGAGCTGTTGAAATTGAAAATCCAATGAATGGCAATGTGTTTAAAGTAAATGGTCAAAGACTTAAGCCATTCATGGAATTGATTCCCTCAGAAGTGGAGAGTATTCCTCTGTCTGATCCCACTTATCATGATTGAATACTCTTACACTCAATCTGGCTGAAGACAAGAAACTTAGCGCTCCTGGGAGGCAGCCCAGCTTTTTAATTTGTTTTTTTAGGATACTTGTTAGTTAGATGATGTTTTCTGGTTGGATATTGTGATTGCTCTCATCTTTTTCTTTGTTGATGTTTTTCACTCGCATGGGATTTTAGCAATTTGACGTTCTCCAGGTAACATCTATCCTTTATTTTTTTTATTTATTTATTTTATCCTTCATTTCATTCTTAACATTGAGGACAATGTTTAGTTTAGGTTTGGGGGTATATAGGAATAACATTGTTTATTTTAAAAAAAAAAATTTAAATTTTTTTTAAAAAATTTTAAAAAAAAATTTAAAAAATAAAAAGAGAAAAACAAATAAAAATTTGATTAGTTTTAAGGTTGTTTGTTAGTATTTTTTTTATAGGTTTTGATAGTTTATCCCGCGATGATGCATATTCCAATTTTTAAGAGATTAATTTTCATTGGAAGTGTGAGTAAGTATACTGGAGGATAGAAACACTTAACTGAGCATATCTTTCTGTTACAGTCCTCTTGGATCATGTGCTTGAGCTAATAAAACTCACTCACACACACTAGTACATAAAGTAATACCCTCTAGAGATTTGTTGAATACTAATCTTCAGTGGGATGTCTTTAGTCAAAGTCATTGGATGATATGTGGTTGTCTGTTGAGCTTAAAAGATCATGATAGACCATTTATTTGGCTATGGCAAGGGCTTGGAACCGGAAATAGGTTGAGAGTATAATACAACCTGGACATGATAAGATTGCTGGAAAATATGAATGTTGATGAAAAGAAAAAATGATGATGAAAAAAATGAAAACAAAATGAAAGAAAAGGGGCTGCTTGACTTTATAGGATTAACTTAGGCTGATGTTCGGGCCCGAAGCGGTCTCTTAAAACCTAATGCCCTAAGCCAACTGTGCTGGAAGCCATTGGCCTGAGTCATTGCTAAACCTAAGCATCTTGAAGTTAGGCCTTACACAGTCCTGCTGAAAATAGAAAAAAGGAAAAAAAAAGTCTATGGTGTATTATCCTCTCAAATCTAGAATGTTGGACCCGAAGGAGGCGCGCAGATTTGTGCTATCATGAACCTAAAGATTACGATGACTATGTAGATTCTGGTTTTCTTTGGTTAATGGGTAACACTGGATATGTGTAAAACAGAAATTTAGGGTGTATTGCTACAATGTTCTACACTTTTAATATTTATATTATCATTTCATATCATATTGAGCAGAAATTTCCAAGATGAAGGTGTAGAATAAAACCACTTACTTGAGGGCTTCTATATTCCCGTTGATTATGAACCAAGTACATGTGGTTGATTTTCTTAAACATTGTGGTTTGCATTTGAAGGGATAATAGGTTTGATTGTTTTGAAGTGTTTATTTTGTTTTTGCACTTAGATTAATAAGGTTAATTTCATAAGTACATGTTTGTGGGTAACATGGCTGTAAACCCTCACGAGACAAAACTCGTCCTACTAGGGACACCTAGAGGTTTAACGGCTTGTTGCATACGCTCAATGCAATCGTGTTCCCTACGAAAGTGGCTTTTATTTTTCTAGTTTTAATTTGCTTTAGTTTTATTTTGTGTGATTTTGTTTTGTTTGTTTTGCTCGAGGACTAGCAAAATATAGGTTTGGGGGTATTTGATAAGTGTAAAATATACATATTTATATGCCTTATTTACCTATATGCTAGTGTAGTTTTTGTGATAAAATATGGATAAAATGGGTTATTTGTGATTATGGTAGTAATTAGGGGATTAATAATTAATTTACTCTAATTAACTATTTTAGATGCATTAAAGAATTTAATGAATTATATTTTTATTATGCGTCTAATTTTAGTTTGGTTTTGTTATTGTAGGTTTGAAAATGCGAATTGCAGATCACTAAGCAGGCGTGCGCATTAGACGTGTTTTGAAACGCCAAAGTGACCCATGAGCTGATATGGCGCGTATTGAAGAATCTGAATCATTGATGAGCTATTTAAGAGAAGACGAGCGTGAAATTTGAATACGAACGTGCAGATTCGATTCGGCGGTTGAGATCGTTACGACGGGTTTTATTAAAGAAAAAGAAAAAAAAAGAAAAGGATGAGAACCGGTCTGGTCCGGTTCGGGAAAATTAAAAAAAAAAAGAGGAAAACAACCCGAGCCATCGGCTCGGGTGTCGAACAGAGACGAAAAGGAAAATAGCGCTCGAGCATCTGCTCGAGCGCCGGTGTGACAGAAAGCGGGCCGGCAATGTCGGGGTCTCGCCGGCGATGGGCCTGAGTTGGGCGATCAAAGCGGCGGAGGAGCGGAGCTGGGCAAGGCGGAGCTGGACGGTATGACAGCAAGACGTTGAGATGGCGACAGAAATGGCCATGGCGGTTCTGGTTTTCCGGCAACTACAGAGACGACCGCAGCAACAGCGGGCGACGGCGGAATTCGAGCGCCGGCAGAACAATGACGAAGGCTCTGTTTTCACGGCGATGGGTCATGGCTGGGGTACGGCGGCGCTCGTGCTGGCTATGGAGCTGGGCGGCAGCCACGACGGCGCGAGGAGGAGCAAAACAGAAGAAAGGAAAGCTCTTAATTTGGAAATTTGCGTATAGAAGAGCTGCAATTGCGAATTTATCTCAGTTTGGTAAGCTTCCATATTCAGTTCGATTGGAAATGGAAAAGAGTCGAATTAGGACTCTTGGGAATGGCATATAAAAACGGAAGAAGGGGGAGATCGAAAGGAGCGCCGGGGATTTTGACGAAACAGAGGTTCTGGACTCTGTTTTTGACGAAAAAAACAGAGCCTTTTGCGGCGGAATTGGCGGAATCGAAGAGGAATCGAGAGGAGAAGATAGGGAGAGAGAAGGAGAAGAAGAAATAAAGAAGAAAGTTGGGTTTTTGCATCTGCTACAGTAACACACGATCTGCTACAGTAACTGTCAACTTGGAGAAGACAGTGAATAGTACCCGTGAATAGTAAATTGTGAATAGTGTTTCTGCAATAGTGTTTTCCAATGCAATTTCTTTCAAATCTAAATCTGATTTTTCTCTTGAATATGAATAGCTAAATCTTTTGTCAAAGCTAAAGGTGACGTTATTTGATTGATATTTCTATGTCTATGAAAAAGTGTTTAATGCTTATTTGATTGAATGCGATGTTTTGATAAAGTCATAATCTATATAATTATTTGATTTGTCGTTAACGTAAGGTACGGCGAATGGTTATAATTTCCTGTGATTAGTAGACTATGCTTGTTAATGATAAATATTCGATCGATATTTTTATGTTAATGGATATGATGAACGTGAATGAAATATCTTCCGATTAGGTCAAATCATTATTTGATTCTAATTGCGTAATTGAATAGACGTAGAATATTAATTAAATAATTGATCCTTGAAGCTTTGATATCTCTCATCGATTATCTTTGCCTGTCTTTAGTTAGTTTTAATTGAATCTTTAATCATCATTTTAGTAGTTAATTGAATTATAACTTCTCTGCATAATTTCCTGATAAGAATCTTAATTTGCTAAGCTAAGTAGTGTTTAAATTAGTTAGAATAGAATAATCCTACATCATTCCCTGTGGTTCGACCTCGGACTTACCGAGTATATATTACAATTTGTCAACCTTCTCTTGGGTTCGATCAAATGACGACTACGTATCCCTCCCGCAAACTACAGAAATTAACACCAATGTAAGTATCTCTTGCGGTTGAAGACACGACTATTCCTAAAGTCGAGTATTGTTTTAATCTTGCCAATTTCTGAATATGTTGTTGTTTTATACAGGTTATAGATGAATTTTTGGGTCCCTTGCGGCAGCGCAATGAGAGAGAACAGTTGAAGTATCCGTTTAGTTTTTTTGGATGTCATGCATTCAAAGAAATATTCGACAATGTAAGTGTTCCCTGCATCACGAGCGATAATTTCACGTTTCCCATTCATGAGTTTCTGGCTCTATTGCGGTTTTGCAAGAACACATAGAAGGGGGTAATAATACAAAATTGATAAAAAAAGCTTGGGAGGATGCTCAAGGGATTGAACAGGAACATGTTCTATGCCTTTTTTCCAATCCGCACCGGCTCCTATTTCTGCCTCGTCTATGTACACTTCCCCAACTATGTATGACTTTTCTACAACCCGCTCTCCGGCAAACCCCAGTTGTATCCACATCACAGGGTCGCAGCTGAGAAATTCATGAACGTTGTCATGGCACACGCACTGAGACTCATCCGTTGCATCGATTGGAAGATGACTCAGATTGCCAAAGCGCCCTGGCAAGAGAACTCAAAAGACTGTGGCATCTTCATCATGATGTACGCGGCGCACTTGGCATCCAATGTCAACCCACCCGAGTTTGATCAGTCAACAATTACACGGAAGTGGCGCCCAATCATTGCTGCAACTATGATTCGCGGGGTTATCGACAATGAGTTTGATGACGATTCAATCGTCAAACTAAATCAGGAAGTAACAGTTGCGGGTTTTTTGAGGTTGTCGGATGAAGACTAAAATTCTTTTTTGTGATTTTTTTGCACATGTATTCTTTTGTCCGAACATTCTTTTTTGTAGAAAACTTCTTCCATGTACATACAGTATGCTTTCAATAAATTCGAATTTATTTTTTTCATGTCTTGAGTGTATTGGAAAGACGCTAAAGTAGTGTTGCATAAGATACGACTATCTATATAGTCGTATTGCATAAGACACGACTATCTATCTAGTCGTGTTGCATAAGACACGACTGTATATTAGCCGTATACTATTATAGTCGACTATTATATGCTTTCAATAAATTCGAATTCATTTTTTTCATGTCTTGAGTGTATTGGAAAGACGCTAATTGTTGACTCTTATGCAACACGACTTCTTATATAGTCGTGCTGCATAAGACACGATTATCTATATAGTCGTGTTGCATAAGACACGACTATATATTAATCGTATACTATTGTAGTCGACTATTATAGTCGTGTTATGCCGACGACATGACTATTATGGAGTCTAATTTTTGTATTTTTCATGTACGTGAGGAAACAAAGAATTATAGTCGTCTTACGTCGACGACACGACTCTTATGCAACGCGACACTTATGCAACACAACTTCTTAATGGAGATACACGTATGATGGAAGAAATATTTTTTTGCATTTAATGCTTTTTTTCTAGCACAGGCATACGTTGCATCATCGTAATCTTTGTTATACATGAATTTCACAACAACCTAAGTGAAGAAGGGTGGGGGCTTAGGTAAGCCGGAGCGTCATCTCTGTGATGACTCATCCGTTGCAAGATTGCCTTGTTGCGGGAGTCTTCGATTTCTGTGCTTCCTTGTTTCTTTCACAACAGTTGGGTTAGTACACCTTTTACGGTTGTGACCATGGAATTCCGTATCGGATATCGGTATCGTATCGGTCGGCTTAAGAGACAAAATATCGGAGATATATCGGAGATATTTGTAAAAAAATATCGGTGGTCAAAAACTAGTTTTTACCATATATTTCATAATTTAGCATCTAAAATGAGTTATACTAATTTAGACAAAGCATAGATTTTAAAATATGCATATTAGGATGGGAAACAAGTGGGAAAGTTACTTTTTTCCTCTTTTTAAAAAAAAAAAATTTTTTTTTGATTTTTTTTCGAAAATATTATTTTATTATAAAATAGCGATATATCGCCGATATATCGGTGATATTTGAAAAAATTCAAAAAACCGATATTTATCCGTCTCATTTTATCGGGTGGGGCTCGATATCGATATATCGGCGATATATCGCCGATATGGAATTCCATGGTTGTGACCAACTTGTCGACAATTGCCACATCTCAACCTCGACCTTTCTGGCAGGTCAGCCTGTGACTTGATTCTCTTTGTCTGTCTCCTACCCTTCTTTGGAGCATCGAGCATGGGCGGTTCGCATTTGAATAAAACCTTGTAATCCCCCCACTGACTCCTGTCTAAAGTAGGGAAAACTACTTCTTCGTACGTGGTGCGGTACAGACTTGCGTAGTACCACTTTTCACAATATTCCATCGGGCCAAAACTCCTCTCATCGATACATGCAATGGCGTGCTTGCATGGAAGTCCCATGCTCTGGAAGAACCCACATGTGCAGGTTCTCTTCGTCAGGTCAACAACATCCTGAGGAAAAAATATCACAATAGCATGAATAGTCGTGTCTTCGGCAACACGACTGCATGAATAGTCATATAGTGAAATAGTCTTCTTATTTGAATAGTCGTGTCGTCGCTAACACGGCTATATCAGTGGTCGTGTCATCGCTAACACGACTATATCATTACTCTTGTCGTCGATAACACGACTATATCAGTAGTCATGTCTCACACGACATGACTATTCCAGAATTGAATCATTAGAAACCATTATGGAATGAATCCTTACCACATGGTATAAAGATATGACTTCAAACTGCCATAATGATAGCGGTTGCACTCTGACTGTTCCAGCACTCTTATTCCTTATTTCGTTGATATGATTATGTGCATACTTTGTTAACGGTGTCGTTAGCCCTTTTGCTTCCATGCGGCGTCTCTCGAAATGGGAGGTCGTGGTCGCACGAGTTTGCTCGATCAACCGAGTTATTGGCCAAAATCTAGCCTTCAAAAGCATATTATTTGCACTTTCTGATCTGCTTGATGTAATAGTGCCATATCTTTTACCCGGATATTCCACGTTAGCCCAATTTCTTTTATTGATCTTCTTAACATATTTCAAGGCCTCCTCATTGTGTTCCTTCATCTTCTGCATGATTTCATCGAATTCTAGTCTCTGAAAGCATTTTGCAACTCGGAATAGAAGGTCCTTCAGGTACTTATCCTTCCATTGATTAAGCATATTGGCGGCCATATGTCTCAGGCAAAACCCATGGTGAGCCTCGGGAAAGACATCAACAACCGCTCCCAGAAGTCCCTTCTGTCTATTCGAGACAATTGTATCCGGGGGTCTGTAAAGAGGGTGGCTTTTAGTAGGCTGAGGAACCACTTCCTGCAAGTCAGCAATTAGAGTGAAAGCATATTCAAGAAAGAAGAGATAGGGGATAGACAGTCGTATAAGAAACAACATGACTGTATGAGTAGTCATGTTGCTCGAAGACATGACTACTCATACAACATTCTTTGCATACGTACCACGTAGTTATGGTCTCTTTGTCGACAACTGCAAATGCAAGGCACATTAATTGTTGGTTCCTGTCGAGTGTTGTTGCAACCAATAAAACTCCAGGGTACTTTCCTTTCAGGAATGTTCCACCAACAGTGAGTAGCGGCCTAAGTGATCTTCGGGATGCTCTTGCGACCAGGCCGAAGATCCAAAAGACACATTTGAACTCGTATCCGGCTACCTCAATTTCAATTTCCGATATATCACAAGATCTTTCAATCGCCACATATGTACCTGGATTAGACCGCTCTAATTCCTTTCCATAATGCGGCAAAATATGATATGCGTCTTCCGGGTTGCCATCGATCAATCGTATCAATTCCTCTTTCGCCCTCCATGCCCTATGATAGTTCACTTTGACGCCCTAATATTTTTCAATGTACTGTTGGATATTAGCCATTTTTATGGAGTTTGAATCCTTGTGGAGACCATGACACTTTCGTGCAATCCATAGGTGTGAGGCCAATGCAAGATCTTTAGAACTTATCAAAGTGTCGCATGTATGCCTTCCTTCCCTCCTTGTCACGGTGACTCCGTCAACTAGATTCGAAGCCCGTATGTACTACTTGCACCCTGTAATCTTGCACTTTGCAACAAATGTGTCTTTGTTTTCGTCCACCACTTTGAACATGAATTTCCTCTTGATTGCCAAATCGTTAAGAACCATCTTGAACTGTTTCACGCTTTCGAATCTAGCCCCTAAGGCAAGTTGTGCCTCATAGTCGTCTGCTTGTAAACTGCCGGTCAACATCGTCTCCTCCTTATATTTTTTTGCAGAACTGGCCTGTGGTGAATAGGTACCCCAATCCCAACCACCGTCATCATCAATATCGTTGTACTCATCGTCGTTCAACTCTTGCGGGTCCGACGTGTCAGATTTCCCTTTAGAAGTGGATGCTCTCGCTGGTTGTTGGAGTTCTATACTTGGCACAGAGTGGTCTCCTCCCGTGGGATGTGGCCCAGGAAAAACTGGTAGTGTGAGAGGCTCATCCCACTCATCTGCAGACCACGGTAATTATTCGTCATCAGATAATTCTTCTTCATATGCATCTTCATCTTAGTCTTCATTTTCATGTTTATCTTCATCCTCATTTTGATCCTCATCTTCATCTTCACCATCGAACGCATTGATTTGAAATTCATCTTTCATATTTTTATTACCATCTCCCAATTTGCGAGAACAACATTGTAAGAATGGAATGCATATTGTCCAAAAACGTCTAAACAACTTGATTATTTTTCGTGTAGTCGACAACACGACTTGAATTCTAGTCGCGTCATATACAATACGACTATATCATTACAATCGCATCATATACAACACGACTTGAATTCCAGTCGTGTCATATACAACACGACTTTAATTCATGTCGTCTTGTCAATAACACGACTTTAAGTCATGTCCACTCGTTAATTTTAACCCTTACCTCACAGCTTCAAGTGAACAATTTTCATCTCTTCCTCCTTCAACTGCTGGTGCGGGTGACTTATTGCCCGGGCTGAACGGCCTCTCCTGTGGTATCTTACTGACCGGCCTCCCTTTTGGAGGCATTGAATTCTCGTCGTCCTTATCTGCGCTGGAAACCGTTTGCTTATTGCCAGTGGAATTCCCCATATTGTTATTTCTAGCTGAAGTCCACTCTACATATAGATCGAATGGTCCATCTGTGCATCGCCTCTTGTTGTGAAGGACGAATATTGTCTGCACATCTTTATCGTCTTCAAGGACGTATCGGGTGTCAGGATGAACAAGATATGACAAAGACAATGTACCGGATAGAGACTTCAGCGGTAATCTTTCTTCCACTTGCTGCAACAGTCCCAGGTACTTTACTTGTGTATCAATAGTCACGAGCTTCAGTTTCCCGCCCACATACCCATCAGAATTTGTGAACATTCCATCGTAGTGTAAGCACACAGGTATCAATTCCATCCTTACCTGGCATTAGAATAACAAAATGAGTAAAAAAACCGTGATTGAAAATAGTCGTATAATAGTCGTGTTGTGAAATATACGACTATTGTTATTGTCGTGTCAGGGAAGACACGATATTACAAAAAAGTTGAAAACTCTGCAATTTTTCAACTTTCATCTCTGGATCCAATTTACATTATATAAAACGCAGAATTTCAACTTGACGTACCGTTTTTGAATGAACGATGACTCTGTGGCAGTTGTTTTTGCGTATCCACCGCTTTCCCGCTCGTTTTCCGTGTTTTCGCGGCAAGACGACTTCTCCCGGTTTGGACGGCGCCGGCACCGGCGACAATATGGCCGGAGCTGCTAGACGGAACTTCTCCGGAATGCCTTCTTCTTCGGACCGCCTTTTCCTTCTTCTCCAAAAATGCTTGTTGCCATGCTTATACCCCCGTATTTTGGGTAGTTTCCAGGTCATATGTAAGGAATGACCTTTTTTCAGGTCATATGAAAAAATAGAGGTTGGCGCCAGGTAACATGTAAAGAGCCCCTTCTTGGACAGTCAAAGCTAACCCCATAGTGACATTCCCAAATTACGATGCTTGAGCTGCATCCCTCCAGTGGCTCTTCTACATCTTTTCGTCGCCTCAAGCCAACTTGCACTAGTGAATACAAAGTTTACAATTCAGTTTGTGCATGTAATTTGCTTAGACATGTAGCGTGGTTGTGTATGTCAGAACAATTCAAGGCAAGTATGTTGATAATCCATTTCCAGCTCGAGGTATTGATAGTAGGTTTAGAGAATCAAGTTTGTGTTTTCAGCGTTTTGAGAGATATCGGTGTCGTCCCACAAGACCAATTTCCAATATAGAGTGAAAAATACATGGCTAAAACATTTAGAGAATCAACCACACAGTGAACCCTTTATTGGCGTCCATCTAAGTACTGAAAATAACTCACAGAATCATTAATAGAATATAAAAAATAAACTTACCAGAGTCAACGAAAGGCGCCTGTAGCTCAGTGGATAGAGCGTCTGTTTCCTAAGCAGAAAGTCGTAGGTTCGACCCCTACCTGGCGCGTGTTCTATTTCTTCCAAACTTAACCTTTTTTTAGTTCTTTAGAATTAGTATAATCTCTCTGAGCACGACATCCATTGATTTTTCACTCGCCGCCTTCCCTTTTTCAAACTCAAGTTAATGGTGAGACTTGATTATGAATTTTTCCGTCTGACCTAAGCATGACTTCCATGGATTGAAATTGTTCGCATCCTTCTGCAAAGCCATTCATGAGAGAGATAAATTTTTGTTTCAGAGTGTATTTTAAACAGGTTCATGAGTATTTTTGTTAATTATGTTCACAATCCACGTGCTTGCTTGAAGTGCTCATTAAACTTTAGACCAAATCAATCCGTTCACTAATGTATTTCTGACCCGTTCTTTCATTTATAGAAAGAGAAAAAATGTCTACAACTTTATTTTTAATTTTTTTTTACAGCAAACTACATCTTAGTTATACATATTTCACACAAATTCGTATCATGATCATGACAGATATGCACATGTGAATACCTATCGCAAACAAGAGGAGCTACGTGTTCCCAAAGTGCACTTCACACTGGTTTAATGAACAGTAGTACCCTACCTATCCAATCAAGAGCTAAAATAACAAAACGCGCCGAATGCTCACTGCGCAAACACGCATGGCCTGTCGACATTCTTCCACACCCCAAACTAGAACTCAAGTGGAGAAAACAATACTCCCTCCGTCCTGAATTAACAAGATAATCAACCCATGAAAAAAAAATTCGATGTAGATACGCACCTATATCCCTTACAAAAGTGCACAAGGATGGAGCTTGAACAAAGCACTGTGAACCGTCGGATTTCAATCTGGTGGCGAACGCCAGGAGACAGGGAAGTTTGATTCAGCCGCTTGCCCCCTCAATTAACGCGCGCGTTCCTATGACTTTCCCTTGGTTCATACATCTCCAGCGGAGCTAGGGTTTGGTAAATCGCCAGTCGGCCCCCGTCTGCCGTCGGCGATCTAATCCTGGCTATCCTCCATAAGCTCCTTCTTCCGACTGTTCCACCGTTTCCCGGTCTGGAGGCCCGAGCATTGGAGCTTCTTCTCCCCAAGATCCAATATCTGTTCCACCGTTGCGGCTCTGCATCCTCCTCAACGGAGCCGATGACCGATAAGCCCCCGCCCGGAAGGAGATCCGTCTGCTCCTCCTGCTCAAAGCCGCTTTCCGTCTGCCTCTGCGACCGGTTCAAGCATTCCCCTCTAAAAAATTCGATTGCAGTTACAATCCTGCAGCACAGTCATGAAAGGAATCACCCGCTCAATTCCACTAGAATCGTCAAGCTGGGGATGAAGAATGTTGATGTGATTACCGTTGCGGATATCTATCTCCAGGCCCAGTTTGTAATTCAGGCAATTCAAGCAAGTGCTGGAGGCGTACCCGATTCGGAGCGAAACAATGGTCATGTAATGGGTCAGGAAGGTGTAATTGAATCATCAGATGAAGATAGGAATTGTGATAATGGTGAGATTCTCGGTTTGAGTGAGGATAAGAGAATGGACTTGGAAGATGGAGGTGATGGAGGAGAGGAAGAAAAGGGTCCTCGAACCGACATGTTGAAGTGGGAAAATGGTTTGGGTATAGATTCAGATGCTATACAAAATGGAGCTGATCATAAAGAAGTTGTTGATGGTGCTAAAGATGGCATAATTTTCACCAGTACAATTACTCGCATTGGTACCATCCAGAAGCACACTGAGCAGCCAAGTTTTGGACAACTGTTGGCCTCACCAGTCTGCAAATCCATTCTTTCAAATGGGTTTATTGTGAAGAAGTTTCAAAGAGAACATATAGACGTGAAATATGAGGAGGTGGAAGAGTATGAACTGGTGATCCCGCCGGGATCGGCTGTTCTCTTTCCGAGTGAGAAATCTGTGAGCATTGATGCTGTTGATTTTCAGGTGAAGCACTTGATAGTTTTGGACGGGACTTGGGGAAAGGCCAAGAGGATGTGCCATGAGAATCCTTGGTTGAAACTTTTACCCCATTTGAGATTGGAAGTAAAGAAATTGAGTTTGTATAGCGAAGTCAGGCATCAGCCAAAGGCAGGATGTTTGTCTACAGTTGAGAGCATTGTATCTGCACTGAAGGGATTGGGAGAAGATTGTGATGGGTTGGACGATCTTTTGGCTGTGTTTGAGTCGATGATCAGTGATCAGAGGCGATGCAAAGAGGATAAAATGAGGAAGAACTCCATGTGAGAGTTGCTCCATGTCAAAGTAAAACTCAGCTAATGTTCTTTCTTTCTTTTTGAATGACAACTCAGCTAATTTTCAGCAATGCCAGAAGAGCGAATTGTTCTGCTCTTGAACAGTTGGTGGCAATGGCATTTACCTATTTTGCTATTGAGGTAGTCTATTTAATTATTGGAAGAAGAGATCAAGATTGACGGTACTATTGAGTTTTGTTTGTGTTGTGGTTCAATTTCTGATGAGGTTGTAAGATTATTGTAGTAATGAAATTGGCAGAGGAGATCTAGATTGATGTTAATTCTGCTTTGTCAGTGTTGCAGTGAATCTATTTCTGATGAGGTTAAGAGATAAAGATAAAATAAAAAAGCAAGGCAATGCTGCGTTCAACAGCTAAGATCAAGCTCTTTTGGGTGCATTGGTGGCCATTTAAAATAGTTATTTAGAAGTCTGGAATTACTACCTGGAAATGTAATTAGGCTTAATGGGCTAAATCCTGTTAAGAGCTGAGTTGTTGCTCTCAATTAACTTAATAATCGTTAATTTCTGCTTGGCTACAAGCTTAATGTGTCTAGGACTCATATAGCTCCTGAGGTAGCTGCGTAAGTATTGGACTCCAAAGCACTATCTGGTATGTTTATTAGAAGCTGGTACAATCACGCACAGCTTCTTCGGAAGGAAGAATGACCAGTTAGTTGTTCAAGCACTTTCGTCCTTGAAGCATTTGCAGGAAAAATGCAACAATTGGCCCCAAAAGCTTAAAGTGATGGAGGAGGGACTAGCTTGGTAATAACAACCATAAACTTCGACTTCGCTGATGAAACTTACTTAAGAAGCAGAGCATCTAGTAACCTGATTTTAGGAGCTCTCTTATTTCCCATTTTGCAATTAAAGGGCCGTTTGGGGAGTGAAAAATCAAAAACATCCACTCCCAAAGGAGTGAATTTTTGAGATTTTTCACTATCCAAACGGCCCTAACTATCACAATAACCGAGGGAACCATCTCCTACTTTAACCTTCAAGACAGCATATCCAACACAGGTTCGGGCTTTTTGCCATTTGCCAGAAAGACATCTTCAACACAGCAGCCCTGCTATCTGGGACCTGGGCTTTGGAGCCTAAAATAAATTGTGAGGCTCAGCACATCAGCCCAGCTAAGAGCCTCGGGCTTGATCTTGGACTGGGGCTGTTGGAGTCTCAGTCCATAGCACCGCATTTGGAAAAGGTGAACCTCTTTGACACTAAGTACACATTACTGTGTCAAATTTGGGACTCAAATGACTACCAGGCATCTGAACTTTGACTCCCCTAATATCAAGATGAGAATTGAGATTTGAGACCCAAGACATTGTCTTTAAAAGTTGCTTCTCCTGCGTGGAAACATTTTGATGTAGACTAGAACAAAAGAAATAAGCATAAACTAATCTGTGATTCTCATTGATAATCCCGTTTTGGCCATAGGCCTTACATATATATAGAGTAAAAATAGCCTAATCCTAATAGAAGTAGTAAATCCTAACTAGGAAATCATATTAAAGAAGGAATCCTAGTCCTAATAGAAGTAAGAAAGGCTAATTGAGTTCATAACATTCCACCACGCTCTGCATCGTCTTGTCCTCAAGACGACCAACTCGGATACTGGTCCAAAAAATCATCCTCGCGCATCCAAGCAGCATCTTCAGGAGCACGGTGTAACCATACAACGAGAACTTCAGTAATAACACGCCCGTGACGACGAATACGGCGACGCTCAAGGATAGCATGAGGCACTGGGCGAGACTCATCAAATGGCAACGGTGGTGGAACAGGCTGCGGAAGAGCAGAAGGATCACCCATAAACTTCCTGAGTCGAGAAACATGAAACACTGGATGAACCTGAGCCTCAGGAGGTAACTGTAAGCGATATGCGACAGGACCAATACGCTCAACAATAGGATATTGGCCATGGAAGTGATGAGAAAGCTTCTCATTGCTCGGTTTATGTATCGAAGTCTGCCGATAAGGCTGGTGGCGAAGATAGACAAGATCGCCAACCTCAAATGTACGATCGACATGGTGCTTATCATAAACTTGGCGCATGCGGTTCTGGGAGGCTACCAAGTTAAGGCGAAGCTGGCGCAATACCTTATCGCGAGTCTGAAGTGTAGTGTCTACCTCAGCTATAGAAGAGCAAAGACGCACATAGTGAAGCACTGTAGGGGGTGGTCTACCATAAACAATTTGGAACGGTGTATAACCCGCTGATGTATGGAACGCAGTGTTATAAGACCACTCCGCCCAAGGAAGAAAAGATAACCAAGTGCGGGGCCTATCTCCGATGAAACACCGTAAATACTGCTCAAGGCAACGGTTAACCACCTCAGTTTGTCTATCCGTTTGAGGGTGATAAGAAGAACTCATTCGAAACGTAGTGCCCTATAAACGGAAGTACTCTTGCCAAAAGGAAGAGATAAATACCCTGTCACGATCACAAACAATAGACTTTGGCATCCCATGGAGACGAGCGATATCACGGACAAAAAGTTCAGCAACACTCTTAGCCGTATAGGGATGGGAAAGAGCAGAAAAATGTGCGTACTTGGATAGCCGATCAACCACCACAAGCACAACTGATTTACCTTGAACTGTAGGCAAACCCTCTATAAAATCCATACTAATATCCTCCCACAGCCGTTCAAGAATAGGCAATGGCTGGAGAAGGCCAGAGGGAGTGGTAGAATCACTCTTAGCACACTGACAAACATCGCACTGGGCCACAAAAAGTTGTACGGAATGTTTGAGACCATGCCAGGCAAAACTTTGAGAGACCCGTTTATAAGTACGAAAAACCCCTTCATGGCCAGCTGGTGGAGTAGAATGGAAAAGATGATGAATATCCGTGCGTAGCTTCTCAGAGTTAGGCACCCATAGCCGCCCATGCCAGAACACAAGACCATCCTGCAAAATATATCCTGGAGAAGAAGAAGGGTTGGCCTGCAGGCGAGAAATAAGATCACCCATGTCAGAGTCCACCAAATAAGCAGCCCGTAACTCGTCCAGAAAAGGAAAATAGGAGTGGAAAGGGCATGGAGGGAAAAATCCTCAAACTGTCGGGATAAGGCATCTGCAGCGTGGTTCTCAGAACCCCGCTTATAGACCATCTCATAATCATATCCCAGCAATTTGGAGACCCAACGTTGTTGCGCGGGAGTAGCCACTCGCTGATCCAAGAAGTACTTGAGCGGTTGGTGATCAGTCCGAATAATGAAGTGATGACCTAAGAGGTAGGGGCGCCACTTAGTCACTGCATGGACGATAGCAAGCATCTCACGCTCATAAGCAGATAGAAGTAAAGACCGTCCCGACAAAGCCTTGCTGAAAAAGGCAATAGGACGCTCATCCTGCATAAGAACGGCTCCAAGACCAACATCTGATGCATCACTCTCAACAACAAAGGTTTTTACAAAATCCGGTAAGGCAAGTACAGGGGCAGAAATAAGCGCTGTTTTGAGTGCCTCAAAAGTGCGCTCAGCAGTGTCAAACCAACCAAATGCTCCATTTTTTAACAACGCAGTCAAGGGTGCAACAATAGTGCCATAAGAGGAGATAAAACGCCGATAATAGCCTGCAAGTCCCAGAAAACCACGTAATGCCCGTGGGGTAGAAGGTCGAGGCCAATCCCGAACTGCAACAATCTTGGTGGGATCCGTAGCCACACCATCGGCAGAAATAACATGCCCCAAATATTCAATCTGACGGCAACCAAAGGAACACTTTGAGCGCTTTAAGAAAAGATTATGTTCACGAAGGAGAGAGAAGACGGACCGTAAGTGCTCCAAATGGGTATCCCACGTAGGGCTATAAATGAGAATATCATAAAAAAATACCAGCACGAAGCGCCGTAGATAAACCCTGAAAATATCATTCATCAAACATTGGAAGGTCGAAGGGGCATTATTGAGGCCGAAGGGCATGACAAGAAACTCGTAATGGCCGTCATGTGTGCGGAATCCTATCTTGGAAATATCGTCAGGGTGCATGCGAATCTGATGATAACCCGAACGGAGGTCCAGCTTCGAAAAGAATTGTGCACCGGCCAACTCATCAAGTAGCTCCTCAATAACTGGAATAGGGTACTTATCCTTAAGTGTAATAAGATTAAGTGCCCTATAATCCACACAAAAGCGCCAAGAACCATCCTTCTTACGAACAAGGAGGACTGGAGAGGAATAAGAAGACTGACTAGGATGAATAATGCCAGATGAAAGCATATCGCGAACAAGTCGCTCAATCTCAGTCTTCTGAGCATGGGGGGTAGCGATAAGGCCGCACATTGGCTGGAGGCGCACCTGGCTGGATAGGAATCCTATGATCATAAGCACGAGGAGGAGGTAGTCCACGAGGCTCCTCAAAAAGAGCATGATGCTTCTCAAGTAAGGTGGCCAAATCCGGTGAAATAGTCATGGAGTCAGGCACATCAACTACCGGGCGGTGCTGCAACAAGTAGCCAGAACATTGATAATGACAAAGTATTGCTACAGAGTCTGCAGGCTGAAGACGGCCCGGTGGTTGAGCAGTGATACGGACCGGATTTCCCTCATAAGTAAAATCCATCATCATATGTCGAAAATCCCAAGAAACAAGGCCCAAAGCCTCAAGCCATTGAACACCGAGGACCACATCAACCCCCTTGGTGGGAAGCAAGTATCAGTCCATAATATAAGATTGGCCCTGTAACTGCAAAGCAACGTTAGAGCAAACACCAGAACTCTTGAGACGATTGCCATCACCAATCAGCACATCAAAAGTCGCAGAGTCCTGGATAGGGTAGCCCAGACGGCGAGCAACACGATCATTAACAAAATTGTGGGTACTACCACTATCAATCAAAACTGAAACCGGTTGTTTTTTAATCAACCCTTTGACGCGCATAGTACGCAGAGTAAAGGTACCAGAAAAGGCCTGCAACGTAATCTCCATCTCACAAGCCTCAATAGGGGTCAAATCATCCTCAGCAATATCAGCACACGTGTCATCCTCATAATTTGTATCATAGCACTCATCCAGCATATATAACTGACGTGTAGTGCGGTGATGGCCAGGGACATATTTTTCATCACAATTGTAACACAGTCCTTTGGAACGCCGATCTGCCATCTACGAAGGAGAAAGCCGAGTAATAGGAGGAGTTGAGGAATTACCAGGGGGTCGAGTCGCACGGGGCTGTCCAGAGGACGGAGGCAAGGGGGAAGGGGAAGAGGAAGGCCTAGAGAAAAAATGTCCCAACTGAGTCAGCTTTTCCTCACAAACACGAGCCATACGCATCGTTTCTGTTAAGGAGACGCGTGGAAAAGACTGCAACTCAGCTTTAATATCTGCCCGTAAGCCTGCTTTAAAAACTCCCATAAGTGTATGCTCAGGCCATCCCTGAACACGGTTCACCAATCGCTCAAACTCATCCTGATAGTCCTGAACTGACCCACGCTGGCGAATTTGAGGAAGTAGACTATTATAATTCGTATAAGCAGTTTAGCCAAAGCGTAGACGAAGGGCCGGCTCAAACTTGTCCCATGTAGAATTTGGGTGACTCTCCAAATACTGGTCCACCCAATGCATAGCACGCCCTTTCATATGAAATGAAGCCAACTCACAACGCTCATGAGTGGGGGTCCGATGAAAATGGAAGAAGCGTTTGGCACGTGAAATCCACACATCTGGGTCGCGTCCATTAAATACAGGAAACGTGACACGTACTGGCCAAGCCTGGACAGTGCCCTCACGAGTAATAGGGGCACCCGCGTAGCGACGGTCCATATAACCACGACCATGATTGTGCCGTCCACGTCCACGATAGTTCACATGATCTGGAAACTCGTCATCAGAGGCATAATAATCATCCGCATTAGCAGAAGCAGATGCGTGTGGAGGCTGAAACCCAGGGTGCACCGGAACATATAGAGGGGGACCGACAGCAGGGCCCCCGTGTGGTGGTGGAACGCCCACGCCCGAGGGTTGAACGGCGTGTAAATGTGAAACGTATTGGTTCGGGCCGTCAAAAGAAGAAGGGGGACCGGTTCGCGGGGTCGGACCGGGACCAGGCAAAACCGGGACAGCTGAACCCATGTTCAGATAGCCCGAAGGCAAGCTCAGGACCGGGTGGGACGAAATCAGGGCAGGGGTGGGAAGGGTGATCGGGGCGGCGGCGGCGATGGGGATCTGAGGCGGCGACGTCAACGGCAGTGGCGGCTGGTCCGGGGGTGGCCACAAAAAGCCTCCAGAAGCGCCAACTGAGCGGAGCTCGTCGCCTCCAAGCGTTAGGAGAGGCCCGGTGAGAATTGCATCGGCGGCTGCTGGAGGAGGGGATCTGGTCGGCGGGAGGCTGTAGAGGCCGGGCGGAAAGCTGAGAAGCACCAGGGAGCATAAAGTTGCCACCTTTGGCAAGGTGTTGCGGCCGTGGGAGGGGGGCGGCGGAGTTGGAGGGCGGTGCTATCGCCGTCGTCGAAGGAGGAGGTCGTTCTACGGCAGCCAGTGTCTGGACGGCCATTGCCATGGTCTCCGACAGACCTGGCAGAGAGGACAGTGGCAAAGAGGCGGCTGCCACGACGCCGGTGGTCGGAAGGAGAGACTCGACGAAAAAAAGTGGCACCGGCGAGCCGATGTAACGACTCCAGATGAAGCGGAGCCCGTCGTGCTAGTTCCCGGCGGTGCGAGGCCCTGCCAAGGCGGCATGCCGGCCGACAGCATGTGGGTGCCGGCGGGGAAAGACGGCGGTGGAAACCCGGACGGAGAAACAGCGTAGCTTGGAGGAGGAGCCGACACCATATGGCGATGGAAGGATAGCAGGAGCGCCTCAAGGCGACGATCGCGAAGACCGTTCTCCTTATCGCAACGATGGTTCTCCTGATCGCGACGACGGTTGGACTCTGCAATCTCAGCAACACCATCTTCAAATCGGTAAGTTCTCGTTCCAATTTTGCCTCCAATTGTGTAGTTCGGGTAGTCGCATGGGGGAGAGTAGTAATGGGGACGTCGTGAAAGTCCGAGGCCGTAGTCGACACGGACGAGGGTCCGGAGGATGTCGGCGGTGGGTCGGGACTCTTCCGATGGTCGCCTGTCATGGCGACAGTAAGGGTGGGTGGGTGGGAACCAGGGTCGAAAGTGGCTCTGATCCAATGATGTAGACACGTCTACAACGGAGAAGAACGAGACTAAACTAGAACAAAAGAAATAAGCATAAACTAATCTGTGATTCTCATTGATAATCCCGTTTTAGCTATAGGCCTTACATATATATAGAGTAAAAATAGCCTAATCCTAATAGAAGTAGTAAATCATAACTAGAAAATCATATTAAAGAAGGAATCCTAGTCCTAATAGAAGTAAGAAAGGCTAATTGAGTTCATAACACATTTTTCTCCCGCTTTGCCACATCACGTGCCCGTCATGGGAATGTTGTAGGGCCTCATATTTCAGCACTGTACGAGAGGTTGGCCGTGATTAAAAATGCAGGAAGAATAGCACTTATTTCACCCCGGGGCTGATGTGCCAGGCTTAAAAGGATAATGTCACATCACCCACTTTTCCTTTGAAAATTCGATCCCGTTGTGTAATTACGGTGACGGTATAGCATTACTCTTGTCTTCTGCAACAAAAATTGAAAGAAATACTTTTTCGTGAAAGACATGAGTGTAAAAACTTTTATACCTGTGAAAAAAAATTTCTTCTCTCCCTTTATTTTCACGGCCACTTCACGGTGACTTTTATAAAAATGAAAAAGTTTAAATGAGATCGCTCTCATATCGCTTATACTCATTGAATCTCGATCCAAACAACTACAAAGAACTTACCTACTATTTGATTTGACACACTCATTTGCCTACAGATTTGATACCCACCTTCGGATTAGAATCTAACAACCCAAAAAATTGACCTGCTCATTATATGAAAACGATCTCATATAAACCGTTCTCATTATAGAAATGTTATGGGCTTCACATTACATGTTACATGTAAGGTTGGACATGATAAAAAAATAGGAAGAATAGTATTACTCGAGAATTTAATCATGGTCAGAAGGTCGGTCAGTGACAATGCATTGGTTGCCAATCTGAAGGTCGGCAACCCAATCCTTACATGTATGGCCGATTTAATTGCCGCGTACATATATATTGTGGGACCGAGTCAGCTCCAGTCGCCCTTCTAAAAAGGTTTGTCTAGTCTGACTAATTTTCATTACGAGCATCACATTACCACTTGCCATGTCACCAGATGAGAGGAAGAAAAGGTTAAATAAAAGGAGAAATTAGAACTTTACATAACATGCCTGATCCCTCCTCCACTTGTACTTTTGATCTTGCTGTTGGTCACATAATTTGTTAGGAAAACATTTTCCCATCTAAAACGTATTTGATGAACTTTAGCTAGATTGGTATCGAAGGGCACGGTGTCAGGGTCAATAGTACAGGTGAATTTCCACTGTATTGTCGCATCTATGGAACCAAATTTTACTGGAAACAAATGGCCACCATTGTCTCAGTCAATTCAAGAACTCCAGTCAGACTTGTGCTTCCAATTCTAGTGATGGTGAGTTTATGGTTTCGTCTGACCAACCATTTTGCTGGACTATTTTGGTGGATGAAGTTTCCAATGCCTGAGGAGGGCAAAAACACATCTTTATGCGCGTGTAATTGGTATTTCTTTTGCAAGAACTTATGAATTGGATGCTGAGAAAGTCTTAAAAGTAAAAGGTAAGCTTCATTCGACTTCTTTTTTTGTTGGTAAAAAGCTTCATTCGAATTCTATCTCACGAGGGGAAATGGCTTTGTTATCTCAGTGATGGAGGTCCATTTTGACCATAACTTGTTGTTTCCCTCGCACTTTTGGCGTCCATTCCGAAACTCACTATAACAGCTGTCTTTGCCAATAGGACCAAATGGATAGTACCATACCAACAGTGAGCAAAGACATGTAGATCTATTGTAAGTTTCTTTTGCTATCTTAGATCTCTTGTAAATTGTAATGTATGTAACAAACACTCAATCATCTTCTTTAACATGAAAATTTGATTATCAATGATGACTGATTTGATAACCTATAATGTTATCAAACAAGATCAGATGCAGAGAATTGTAGGCTAGACTAGGTTCGGTCGGCCAACACGATTGGGACATCGAGAGAAAATATTCCCCGACCCTTTTGACCAGATTGCGTACAAGTTGGGAGTTATTGGACCATGCGTTGGTCATGAGAAGGGCTACACGTTTAATTTCCTAATTGGTTTCAGCTTGGAGGCCCGTACTTGTTCTGACTATTGAACGATTGCAAAGAACTGCGACTGTACTAGTTAAGCTTAAGATGAGGAAATGAGAATTGGAACTACTTAATGTCAATTCTCAAGTGGGTCTCATTACATATTAGACGTGATCATCACCCTCTTCTCCAATTCTTTAGGGGAAAAGTATAAATGAGACTTGTCTCATGCAATCGGATCTTGATATGACGGGTACAAGGGTGGGTGATATTCTTACTGATTTGACATCCACCGTTTGATCAAAATTCTTGATGGCTCGATATAAACGGAACATGTAAGCTGCATGAGAACCGGACTCATTTTTTATGTACTGGTTTGAGCTAGCTAAAAGATGAAAAAGAATTATTGGTTTGATCACATGTCTGAAAGGAATTCGTCATGTAACTTGGCTATTCTGATAAGATGTTGAGAGAGACGTGCACAATTGAACGTTATGCAACGGGAAAAAGTCAGGACTGCGGAGAAACGGTCTAGACTGAGGTGAGCTTTGCCGGCAAGGCCGGAGCCCCACTAGAAGAAGAAAATTGACGATTGAGGGGGTGAAGGGGGACCCAAAAGGCTTAAAGGGCCAAAATATACAAAATTGAAATGGTATTAAAGAATAGAGTTGTTACAAATTAAACTATGAACCAAGTTCTGCTATCCTCTGAAATGCCCAATTGAGTCTAAAATACCTCCATTTAATCTATCTTCAGCTTCCTCAAAAGAGCAACAAGTTGTTGGTACGTCCATTTTGGCATTTGATCTATCTTCATCTTCCTCAAAACAGCAATAAGTTCAAGAAAAAACTTAAAACAAAAGTTCAACAAAAAGTTGGATATCAAATAAAAAATCATTTCATACAAATCAAACAGGCTGATTTTTTAAAGATGGTTAATTAGGCATGTTGGTACGTCCATTTGGGCATTGCCAATCGTTTCTTAGGTGGCAAATCTGTTGCAGCGTTGGCCTTTTCTAAATTGTCTTTTTTACCACATTAGCTGCCTATTATTTCGTAAGAAGAGACGTAGATTGAGATATATGTCCAATTTGTGAGGGCGTCGTCTTCCTCCCATGGATGGAGATGTTGGCCCTCGTGTTTCCTAATGCAGATGGTGAGAACCTTAGCTTCTCGTTTCATCTTCCCCCCAGTGAGCCCAACTTTTAGGAGGTCTAGTACATCCATACTGACCTATGTGAGAGGGTTTCACATCAAACTTGTTGGTCTTTACTTGCTGATTGCTAATACAGGATTTTAGGTGAGCTATCAGCTAGGAATTAGGATGCTAGAGCCTTTGATTATTGGTACGCTATGATAAATACCACCCAGCCGGTTCTGATTGCCCTCCTTCGAGAACATTCAAACGATTCTGTGTCCTGCACGAGTATATTGGTACCTTTGTAACCTTCAAAAAAATTCGGTTAGCTGTATACCTAGACTTCCAGTGTAACTGTTTGTTTTTTCAAATTTTTGCCTTCAAAAGAATGATGTTACAGAGTTCTTGTGATGGAAAACTCGCATAATGATTCGTTTACACTTAAGTTAAAACAAAAATATGCAAATCGCATAATGATTCATTTGCACAGATGTAGCATGTGATGACTGATGATGGTGTTCAGAGTAACTACTTTTGTAAAATCACAGAGACACGCTAGTGTCTTGTACAATTTATGCAATTGCACTTCTGAGAGGATATCTTTCTGGACGCAGTTTATATGTGACAGAGGGTGTGATGGGCGGCCGGGCAGGCGTGCATCAGTGCTTTTTTGCAGTGTAGTTTGGTCGCATGACGTTAATACACACACTTCATTTTTAGTACGCAATCCGGCACATACGAGGAACTATTGGGTATAACGACCTGACCACTTCATTTTTATACCAGGGCACCAGAGAGTCGTTGATCTCCAAGATCGATGGCCCTTTGTGTGTACGGTCAGCTATCAAAGAAAATTCAAACAGTCGATTGCGTCCTGGAGTAGTGTGTTAGTGACATCCAATGATTTCTCACCATCAGCTACATCACATTGTCGACCTTTTCACTTCTTTCGGAGCAACTATTCAATGTGCCCATCGTCTTACGTAGGATTTGCATCCACCTGACACGAGGTGTTTATCTTTAATATCAATGACCATTTTCACCTAGGCATAAATTCCACGTGGCACTCCATTCGTACTGAATAACTTTCTTAAAAAGGATGGGACTCATCATTCATTTCCAGGCTTTTACCTCGCCCGGCTGACCTCTCATTGACAACAAAACTCGGCACCTGGCCCAACTGTGGGCCCCACACGAAGTCCGCCTTCCCAGACGACCAAAAAGCCCAATCGCAGGCTCCAATTCCCGCCGCTCATCACGCAGAGACCGTCTCGCACGAACGCCCAATCCCCACCGTCCGATCAACCCCCCACCACCACCATTTGACCCAACCAAACCCGACCCAGGAGGCCACCGTCGGTAACCCCGGCTCACCACAACCCACCGCCATGGGCCCCCCGCCACCTTACAGAGGAAGACAAAGAATCAGCAATGGGATAAATGGATGTCAAGGAAACATTCAAGAAGAAGGAGGAGCTCCATTTGCTACAAGCTTTCATTTGAAAAACCTGGAGTTTGTTTGGCCCGGTCCAAAGAGTCTGGACAGGAGACGAAAAGTGGCGACGATTCCAATTCAAAGACAGCCGAGCCAGTTTTTTCCTTTTCTGTCTGCCCCGGCTTTCAACCTTCTTCTTCTTCACGACGGAGGAGGGGACGAAGCATGTGAATAAGGAGAAGATTCAGCAACTGGAATTTGTTCTTGTACGGAGAGGGAGGTTCGGAGGTGAGATAATATGGAGATGCTGGAGCCGAGCATCGACTCGGACAAGCTCAGCTACGAGATCTTCTCTATTCTGGAGAGTAAGTTTTTGTTTGGGTACGATGACCAGAAGCTCTGGCTTCCCAAGCAGATTGGCGACGTTGTTCCGGCGCCGGTGGCAGTTGCAGACGGGGTGGGGAATGTGACGGCGTCGATTAAGAACCAGCGGGGGAAAATCTGCATCCTTAGTATTGACGGTGGGGGCATGCGCGGGATTGTCCCCGGGAAGGCGCTTGCTTATCTGGAGCAGGCGCTCAAGGCCAAGTCCGGCGACCCTGATGCGCGGATAGCCGACTACTTTGATGTGGTGGCCGGGACTGGTGTTGGGGGAATCTTCTCGGCGATGCTGTTCTCTGCTGCTCATGGCGATGGTGACGCCCGCCCCCTCTTCCGCGCCGAGGAGACCTGGAAGTTCCTGGCCGAGCAGGGCCCCCGGCTTTATCCTGCGGGCAGGCTCCGGCGGAGGGGGGATTCTGCGGCGGCTGTTCAAGGGGGGAAGAAAGCAGCGGGAGGCGGCGGAGTCTGCGGCCGCGACGGCGGCGATGGAGAGGGCGGTGAAGGGGATGTTCCCGCCTTCGATGACGCTCAAGAACACGGTGAAGCCGGTGCTCATCCCATGCTACGACCTGTCGAGCTCGGGCGCCGTTCCTTTTCAGCCGCGCCGACGCGCTGGAGTCGGACGGCTTCGACTTCCGCCTCTGGGAGGTGTGCCGCGCGACGGCGGCGGCGCCGGGTCTGTTCGAGCCGATGGCGATGCGGTCGGTGGACGGCCAGACGCGGTGCGTGGCCGTTGACGGCGGTCTAGCCATGAGCAACCCTGCTGCCCGCCGCCATCACGCACGGTGCTGCACAACAAGCAGGAGTTCCCGCACGTACGCGGGGTCGAGGACCTGCTGGTCCTCTCCCTCGGCGCGGGTCAGCTAATGGAGCCGAGCTACGAATACGACCGGGTGAGGAGCTGGAGGAGCCGGGAGTGGGCGAGACCGGTGGCACGTATCGCCGGGGACGGCGCCGCCGACCTCGTCGACCACGCCGTCGCCATGGCCTTTGGCCAGAGCCGGAGCAGTAACTACGTCCGGATTCAGGTGAAGCATAATTTACTGAAATACCCCTCTGGGCTTGACCGGCATCGCGCCTGTCGGCTTTGCTTGTTGCTCTTAATTTGCATGTAATGGTTGGTGAGCGACGTTTCAGTTTTTGTTTTCCATGAATAATCTGCCCCTCCTGTGTTACCGTGAGATGTCTCTGAGACGCGCTTAATCGGTAATTCACTCTATTAGTGAACCTAGTTATAACCATAGTTTCTTTGTATAAGTTCCACAATCCGCCCCAACAATCCTAGCTTGTTGGATAATTCTGATTGTTAAACAATTCGGGTTCCTAAACGGGATTTTCCACAACCTGAGACAATCGGGCAATAATCGCCAACAATCTGGGGGGTTTGTCTATATAAACGCCACCCTAATAGGGATCTGAAGAATCTTGTACCATCAATGTTCTTATGGTAACAGAGAAGGTGCCTGGAGAACGGAGATGAAATAGATGGTAGAATTGCTATTTGGAGAAATACTGGCCCTCTAGTTATGAGAAGAGAGGACAATTAACTAGAGGCCAGATGGCATCAATGTCTGGGGTAGACGCGGTTTTTTTGTATCAGAAACTGTTAATGGAAAAATAAATAGGCTGTCAATTGTCATACATAACTCTTTTGCGGCTTTGCCATTCTTTAATGCTGTGGGATGAAATGGTTTTGATTTTTGCTTGATTTTATGCTATTTATGTGGTTTTGTGATGTTTTTGGTAGGCAAATGGGTCGAATTTGGGGAGGTGGGGACCCAACATTGATTCGGACCCGAGCCAGAACAATGTGAAGATGCTGGTGGGGGTTGGGGAGGAGATGCTGAAGCAGAAGAATGTAGAGTCTGTGATGTTTGGTGGGAAGAGGATTGGGGAGATGACAAATGCGGAGAAGCTGGACTGGTTTGCTGGGGAGCTGGTTCAGGAGCATCAGAGGAGGAGCTGCAGAATAGCTCCCACTGTTGCTTTCAAGCAGGCACTTCCTAGAGTCACCTAAAGCATTTTTCTACTTCAACTTTGTACAATGTAAGTAGCCTTTTCGCCCCAATTTATGTAAGCATTTTTCTAAATTGACTTCAAAGTTCGAGCACTGAACAGAAAGTGAGTGAGGCTGTTTGTATACTGTCCAAATGAGAATTTATGTTTGGTTGCAAAGATTGTTTAGTGGAAGTTGGTGGCATGTTGGCCTTAAATCTGTTCGTGATATTCTAAAACGGCCAAGATCGGGAAGTTAACCTTTGATCCCCAAACGAAGAAGAAGCAATTTATGGTTGGATTTGTCTGTATTGGGTGGCAACAGGAGGCCTATTTGTCGTTTTTAAGTCGCGTTCAGTAACCAGTCTCTGTAGAGCTTGTGAAGGGCGAAGAGACCATAAACAAATGAAAATAAAAATCCTTGCTGGCTCTTGTTGTCGGGGCCGCCGACAGGCTCTATGAAGGGCGATAGTTATGTAAATTATTACCAATTTTATGGAGAATATTGTTTCCTCTATGTAAGTCAGTGAAGTAGTTTAAACTAGGCTGTGCCAATTGTCATGCTCTCTCCCTCCACTCCTCTGTCAGTTTAATGGATAAAATTGTATTCAATGTCATGCTTTGTATACTTCTCCTTTTTCTAATTATTTTTGGGGCCAATGTGAGACCATCTTGTTGGACCATGTAGGACAGTAGGAGTTAAGTTCCTTTTCCCTTAACATAAGATGATGGTAATTCTGTGGACCCTGACTGTGTATGCAGGCAAAGCAAAGAAAAATGGAGTAATATGAATGGCACTTTCACTTTTTAGAAGCAAGTGACCAATAGATAGAGATCTAGGAGGAAGAGAAACAAAAGCATCCGTCTGCTCAAAGGCCCCATGGGAAAATCTCCTGGGGATTATTTTGCTCGTCCCACAACCGGCAGCTCTTTGGTCCATTGCAGACTCTAGACAGGCTTCCTTTTCCTTTTTTCAGGTCAATATGGAATGGAGGGAGTTTACCTCGTGGTGTTCTTTCAGACACACCTTTTTTGTGTCCTAGCATGCCAGAATGACTCCGAAAGTTTTGTGGGGCAATCTGAATGCAAGAACTGTAACATTGCAGAGACTCCCCACAAAGTAAAAAAAGGATAGTCATGGTGGAGTTTCTTTTTTCATTTATAAAGTTTTTAATGTTTTTCTCTATCATTTAAGTGGTGCTGATTGGAGGGAGGAATGTTGGGATCTTTTATTAGCCGACCATATCTCTTGGAAGAGATTTGTGGATGGGGTTTCTGATGATGTGCTTGGAGTATTGTGGGTTGACGGGGACTCAGAGAGGAGAGGGGGACCCTCCCCATTCATTGTTTGCCTTCATTTCCTTTGATCTTCTTACAAATATTTGGCAATGGCCTACATTGTGGCATAAATGTCCTCGCCACCGACCCTGTGAAAAATGTTTGTACGTTTTTATACGGGCAGAGAGCCATGGTGGTCCCACAACTTGGTTGGGGACCAAATTTGTGTATCGGGTCATAAGACATCATCCCTTTGTCTGTCACATGTCAATGATGCGGTGGCTTTGTACTGTCCGGGCTCCATGCCCTGAAGTTTTGCTGGAGGCTAGTAACAATCATAATATGGTAACACGGCTGATGTCTTTAGTTTTCCTTTCCCCATCCATCCATGTGTTAGCTAATTCTATCCAACTTCAGAAACATTTGGCCCACGGTAGGTTTCGGCATGAAAATAGCCTGTTACCAAATCACATGTCTTGGTTCATAATGAAAGAAGCTACACTCAAGTATGAATGATATCAAGCCATGATACAAGATCAAAGACTAATTTGAGTTAGAGGAAAAAGCATGAATCAAAACAAAAAGTTACAGAGAAGTAGTGTTTATATGTTCGAGAAAGGACTGGCCTCAATAAAGGAAGAAGAAGAAAAGAACTATGTTCAAGTCTTGTGACAGGCAGAGCTTCATGCCCCTGAAATTCTTAGATGTTTGTCCTTTTCCAATGGCAGAACCTTTACTTTTTGTTTATAAAACTGCTAGAAGATACGATTAGTTAGCATCACTAGGTGCTAAATTTAGACAATAAGTACTCTATTTTACTTTAACAACTTTTTACTTCTTGGAAAGCTATTATAGTTGAACAAAATAATTGCCCAGGATAACACCGTAACAAACTTAAACAGCAATATTACAATATATAACATATTTTTCTAGTGGGAAAAATTTTAATGAGATCTTTCTCATATAGCTTGCATGAGCTGAGTAATCTTGAGCTGTCAGACTAGATTTGACGGAGGTGGCACTACACACTTATCAAGCTACATCAGAACGATCTCATGTAAACCGGTCTATTTTTTAGTTGACGATATCACAACTGCTTGGCCAACTAACGCTTGCCCAGTGCGCCATAGTGAAGGGAGGGCAGGCACTAGGTTTTCCAAGTGATGTGGCCCACGCTCTGGCATAAAGTTGATGTGGTCAGGCCGTTGTACCCATTATTCTCCTAGCAGGGGATCATTTTCCTAATTCTGATACGTGCGGCACGCCACACCTTTCTAAGCGAGCTATCATTTTCCTTGTTATCTCTTCCAACTTTCCTTCTTGCTTTATCATATTTGATGCTTCGCCTTTTCCTAAATTCTGTTAGGCCCTACCTTATCTTACCAAGCAATGAACTCGTTGAAAAAGACAATCGAGGATTCCAATAACCTCTTTGCATGATCAAGCATGTTAAGGAATGACATGCACAAATTAGATGGTCTAGTGTCTCCTTTGGCTCTTTGCAAAGCAACGGTGGACATGTAGTCTCCATTGCTCTTTCATGTTTTTCTAATGTGCATGAAGCCATACTTTAGTTTATTTTTTTCGCATTAAAAATCATTCTTGGGGAATCTCCTTTAGCTTCAATGGTTCACCTTTTTGGATATGGAACTGTTTGGTACTAGTTAAAAAGTAGCTTGCCCAAGTTATTATATCAGTTCAATGAGTATGAACGGGAAAGAAGACTCAAACAACATCATTTTAAAAGGGCTTTCTGTCTGTTAGATTGTTACTGATGACTCTTGTTTTGGTTGATGTTAGACATCTAATCTTTACAATAATGGTGGTTGCTTTCAATAATGCAATGAGATGACTGTTTGTTAATCTTATCATGACCGCACTGCTATCAAATTTATTTGGTATATGATGCCCCTTAAAGTAGTTGGAATGGAAACTTCAGAATATTGCAGACATGGATTCAACCAAGCTTACCTATCCGTCTACTGGAGCTCACATCAAGTAGATCTTCCTACTTCTCATAGGCTCATCTCATGGACATGAAGGGAGAAACAAGAGACGTGCACGCATTGAATCTTCAATGCTAGTTGTAATGCCTTGCAAGGAAAAATAACTAAATTATTCCTCATTTTTTCTATTCTACTAGTTTGCCATCAATTTTCTATCAATAAAAAAACTGCTCTAAGGGTTTATGCTTCCATTCTAGTTTTAGCTTGATTTCTTTGAATTAATCATTTGGTCACACAACTCACACCCAACAATGGCTAAATCAGGTTTTCTAGTGAGGACTAATAATATTCATAAGGTGAGCTAAAAAGAGAAAACATCCAATTATGGTTTAATTGGGTTTTAATCTAACATTAGAATTGGAACCATGGTCATCCGATTGCACAAAATAATGCAATATTAGAGACTGAATGTTAATCAATTGATGACAAGACCATGACACTAGAAAGGATGTGGCTGATCGAGCCTCTGGGACCTAGAAGCAACTGTTTAATTGGGATTGTGACCTTACAACTTTTTTTTTTGGTGCATTGACCTTACAGTCTTGATCATCTCCTATCGACTTCTCTAAATGATTTTTTAGTACAAACTTATCTGCATGATAATTGAACTGAGCTTTGATCAAGCTCACGTCGCTTCATGTTTAGATAAGGAAAAAGCCCATGACTTCAAGAGCTACGTGCTTATTTGTGATGCCTCATGGCAGCTGTTTTTGGACTTTGGCCTTCATGTTCTGGTCTTGCAAGGAAAACTACTAGTTTCAGGATTATCTTACTATTCTATTTTGTCAAAGTGGAATGTTTTTAAGGTTGATATTTGTCCCACATTAATTATCGCATTTCATGTTATCCTTTTTTCATGCTAATTAGCGTATGTGGTAAAAATAGTTTGTGGATGGAATAAAAAGATTAGTAAACATGGCTTCCTCAAATGCCACATTTCCAAATGTGGAGAACTGATATGGGACAAAGGGGGTTTAACAATTCAATCCAAGTGCCTAACACGGTTTGAGAGTCTAAACTTTTTTGGAGTCAATTGGTGGTAGGGACAGAGTCAATTTATTTCTGAAGTAAGAAAAGGAAAGGTCCTGATGAATTCGTAATGGAAATGTCGTAGCAAGGATACATTTGGCTTCTTGCAAAGTGGACGTTCTAAGCCACAAATTATGAACTACATCTACTTTAAGAGGCTGCAGGTCATAATAGAAAGCTAAAAGATTCTAAAGCCGGTTACAAATACAAAATTAATGCTACATATAATTTACATTACTGATAAGAACCAACTTTAATTTATAAGTTTGTAAATACTCAAGTGGCAAACATAATTGAGTTCCACAAATAATTCAATTGCTCATGTCCACCCATGAGGGCAAGATCATCATTATTATGTCAAACACTCGCCTTTTGGATAAGATCCTGGTTTATAACTTGCATTGACAACTTTCCTGCCACGAATCCCTTCACATAGAGAAAGCACAAAGACAAGTTCTATTATGCGGAACTAAAGAAATTGATAAGTAATCATGAATTATGATAAGAAACTATAAAAACAGACTAGTAGGACATCTTCTTTATAGAATGTTTATATACAATGATTCAGCATCTAGTGAAGGAAGTGTCGTAATTCTTCCAAGGGTCTACATTTGACTGCCGCCCATACAACTAAGTCCTAAACTAGTACTTGTCTTCCTTTCTCCTTACGTGCTTCACTTCTGTTGTTTTTAGTTTACTACTCTGTCCAAAAGCAGGTCTGCATTTGAAAAAACACTGGTCCATCATTGCTGACTTTGCTCCCTTACGGCCAAAGCACGCGGAAGTGGGGGAAAGGGACTCTGTTCCGGGGCCTTAAGAGTCCTAAAAATTTAACTCATTTTCAAATGCAGATAGGCTTCATTGGACAGAGGGGGAGTTATTCTTGCTCCATCTCTCTTTCTGTACTGATGACGGTGTCTAATCGTGACCAGGGAAAACACGAGAGTACGAATCACCAGTGTTTAGATAGATAGATAGATATAATAATTAAATCGATGATTCCGGCAGATTGCATTATTTTTTTTGTCAAGGGGAGTGATATCCCTACATCACTGACATACATGTGTCACTGCTGTAGGGAAGTGATGTAGAAATATCATTTTCCTTTTGTCAACAAGCCCCATAGGCAGATTGCATAGTTTGATGCTGAAATTGGTAGAATAATAGACGTCAATGGTTAATTGGATTATGTTCATCTTTAGTCATAGGGAAGGCAATCAGGTGCCCCATTTTTTGGCTCGATATGTTAAAATTTTATCTTGTTATCAGGAATGGCTTGAGCACTTGCCACTTTCAATTGGATCGGCCCACTCTTGCGACTTGATGTATATGTAAACTTTTTGTTTAAATGAATCCATCTTCATAAAAACAGCAACTGGTGAAAAAATATGGGAAAGACAACATGAAAGGACGAATGGAATGGACGGAGGAAAACGGATATATCACATTATGCAAGAGATTCACTTGTATGCTACTAGTATATAGGCCCTTGTGCACTCCCAAATGGTGGGCAGTTTGCAGTGCAACCCGGTTCCGTTATTTAAGATGGGCCATCAGACAAGCCGTGTGTTTCTGTTTTGGGCTTTTCTTGAGTGGATGTCCGCAATGTCCACTTTCCGTGGGCTTTGCTTCTTTCGATGGGCTCCAAGGAGCACCATTTGCAAAGGCCAACATCATCTGTAAAAGGCAAAAAGTAAAATATAAAGAGGCCCAGATGGCCAGCTCACATGTTCGTACAGAAGTAGTATCTGCACAGACATTATCTCCTACATCCTCCCCAAATTGCAGCCCAAATACTCCACCTATTGCAGAGACGACTCCATGGGCCCCACTGCACTCAAGTAGGCCCAACATCAGTTGTAATCTGAAATACGATTCCCGTATTGTAAGGTATCACAACGTCGGCCCAGCGGACCTTCCTCTCCTTTCTAACTTCTCGAAAATTTACTGGAAAGTAACCCAGTGTACCTGAGTTCGTGCCACCTATTGTCCATAACCGATCATCAGCTCCAGAATAATAGCAGTCAACAAAATAATGAACCTGCCCAAAAAAGAATGGCCAAGATCACCAAAAGACCTAGCAACAACAATTAACAAACTATCAAACTCAAATATCTGTACGGTTGTACATCCTGACCTCTATGAACATCATCACAATGGTGACTACTATTTGTCTATCTATAGTAAGTAAAGAATTGTTACATGTGTATAGGAAGTAAAGCATCCATGATCCAAGCTCCAGCTGTCAGAAGCTAATGTCCGGGCATCTGGGAAATCAGCATCTCGCCGAGCATCTCTCCAATCCCACATACTGAAATAAACAGCTCAAACTGTGAGAAGGAAAATGTCAATGCAAATACAATTTGGCAAGGCTATTAATAAAAGAGAGAAAGGTGTGCATAGTGTAAGTAATTCCCTAATTATCCTTAAGTGGTCCCAGATGATAACTAATGAAATTACAAGACTAGTTATCCTAATTCTAATTAGTTAAGGGTACGGAAGTAATAATCACTTAATGGACGTGGTTACTTAAGTATAAATAGAGGAGTTGGTCCTCTCTCCACCTATAGATATTAACCAAACGATAGAAATTCCTTCTAAAGAAGGAGATCGTCATAAAGATTAGGGCAAGGAAGAGAAACTTCTCCTCATCATTTTTACCATGGATTCAGGTACGCTCTATTACTAATAATGATGTTGTATGTTAATTAAGATTACTTACAATTGGTATCAGAGCCAACAAACGTCAGATCATCTGATAACGGCCGTTGGCACAGATCCTGAACATGGCGGTGACAGATGATGTTGGTCGACGGCCGGATGTAGGCCGACGGCCATGGCGACGGCAGTTTTATATTTGCTTTTCATTCGCCGTCGTGGCTGTCCCGGACATGAACGGACTGCGCGGCATGCCGATGACCTCCGTCACCTTTTGCCGCTGCAAGAGGAAGCCGGCAGCGGCGGCGGCTCTCACGACTGCTGCCCGAAGTGATTAGGTCATCTCCAGAAGGAGATGACCCTTAATGAAGTGAACCGGACCGGTCCACTAAAAACCCAATCCATATTATAAATAAACCAGCCCATTATCTGAACCAAACCGGACCAACCCGAATTAATATTCCAGTTTGGTCTAATGTTTTATGATTCGGTTCGGGTTATATTAATATTCCGGTTCACTATTCCAATAAAAAAATGGAAATTTAAAGGGTCCTTAAGTGGTTTATGTCGGGTCATTATAATGTTTCCGCTATGCATATTTAAGTATTATTTTATGAATTATCTTATGCATTTTGTTGATGATGATGATGAATACATGTTCTTATATGATATACATGTGTAAGCAAAGGTTATTCTCATGCCTTTATTTCTATATTAAGTTACAGTTTGTTAGTCACCAAAGTGGCCTAACTGGAATGTCAATAGAAATGAGTCAATTATTGTGTCCTAAAACATTTCCTAGTGTTAGTGATGAGAATAACTTTTATAAATGGCAATTCATTGATTCCTAGATATTATGGCTGGCCCAAAGGTGCACCAATCTTCTAGTAATCATTGAATTAAACAAGATTATTAGGTCATGTACAAGTTAGGTGACGCATACCCAAAGGTAGCGAACCGACTTAATATGTGCACTTGGCTAATAATTCTTACAGATGATAGGGAACACCATAATCGCTTAATAGCATAACATTAGATTATTCTCAAAGGTAGATCAAAGTTATGTTGTTCCTTATGTATGTATTATCCATGTGCTTGATTATGTCAAATTCATAGCCTAATGTATTGAGCATGATTATTTAATTGCAGCATAAATTCTTATTTCCTTGCATTCCCATGCTTCTTCCATTCCCATGCTTCATGGCCTTAATTTTTTAGATTAGAAGTCCAATTCAACCTTGGTGTTTTAGACCTTGATGTCGCTCTTAGAACTGAAAAACATGCTGCAATTACTGCAACTAGTAGCACTGAAGATAAGACATTATTTAATTCATGGGAAAGGTCTAACAGGTTAAGCCTTATGTTTATGTAAATGACAATTGCAAACAATATTAAGACCACACTCCCTCCAACTGAAAGTGCCAAAGAATTTCTCAATAAAGTTGAAGAATGTTTTAAGTCTGCAGATAAGTCACTTGCAGGCACTCTTATGGCTAAGCTAACCACGATGAAGTATGATGGTTCTCATGGTATGCATGAGCACGTTCTTAAGATGATAAATTTGGCAGCACAACTTAAGTCATTGGGGATGTCAGTGGATGAGTTCTTTCTTGTCCAATTTATTTTAAATTCCTTACCTCCTCAGTATGAACCATTTTAAATTAATTATAATACCATGAAAGACAAATGGAATGTAAATGAATTTGCCAATATGCTTGTGCAAGAGGAGTTAAGGCTTAAGGCATTGGAACAGAACTCAATCCACATGGTTTCTCAAGAGGTTAAAGGCAAGCAGCGAAAGTTTAAAAGCTCTAAAGGGAAGGCTCCTGAAAATAATAATGCTACCCAAAAAGACAACCATCATCAAAAGGATAGGGGCATAAAGTGCTACTTCTGTAGAAAGTTTGGCCACCTTCAGAAAGATTGCCAGAGAAGGAAAGACTGGTTCCAAAAGAAAGGGATTTCTTACAACCCAAACCACAAACCTAAAGGAGAAATTCCTGTTCATGGGAAATCGGGATAAAGTTCTCATTGAAGCCATAGGCACTTATCGGTTGTTCCTTGATAGTGGACATCATTTAGATTTATTTTGAAACTCTTTATGTTCCTGTAGTTTCTAGAAATCTAGTTTCTTTGTCAAAGCATGATGTTGATGGATACACTTTTAAGTTTGGGAATAAGCATTTTAGCCTATTTAAGAATGCTTCTTGTATTAGTTTTGGTATTTTATGTGATGGCTTATATAAACTTAATCTTGATGATTACTTTGCTGCTTCACTACTTTCAATACATACTTGTGTTGGTGCTAAACGTAACCTTATTAATGAAAATTCCTCAAACTTGTGGCATAGAAGATTGTGACACATTTCCCAAGAAAGAATTGAGAGATTAGTAAAAGGTGGGAGTAAGGAACCTCTTGAGATTGTTCATACAAATATTTGTGGGCCATTTGATGCACCATCTTTTGGTGGAAAAAAGTATTTTATCACCTTTATAAATGATTTTCACGTTATGGTTATGTTTATTTATTAAATGATAAATCTCAAGCAGTGAACGCCGTTGAGGTGTACATTACTGAGGTTGAAAGAGAATTAGACAGAAAGGTGAAAATCATAAGGTCTGATAGAGGTGGTGAATACTATGGGCGATATGATGAATTAGGGCAACACCCAGGCCCATTTGCTAAACTTCTTGAAAGTAAAGGTATATGTGCTCAATACACTATGCCTGGAACGCCTTAGTAGAATGGTGTGGCTGAAAGGTGGAATCGTACTCTTATGGATATGGTTAGGAGTATGATGAGTAATTCCTCTTTACCCTTATCTATGTGGATGTATGCACTTAAGACTGTTGTTTATTTGTTGAATAGGGTTCCTAGTAAGGCAGTTCCAACGATTCCTTTTGAGTTATGGACTGGAAGGAAACCCAGTTTGAGACACCTGCATGTTTGGGGTTGTCCAGCAGAAGTGAGAACTTATAATCCACATGAAAAGAAATTTGACTCAAGAACAATCAGTGGTTACTTTATTGGTTACCCTTAAAAATCCAAAGGGTATAGGTTTTACTGTCCTAACTATAGTACAAGAATTGTTGAAACCGGTAATGCCAGATTCTTGGAAAATGGTGAAATCAGTGGGAGTGTTACACAACAAAATGTGGCAATTAAAGAAGTTAGGGTGCATGTCCTATTATCTATAACTTCTAAACAAATTGTTGTTCCCATGCTTGATGTATGTCCTATCAATCAATTAATGAGCCACAACTTATTGTTCCTTCAACACTCCATAATAATACTGTCATCAAGGAGCAAGTAGTAGAAGAACCACAAACAACATTAAGAAGATCTGAAAGGATTAGAAAACCAGCTATTTCTAATGATTATATGGTTTATCTATAAGAATCTGATTATGATCTTGGGACATCTTATGATCCGGTTTCATTTTCACAAGCCATAGACAGTATTAATTCTGACAAATGGATTAAAGCCATGAATGATGAGTTAAACTCAATGGCCCAAAATGAAGTATGGGAACTCGTTGAATTACCCGAAGGATACAAGAAAGTGGGTTGCAAATGGATCTTTAAGACCAAACGTGACTCAAAGGGTAATATAGAATGATATAAAGCTAGACTTGTGACCAAATGATTTACTCAAAAAGAAGGCTTTGATTATAAAGAGACCTTTTCTCCAGTATCCAAAAAGGACTCACTCAGAATTAGTTTAGCGTTGGTTGCTCATTATGATTTAGAGCTCCACCAAATGGATGTGAAAACCACTTTCTTGAATGGAAGTTTAGATGAAGAAGTCTATATGGACCAACCTGAAGGATTCTCCATTGAAGGAAAATAGCATTTAGCTTGCAAACTTAAGAAATCAATTTATGGACTTAAGCAAGCTTCCCGACAATGGTACCTTAAGTTTAATGATACCATTACTTCCTTTGGATTTAAAGAAAACATCGTTGATCGGTGTATTTATCTAAAGGTCAGTGGGAGTAAGTTCATATTTTTTATTTTGTATGTTGATGATATATTAATTGCAAGCAATAACCTTGGATTAATGTATAAAACCAAGGACTTTCTCTCTAAAAATTTCGAAATGAAAGATATGGGTGAGGCAAAATACGTTATTGGAATAGAAATATTCTGGGATCGTTCACGTGGAATGTTGGGTTTGTCTCAAAAAGCCTATATAGAAAAGATTTTAGAGATATTTGGAATAGAAAAGTGTTCATCAAGCCCCATTCCCATTCAGAAAGGGGATAAATTAAGCCTTATGCAATGTCCACAGAATGAATGGGAACGGAAAGAGATGGAGGGTATTCCATATTTGTATGCAGTTGGAAGTTTAATGTATGCTCAAACCTGTACAAGGCCAGATATCAGTTTTGCTACTGGTATGCTAGGAAGATATCAAAAGGATCCTGTATTGGATCACTGGAAAGCTGTAAAGAAAGTAATGAGGTACTTGCAAGGAATAAAAGATCACATGCTCATATATAGGAGGTATGAGAATCTTGAGGTTATTGGCTACTCAGATTCTGATTTTGCTGGATGTGTTGATGATCGAAAGTCCACATTTGGCTACTTATTTATGCTTGCTGGAGGAGCCATATCATGGAAAAGTGGAAAAGAATCTATCATCGCTTCATCCACTATGGAGGCTGAATTTGTGGCATGCTACGAAGCCACACTTCAAGCTTTATGGTTGCGGAATTTTATTTCAATGCTTGGTGTTGTCGACACTATTGATCGTCCGCTGAAAATTTATTGTGATAACTCCGGAGCAGTTATCTTCTAAAAAAACGATAAGTACTCTAAAGTAGCAAAGCACATGGAATTAAAGTTTCTTGTTGTTAAAGAAGAAGTTCAGAAACAAAGAGTGTTTATATAGCAAATTAGTACTAGCCTTATGATTGCCGATCCATTAACGAAAGGATTACCTCCAAAGACCTTTATCGAACATGGCAATAGAATGGGTCTTGACACTAATCCATACGGTATGAATTATGCTTTACTTATGATGATATTTATGCTCTATTACACTTTGATATCAATAAACATGTTTCTGATTTTCCTGTCCTTATTATGCATCGATGTGAATGAATAAATCTTTGTAATAGGACTAGTCTCAATTTGTAAAGATATTAAGTGGACTCTTATGATTTCCTCTTTTAAATACTATATTGAACAAATTATTTAAATATTGTGGTACGTGGATGGGACCGTGTCGTCTAAAGACATAGAACCGCCATGACTCGTATTAGTAGTTTGTTTAATTATAGTCTTATGTGACCAATCTGAATGGATAATCTTGTGCACCTTATGTTGTCTTGTTATTATTATGATGGTTATCATTCGGACCAAGTGGGAGAATGTAAGTAATTCCCTAATTACCCTTAAGTGGTCCCACATGATAACTAATGAAATTACAAGACTAGTTTTCCTAATTCTAATTAGTTAAGGGTACGAAAGTAATAACTACTTGATGGACATGGTTACTTGAGTATAAATAAAGGAGTTGGTCCTCTATCCGCCTATAGAGATTAACCAGATGATAGGAATTCCATCTAAAGAAGGAGATCATCAGAAAGATTAATGCAAGGGAAAGAAACCTCTCCTCATCATTTTTATCATGGATTCAGGTACGCTCTATTACTAATGATGATGTTGTATGTTAATTAAGATTACTTACACATAGTGCTTTCTAGAAATCCTAAGTTCATGTAGCTAGCATCTTCTCCCTCATTTGATTGAAGCCCATATCAGTGGGAAGATGCATAACGCACCAACCACTGAAAACCATGTTCACAGATCTCCAACTTACCGAATTCTAGAAGCAATTTTTACTCAGCATTTATAAAAATTAAAATAAAAGTATTCATAGTATCACATTAAAAACAAGTTCATGCATCTAAATTGTATTAAAGCAAAAATTAAAGTACCAATATATTACAATTTGCACGAGTTGTGATGTGTGATTTCATTTCAAAATAAGATACCACAGTTTGGGCCTTCAGATTCTTGATGCACAAAGTATTAGTAAATGTGTGCATATAAATTATTACATAAGCGGGATATGCAACCAAAGATACGACCAACCATATAACTAGTTAGTTACACAAAAATGTGAGTGATAGCTACATCTAAGGACACCTTAATGTTTCAATGTGTGTTTGACACCAAAGCTTTCTATTCATCTCCCCAAAAAATCCCACTTTTGAAATAGATGTTCCAACGTTCATAACCTACAAAGAAGTAAAGAAAGCCTAATGAGACATAGAATCCTCCAAAGCATAAGGATGAGTATCACCATCAGTTGACAGAGATAAGACATTACTATTAATTGGAAATATAAATAGAATTGAAAGCAAAAAAATACCAGGTAAAATATAAATTCTAAAGATTGTCACAGACAGTCTAATAACAATAACAATAACAAAGTTGACTAGAGGCTCGCTCTTACTGATTCCAAATGATCCTCGTCACCAATGTGACCATCAGCATTGAAGACGCACATTAATCCATCAACAGAAGCAGAAATTAAACAGCTTTGGTTATCTGGAGCAAATCGGACCTAATGTTGAACAGGATTCAATGAAAAAATCTTAGAACCAAACAAACGCAGTGCGAGGCCCATAGAATATTTGCTCTTTAGAATCTATTATTGAAAAATTGTATCCAAAGCTTTCGAGTTTCAAATAGCTTAAATTTAAACATCAAACTATTCAAACAGTTCTTGTTGATAAATGACTTCGAATAGAAATCTCCTTTCTGAATCAAAGAAACTCCAAAACCAAACCAGTCATTATTTGCGTCTTCACCCCATTGAAAATTTAGCCCGTTGTAAGTTTTCATATGCAAAACTTAACCTGGGTGACATCATCGACATGCGACTCTTCCAAGCACGATATCTGCTTTCCGTTTCTCCAATCCCAAAAGAGTATATGAGTGTCATCCAACAATAAAAGGTTTCATGCAACTACCATAACAGGCACAGATGGTAAGTGCTAAGTGCTAAGTGCTAAGTGTCAGAACCTTTTAATAAAAATATTTTAAAAGGACATTTAAAAGAAGGTTCTGCTGTCAAAAAGGGAACTTTAGTAGGAAAGTGTGTTCTACAAAAGCAGTCAAGTGGTGCCATGAATATCCCCCCAACTACATTCTCCTAAAGATAACAATGGAGGACCAACATTGTGTTGAAGATCAAACCAAAATAGCTGACATGGCGTTTCCAACATTTGCTAAAAAAACCTGTGGAGTATAGTTTTTGAAATGTGAAGGGGTCTATGTCTAGTTTTAACAAAAGTCAGAAAAAGCAACATGCTTCGAATAGCTCACGTTATAAGCATGTTAATGTGCATTATGAAAAATCATATATCTAAGGCATTTATGAAATTTTTGAAAAATTCAAACGACAGAAGCTGTAACAGATGCACAATTATTGTTTCCATTTTTATGCAATTCTTATAACTCTTTATTGTGAAAGAAGTAAAATAATAATAACTAAGAAGCAGAAAAAAATTATGGATTTATCACCTTCAGAAACTCAGTTATAACAATATTATACCAAGTCTATAAGCTTAAGCTGTTAGTCAGACAACAAAATCATTAAATACTTTCACAAAGAAAGTTGACATAGACCAACTGAGTCAAACAAACCTGAGCATTAGTTCCAGCAGCAAGAAGATTATTGGATGATCCGCCAAAGGAAAAGCTAAATACCTACTGGGAAGAGCCAGCTCTTGATAGTGACACCTACTAGATGAATTCCACACATCAATATGACAAGGTCCAATTAAAAGTCAAAATGAAAAGCATGCATGATAATTTTAACACTCCATGAGAGAGAATCTAGTAAAAATCTAGAATAGACTTCCTTATAATATAATGTCTTCTTTATGGGCAGTTCCACACCTCAAAATAACAATACTTCAACTAAGCATAAAGTAAAGCTGAAATTGAAATGGATGTGTGGTAATTTTAGCACGCTAAGTGAAAGGAATCAGTAAAAGTTGAAGCAATATTTTTTTTAATAATGTTGTGAAGTTCTGGTGCCATGCTCCTATGTAAAGCAGACTGGTTTTTATTGTTACCAACTTTGTGATGGAAAATGGCTATATTAATATTTCATAAGCAACCATCATATCATGAAGCAAATCCACATATTTGGAATGGTATATGATGAATATAATGACGTTGAATCCTCTTATCATTGTCCGTTCTTCGTAAGGTTATGCCAGAAAGGGCATCCAGCCTAAAAACTTGCCACTATGTTTATTTGTATGGATTTTCTACCATTTTGATTCCGATAAGAGTCAAACGCGGTATATAATCAATGCCGCCAATTTTATTTCAAAATTCTTAGCTGAACTCTTGTCAGAATATTCTTAGCTATCTTCATAATTATTTCCTTCTTCATCTGCATAGATAGTTGACTGAGTTTTTTCCATATTACCTGGCGCAAAATCTCATATTCCCATATTACCAGGTTTTTCCCGTGAAATCTCATATGACCCGGAATCTGGACTTGATGTACCGAAAATGCCCTTTCTTCTATTTTTTCGTGTTAACACTGTGCGAAGAGGCGTGTTGTGTACAACACGCCTCGAGTGTGAAGTTCTCCGGCGATTCCCATCGGCGACGGCACCGGCGAGTTGGAGCGGCGATTCAACCGGCGGAATACACGGACGAGTTCGAGCCTATTCGCGTCCCCCATCTCGATATCGAGCTGCCCCCTGCTGGATTTCGACGACACGACTGAGGGAGAGTGGACAAAGGCGGCGATTTGAAGCGCATCCGTCGGGATTTCTGATCTTCAACCTTGAGAAGACCCCCGCGGCTCCCTCCGCCTGCATGCAACAGGCGGATTGACCGGATTGAGCTTCGGTGCACGGCGAGGAAGACTGTGAAGGCACCTGCGAGGAAATACAGACATACAGACGACTAAACTACGGTAAGTTACAACTATCCTACCTGATTTTAGTTTCATAAGGTCGGACATTTGAATTTTTAATTTTTACTATGAACTATAAAGTCGTGTCTAGAGTAGACACGACTGTGTATTTAGTCGTGTCCGCGACGACACGACTTTTATATTTTCGTGTTGCACTCAGGACACTTTTGTACTGACCACTATACCTCACTCCTTGCAGATGGATAAAAAAAGAGATGAGTCTATGGAGGAAATACCACCGGAAGAGGAGGAGGATCATGATTTTGTCTTCGCACCTCGGCAGCGAAATCAGAGGGGCAGGAAAAGGAAGGCTCCGATGGACCGACCAGTGAAGAGAACATATAATGCGCGACCGGCGCTGAAGACGTGTTGTCAACCGGGGGCGATGAAAAAGTGTGCGGCCCTCCTACAGCGTCACCAAAGATGTGCCCAGCTGATGAACGAGGCTGGTTTCGCTGTCATTTTTGAAGGTGAGGACGTTGTTGTATCTCGGAACCTCCTCGACCATTTGGTCAGGTACTGGGATGAGTCGGCGAAGGTCTTCAATATCAAGGGTAGGACGCTACATTTCACAGAGGAAGATGTTGCCCTTATCACCGGATTGCCCGCAAAGGGCGACAGAGTTGAGGTCCTCCCCTCTTTGACACGCCGACCGGAAGGTCAATTCTTCAGAAAGTACTTCGCCGCGAGGAGAGCAGACATTCCACACATTGAGGAAATGATAGACAAGCTTAGCGCGGGCGAACTGAAGATGGAAGAGGAGGACATTGCGAGGATGATCATCTGCCTCCTCTTCTCCACGGTGTTGTTTCCATACAGCACTAGAGCGGTTCATCCCTCTTTGTACCGTTACATTGACGACCTCCCAAGATTGAGGTCATACAATTGGGCTGGGGCTATACATAAGATGTTGGTTTCTGGTATAACCCATACCAGCCGCCTAGTGGGAGCGAGATCGCAAGGAGAGTGCCTGGGCGGTGGATGCCTAAATGGCGCCGCATATGTCCTTCAGGTATGTAGCATTCATAGTCTTCGATCGGGAAAAAGTCTTATACAATACCACTATATATATAGTCATGTATCATAGAACACGACTATATTTATAGTCGTGTATAATGAAACACGACTAGGTATATAGTCGTGTTTTTTAAGACACGACCATAGTTCAATTCGTGTTGAACTTATAGTCGACTAAGGCAACCGCGCATTGTTATAATGTTTTCAACTGTTTAATTTGCAGATTTGGTTTTTTGAGCACACGACAATCTTCCATCCTGTCATGGGCCCTAGCAGCCCACGGGCGAAAAGATGGCCAGGAAGTGGGGCCCTCATTACAGAGGTGAAGAAAGGTGCACAGAAGAAGCACCGCATGGCCGACTATTGGACGGGAGTGTTCCACAATCTTCAAATAGGGGAGGAACTCGTCGACGTAATCAGCCCCATGGCCGGAGAGGCATATCTCCTTGCTTCGTCAACCTCAGGGGCCTATCCTCCACGACGGCAGAGGCCGCAGAGGCCGGAAATGAAGACGACTCCCAACCAACCTGCCTCCACTTCCTCGAGAAAGGCTGCCCAGTCGACTGCAACTGCAATGGGCCGATTGGAGGGTGCCCTTCAGGGCATACAGTCACTAATAGAGATAGCTCTGTCTTCCTATGAGGAGATGGGAAGGAGAGTGGGACCTCTGCGAGAGATTCTCCACTCTATGAAGTCCTCTGCCGCCTCAGCGTCAATGCTGTTAGAAGGTCAGATCTTCGAGCATCCGAAGGAGGAGATGACTGACGAGCCGACGAATGAGCCGAAGAAGCGCCCCGAAATGGAGAGAAAGAAGTCATCGGTGCATCAGATGGAGCCGAAGAAGCGGCCCCAAATGGGGCCACAATCGTCATCAGTGCATCAGATGGACCCAAAGAAGCGGCCACTTCAAAAGGAGCATAATAAGAACACTCCTATCGGTATGCGGACGAAGGAGCTGGCAAGGAAGTCACATCTGGATTCGACGAAATGGGGTAAAGGTAAGTTGTAGACGATGATTTATTTTTTCGTGCCCCATCATACACGACTACTATATTTGTCGTGTTTAATGGTACACGACTATGTGGTTTATCGTGTTCTATATAACACGACTATGTTTTTTATCGTGCTGCTACTACTGACATGAAGAAGTAAAATGTCATTTCAGCTCCCATCAAACGCGCGGTTGAGGAAGACAAGATGGAACGGGCTGCGAAGAGATCCTCTGCCAAGATGTTTTTGAAGAAGCTCCAACCAGAATTCAAGGAAGATATGGAGCGTGCAGAAGTCGAGTCCCGTCCGACGTACGGCCGGGACATATTCCCTCCTGGTGTAGTGATAAGGAAGCGCTTCAGGACTGTCGGCTCGAAGGAGGAGCAGAGGATTAGAGAAGAGGACCATATACGGAGAATGGCGGAGGAGCAGAAAAGAAGAAATAGGTCCCCTCAGCCGAAAGCCGACTCCGAACAAACCATATCCGATAGAGAGGCGACCTCTATCATCGATGAGGTCATCTCTTCCATACGGCAGTCGGATATCGAAACCGTGAAGGAGGAGGTGAAGGAGGATGTGAAGGGCGGGGACGTCGAAGAGGAGGAGGTGAAGGCGGATGTTCTGGACAAAGAGACGAAGGAGGGGGAGGGGAAGGAGGAGGAGGCGAAGGAGGAGGAGGAGGGGAAGGAGGAGGAGGTGCAAGCAGACGAAGAGGCGATGGACGAGGAGAAGACGGAGGAGTTGAAGGAAGAGGAGGCTGAGGAGGAGAAGGCGAGGGAGGAGGAGGAGGTCGCCGAGGGCACTGGCTTAACCGCATCACAGCCGGTTGACGTCGATGTCCTCCTAACCCCTCAGAAGTCTAAGTCTGTAATTGCTCTCCCCGACCACTATGCCGATTCGGAGTTATGCTTCGACATGGGGGTACTGTTAGAGCGGGATAGAGTGGCAATAGATGGATGGATGGCCAATCCGAGGAAGGCTTATCCAATCCCAACGCTATGTGATGACGACTATTTATCCCTCCTACAAACAACAGAAATAAACACCAATGTAAGTAAACCTATGCTCTTCATATATAGGGTTGTAGACATAAAGTCGGTATTGGAAGACACGACTTTGCGCGTAGTCGTGTCTATGGAATAGACGACTATACGCATAGTCGTGTCTATCGAGGACACGACTACTATGCAGATCGTATATATAGAATAATCGACTTTTAATTGGAAGTTGCATGTTGCCTTACCGAAGTGTAATGACTCCTCAATATGTTTTCTGTAGGTTATAGATGCTTTTTTAAGTCTTTTGAGCCAGCGCAACGAGAGAAACCCGATGAAATATCCGTGGGCATTTTTTGGTTGCCACGCATTCAAAGAGATATTCGACAACGTAAGTGTTCCCTGCAGAAGGAGTGATAAGTAAATAATTATGATATTATTAGATCGTTGTCTAAATCTCTTTCGCTTTCGCAGGAGCACCAGGAAGGGGGAAATAATGCTAAATTGGTTAAAAAGCTCGGGAGGATGCTGGACGGCTTGAATAGGAACATGTTCTACGCATTTTTCCCAATCCGCACCGGCTCCCACTTCTGCCTCGTGTATGTCCATTTCCCGCACTGTGTATGGCGCTTCTACAACCCACTGTCTGGCAGAGCCCAATTATATCCGCATCAGAGAAAAGCTGCTGACAAATTCACGCAGTTCATGAACGTCGTTATGGCAGGCAAGCTGGGGTGGTTTGGTTTGCTAGACTGGAAGATGACTCAGATAACCAAAGCGCCGTGGCAACAAAATTCGAAAGACTGTGGCATCTTCATCATGATGTACGTCGCGCATTTGGCGTCCAATGTGAACCCCCCGGAGTTTGACCAGTCCACAATCACACGAGTGTGGCGACCAGTCATCGCTTCAACCTTGATTCGGGGGCTTATTAACAGCGAGTTTGACGACGATTCCGGACAAGGCACAAAAGATGCTGTCACAGTTGCGGGTTTTTTGCGGCTTCCGGATAAAGAATAACTTCAAATTCATTTTATTCACATTCTTTTAATGTACAAAGTTCATTTCCTGTAAATACCAGATGTCATTGTACAAAGTTCATTTTATTCACATTCTTTCACTGTACAAACTTCATTTTTAATGTACAAAGTTCACATATTTGACTCATACCAGATGTAGACAAAATATCGCTATCATGAATGTGAATACGGCCTTGATACAACAGGTTAGTTTCATATAATCGTCTATGATGGAAAACGACTACGCATATAATCGTCTCTGGAACAACACGACTACGTATATAATCGTCCCTGATTGAACACGACGTTATATATAGTCGTGTTTCACAATACACGACAGTAGAGATGTTAATTTGGGTAGGCCTTCTGCGCTATACAAGACTTTGACTACATCCTAAGTGAAGAATGGTGGGGGCTGAGGTAAGCCGGAGCGGCGTACATCCGCTGTCTCGTTCGTAGACAGTTTGCCTTGTTGCGGAAGTTTTCGTTTCCTGCGCGTCCGATGTTCTTTCGGAACGGGGCTTTTTGTGCACTTTGTACGGTTGTGACCAACTTCACGACAATTCCCACATTTCGCACGTGGCCTTGCAGGTGGATCGGGCTGTGACTCAATTCTTTTTGTCTTTCTCCTGCCCTTCTTTGGAGCATCAAGCCTTGGCGGTTCGCATTTAAATAATACGCCGTAATTTCCCCACTGACTTCTGTCTAAAGTAGGGAACACTACTTCTTCGTACGTGGTGCGGTACGTACTTGCGCAGTACCACTTCTCACAATATTCTACCGCTTCCAGACTCCTCTCATCAATACATGCCATGGCGTGCTTGCACGGAAGTCCCATGCTCTGGAAGAAGCCGCATGTGCATGTTCTATTCGTAAGGTCCACAACATCCTGATGCGAAAACATGAATTAATTAGTGTATTCGACAATACAGTCGTGTCGTCGAAGACACGACTGTATGGGTAGTCGTGTCTTCGACGACACGACTTTGTTATAGGCGTCTCTTACAGAAAACAAATTTATGCTTACCACATGGTATAAAGATGTCACTTCAAACTGCCGTAATGATAGCGGTTGAACTCGAACTGTTCCAGCACTCTGATTCCTCATCTGATTGATATGATTCTGTGCATATTTTGTTAACGGAGTCGGTAGGCCGTCTGCCTCTATTCGGCGTCTCTGAAAATGGACGCTTGTGGTCGCCCGCGTTTGCTCGATCAACCGAGTTATTGGCCAAAACCTTGCCTTTAGAAGCATATTATTTACACTTTCTGACGCGTTCGACGTGAGAGTGCCGTACCTTTTACCCGGATATTCGACGTTCGCCCAATGTGTTTTCGGAATATTGTCAACATATTTCCAGGCCGCCTCATTGTGTTCCTTCATCTTCTCCATCGTAGCGTCGAATTCTGGTCTCCTGAAGCATTTTGCAGCTCGGAATAGGAGTTCCTTCAGGTACTTATCCTTCCAAGTATTAAGCATATTTGCGGCCATATGCCGGAGGCAAAACCCATGGTGAGCCTCGGGAAAGACATCGGCGACCGCTCTCAGAAGTCCCTTCTGTCTATCAGAGACAATAGTGTCCAGGGATGCCGGGGGGTCCGTAAAGAGAAAACATTTAAGTAAGGTGAGGAACCACGTCCTGTACAAGTGAGAGACAAACATATTAAACATAGAATGCTTCAGGTTGTTACAAGGTCGTCTATAAGCAAAGGACGACTAGATGAGTAGTCGTGTTGTCGATTACACGACTGTGTGCCCAGTCGTGTCGTGCCTAACACGACTACTCATACAGTCGTCTTTCCTGGTTCTAAACTTACCACGTTTTGATATTCTCTTTATCCACAATTGCATATGCAAGACACATTAATTGTTGATTGTCGTCTATTGCTGTAGCAACCAATAATACTCCAGGGTACTTTCCTTTTAGGAATGTTCCATCAAGCGTGAGCAACGGTCTCAGTGTTCTTCGGAATGCTCTTGCAACCGGGCCGAACATCCAAAACACACGTCTGAAGTCGTAGCCGGCTAACTCAATTGGGATATCAGGTATATCAGCTGATCTTTCGATGACCACATGTGTACCTGCGTTAGACCGCTCTAATTCCCTTCCGTATTGTGGCAAAATACGATAAGCGTCTTCAGGGTTGCCATCGATCAATCGGATCAATTCCTCTTTCGCCCTCCATGCCCTTTTATAGTTGACGGTGACGCCCCAATGCTTCTCAATGTATTGTTGGATATTTGAGATTTTTATGGAGTTTGAATCCTTATGGAGGCCATGACACTTCCTCGCGATCCAGAGGTGAGAAGCCAATGGATGATCTTTCGAACTTAGAGAAGTGTCACATGTATGCCGTTCTTCCCTCCTTGTTACGCTGACTCCATCAAGTCTGTTCGACGCTCGTATGTACCACTTGCACCCCGAAACCTTGCAACTTGCAGCGAATGTGTCCTTGCTCTCATCCGCTACTTTGAACATGAATTTCCTCTTGATTGCCAGATCAGTTAGAACCATCTTGAACTGCTTGACGCTTTCGAATCTAGCCCCTAAGGTAAGTTGTGCCTCGTAGTCTTCTGCTTGCAAACTTCCGGTCAACATCGTCTCCTCTTCACAATGTTTTGAAGGACCGGCCTCTGCAGAATAGGTACCCCAATCCCAACCACCATCACCCTCAATATTGAGATAGTCATCGTCCTCCGACGCGACAGATTTCCCTTCAGATGTGTCTCTTGCCGTTGGACCTCTAGAGGTTGATGTTCGCGTGTGATATGGCTGGCTGAAATGTGGTACTGTAAGAGGCTCATCCCACTCATCTGCAGACCACGGTAATTCATCTTCATCCAACAATTCTTCTTCATCTGGACTGGAATCTTCATCGTCATCTTCTTTATCTTCACCTTCTCCATCTCCGAAACTGCGGGCAAAAACATGTATGAATGGACTTGACAAAACGATTGCACGTACTATGAGGTATTCTTTTATGCAACACGAATTGACTTATAGTCGTCTACGATTCAACACGACTAGGTATATAGTCGTGTTCAATACGGCACGATAACCCTTTTAGTCGTGTACTATGAGGTATTGTTTTATGCAACACGAATTGATTTATAGTCGTCTACGATTCAACACGACGAGTATATAGTCGTGTTCAATACGGCACGATAACCGTTTTAGTCGTGTACTATTATAGTCGACTATAATAGCACACGTGTTGCTTGTATCCGTGCCTTAGAAGTCTCACCTCGCATAGTCCCCATCTCTTCCTCCTTCGACTGCTGATGCGGGTGTCTTATTGCCCGGGCTGGACGGCCTCTCCGGCGGTGTGTTACTGCCCGGCATCACTTGTGCCTCTGGTAGCCTCTCCGGCGGTGTGTTACTGCCCGGCATTACTTGTGCCTCTGGTAGCCTCTCCGGCGGTGTGTTACTGCCCGGCATCACTTCTGCCTCTGGTAGCCTCTCGGCCGGGCTGTTATTCGCATTGGCATTTATTTCCTTATTGAGAGTCGATGTCTCGGTGTTATTGCCCGTAGAAGTCCACTCCACGTACAGGCGGACTAGTCCATTTGTGCCTTGCTTGCTCTTGTGAAGTATAAATATTGACTCTACGTCTTTATCGTCTTCAAGGAGAAATGTGTATTCTTCAGATTCAACATGATATGACAAAGTTAATGTACCAGGTGTAGACTTAAGCGGTAATCTTTCTTCGACTAGCTGCAACAGTTCTAGGTACTTTATTCGTGTATCTATAGGCAGGAGCTTCCGTATCCCGCCCACGTACTTACCAGAATCCGTCAAAACTCCATCGTAGTGTAAACAAAGAACTATCTTCTCCATCCGTACCTGCCATTAAAAACCCGTCATAAGTTACAAATCCGTGAGACACGATATATTGAAAACCGTATATGAGTGCATCGTATATGAGTCGTGTTTCATCAAACACGACTATGGTAACAGTCGTGTTGTCGACGACACGACTGTAACAACAGTTGAAAACTTGCTACGTTTTCAACTTTCTTCTCTGGAACCAACTTTCAACATATAAATCGTCGTATTTTAACTTCACCTACCAGTTTTTCGATGTGCCTTACCTCCGTTGAAGTTGTTTTCCAATACCCGATCTTTCCCGCTCCTTTTCCCGCTTGTTGCCGCGAAGATGACCTTTTCGGACTTCGACGACGCCGGCGCCGGCGATGATATGGGCGGAGCGGCCGGACGGAACGCCTTCTTCTCCGACTAGCGGCAGCTTCTCCGGGTACTCGCTCCCTTTCCGGGTAGTCGCTCCCTTTCCGGGTAATATGGAAAACCAAAGTGTGTGTGCCTTATACCTAAACCTAAGGGCATTTTGGGTACTTTCCGGGTCATATGGAAGGAAGAAAAGGATTCCGGGTAATATGACAAACCGGTGTTTGGCGCCAGGTCATATGTAAAAAGCTCTAGTTGACTAGAACCAAGCCCTCACGTTGGTCTGAAGCCTGAGAGTTCAGACACGTCACCACTGGCTGCAACAGGAGTTCCTCCACTTCATTTGTATTTTTTGTGATCTTCAAAAAAAAATTAATTTCTTTCACTGGCCGAGATTTTTTTTAAATAATTTATTTTTACATAAAATAAAAAATCACAAAAAGAAAAAAAATCATTTAATGTCGCCTAGATCTCGTGCTGTTTTCGGCGAAATCTGGTCGAGCATTATAGAAAAAAGTTATTTTTTGTAAAAATAAATTCAAATAAAATTACACAAAACAATAAATAAGAAACAATGATAAAAAATATTTAATCTCACTGAGATCTCAGGTTGACCTCGGCGAGATCTGGTCGATAGTTCTAATAAAAATTTACTTTTTTCAAAATAAATTTGAATAAAAATTACACAAAATAAAAAAAGGAAAAAACTAATAAAAATATCTAATCTCGCCGGGACATCGCGCTGATCTCACGAGATCATGCCGAGATTCCTTAAAAACTTATTTTTAAAAATATATTCGACTAAAAATTACATAAAAATAACAAAAGCTGAAAAAAAAATCTAATCTAGTCGAGATCTCGGGCTGATCTAGGCGGAGATCTGGCCGGGCTTTAAAAAACAAATTTCTTGTAAAATTAAATTCGAATAAAATCAAAGAAAATAATAACAAAAGCAGGAACAAATAATAAAAAATATCTAATCAGGCCGAGATTTCGGGATAATCTCGGCGAGATCATGCCGAGATTTCTAAAAACATTTAAAAAAATAAATTCGAATAAAAGTGACACAAAAATAAAAAACAGAAAATTTTAATAAAAATGTATCTAATCTCGTCGAGATCTCGGGCTGATCTCGGCGAGATCAGGCCGAGACGTCGAATTTTTTTAAAATAAATTCAATTCATTAATTTAGAAAAAAATTTCAAAATTCGAAAGAAATTTAGACATAAAATATCTAATCTTGCCGAGATCTCGGTGAGATCAGACCGAGATTTTTAAAAACATTTAAAAAAAATTCGACTAAAAATTAAACAAAAATAAAAAAGCAACAAGCAAGCATTGCACTTCAATTCCAGAACCCCAGAAGTGGGAGTGAGCAAGGACCAGAACATAGTTACAGTTTCTGAAACAGCAGAGAGAGTAGAGCTGAGGAGAAAGGTGGAGGTGGTTTAGTTGATGTCGAAGTCGTCCTCGAAGGCATTAAAGAAGTCGGCATCGGCGGGCTTAGTGTCGATGATGCTCTCGGCGTTGAAGACGTCGGCGTCGGCGTCGTCGACGTCCATGCCAACCGCCATGCCCTGGTCGTCGTACTCCTGGTACAGTTGGTAAGTCGGACTCGGAGATGGCCTCATCGCCGCCTTCTTCCCTCCTCTTTTCGCCCTTTGCTTCCTAGCTTTCCCCTTCCGAGACTCCGCTGTGGCGAGCGATCGGGATGGAGGGAAGGAGGCAGTCGATCTGAGGTTTGGGCTGGGCTGAGAGAATTTTCTTTTCCAGCTGATGGGCCCGCTCACACATAAGGCCCATCTGGTACAAACCCTAGGAGAGCTCCTCCGTCTTCCCCATTCTCCAAACCATCTCCTTCCTTCCATTGGCTCTGATCCAGATCCACTGATATGTAGAGAGGAGGAGAAGATCGGGGATGCGGCGTAGGATGGGCCCGTGGTTCGAGCTGCTGCCCGGCGGGCGGGTTTCGAAGAGCGTCTGGCTTGGCTTCCAAAAATCGCACGGTCTCCTCGTGGGTGGAAACCACACTTCTTCCAGGTTCTGCACCCGCTAGTCCTCTCCCTCTTCCTCACTCTGTGCGGCTATATCTCTCTCTTTTTGTTTTTGTTTTCTATTGGACTGCAATTTCTCCGTGATCTGTCTCCGGTCCACGCCCCGCGTCGACGAGGCACCCCGTGGATCTGCATTGTTCCGGTGAGGATTGAAAAAGATTTGATCTAATTTGTTGAATTTTGCGCGTGGGAGAAGCATGATTGCGCTGAAACTGCCTAATGCGGCGCACATGTTTCATGGGCTGCTGGCGCGGCGGGTTGCGCTGCGGTTCGTCATGTTCGTTTCAGTTCTGGCTATGTTCCCATTCCTGCAGCTCGTTTACAAAATTGACCCCGTGGAATACTTTTTAGTGAATACCAGTTGCTGCATTTCCAATCGGAGCTTATTTCCTGGGCGTTATTTGAAGCCACTGAGCTTCTTCGCTCTGCCGCTTTTGGAGACTCCCTATAAGCCCCCGTCATCTGAGGTGGATGCGAATTTGACGAATGTTGTGGTTAAGGAGCTGATGGATATGAAATTGTTGAATTCTGGGGCGCAAGCTCTGTGCATTGGTGAGGGATCGGAGTCTGCTGTATCGGCTCTGCTGGAATTGGGTTTCTCTAATGCCTTCAAGGCTAAACATGGGCTACTCTACCCCCTGCTGCGTCGTGGTGTGGTCGACAAATTGTCATTTGATGATGAGTCTTTTGACTTCATTTTCTCAAAGGGACTTGATCGGGTGCCTGTCCCTGCGCTCCTTGTACTTGAGATTGAGCGCGTCCTGAAGCCGGGTGGAATTGGTGCCGTGCTCGTAAATGCGGCGACTTCTAACCCAGGTGGCTTGATTAAGGCTGCTACACCTGTTTCATCCTTTCTAAAGAGCTCTGTTATTGTTCATGTCGGTGTGGTAGATGCTTTCACTTTGGTCGTTTTCAGGAAGAAGGCCTCCGGGTTCAGTTCTTTTGAGTATAATCACCTTCCTGACAATTGCCATTCAGTTACGAAGAACAAACCTTTTATGAAATATTTGGAACCACTTGAAGAAGAAAACGCAAGTAAATCTGGAGAGAATTTTTCCTATTTGACGAAGATTATGAACATTTCTGGAAGTAAACATTTTATATATGTTGAAGTTGGCGCAGGAGCTTTTATAAACTCTAGCATCTCAAATTGGTTCCTGCCTTCATATCCAAAGCAATCGGAACTCTTTGACATATATGCTGTGGATCACAATTTTTCTGTCCTCACGTCGTATGCAGGTAGACATGATGTTACTTTTGTTTATTACCCTGACCTGTCTGGAAATTGGATTACCAGGGACAATGATCTGCACGAAGAATCAGCTTCTTCTATGTTTGAAGGTGAAGAGCCAGAGTTATTTAGTTTTCTTGACTGGTTTAAGGAAACAGTTGAATATGGTGATTTTGTGGTTATGAAGATGAATGCTGGAGGAGTTGGATTCAAGCTACTGCACGAGCTGTTTGAGACTGGTGCTATGTGCTTGGTTGATGAGCTCTTCCCTCAGTGCCAAAACAATGCAGATGCCCGAGATGCTACTGGTGGAGATTGCTTGCAGTTATTCAAAGCTCTGCGAGCTAGAGGCGTCTTTGTCCACCAATGGTAGGCTGATCAGTTGCTGCTGTAGGGATGCCAACCCAGTTTTTATTTGAAAGTTGATTGGTACGCAATCAAAAAAGAAAAAAGAAAAAAGTTGTATGGTACTGTTAAGTGTGTTTCTTAGACTATCCTATAGGCTTCATCGCCTCGTGTCGTGTTTTGCATTAAAACTTCAAGTTTGTCTTGTGAAATAAAGGTTGGCAATAAAGATTGGCCTTTTAAAATGTTCTCCGTTTATGTGCCATTTATCTCTTCTGCTGAAGTTTACGGTGCCTTTCATGTGTGAATGTGTGATCTCCTCTGCTATTCTTTTTTCAATCCTTTCTGATGGGCTTGCTTTGGTTGTTTTATTTTGGATGTCAATGTTATAAATCACTCAGTATTCAATTTAATAAAAGCAAATCAGCAAAACAGTAATCAACTGAAGAAGAGATTGTGTATTCTACTCCTTCCGTTCCAAAATACTATGTATATTTGGAAATATTTAATCACATGACTTTCATTTTCTAAAATTGGAGGAGACAAGGATTGACTTGAACTTAGTTTGTGAACAAGCATACGAGTTCACGGAGGAGAAGTCATGGGACTTCCTTGTGGGCTTCATGGTCCAATAAGAATGAGAATTTTCTCAAATGTACACACTATTTTGGAAGGGAGGGAGTATGATGCATTATTAGGCTTGTTTTCGCTTTTCATGGAAAGGTCGATGTGTGGAGCATGGATATCAGCCTCATCTGCCCACTCTTCCTCCTTGTTGATTCTTAAGCCATTCGTAACTCGTAATTTTAGATCTAATGACGGAGAACCAAAGTTCGCTCGGAAACTTGCCAGCACCCCTGCATGAATAAGTCCAGGGTATTGGTTCCAATTTGCAAAAGAAAACCGGCCAGGGGGTGGAGCATCGACCAAATAGGTGCAAGAACATCCCTTGATGTCACTGAAGTATCAATTTCTTTTGCAACACTGAGGCCCAAAGGCCAAAGTGCTTACAGGATATTATTGCGACTAGGTAGAAATATTATAGAAAGGAGCCCGCTATAATACATAGAGTAAAGATGGTTGCGGGAAGCGGATGCAACACAACCAAATAGTAAAGTAATATACATGCACTACCAAGGTAGACAATAGATACAAACACACTCTTTGTAACCTGGAGGAAGACTGTCGTACTCGTATGAATCACAGCCACTACACCGGGATCGCTAGTGCACTCTGTGACTCTTGCAAGGATTGTCACCATAGGGTCGGCCGTTTGATGACTATGTGAAAAAGACCTTCCAGGATTGATTGGAGGCCTCCGAACCGCTTTATGGAAGGCTATGTACAAGATGAAACAAGGGGGAGACAAACGCCATCATTGACCTTTGCAGCGAGCGGAGGTAGGAACAAAACCATCAGGCCAGAAGAGAGTCAGAGCAGCTGCTTGGTTGCCAACCATGGAGGGTAGGTACACGAGCCACAAAAATTTAAAAAAAAATGGAGGAAGAGGAAGAAGAAAACAGGAAGGATACGAGCAAACCGGAAGCAAGATGAGAAGAAGAATAAACCCAAACCTGCAACAATGGCAGTGAAGGGAGAGTAACACAGAAAGGGGGTGGACCGGCTGGGCCACACCTCCCTGCCAGTGGCACCTGCCACTGAACTGGCGCCGGGTTTGGCCTCCCAAAGAACGTGAGCGATGTACTGCCAGGGTCGCTCTGGAGCCGCTTCCAGAGCTCCAGAAACCTTTTTTTTTTCAGAGTCAAAGAATCGGAATGACACAAATATCAACATATCAGACAACAGTAAAGAGCTCGATTTGCTCTACCTTTTTTTTGGCAACATCAACTTGCTCCAATATGTAAAAGATCATGTCGGAACATGTTTCATAGTACTGGTGATTTGTCTCTAAATTTTCATTACACCATTCCCACACATTTCGTAATCATCATACACAATAGTTCTTTTTTTTTTTGGTATAACACATCATACAAAAGTTAGCACCATCTTCATGACCCAAAAGCCCAAGTGAAGCCACTGATGAACCGTAACAAAGGTTTGCCATCAGATTATTCCAATCAGCGGGAGGAGTTAACATAAGATTTCACACTAGTAACCTTGGTTTCACACATTCACTTGAGTCCAAACCCGTTTTCTCATGGTCTACAAATCCTGCAGCCTTACCATCATCAGGTGTGTTGCTAACTTTGATCTCCAGAAACCTGTCCACAGGCTGTCTACAAATTGGGCATCTGCTTGTTTGGTACCTCAGCACATCCGCACATCCACTACAAAGGCACTAGACAAAAACATGAAGCGGATACAAATAAGCAAAATGGAAACGGAAAACAATGCCGAACTCTTATGCATTAATTCACATACTCAAACACACAAAAACAAAAAGGAACAAATTTTGATGATAGAAAATGATATTTTTACCATATGTCGGCAAGGGAGAACAGTAGTGTCCCGTGGTTCTGATAAGCAGATAACACATTCCTTGCCAAGATCATTCCCATCAAAGTCGCTCTCAACTGAATTACCAATTCCATAGATTTCCTGCAATTCATACCTCATGTTGTCCACCCATAGGACCTGATTCACAACCCTAACATGATACTCTCCCTGATCCTTCTTCTCAAACACTGCCTGTGTAATTTGAGAATTTATCGATCCTGGGATAGTATTGTCACCTGCTGGCCCAGCATGAACTGCAGGGGAGGCTTCTGCCTTCACTGCAAGAGGATAAACTTCTCCAGCATCTCCCGTATTTGTAAATTCAGATTCATCAAACAATGAGAAGTTAATCCCTGTTCCTGGAGGTTGCCTGAACTTTTGACCAGACCCTTCTCAAAGGTTAAAGTGACAGGCTCCAAGTTTTCCTTTGTTGACTCCAATTTACAGTCAGCACCCTCTTTTGCAAAGAAGATAACAGTGATACTGCAAATAGATGCCACATGAAATAACATTTTCAGAAAATTCCCCCATTTGAAATTACTTAAATAACGAAGTAATATGGAAGAACACCATAATGAGGCAGAAAAAATCACCGATTTAAGATTACATAAACACGGAAATCGCATTCAAATTCATGAAAGCCATAATCTGGCAGAAGGATGGAGAGGGACAACCACGGTCCTGACCATACCGGCACCAAAGGTTTATCAATAACATAGCAACTGCCACATGATCACATCGAAAAATGGTATAGCATTCGATTGGTCAACCAAAGACAGCAAAAAAAATTGTCAATTAAAATCAAACACAAAACAGGATCGCTTCTTCTACCAAGTCATTTGCATGTGCAAATGCTCAAAGAGGTTTTGTACAAAGTTGGCAGCTCTAACTAAAGAATCGTGAACCTAATAGTTATTCGTATAAGAAAACAGAAGCAACATAAAGTACCAAAATGCATAACATATACACACGACCAGTCTGCACCTCTTCATGGCAGTATAGATTACTCCCATTTATGGCCCACTATTAATTTACAAAGCTTTTTGATCTTCTTCAACTACAAGACTAATGAACAGCCAAGTTATTTAAAGTAAGCACAAGAAGAGCAAGTTAGCACAATAATGCCATTGGCTCCACGTAGACTGCCTGTACACAATGTAGCATGATAATGCCCTTGGCAGCAGCCATTATACTATTTTTTCAAGAAGTACAGCAATTTTATGATCTTCTCAAATAAAGATGAATTGTTGCAAATTTTATTCAAGAAATCAGTATAAAAATAAAAAGCAGTACCCTTCCCCAGTCACGGTGAACCCTGCAAGATGACTGGAAAAAATAATTATAATTGCCATCCCATTTGTATTACCTTATGAATACGATATTGAGTGGAGACAACATATTTCCATGCAATGTTTTTGAAATTTAGCTTACGCAACAAAAAAATTATGCTAAGAATAAAATCATAATGTAGCAAACCCAGGCATCATTATTATGATAGTTCACAACGTTACACATGCCACCGCATATATAGAACTAATATAGATTATTAAAACTGAGAACAAGGTAATGACGAACAATTGCAGCACAAATTCAGTGTTAAACTATCTTTCCTCCTGATATCTATCCACTGGGAAGAAGAAAGCCTCATGCAACAAATGAATCGCGACAGTCTACTTTATTTTGCAGGCCACAAAAACCTCCAAATTTAATGACAGTTGCATTATAAAATGATGACTATAGGGATGAGACACACTTTTATTGGTTGTTTGTATAAATATAGGGATGTAATGGGAAAGAATGGAGACGTGTTATTGGCTTAGACGATCAAGGAAAGACCAGCTGCAAGCTGTCTTCATGAAGGAGAAGGACCAAATCAGGCTGCATCTTTTTATGTGAGATCTCCTGTTGGATGTTTGAATATAAAATTAGCAGGAAGAATATTTTGCCAACTGCTGTAATTGGTTTCAAGAATAGAAAGCTGCTCTGAGACGTACTGGCATAAAAGATTGTAGCTACTCAAATCCAATTAAGAAGCTGGACGAACCAATCCGGGAGTTGACTGCCCACTAGACTTTTTACTTCAAGATTTGATCAGACCCTTCCCACCCCTCTTTGAAGAGCACACGGGCAGAACCAGAGGGATATCTCATCCTCCACATAAGTCTACCCACGACCAGCGTTCTTTCTTCTCGACTTTTCTCCTTTGTTCTTCTTTGTTAGTTTATTTTTTAGTTTAATTTAATAGTAATGGCTAGTTAAATCTTAGCTAAGGCTAGAAGGAGTTTGTAAAAAACTAGCCATGTTTCTTTCATGGTATTATAGTGGTTTTAATTCAAAGGTATTAGCTATATAATTCATGTCTACTTCTTGATTCTTTGTGATTTAACACTTAGAATACTTGGGGAGTTTTCTCCTTGACTCTTTGTAGTTTTAATACTCCAAATTCTTGAATGATAATTATAGTCGCTCTTACTTCTCCAATTGTCCAATTATTTCTTTGATAATACTTTTGTTTTTTTTCTAACGATCAAATTTTCCGGATAGAGAGGATATTCATCTGCCTCTAAGATAAAATTATACATGAAGTTCATGGTTAGGCATTATAAATTACCTCGATGCCTTTGTGTTTTCTTTTACTGATTCTCAGTGCACATCATTAGTATTTTTTTGCCAGTCTTAAGTCTTTTATTTTCTTCTTGAAGTACCCACTTTCATGGTTGCACAAGGGCAATCCCTGTGGATTCGATCTTGACTACATAGATTTGTAAGTAAAACAAACCTTAACTCTAGATTGCTTATTTAAAAGAAATATTTTAGGTGTAACAACATATAATCAAGGTCAAATACTTACCTGACCAACCCAAAACATGATTGAATACTATTTCTTTAAGCAAAGAGCTATCAGAAAATATCCTGATTTCTTCATCTAGCAGCATTGAGCAAGGCAAGAGTACAGAAAGTCACAAACACGTAGAAGGCATAGATTTTAGCAAAAAAGAAAAAGATGAAGCCATAGAAGAATCAATCTAAGCTCAACGACTCCAACAAAGTTTCAGCAACAGTTGACAGAAATGATCAACTCAGACCATGACGGAGAACTATCAACTACAGCAAAGTTCTCTCCAAAAACATTCTAATTTCTCAATCGCAAGTAACGAACACAGTTCCACAAGAAGTCTTAAAAGTGTTTGAACATTCATGGCAAGGTAACAGTGTAGACCAAGTAACACTCAAGACAAAGGGATAGAACAGTCAACCAAAACTCAGCCACAGATAAGATGACAATTGACAAACAATCACTCACAGGTTAATTCAGCAATAAAAAACACCGCATGGACCACAATAAAGCATAGGCCAGGAACTTAATACCTTCCTGCAACTGTGGCATCAAAGGTGAAAGCAACAAGGTAGTGGCCGGGGCTCTCCTCATCAGCCTCAATCCGAAGCGTCTCCTTTTTCAAATTAACGTCGTTTCGAATGGTCACCGCCTTCTGGTGTTCGACATACGCCGTCTGCGGTGGGTGGGGAGGCGGGCAAGCGTACCGTGATGCATTCCAATTCGGGTTAACAGAATGGTCCACGTTGCCGCGGTGATGGTGATCAAAGGGAGCAGGCAGCGGGACAGCCGGCGGCGGGTAATAGCCCCCGTACGGGTAGTACTGGGGAGGGTTGGGGTTGGGGTACTGGCCTGGGTAAGGGGTGGCGGCATCGAAGAAGGAGCGGTTGCCGCCGATATGGGGTTGAGGCGGCTGCGGTGGCGGATGCGGCGGAGGTGGGTGGCTCCCGTGACGCCGCCTCGGGGCGACGTGTGCGCTGCTAGCACCGCTGCCCATTTGTCTTCTGATTAATCTTCTCTTCCTCTTTGCCCTTCTTTGAATGAAGAAGAGAAGGAACAAAAACTACGTTAAATTCACCTGAAAAAACAAGGAATTCGTCGTGAAAACAAATTAACGACGAGAAAAGCAAGCGTTTTCTTGTGAACTTCAGAAGAAGACGATGAAAAACATTCAATCTCGTGGCAAAAGTTAAGAACGAATTCCAGTTTATACACGAAAAAGCTACTTTTTTCCTTCGGAAATCAATAGCTCTACAGAGAATCCAAGTAGAAGAACAACGATTAGAATCCGACGGAGATGATTAGAGAACGAGAATCAGCCCAGAACAGAGAGGGCATAACCAAAACTACAGAGTTTAGCAAAAAGTTCCCTCTTTTTTCTAATCCAAAGATGAACACAGACGAATCAAAAAGCCACGCAAAGACCAGAATTTGCTTTATGGGTATTCCACCTGGATCAAAGATGGAACAGCAGAAACCTCAGAAAGTAGCCAGAGCAGCAGAAACCGATGGGTCCGAAGAGACTTCCCTCTTATCACTCGAGAGAGGTGAACACAGAACCAAAATCCGCATGGCGGATATAGGCATGATCCTGAGGACGAGCAGAGTTTGGTGGAGATATTTACAGGGTTCGTCGGGAAAGAGAAAGATGTGGAGAAGAGACCAGAGGCTGCGTTGGTCTGGTTTCGGGGTCCTTTGTTTTCCGTGTTGTTTCGAAAATGGGATTGCGTAAAGCTCCACCGAGTGCAGCGTCGATGATGGTGGTGGGCGGGCAAGAGGCCAGTGAAAAGACGCTTACTTTTACAAATAATGGAAAAGCTCGTAACAATTCTTAATTGTTTAATTTCCAGATTAATTACCCTTTTTCCATGTTAATTAGTGGTGCAAACCAAGGTTTTAAAAACCGAACCGGCCATCGACCCGAAAATCTTAAGGAGTAGGTCGAACCGGGGGTCAACCCGGGTTAACCCGGTTGCTGATGTCATCAATACAAAATAATGTAAAAAAATCGCCTCCTGACACAAAAACTTCTACCTAATCTAATGATCCCTGTATAGCAATTTAATGAAAAATTATAATCTATATTCTAAAAAAAAATTCCTAACCCTTTTTTCACCTGTAAATTTTCAATTCACTAATCAAAGCTACACATTCTATAACAAAATATTCAAATCTAAAAATCAATATTCCACATTCCACAATGATAATCAAAGTTTCATATTGTATAATAAAAGTTCATCACTATCAAGCAGATACCTGTAGCAATCCTAATATCCACAACTAACAAATATCGATCCTAAATAGCGACAACTAGCACCATAATAGCCACACCTAGCACAATCATACAGTCACAAAAAGAAATATAAAAACACCAAGTACCCAAATTTAACTAAAAGAGAAGGTAAGATAATACAAACGAGAGAAAGGAGTTCCACATTCAATAATCAAAATTCACATAAACAAAATTTGACAATTGTCAATGTCCAATAGCTAAAGTTCAATAGCCAATTGTCAAAGTCCAATACTCCAATAGTTAAACTCCATCCCAAGTTTCAATAGCCAAAAGTTACAATCCCAATTTCCTACAACAAATAAAATACAATAAACAATTAATATGATGAGTATTGGAGTGTAACACTTACAAATTTGTAAGAAAAATGAATTACTAATTACAAACTTTCATATTGAGCTCGTAGGTCTATAGTCTTCTTCTAAATTTCCTACATAAATCCAAAATCTTCAAGTCCCATATGCTCCTCATCCCATTCATTAGTTGCTGGCTCATCCGTATTCCCTACAAAAAAAATTGTTTATTAAACACAATAGGATAACAAATAATTATAATAATGAAAAATTAAACTAACAACTATATTAATATCATTACCTTCCCGATTAGTGAATATCTTACATAATTTATTAGTCTCATTCCTTAGTTCATCATCATCAATCTCTTCTGCACCTGGGGTGGTACATGGTGGAAAGTAACTACCTATGCTCTTTTTCCCTCTTGAATTCCCTCCACTTCCCTCATTTGGCCCTTTTGGCTGATTTGACCCTTCCCGTTCTTCATCATCATCTACATCCATATAAAGCTCTTCATTCATGGTTTTCCTCTTCTTTGACTTATTTAAACTATTTTTATCTAATGAAAGTTCCATTCGATATTGCACATCAGCTGGAACATCTTTGCAAGCTACAACATGCCCTTTACGCTTACTCAAATGCTCTTTCAATCTATGGATTCCTCCACCATGAAAAACTTTTGAACAATAGTTGCACAAAATTCCTTTTTTCCATTTGCAAGGGTGAGCAACTGACAATGTTCCCATCCAGGATCAACCTTTACCCTAAATGCTTTATCTATTGTTTTTAACCCCACAGATTGACTAGGATTATTAGAAGCAGCTCCAGTAGATGCATTAGGGGTTGTCCCAATGGACACACTAGCATTAGAACCTGATCCACATGCCATGATATGAACTACAATGATACACAACAATGCCATCATATAAACATATTAATGTTCTATCCAACACTATGTAAACATATCAACAAAATCATATAAACACATATTTAGCAATCAATTAAAAACATTAGCATAAATTAAAAGCTAGTGTTTTGAAATACCTTTGTGGATAAAATACAAATCCAGCGCCAATCAAAGTCCTCCGGTGCCAATCGAAGAGGAGGGTGAGCGGCGATGGCGCAGGGTGAGCAAGGTGGCGGCGGCATAGGGCGAGATGACCGGGGCGGGGGAGGGGGGGGGGGAAGGGGGGTGATGGGAAGAGGGGGAAGGGTGAGTGGCGACGGTTCGGGGCGAGGCGATGGAAGGTAGCAGCGCGAGGCGACTACGGCACAAGGCGAGGCGACTGGAGGAAAAGGGGGGTGATGGGAAGAGGGGCCGGGGGAAGACCACCGAAGCGGTGATGGTACGGGGCGAGGCCACGGAAGGCGGTGGCGCGGGCCAACGGCGGCGCAGGGCAACGGCGCTCGGGGGGGAAACGGAGCCGGGAGGGGTCTCGGGGTCGGGGGGGTGTATACCATCGGGGGGGGGGGGGGGGGGGGGGGGTTTAAAACCGGATCGAACCGGTTGGCCGGGTCGCCGGTTCGACCGGCCGGGTTGAACTGACTTGGCCGGGTCAACCAACCCGGCCGACCCGGACCGAAACAGAGGCCGGCTCCGGTCGGACCCGGTCCGACCGGCCGGTTCAGTCCAGTTTTTAAAACCGTGGTGCAAACTTGATTTTCTTTATTATATGTTTGTGTAGTTAAAATGCCATTTTTTCTTAGGGAAAAGTTTAAATGAAATCGCTCTCATATAGTTTATATGAGGTCACTTTCAATCGTAGCCCTTCGATCTTGATCTAATGGCTACATATAGCCTTAATGATGTCACCCACTCCGTTATGTGATACATTCACCTACCTACTGATTTAATATCCATCCTCCGATCGGAATCCAATGGCTATAAGAATTGGCCTCATGCTCCTTATATGAGAACGATCTCATGTAAACCCCTCTCCTTAATTGTGACCACATAATCGGAGCCGTTGATAGAGCCACATGGCATGTCAGGTGCACAAAGATTTAGTTAGTGCTTTTGACAAAGCAGGATGGCTGGTGTAAAGAAAGAAATTATTGGCGCCTTAGCATAAAAGTGATGTGGCCAAGCCATTGTACCCAATAATTTCCCGTATACTATGTCGGGAGCACTGAATCATTTCTCCCAGTGCAATGGAAGGTCTCTAGCATAGCCATCCCCAACATGGAGAAGTTATTAGGTACGCGGCCAATACCAGGAGGTTGTGCTCATCACCAATCGGTGATTGACACGATCTCCTTGTGGGTCCTTGATATATGCAAAATATACACATTTTTATATGCCTTTCTACCTATTTGTTAGTCGTATTTTTAGTTAAAATAAGGATAATTAATGTTTATATGTGTTAAGTAAATAATTTGGAGTTTAATGAATAAACGCGCTTAATTGAGTTATTTAGATGCATTAATTGGTTTTAATTGATTTATATTTTATTAAGCGTCTCATTACATTTTAATTTTATTCATACAGGTTTTAGAGCTCCATGTTTCAGATTCACAAATACGCGTCAATCAGCTCGTGTGAAGAGATCGAAGATCCGGCGGCTGAGATTGATACGGCGGGTTTTAAATAAGAAAAAGAAAAAAAAAATCGAAAAGAACCGGAATTGGTTTGGGCGGTTCAGCATCTGGTTCGGTTCAAGTAAAAAAAGAAAAGAAAAAGAAAGTCGAAAGCAACCCGAGCCCGATGGCACCGGAGAGGAAATTCAGGCGGCAGAGGCGGTGGGTCATGCGCCGGCGATCACGGCGGCGAAGCTGACGAGCATGGAGGATGACGGCGGTGGAAAAGAAGCCGGCGACGGGAGAAAAGTCCGGTGTAAGCAGAGAAAAAAAATCGCGATTGGGAAGTCCAAATTGGAAAGATCAGAGGTGTTCTTCGAATGGAAAGTTCGTCGATTGGGAAGGAAATTAGGGCTGGCCGGGATGTTATAAAGAAGGAGGCCGGTGTGGATCAGGGGCGGACTGTTTTGAAAAGAAAAAAAACTCGTTTTTTTTCTCGGCTGCTCTGTTTGAGGGGTTCTGTCGAGGAGGCGGCGGGAATCGGGAGAGTGAGGAAGCTACTGTGGCGGCCGTGCTGTGCAAGGAGAGTGGTTCTGGCTGTGTTGGGCGGTTTGCCTGTGGAAGAAGGGAGAGACACGGTGTGTTCGGTCTGCTCTGTTTGTGCTGTGGAAAAGGGCGGTTCCGGCCGTGGTGGTTTTTGGGCCGTGCTATGCTTGAGAGAATACCGCCGGTGGGGCTGTGTTGAGAGAGATCGCCGGCCGTTCTGCTCGAGAGAGAGAGGGGGTGCTGATCGGCGAGGCTCTGGTTGGGGTTTTGGAAAAGGGCGGCTCGGTTGAAGGAGGCTGTTCTGTCTGCTGGAAAGGAAGGAGGCCGTGCTGTGGTCAGAGAAGGGTGGCAGCGGGATTGTTCTGGTGGGTACTGGGGAATTGGCTGGGCAGAAGGAAGCCAGAGTTTTGCTGGTCTGTCCTGGAGGTTGGATCCGTGTTGTGCTGTGCAGACGGGGGACGGCTGGGCTGCTCGAGAGAGAGGCTGGCTGTGTAGGAAGAGAGTCTGGATCTGTCGAGGAAGAGAAGAAGCAAATCAGAATTGCTGCTCGAGAGAGAGGATTGCTGGTTTGAGAAAACAAAGGACCTGGCTGAGAAGGACTGAATTGTTGAGGGATATAATTGGCGAGGATTAGGCTGGAATTGGGGACTATTCTGTTCTATTCGAGAGAAAGATCAGAACGGTTGAGGCGTGCAATCGAGAGATTGTTGCTGAAGGTGGAGGAAAGAGGAAAGCAGGACGGAATTACAGACAGACTGAAAGCAGAACACAGGATTTTTCTTTATTATTTTATCTTTTGTTTAGTTAATTTCTGTGTTTTTAGTTTAGTTGAACAATTGATTGCTTAAAAAGAAAATAAAAATTAGAACTTTACATTTCATTACTACTTGCTACGTACTCTAGAATTAGGTTGAATATCTTACTAAGTCTCTTAGGGATCGACCTCGTAGCCACTATTCTGCTATAGATTCGTGCGCTTGCGAGTATTATATTAAAATTTACATCAAGTTTTTGGCGCCGTTGCCGGGGACTATGTAGGATAATTTACCGAATTCTTAGAGTAGTTTAGTTTCAATTTAAGTGGTCTACTTTGTGTCGCTTATTAGTGTTTTGTCTTTTTGTATGAGTAAGAGAAGACGCGAAATTCTCACCAACGTTGGAAGGGCCACCCCTTCCCCTCATTTGCATTCTTTTACCTTCTCTTTTAATATTTCTAGGTGCTTGGTATTTTTTTTATATTTCTTTCTGTGATTGCATGCTTGTGTTAGTGCGATTTTTAGGTTTGTTCTAGGTATTTAATTTTTAGTGTCGTTAGTTAGTGTATGCTTGGTCGTCGGTCACTGGGTGAAAAGCTTACACCTCTTGACCTAGAAATTGAAAGAACTTTTAAAGCAAGACTCAAACATACAATGGATATTGCAAATCAATTAGGTAACATGGAAAATGAGAATGTGAGGAAGACACTAAAAGATTATTCATCCCCCATTCAATTCAACTCACCTTCCTGCATAGTGTTGCCGCTCACCACGGCATACCACTTTGAGTTGAAACCAGGGGTGATGCAACTCTTGCCCACATTCTATGGTTCCAATAAAGAAGATCCCTATAATCATGTTAAAGAGTTCCTTGACATTTGCGCTACATTTAAATTCCAAAATTTCTCTGATGAATCTGTTAGGTTGCGCCTCTTTCCCTTTTCTTTGAAAGAAAAAGCGAAAGCGTGGTTGAACTCTTTAGAAGTTGGAACAATTAGGAGTTGGGATCAATTAGCTGAAAAATTTTTGAACAAATTCTTCCCTGTTCATAAAACTCATGCCCTTCGTAGAGAAATTACAAATTTCATGCAGAAGGAGGGTGAACACTTTTATGAGTGTTGGGAAAGATGGAAGAATTTGCTCCTTAAGTGTCCACACCATGGATTTTTAAAGTGGCAACAAGTTGAATTCTTCTATGACGGTTTAACACCTCAGAACCGTCAAATGGTTGATGCCGCTAGTGGTGGGTCAGTGATGATGAAGAGTGCCGAAGAAGCATGGGACTTTATTGAGACTCTATGCGAGAATTCTCAGCAATGGGATTGCTCAAGTAGAGTTGACAGAACGTTTCCTTTTCAAAAGAAAGGAGGCGTATATGAGGTAGACAATAACGCACATTTGATCTCCAAGATCGACAGCCTGACACAACGCTTTGATGCGTTGATGTCTGCTGTTGGGCCCCAAATGCCATCACATGTCAATGTGTGTGCTATTTGCTCTAACCCCTCCCATGTCACACAAAACTGTCCCTCTAACACCTATGGAGTGGAATACAATAGCGATCAGGCTAATGCTATAAATGTCTTTCCTCGACCTGGCAATAACCCATATTCGGAAACTTATAACCCAGGTTGGGCAAGGCATCCCAATTTTTCATGGTCCAAAGGACCGCATCAAGGAGGACCACCAGGGTACCCTCCCAATCAATCTTACCCTCAACAAGTTCAAACATTCCCTACACAACCCAAGAAACCATCTCTTGAGGATACTTTGAATTTGTTCATGCAAAGCTCTCTACAATTTCAAAAAGATACCCAACATTCTTTACATGCCAACTCGCAAGCGATTGCGAAGCTGGAACTTCAAATGGGTCAATTGGCTTCTGCATTAAATGAGAGAGAAAAAGGTAGGTTCCCTAGTCAACCTGTAGCAAATCCCAAAGGACAATTTGAAGTGGGATCTAATTCTTGTCAAGACCACCCTCCAGCGCAAGTTAAAGCCATAACTACACTTAGGAGTGGAAAACAAATTGACAATAATGTTGAACCACCTAAAACTGCCATAGAAACAATCACTAGAAAGGGTGAGGACCAAGAGAGCACCACTAGACCAGACGTGAGTCCTGTTATATCGAAGAAGAGCCTAGAAGCTTCTTCGTGTCCTGAGTCTAGCCATATGCCACCCTATATACCCAAGGCACCTTTTCCCCAAAGACTTGCAAAAACATCTCAAGGGAACAAACTTGATGAGACAATGGAAATTTTTAAGAAAGTGCAAATCAATATTCCATTGCTCGATGCTATTAAGCAAGTTCCCGCTTATGCAAGATTCTTAAAAGACATGTGTACCCAGAAAAGAAAATTAAATGCACACAAGAAAGTGTTTCTCACTGAACAAGTTAGCTCAATTCTTAAGTATAACACTCCTCCTAAGTTTAAAGATCCAGGATGTCCCACAATTTCATGCGTTATAGGAGACCATAAGGTGGAGAGGGCATTGTTGGACTTAGGAGCTAGTGTAAATTTGCTGCCATTCTCTGTTTATGAGCAACTTGGATTAGGAGAGTTGAAACCAACTACCATAACACTGCAACTTGCAGACAGATCAGTTAAAGTCCCACGCGGTGTTATTGAGGATGTTCTGGTTCAGGTGGATAAATTTTACTTCCCAGTAGACTTTATTGTCTTAGATACCCAACCTGTGCAGAATCCTGGCAGTCAGATCCCTGTGATTTTGGGAAGGCCCTTCTTAGCCACATCCAATGCCATAATAAATTGTAGAAATGGGGTTATGAAGTTGTCTTTTGGCAATTTAAAGGTCAAACTCAATGTCTTTAATGTTAGACAACAACCCCCGGAGACGGATGATTCTTTTGCAGTGAATATGATTGAAAGTTTAGTAGAGGAATCTCTGCAAACTGTTTTAAATGATGATCCCCTCCAGACATGTTTAACTCATTTTGGCTTAGACTTTGACATCGAAGAGTCCATTAGAGACGTCAATGCATTGCTTGACTCTACCCCTATATTGGACCCGACCAAATGCACCGGAGAGGAAATTCAGGCGGCAGAGGCGGTGGGTCATGCGCCGGCGATCACGGCGGCGAAGCTGACGAGCATGGAGGATGACGGCGGTGGAAAAGAAGCCGGCGACGGGAGAAAAGTCCGGTGTAAGCAGAGAAAAAAAATCGCGATTGGGAAGTCCAAATTGGAAAGATCAGAGGTGTTCTTCGAATGGAAAGTTCGTCGATTGGGAAGGAAATTAGGGCTGGCCGGGATGTTATAAAGAAGGAGGCCGGTGTGGATCAGGGGCGGACTGTTTTGAAAAGAAAAAAAACTCGCTTTTTTTCTCGGCTGCTCTGTTTTGAGGGGTTCTGTCGAGGAGGCGGCGGGAATCGGGAGAGTGAGGAAGCTACTGTGGCGGCCGTGCTGTGCAAGGAGAGTGGTTCTGGCTGTGTTGGGCGGTTTGCCTGTGGAAGAAGGGAGAGACACGGTGTGTTCGGTCTGCTCTGTTTGTGCTGTGGAAAAGGGCGGTTCCGGCCGTGGTGGTTTTTGGGCCGTGCTATGCTTGAGAGAATACCGCCGGTGGGGCTGTGTTGAGAGAGATCGCCGGCCGTTCTGCTCGAGAGAGAGAGAGGGGGTGCTGATCGGCGAGGCTCTGGTTGGGGTTTTGGAAAAGGGCGGCTCGGTTGAAGGAGGCTGTTCTGTCTGCTGGAAAGGAAGGAGGCCGTGCTGTGGTCAGAGAAGGGTGGCAGCGGGATTGTTCTGGTGGGTACTGGGGAATTGGCTGGGCAGAAGGAAGCCAGAGTTTTGCTGGTCTGTCCTGGAGGTTGGATCCGTGTTGTGCTGTGCAGACGGGGGACGGCTGGGCTGCTCGAGAGAGAGGCTGGCTGTGTAGGAAGAGAGTCTGGATCTGTCGAGGAAGAGAAGAAGCAAATCAGAATTGCTGCTCGAGAGAGAGGATTGCTGGTTTGAGAAAACAAAGGACCTGGCTGAGAAGGACTGAATTGTTGAGGGATATAATTGGCGAGGATTAGGCTGGAATTGGGGACTATTCTGTTCTATTCGAGAGAAAGATCAGAACGGTTGAGGCGTGCAATCGAGAGATTGTTGCTGAAGGTGGAGGAAAGAGGAAAGCAGGACGGAATTACAGACAGACTGAAAGCAGAACACAGGATTTTTCTTTATTATTTTATCTTTTGTTTAGTTAATTTCTGTGTTTTTAGTTTAGTTGAACAATTGATTGCTTAAAAAGAAAATAAAAATTAGAACTTTACATTTCATTACTACTTGCTACGTACTCTAGAATTAGGTTGAATATTTTACTAAGTCTCTGAGGGATCGACCTCGTAGCCACTATTCTGCTATAGATTCGTGCGCTTGCGAGTATTATATTAAAATTTACATCAGTCCTCATGACAAGCAGGGGATGATATTAAGCATTAATTTATTTCGATATGAAAACACTGCAACAATTAGCGTGGTATAGATGTGCTAATACACAAGCTATTTTTCGTATGCTGTATTGATAAGGGTTGATACTAATGAATTAAGAAGAGAAAGGAAATGATTAACGATTATTGAGATCGTTTAAAGAAATTGAAGGGAAAAATACGATAATAATTGTGGGTCCCGTTAAGATGCTTCTAAACTTTAATAATGTATTATGTATCAATATATTTCATAGTATAGTCAACTACCAATTGGTGCCATGCTTTTGCCAAAGGCAACTCCTCTCAATTTCTAAATTCTCATCATTGTATCGTTCGACTCCTCTATTTGAAGAAAAGCAAGGAACAAGGGGGCAACCAGGCAAGGGAAGTTAGGGAGAAGCTTGCCACAGACAAACATATCCTTTATGATTTTGCATTTTTCTTCTTTTCTTTGCAACGTTTGGTTAGCCTTGAACCTCTTGTGCTGACACTCCAAGGGACCATGCATGAACCATATCTTATTCCTATCCAACTTTTTTATCTTTCTTTTTTTTAGGCAAGGAGAGGGCACTCAAGCACACACCTAAAGTCAATATCCCCTCGAACTCGGAACTTCTCCTATGGAAGCATATGGGTTGTGTTTTAAATGCATCTCTACAATGATTTAATTTTGCTTGCCCATACATCAATGGTTTGGGAAAAGCCAGGCACCTCTTCCTACGTGAATTTTCATGTGAAGGTAGCACAATTTATTTAATTGGGCATATGTGCATGGAAATGCAAGCATCAGCCGATGTAAGTCTTGGCTAACAGATCGATCCGAATGTGTACACTTTCTAGAATCCAGAGACTCCCGTGTCCAGGAGAAGGGTGGATGGTTCTAATTTCTTAGGAAAAGTTACAAGGGAGGCAGAGAGATGATAAGTTTACACAAATATTTTTCAAGAACTTGTTTCAATATTATCTAAGACACCTCCCTTGTACCCAGAGTGATTATGTAAATAACAGTGTCTTCTTATTTGCTTTCTCACCTTTCTCACAAGTTTCTAGCTTCTATTATGGTGTCGTTGTCTCGTCTCCGCCAACGCTGACAATATTCTCTTTTGAAAACCCTATAAAAACCTTCCAGGACTTCATGAACCCCAGTGTCTATCTTGTTCAGCCCTTTTTGTTTAGCTTCATATCTTGTTGTTTAATTTACCATTCACATATGAAGACTGGCTTTGGTATTTAATCCAAGATTAGTTGTTTTTTAGACATGTTAAAATAAATTCATCCTTGTCGATCTGTTTGGATAGTGAATACACCTGAAATTCACCATCACCTCACTGTCAATTCACCTCAATTTTGTTTGGAGAGTGAAGTAGGGGTCAATTGAAAGTTCAGGTGAAATTTCAATTCTTCCCCACTTTCACTGCTAGATGAATTCAACCGCAAAGGTTAACTTTTTGGTAATGAATTTTTTCACCTGAATTTACATTCACATTCACTCCTTTTTATCTATCCAAACAGCCTCCTATACATGCTCTTTTATTTCCCCACCCTTCGTATTTCATACTCCCTCCATCCCATATTAATTGCTCCATTTGGGAAATGACTTTGTTACAGATAATAGCTGCATTTGGCATAATTTAATTGATTGGCTGCTTAAAAAAGACTATTAGATGCTGCATGCTACCATCCAGGCCAGCTCTTTGATGTTTGTTTAGATTTCGGCATTGAACTACACACAAATATCTGGAGTTCAGAATTTTTCTCAGGTATATTAGTTACTCGGATTGTTTGTACAGAAGTATACAATCATGATACAACCTTAAAGACGAAGGAACATGACAGTCATATATCAAGGGCAACCAATATCAGCAACATAAGGTTGAATTGCGTACAATCGTGACATATTGCTTTTGGTTCGTTTAATTTGGGATCAACAGTCCATACTCCAATGGCAATATTCACGTATATAGTCGCCAAAAAATAATTTTGTATGGAATCATTATTATCCATCAAAACCACACATTGAATTGTTTAATAATCAACATACTACTAACACGTCGAATTGAACCCTACAAGTAAAACAGTACGTCACAGACCACAGATAGCAAGAGATTAGAACTTCAATGACCATATCCATGTATATGTTGAAAGGAAGTGTGAGCGTCAGCTCACCATTCAAGGAAACTGATTTTGGTTATCATGGAGCTTTGCAGTTTGTAACAGAAGGGGCAATGATGAGGACCTTTGCAATTTTATTTGTTAGCATACATGAAAATAGTTAGATTCTTCACATGGTAAGGAAGTACTCCAAGTCTCGGACGTGAACAACCATACATCTCAAAGTAATCAATGGCCAACATTGAAAAATATAGCAAGGATTAGTAGACAAAAAAACTAATTACTGCTAAAATTCATTTTTTTTTCAAAAAAAAAACCATGCGCATCACTCATATGCATCATTGTCCACTGTGGTATCTAAGAGAAGATGGAAGAGGCGTGTGATTGAGATTTTTCAGAAAGAGGTGGCTTGGCCTGTACTGGAGACTAAAAAAGAAGGATGAGTGTCATCTCTCCCTAGTTCTTAGGACCAATAATTTGAGTATGAAGTAGGCTGAAACTGATGAACAAAAGGCATGCGTGTACCCCAACGTAGCCAAACACATGCCTTGTTCCGTGATAGTCACGTAGCATGAGAGAGTCACAGACACACGTGGTGTAGGGTTCAGTTTTGAGAGAGAAAGGATTCTCCTCTGAGAGCGACAACACCCTTAGACCCGCTCATGCTATGACATGATCCCTTCTCTGCTGTATGTCCGTGAAAGCGAGGGGCCGAGGGAGGATGCAGTCTCTCACCTGCTATCCCATTATATACCAACCGCCCTATCACCACACTTTAGAAGATAGATATTCTTATGCTGTGGTCCGGCACTCATGATTGTCATTCCCGAAACGAGATTGACAAGGGTTGATTTCTTCAGACTATAGATACCGCAGGAGCAAGTGCTTTCCCGGCATAATCCAAAAGGTTTCCTCCATTCAATTCGAAGGGAAGGAAGGTTAGAGCATAACTAATGGATCTTGGATCAAACATTAATCAAGTTACATTACCATAAGGAGATTGTGACTGCAGTCAGGTCACAATTGCTACTTAGTGAACTCGATCGATAGAGGTCAATCAATGAAAATAGTTGCATAAGAATAGATCAAATCCGAAGGAAGACTTTATCCCATTTGATGAAGATCTAAGCTTATGAAGGAAAGATAATTAGTAATATCATGTCATTTTTTATGCATGGATTAAGTGAAAGAATGCTTTTGAGAGTGGCGAGGCTTGACGAATGACGAAGCTTCCAATGCTCCAACATACACATACTGGCATATTGCACCATGAAAGATAAACAAAGTATTCAAATCCTTCTAACCTAACCAGCTAGTTGTAACATATGATGCAGTTAAGATACGCAGATATATGAAGTATATTAGCTAATGAAGTATGCATGGCTCCTCGCACGCCATACACGAAGCCGATCGATGCTGCCCGATGGACTCTGCGGATGGCATACAGGGAGCCAGGCACATCTCTCTATTGTATGCATACAAAATGCTTCCCACGAAATATATATACCTACATCGAAGCAAAGTTCTGACTGATCAGGTGAACATCTGAGCCATCTTCCACTGCCCTGATAAGTAGAAAGGTGAAGGAACATGACCATGAAGGTTGATTTCAAAGAGAAGGGGCATAGGAAGGGAAATGTGTTAAGCACCAAGCTACAAAGTTATGGGCAAACCTGAGGCGCTTTAACAAATGGATTGAAGACCAGAATGGCTTTTTGCCCGACAGCCATTTCTCATCTCAAATCAACCACCTTTTGCGTTGGCAAAAAACAAACAAGCTGGTCTCAACTCTCAAGGGCTGGCCACCTTCCCTTCTTTGGTTTGGCTTTGCTTCTTTCTCTTTCCCTGCTGTGGGGCTGAGTGAGTACCTAATCACACTGGCAGAGGAGATAGAGAGATGAGGATCTAGGAACATGAAAGGAAGAGTTGGGGGGTTGGGAGAGGTTGGGCTTGGAGTTGCACTCATCAGAGGAGGCTAAATAGAGAGGAAAAGAAGAGAGATGATGATGGGCATTCAGAGGTTGGGCTAGCTATATCTTATAGAAAGCCCTTTTCTCTACCAGATTCTCACAAAAGCCTTGTTGGGCACTTAAATCTTGCTCTTTTTTTTGGAGAATAATGATAAGCAAAGCTGCTTTCCGCTCTGAAACGAATTTGTCTGGAGCGTTCGGCGTACAGGGATTCCTCATCCTTCTTGGCTCTTGCATATGGGTGAACAAAAGAAAAGCATCTCTTTCACTTGGCATTTTATTTATTGACAAAAGCGAAATAGGTGCACGAGGAAACGAGACGCTTGGTGCATGGCGCTTTCAAGTTTCAAGTCTTAGGTCATCACCACCATTACTAACTTTCAAATTCATACGTACATTTCTGAGATGATCGGAGTATTGTCCTTTTAGAAAAGAAGGAACAAATCGACACATAGGAGAGTAAATTAGGTAGCTAGCTCAGGCGTGGCTGACTAAAGTGATAAGATCTGAATGAATGGTTAGGGTTCTGAGGCTGCACGGATATACACAGTGTTCCCATGTATATGTACATGGCACTGGCACATGCTGGTGGTTGTTGATAGGTCAGATCAATGGAAGGAGCTTGGTACAATTTGTCGCTAAAAGTTCTTTTCCAGCCTAACCACTATTGCTTACCGAATTCTTACATGATATTGTAGGACAGGCCAGAATGCCGCCTAGTACTTATTCTTTAATCACAGTGACTTATACCCTTCTGTCCCATATCTAGAAGATAATCTGGATGAAGTCTGGTTCATACAAACCGTGAGAGAAAGAGAGGGGGGGACAGAGATCTGACCAATTGCTTTGAAGCGATAGAGTAGGTAGGAACCAGATAATAAAACAAATGAAAAGGAATGATTTGGAGGATTAGCAAATCTAAATAAAACCACTGGTGAGTGCGGCCAGTCAACAAGCAAGAGCTCTCTCTGCCCCCCCCTCTCTCTCTCTCTAGGTGGAGTGAAAGGGAAAAAATGGTGGAGTTGGTAAGAAGAAGGAATACTAGGAGGGAGTGCAAATGGAGTTAGCATGTAGCAAAAAAAAAATGGAGTTAGCATTGGCAAGTGATAGATGGATGGATATCTGGGAGGGGAATGCTTGAGAATGGCAACTCTTTTAACGTTATTTAAATGGGAGGGGAATCTGTGCGGGAATCGGAGTCTGTCAGGGACAGAGAGGAGGGCAGGACAGAACAGTCTGATGGTGTTTGGACGAGACTTGTACCCATCAGATTCCCTTTTTCCCTGTCCTCTTCTATTTCTTCTTCTTTCTCTCCGCATGCTAGCTCCTCCGGTTCTTGGGCTCTTGCGCCACTTCCCCTCGACCTCGCTTGCTAGTAGCCACGTTCCTGATTTTTATGCGATTCTGATCAGCTGCATATCAATTGCAGCAGAGTAGTGAATGACACGCCACAGTTAGAGGAGGAAAGCCCTTGAGGACTGACTTCTGCTTTACTGATAAGTTTGTAGCTTTGATCGGCATGGATATGTTGTAAAACAACGAAGCAAAGATATGAATACAGGACACTGGTACGATAAGATACGAGTGTAACAATAAGGCAATTTTTAAAAAATCAGGATATGCTACGAGGGGAGATAGTTGTATCAAACTATAATTTTTTATACATACTTATATATGTGTTAAAAGCTTAATTACAATGAAAATATTGCAGTTTTTGTTGTTTACCTTAGTTAGGATTCGATGAAGTAATTTATAGTTGGTGTCTCCTATCAGCCGTATCCGATAGGGACACAGGTATGGATACCATACAGCTACGGCTACTATTTTGTAGTATCCCTACTCCTGGGTTGTATCATGTATGATTTCAATTCCAAGAAAACACAGAAAACACACATGAGGCATCATGAGTTGCAGTTGCTTCTTTGATTCCGGTCAAGCTGATTACACAGTAGGGCCGTCCGGTCGCCCTTTACTCTACCTAAATAAGGTTGGATAATTACCCTACACTATTCATGAGCAGGGTCGAGAATGGCCGACCCTAACCCTACTTCGGTCGAGTTGGGTCGGGTAATGATTATTTAACTAAATTTTAATATAGATAAGGTTAATATAAGGTCTTTGGTTATTTAGAAATAAAATTATTTTTAAAAATTAAATTATTTAATATTAAATATATATTATAATATTTTATAATAGGTACATCGGGTTGGGGTTGGATTGTGCAGGTAATATGGGTAATTACCCTACTGAACCCTATTTTAAATAGGGTAAAATTTTTAAACCTGCACCGGATCCCAATAAGGTAGGGTTGGTTTTTCCTGGCCTTAGTCGACAGTCAAGAGTCGTTATTCTAGACCATGCTGTATAGAGATGTCTCTATTTACCATGCTAGTGCTAGAATTCCCAGTAAGTACCATGGTCAAAGACTAGTCACATGGTTTTGGACTTTTGGGTCAGGCGAGACGGCTCCTAAACATGTGGGTGTAACTTGCGGCCTGGCCACCGACCGAAGTGATCTGGTTTTACCCGGTTCAACCACGAACATCAATGGTGAATGGTCCTGTTATGGTTTTCTAAATGAATTTCAATTCATTAAAAAATAACAAATATGACTCTCAGCATATATATATAGAGATAAGTTTACATGAGATCGTTCTTATATAAGGAGCATGAGGCCAATCTTTATTGCCGTTAGATTCCGATCGGAGGGTGGATATCAAATCAGTGGGTAGGTGAGTGTGTCACATCAAGGAGTGGGTGAGATGATTATGGATATTTGTAGCCGTCAGATCAAGATCCAACAGCTACGATTCAAAGTGGCCTCATATAAGCAATATGAGAGCGATCTCATTTAAACTTTTCCCATATATATATATATATATATATATATATAAGCTCATTTTGAAAAACCAAATAAGACTATTATTATAAAATGGAAAAACTCTTCCCCAACCGTAAGTAGGGTTTTACTCAGTTTAACCGGATTCTTATACTCCGGCCTGTTTCAATATCTCCATCTGAAAAAAAAGTTGATTTTATTGCACCGTGAAAACCCAACCAATGGATGGGAGAATAGGTTCAGTTAAATTCACCAGATGGAGCATCTAAAGTGGAACTGTCCTCTTTCTCAGATGGAGCATCTAAGAGTAAGACAGAGGGAATAACTTATTTGCAAGGCCAGTAACGGACGGGCCAAGCTGGTCTGTGTTTTTATCCAGAGAAAGTTCTCAAGACCCAACAAACAAGACACATTAGCATAAACCTGGGTTGACAACCACTCCACTTCCCTTTATGATCTACTTAGACCTTGGCACTTAGGAGTGAAGCTCAACTAGGCGAAGTGCAACCCGTTTGGAGCTTCTTGCAATTCAGATGTTAATATTATTATTACAACTCAGCTGAAAAAATAAACTAAATTAGAAGCATGAAATTCCATATCGCCGATATATCGATATTGGATCCCACCCGATAAAACGAGACGAACAAATCTCGATTTTTTTTATTTTTTTTCCCATATATCGGTTCTATTTTAAAAAAAAACCATTTTTGAAAAAAAAATTCGATTTTTTAAAAAAAAGGGGAAAAAAGTAACTTTCTCCTTTGTTTCCCATCCTAATATGCATATTTTAAAATCTATGCTTTGTCTAAATTAATATAACTCATTTTAGAAGTTAGATTATGAAAATATATAGTAAAAACTAGTTTTTGACCATCGATATTTTTTTTACAAATATCTCCGATATATCTTCGATATTTTATCTCTTAAGCCGATCGATACGATACCGATATCCGATACGGAATTCCTTGATTAGAAGTGAAAGACTAGCTTGTTGGGAATTATTTAATTAATCACCTACTAATAGATAAAACGTGTAAAGGTTACCGAATAATTGGTGAAGATAATCAATCGACGAGGTCTTTACAATATAATAAAGATCATTCCTTTGTAATCTCCAAATTTGAAATAGAACACTCGAACATGACATGATCCGAGGCACCACAAAGGATTGTCCTTGAACGATTATTCATCGTCTCAATGCAAAGCTGCACCAGTGATCAAACAAGAGATACAAGGGACTTCTCTCAAGTTCTTAGTGTACTCCAAAGAACCCGATCTCGAACTTAAAAAGAGTGTGTTGCCCAAATTTGCTTAACTTCTTGAGGAGATTTTGTAGTGTGGGGAATAGTAAGAAATGACTCAACTTACCTCTCTCTCATTAAATTGATGGATTCTTTTTTCCCCTCATTAAGGGTAAAATTGTTAGATGAGGTATTTATTGTTTATCTAAAATCTACCCATCTAAATAGGCTTTAGAGGTTGGTTTTTGACAAAATTGTTTTAGGGGTGGGCATTGCTATTCGAGTCACGTTTTAGCTTTGCTATAACAAAAGCGATTTTGTCTAAAACCCGCTTTTTACAAAAACAAAAGTAATTGCCAAACGTGCCCTTAATGTGGAACGAAGGGACTGATAATTTTTTCTAGCCTACAATCCGGAATTTTCAGCAATGATCAGTATTTTATATCTTGAAAATCCTTCAATCAATGGTGGGCCAACACTTCCAAAATTAGGATGAGGTATCTAACTACTATGTGTTAATATCCAATTAAAGGACTGGAGCCATCTTATTCCACAACCGCGATTGGAATTATATAAAATGTAACTTCATAAGATATCGCCTATACCGACTATTATAAACCCTCGCATCCCAATAAGGTCAAAATTCCTCATGCACCTAATACTAGTTCTGCAAGAAGTCGGAAAGAAACTTGAGACAAAATATTGAAACTCGGAACTTCCGATGAAATCAATGTCAGCCACCGAGGGAAGGATAGCCATGAGAACCATGCTAATTTGCCTAACAACAAATAATCGTTAAATGGTGCAAGCATTTCAAAGCTCCCCAATCATTACAAACAGCTCAGAGTACAGACCCTGATTGATCCTCGTCGATGTTTATGTGCTGCAATCTCATGGAGATTCACAGAACAAATGCTAGTATTTTACAGAGAGTTCCGTCACTTCGCAAGCGGTTTTCTCCATAGCAATTGAAAAAATCAGCTACCAGTTTTTATGGAGTTCAGTGACTACCGCAATGTTGGACAACGAAAACAACAACAATTATTAGGTTCAATCCCTAACCCTTGGATTCCAAAGAGGTGGCCTGGCAGCAATAGCACATGCCAAATTTGTCTATCAAGAGAAAGGGCCATGCTTAACAGAAGGCACTCTTACTGAAAACATAAAATACGTAAAAAAGAAAGCAGAAATGACAAAATGGATGAGCTTCTATGTACTAGATACCCCAAGGTGGGGATTGTAGATGAAAAGGAACCGAAGCAGAAGAATACAGACTAGAGACCAAAAATGGAGGTGATAACAGCTACCTCTAAGGTTTGTGAATGACATTTGCCTAGTAATGATTTGTGATACATAAATGAAACTTTTCTTGTGACATGAAGGTAAACCGAAACATATAATAACCAATGGCGGACATATTTCGGAATCAAACATAGTAAGAGTAATGATTTAATTTGAATCTGGTCATTTTCCCTTAGGATACACAAAAGTCTGGACATCGAGAATTGTCTACTTCTGTCTCTATTGCAAATCAGCACATGAAGTGATAAAAGATGTAGGGTAAAAGTGAAAGAGTAGGTGAAAAATTTACACTGTATATTAATCATCTAAGAGGGTGAAATTCCGAAAAAAACAAACAGAATGATTTGAGCAAACTACAGATGCATTGCGATCTTTATTAATTAAGCTCCCAATCCCTGTAAAGTTAGAAAAGTTTTGCAGTTTGCTGAGTATGTCACTATAAAAAGAGAGAAATGGTTTCCCAGAAAAGTCAAATTCCTCCTCTAATATGCTTGAGAATGGAATCATTTATATACTGAATACCAACAACTCGATTAAATGCCTTTATAAACAACGAAGTAAGGTTGTCGAGCAAGAACAATGATGAAAAGTTAGACATTACAAAACGGTAATAAATTGTACCAAAAAAGCACAGTAAACAAAAAAATAGCAAAAGAAAGCGAAAAAAATAGACAGAACATTGAAAGGATCTAACGTATCATGCGAAATGGATGATAATACATTGATTGTAAATAATCTTGTTGTGTCTCATGCGATACCTCGTGAAGGAAAGTAATCCACATAAAAGTCTCTTGCAAGTGAAAATTTTACAGCATAAGCATTGCCATTTCCAAGCACAAATCATTATTGGAAAGAAGTTGTTTAAATGAGAGTCAGAATGCATAAGTGAACAATAAATCCAGCCGTCTAGAAAAGTCCAAACAGCTCTGACGCCAGACAGGTTAATTGAGAAGACTATTCTTTTATCAGAACAGACCAAAAAATAGAATCAATCAACTTAACAACCCATCACTGCACAGTTGTAGACAAAAACTCCAACGTGCTCCTTGATGTCAAGTACCTTCCAACCCAAGGTCCCATCCTCACATCCCGACTCAGGGCACCAAGAGTTCAGCACAATACTTTCTCCTTCTGGTCCTCTCTGTCCCCCAACTACTAGCAACTCCCTTCCACAGGCTTTGAAGGCCAACCCCCAGCCATTAGAGGAATCTGCTCTCACAGGTAACCTGCCCAACACAACCCAACTGTTTTTCTCCTTATCATATTTCTTCACCATATTTGTCTCATATTCAACAGCATAAAGCTGGTTGTTAACAACAGCCACAAGAGGAGGAGCTTGTGCTGCTTTGTTGACATTAGGATACATACCTTCTATCTTCCTCCACGTCCCTGTTAGAAGATTGTATTCCTCCCCACAAGTCAATGACATGGTTGGACTAGACATACCCCCGATCACATAGAATTTTCCATCCATGAAGAAACCAGAACAGAGTTTCCTCGGGGAATGCATTTCAGGTAGTAGCTCCCACTTACCTGATTCAGAGTCATAAAGCTCAGCAGATTTCAGAACCGCCCCATTCTTGTCGCTTCCTCCAGCAACAATGGCAACAGAACCAGAGCTGCTTGAGGCGAATAAGCAGCGAGGGGTGTTCATGCCAAAACATTTCACCCAATTACGACTAACTAAACTGTATCTCCATATCGCAAAATCCAACAACTCACGACCAAACACAAGCAATTCGCACCCAACAGCCAAAGACTCTTTATCAGCATAATTAAAGCATTCATCACAAGGGACTGTCGGGAGGTGCATCCATTTCTTTCTTCTGGGATCAAATGCCTCCCATCCCCTAGGATCACAAACCAGGTAGACCCAATGCTCAGCAATACCCATTTTCTTTCTCAAACCATATAGATAACCTTTTGACATCAGTGAGCTGAATTTTGTATTGACGCAAGCAAGGGAAAAGTAATCTGATCGAGATGTCCAAGCAAGGCAATTCAAAGCAATATCATCATGGAGACCAGGAAGCAGAGAATCAGCCAAATCACGGTGTCTGCGACCACCGTAAACTCTTTCAGATGATCTCCCCATGTGGGAATCAGCCATTGTATCCAGGAGCTAAAAAGCTTCTACGATCTGCACGTTTCTAACAGCACCTTCTTCAATTAATCTGCTATTAGCATTTCTACGGGATCTCTCCCCATTTTTGTTTCTGCCATAACCAATTCTACAAGTAAAACAACTTACTACAACTGCAGCTTCTCATTTTGTTGCAATTGTCGATCACGTTCAGAGAAACCAGAAACACGCTTCCCATGATTGCCCACCATCGCTTATTTCTAATTAAAAAAAACAACATCTTTAGTTTCTCAAGCACATATTTCATTCAAAAACAAGATCCAATACTCAGACTGACCAATTACAACCTTATCCGCTTTATCCAAAACTTTTTAATCCTTATATACTATTCTATGCTGCATATCCCGTTCAAGGTAGGTAATTGCACTAATGAACTAATAAAGATGATTACAAAAATAAATAATTACGATCGGATACTCCAGACTGTCTATCACTAGTATCCACACTACAAAAACCGAGCAACAAATAAAGAAAAATCAGCAATCTTGAGATACAAATCGCTCTAAATCGATGAAACGCGCGATCCAACTAGACCAACTTCCAGCAAACAGGAACATCAATAAATCAGATCTAATCAGACCAAGGAAAGACGTTCACGAAATCGATCCAAACGGAACCAATCAGACAGGCCAAGCTCGAAGCATCAATCCATTCAATTCAATAAAAAACGAGAGGAAATTATGACAGAATCAAAAGCGAATTGATTAGAAGCCAGAGGAAATCATGCACTAGAGAGATGAAAAGGAAGAGAGAATTGACTGACCGATTAGGGGCGGCCGAGGAAGGAGGAGATGATTCGATCTCCGGAGGCGGATTCGTCAGCGGGAGGCGCGCCTCCGGACTCCGGCCGGCGACGGGAGGAGGAGCTGGGTGGGGGAGAGAATGTCGCCAAAGGAAAAGGCGGAAAATTCGGGAAAGGGCTAAGATGGAAGTTTTTAACTCCTTCCTTGCCTGAATGGACAATATGGTCTTTTCATTTTGCCCTTTTTCTTTTTTTTCTTGCCCTTTTAAAAGGAAGAGACGTGTACGGGACCGGGATGTTTCGCCAGCCGTTGATCATCCAAAACCGATGGCGCACACAGAAGGTTTGTGCGCTCGTTGATTTTGACCGAGTGGATGGACATCTGCGAGTGCCAAATGCCAATGATTTTGTGAAGCTTCATCAGTTGATTTGACGTTTTCAAACCTGAATCTCATTTTCTTGTGGAAAATTCGTTAAAAGTTAAAACCTATAACACACAAAAGGTTTGTGCGCTTGGTGATTTTGACTGAGCGCATGGACATATGCCTGCGCCATTGATTTTGTGAAACATCATCGGTGGATTTGATGTTTCGACTAATCTCATTTTCTTGTGAAAATACAACAATCTTATTTCTGGGGAAGACAGGAGGTATAATTTTTTTTCACGCTAAAAGAAAGAAGAAGAAAAACCATATTGGTACAGTTACTTTGTCAAAGAGGTACAACTTAGACAATGTTACGTATAGTTTTTTTTGTTGTCTATTCGTGGTGGAATTTACTTCATCGAAGAGGTAAAATTTATGATAACTGATACAGTTATACCAAATTGCCTTAGTTATAGCTCTGAGAATGCAGGCACAGGACCCTCACGTGGATGGGGTTTCAGTCATTCATATCCAAGCTTTGCTCACTATACATATAGTACAGACTACAGTAGAGGAATGCCTTCACCATTTGAAGAATTTATCCGCAGAGATATTTAACACAGGCCAAACTTCAAGACGCATGCAGAGGAGGATGGTTAGGTTGCTGAGCAGTGAAGAGACGTAATGATAGGCATGGGGCAGATTGCAACTACAAGTCGTAGCTTAGTCATTGTCAGATGTACAAATGAACCTATCAAGAGAGCGAGCCATCTTAAACGTGGATTCGGCAATTTGATTACATTGATGAATCAAGACTTCTCCAACAAAAACTTTAGAAATAAGTATGAATTGCCTTTTTCCTCGTGATAAATAAACATCTCTCGCGTTACAGTAGTGCACACATCAGCTTTTGTGAGTTCCATATGGTAGAGCTTTTGAGCTTTGAGACCTTTCAGCAGTTGCCGCAGCTCTGTTTCTTTCATAACCTCAATCAAATCTCCATCATCCTAACCAACTCCATCAAAGAAAAAAAAAATGCGAGAAGCAAATTCAAAATCAATCTCAATACACACAAAGATCCCAACCCCAACCTTTTCAGTATCTCACTCTTCTGTATACTCCAGTCACATGCTCAACTCCCTCAAACATATAATCCCCAGCTTTCTCCCAGCTTTCTGCTCTCAAACCATCCGGAATAATGGTCAATGCTAATTTATATTCATAGACGTAGAGTCACCACCGTTAGTGCAGTTAGCATCCTTTATAACCTGCAAAACGTATTCCATTTCGGAGCTTCTGTGCTTGCAATGACACAAACACTGAGTGATAGGTCCATCCCCTCCCACAACCCATGGGTGAGTAGCAACATTATCCAGCGTAATTTGCTGCTTTGGATCTGCAAGGCATATATCATTTTGTACAACAGACTCAACGACATGGTACATCTTGTTTAATAAAAATATAACTGTCATTATAGTTCTTTTCAGGCCCTCTGGGACATATACAGGATTATTAACAATCTGGAAATGAAGACCATCACCGTTATAAACAACAAACATGATAGTGGAAAAGAGTAAATAAAACCCATAGTGTCCTAGAAATGGAACCTTGTCATAGGTGTCTTGAAGTGTGTTATGGACTTAATTAGAGTTTATTAGTTCTATTAAAAGTAGGATTCCTTATCTAATTATGTTTCCTAGTTAAGAATTAATACTTGCACTAGGATTAGGTTATCTTCACTCTTTAAATATGTGATGCCTATGACTAAAACGGGATTACCAAAAGAAATCAATGAAGTTTATTTACTAGTTTAGTTAATGTTAGTCTTTCTTAGCCCTAATCCTACTCTTTCTCCCCTTTCTCCTACGATGGATTCTTATGTAGATTATGGTCTACATCAAAGTGTTTCTCCAAGAAATGGGTACTGACCGAAAACCATACAGTACAAGGTAACCCCAACAGCGCATGTGTCAGCTGCTCTTCCATGATAAGTAATTCCTGTTGCAGATATGCATGAAAACAAATCCGCTCAGACTTCTTGCTTGCCCCTATGTCATGGAAGCAGATTTTTAAAGAGGTGACCTACCTAACAGCATTCAGGTGCAGTAAAGACAGGTGAACCAGGAGATCTTCTAAGCTCATCATCATCATCCTGAACATTAAATAAACTGCTAACTCACAAATAGATAAACATGGAAGAGATATAAAAGCATGCACATTTGAGGGTATGCTTGTGTGCATGTGTGCGCATCTGGGTGTAAGAGAGAGAAATGCTTACCTCAAAAACCTGACTTACACTAAAATCGCCAATCTTAACCGAACCACTGCTTGTGACAAGAAGATTGTCAGGTTTGATATCCCCATGTACTATATTCTGTTAAAATTTGGTAATCCAAGAATATAGAAAATTAGCTACTGGCAACTGAACTGCTCTATATCACGTATATAGTGGCTACTGATATTCACAAAACAATTTGCAACTCAAACATCTGAACGTCCAAATGCTGTCCTTACCAGCAGTAAAGATGATAATGACACCAGAAAAAAGTTGCAAATGCAATAAAACCAGTGAACGGTACGTATTGCAAAAACCCTTACAATGCATAGAAATGTAAGTAAAATCTTCTTAAAACATAAGAACCTTACATGAGAATGGAGATACATGAGGCCAGCGACTATGCCACGTAAGTATCTTCTAGCGGTGGGTTCAACTATCCCACCTAGCGGATCAGAACCATCACATACACATTTTCCTTCCACATAATCCACGACTCTGCAGATACATATACAAAAAGAAGCAGATGATTCAACAATTCAATTCCTTCAAAATAAATATCATGATCAAACCGTTAAACCGCAAAACCTATAGACAAAAACTTAATAATAAGTACCCATGTAGAAGTAATCTGCATTGGGGTCATCAATCACCTCAATCAGACAGACTATATTGGGATGATCCAGCATTTTCATAATTAGTACCGACAAAAGAAAAAGAAATTCAAAAACCCAGTTTCCAGATTCCACTATTCAATAATAGTATTTAATGCAAAGAAATGAGGATGTTGGACCCAAAGAAAAGCCATATAGATAATTTCAATTAGCCGGAATGAGGATGCTAAAGTGGATGTGTGGGATAACTAGGCACAAAGATTTATACCACCGACCTCAAATAGTTGGGAAAAGACTCTACTTATTTATTATCCGATGCAACAATGAAGAAAGAGACTGATAACAGTTCTGTCACCAACAACAGGCTTTTATATTGTAACTTGTGAGGAGATGCTCTCTGTGCCATACCAATATGGAAACGAGGGATCACAATTTCTTTGAGTGCCCTTATCCAAAATTTGTGTGAAAGAATATCCTCCTAGAATATTTTCATGCGGAGATGAAGTGGATTCTCCATTTTCTCAGGGTGATGAGTATGGTGCCATTGTCCTTTAAACCCTCCAATTCCATGCAGTCTATGTGTCTTTCATTGGGTCTGAGAAAAATGCACGGATTTTTTAAGATCGAAGTCATCATTGTTCTCAGCTTTGCTCAGTAACCATCGAGCAGTCTCAGCATATTCTAGATACCTTCATTCACAAAGATAAAAATCACAGCAAATTGTGCCTTTCTTCAGGACCTTTGGGTGGACTGATCCCTATCCTTTTGGAATTCAATTATCTAGTCCTTATCTGTTTAGGTGAGGGCTGCGTTTTCCTTGTTCTCATGGGTAATTCTCCTCCTTTTTATTAAGAAAATTGTCAAAGAAACAAAAATACAGAAACATCCCCACAGGACTAAAGCCGCAAGGTTTAGATTAAAACCACTATCAAGACTTGAGAGGTGTTCACTGCCGGAGTAACCTCATTTATACAAAGAGAAAATATGACAGCACGATTATCCATGTCATAAAGAAGATGGGTGTCTTGAACTAAAGAGCCAAATAAAATAACTAGATCTGATAATAAAGAAAGGAAGAGCAAGTAATTTTGGAAAAACACATATATAAAGGTCAAAACCAAAACCATTTTTCCTCATAAGTGAGGGAGGACATTTTAGATAGTGTTGATATCTGAAAATGATAACTGCATAAGCTTTGAGTGACAACTTGCTGGGAGCCCTTGAAATGTTAAGTTATTGATCCAGTGAAAATGCTTGGAATCACTATCAAGTAGGGCCATTTTCCAACAGTTTGAGGTCAGTGACAAAATACTTGCAATGGCTGTAGATAATTCATTGATTTGGTAAGAAATAAAGGAGGCTCCTAAGATGAGGAGGCTAAAGAGTAAGGAAGAATTGAGGAGTTAATAAAATGAATTTGGCAATGCATACCAAATGATGGAGCAAAGTCCACATAACTGACCCCATATATGACAAAATAATAATAACAATTCTTTAGGATGAGAAAGGCATAAAACCAACAAATGCAACAAGACACTAACCATTTAGAGATACACAAACTTTTAGTACCATTTAGAACCACCACAAATTTAAACATGCAGGCATTACAGTAATATATGGAAAACAGCAACAAGACATTTATTCAAACAAAGGAGATGGATGTCAAAAGCTAGGAACCTGATAGAAGCGTAAGAACCAACTTAAAATATAGAAAATGAAGGATATATTACTCACCTCCCTAAGAACATCCGTCATTGCAGTTTCAAAAGGTGTTACCCACGACTTCAAGAAATGTGACTTGTGGAAAGCCTGTGACAGGTGAACTCAACTTAAGCATTGATTACAAACATAAATGAATATCTATCAATTTTATGACCTTGCATATTTAACTGAGAACTACAACAAAAATGACAGCTTAGAAAACTACTATAATAGAGAATCAGGAATGAGAAAAGAAAATCAGCAAACATGAAACAGCATCTATATTCAACAAACCCAAATACTCCCTCCATTCAAAATTCCCTGTCCTCATTACAAAATCTGTTCATTTTGGTTTTATAATGAGGACAAGTAATTTGGACGGAGGGAGTAATAAGCAAACTAAGCAACTACTGAGTACATAGAGATAAAAAAAAGGATAGCAACAATCTTCAATCACCAGCAATGTATATTAACTTAAATGTCTCACCTTAATTTTATAGTGCTTTCCATCTGCAGTACTGCTATACAAAACCTAGTTAATGGCAAGAACAATAAAAATATAAGTTTCAAGGGAAAACCATTACCAAACCATACTAGCTGTCAAGAGAAGACAGTCGCCACTTTACCGTAACTGCCAGAACCAATCTTGTACTCACGGACATACTCATTGACCATTTTGTTTCCGTCCTCATACTGGCCAACATACCCAAATTGACAGGTATTATCATATGTCATCCTAATGGCACTATTGTGCATTTACCTCTTAATTTCTCATAATCCAAAAAAGGTACTTTCATCTTCTCTATTGTAAACAATCAGAGAACTTTAAAAAATGATTGAATTACAAATCCTACTCGTAATTAAATTCTTCACTCACCTCTGATCTTGTAACATATCTGGTATCCTTTACAGAAACGTCCCTACATATCATCCCAGTTTGAAGTCCAAGTATGAGGAGCTCCTCGGCAGCTTTTCTTTGTCTTCGCCTCACCATCATATCCATGAAGAATACCTGCCTCACCATTATAAAAAATCCCATCTACATCTTTCATGCTACCTGTTAACAAAAATTCTTGGGAAAATCGAGTAAAAGGAGCATGAATGGCCCTCAAAGATCTATGTGGCTTCTTTAAGAATCCAAAGCAACTGCAGCAGCCTGCTTCTGTCAGGCTTGTTAGAGAAAAAAATTTGCGAACCATAAGCACTTCAGTAACTTACTATTTATAGCAACCTGAATCAACAAGAACAAGTCAGGTGTCTCTCTAGCACTACTGCTTACTTGAGGGATTTGATTTGTGCACCAAGATATTACCGGATGACTAAAAAAAAACACGTGAATACAAATAAGTGTACAATTCAACAAAAAGAAGAATTAAAATGTTGTCATAAAACTATTGTTTTTATGATTCGGCAAGGGAATGCATAACATTATTAAAGTTTGAACTCGAATTAGAACTCAAACTAAAGTTATAAAAAGCCTAAAGTTCAAGCGCAAAAGTTCACAACCACTGATAGCTAATGGTGTAATTGGTTGAACTAACAAAAAGGTGCCATAAATAAAAAATTTAAAATAGGTGGCAAAATCACTAGTAAAAAGAGAGAGAACTACATAGTAATAAATTAACAAAATACAATATTCTACAACGAAATACAGATCCAAAAAAATATGTAACTACATGGGCAGGCGCAGGAGCAACAATGATGTCAACAAATGAGCACACAAGATTCTCAAAACAGCATTCCTCGAAATTAAAAAAAATGAGCATGAATTTTTTTTAAAAAAAATCTCTGAACATGAGTGGCAGTAAAGAAATCCATGTTGAAGTATTCTTAGTCAAGATAATAATAGAGATGGGGAGAAAGCGAGACCTAAATCAGATGCAGTGATCAAATATCAAAGAAATGTCGAATTAGAAGCAAATTGACAATAGCCCATGTGAACTCATCCGAAGCGGTTTCATAAAGTTCTATGTAGTATTAAAAGAACTTTCAGTAATCTCCAAAACTGAAAATCTCCATTGTCGGTTCTATCGAATTTTCTCCTATGGGCAGCTAAGTAACACTAAATTTAAGCACCAACTACATGCAGCATGAACACAAGGAAGAGGGCAGGACTTGCATACCTAGCAGTAAAGACATACAACCAGCCTCAACCCAATGAGTATCAATCCCACAACCTTCAGAAACAAAGCAACCAAAAAAACAACAAATAAGACACGAACAACTATACCAAAACGACATATATAAAAGCAGACAAATAGGACAAAACAAGTGAGGCAAAGGAACCCATCCCAATTCCCCAACCAAATTTTGAAGCAAAGAAAAAATTCACCAACCAAAGTTGGAAACACGACAAAAGCAAAGAGGAAACCTAGCAGGCCTATTTGTCAGACTTTTTTTTTTATAAAATTGAGATTTATCATTACATAAGGTTTTTCCAAATGAATACTCCCTCAGTCTGGAATTATTATCACCACATCCATAAGTTTTTTCAAAATGAACTAAAATTACACATATGAAGGTTCCCCCGATTTTGCATCAAGTTATGATTTTTTCGAAAGATTCGCAAATATTCGACAAATCCTGTTCTTCAACCGATGCAACAGAACCTCAGACTATCAAATTCGAACCCAAAAATTAGGAAAAAGAACTCAATTTTTGAATTTCTATGAAAACAATGAAGAACTATTGCAAGAGATATGACGTTCAAATTACCTGCAACAAATGTGGTAATCGAAGGAGAAAAGGAGGAAGCTTTTGGTTTGCGAGGAATCAGCCGAAGCAGAGAACAGGGGAGAAGCCGAAAGCGAAGAAGCAGGTTTCAGTTGCCGGCGGTTTTTCCGGGAGGAGAAAGGGAGGCCTACGCGAATGGAGCTACGGGAAATCCACACATCGCTATCAACGATGGAATTCGGAAATCAGAAGGCACTCTCGTAGATTTCTTGTGGGTTTTTCGCGTTAGGATGGATCTCCTCTCACCAAAACATACACCAGTGAGGTAGCGGGTGTTTGTTGGACAGTTAAAGTAGGCCTAAACCGAAGCATGGGTGGATAACCGGTGTACAAATTCGGTGTACGATTGTTAGCTGCTGAAAAACCTGACGTAATATGGTTATTTCGATGAGCTAAGCCTGATTACATGCCCAAATAATAAGATATCGCCTTCCTTCTAGGCAAATTCATGCAGGGCACTTTTGAATCAACACAACCTGACAAGAAGCCATCGTTTCTAGCGAAGAACTTTGATGATATGGCCCGAGTATCACTAACATTTCCTATACAGAATCACATGTAGCAACTGCATGGACTCAGTGCTCATCAAGTCTCTTGCTTAGATATCAATCTTCTCCCATTCTAATACACATTACGGTACATAGTAATACGAGTCTGGATCTAGTCAATGCAGACAAGAGGCACCTCGTTGTCTGCTATCTTCTAAGTATATTCATCCTCACTAAAAAAAGTCAGCTCAAAAAGCCTCTTTGCACAAACTTGAAGTCAGAAGTGCATGGATACTGTATACATGCCCAAAGTTCTCATCATTGCAATTTTGGCGACACTGAGCTTCCATATATATCTTTCAGCTCATTAGGAAATTGGTTATAACGGACACTATGAAAAACAGGCTCTTCAGCTCAACTCTATAATTTGAGATGCGGTTCCTAACTGTTTGCTTGGTCACGTTCTACCTCTCTTGTCTCTCCTTCCTCCGATCAACAGCATTTCAAGGTGAGTAGATCGATTTCACTTGAGGAAACTAAAAATGACTACCTAGATTGAAAACTGACCTGTTTGGACATTTTCAACGCAAAATTTGTGATACTTTAGGCATTGAACCAACCTTGGCACCGGAGACTGCGGCTGATGCCAAGCCGATTCAAGCTTCATCCCATCCTGCATTGCCACCTTGGTGGCATCTATCTCAAACGTCACCTCCATTGAAACAGCCTGAAGAATCCAACTATGCTGAAGGATCACATTCAGAACTAGTCCCACTTCCTCATCCAGATGGTAAGTCTCATCCAGATGGATGATGATGAGGCGATGGTAAAGTTGTGCGCCGTGAGGGACGAGTTTTCTAATTGTGAATACTGTTAGAGAGTAAAGTTATTCGTAATTTAGTTAAGTCCTTAGTGTTATTTATTATATTATAGAGGGTAATTTAGTCCATTTTGATTTATTTGTTTATCAAGTAATTTTCTGTTTTAGGTCTTTGATCTCTATATAAGATCGATTCTCATCTTATGTAATTCAGACTTCATTATTCAGAAATATAGTTTGGTTCTTAGAGTTCTAACATGGTACCAGAGCCTAGGTTTCAATCCTCCGTCTGTAACCCGAACCTGTTTTGCGGCGGTACTGTTCACTGCACTGTTTACCGAATATTGTTCACCGATACTATTCATTGGTATTATTCGCCGCACACTGTTCATAGCAAAAACCCTTGTTAGGGTTATTTCTATCATGTTATCGAGCCAGAAGTCCTGTAGTAGCAGTACTGTAGCATTAGGTTGATCTCTGCATCTGTTATATCTGAGGATGAAGAAGAAGAAAAAAAAATCAGGGGGAAGGGGAGGCCTCAGTCCCACTATTTGCTTCCGTTTACATCTTCTGTTCTCTGGTTCTCTGTCTCTGTCTTCTGTTTTGTTGCTGCCCACCACCATCAGTTTTGTTGCTTCCACCCACGCTTGTTTCCGCCTCAACCACTTTAAATCCGTCTGTCTGCTGTCACTGCCACTTTGAATCCATCAGAATCTGAAGTCTGTCTGAATCTGAAATCCGTCTGAATATGAAGTCCGCCTGAATCTGAAATCCGTCTAAACCACTCTGAATCTACTTGTCTACTGCCACTCTGAATCTGAAATCTGCATGGCCATCTAAATCTGTTTTCTGCATCCTGAAATCAGCATCCTTTGGCACCGCCTACTTCCACCATGATCCGCTACCACCTTGTTCTCCCTTGCATCTACCGTTCGTTGCTACATCATGTCCTAATATGGTAGCAGAGTTGTAGATCGCGGGTACTGTTCATCACAAAGTTCCTTGACACTATTTGTCTAAGGCTTTCTGATCAGTTTTCTGTCACTCTGAATCCGTCTGTACCATTCTGTATCTGTTTTCCACTACGATTCCATCTGCCACTCTGGATCTGTATCTTACTGTAGCCCTACATCTGCTGTCCGACTGCCACTCCACATCTGTCATCCATCTGCCACTCCGCATCTGAATCCGTCTGCCACTCCTGGATTTACACCACGCCATCCGCTAATGTCCGCTGAATTTGCAGAGATATCATGATCCCGTCTATTCGTTCTTGAATCTGCTACTGCCGCCTACTATCCACTACTTCCTCCATCCGTCATCCACTGCTGCATCCCCTTTCGTGCAAACTCTTGATGTTTCACACATCTAGAGTTTGAGGGAGGGTGTTAGAGAGTAAAGTTATTCGTAATTTAGTTAAGTCCTTAGTATTATTTATTATATTATAGAGAGTAGTTTAGTCCACTTTGGTTTATTTGTTTATCAAGTAATTTCCTATTTTAGGTCTTTCTTGTATTAGGAATCTGATCTCTATATAAGATTGATTCTCATCTTATGTAATTCAGACTTCATTATTCAGAAATATAGTTTGGTTCTTAGAGTTCTAACAAATACTTCATCAGTTTACTCGAGCAGACTGATGGCTATAACTGGAAATGGTATGTGCACCAAACCATTCATCTTACTTCCAAGATTGGAATGGATATATACATATGTCATCATCTCTAATTTAATCAGACAACAAGTTCAAGTTGAATTGGACCCTACTAACACTAATTACCATATTCATGATTCAAGGCTTATTGCCTAACAATGTTAATAAGATCGTCTTTTGACTCTTCAGTAGGTTGTAGTTGAGATTTTGTCACTAAATTCAATTTCTCTGTTTATTTCTTGTGTTGTCTAGTGTCAAGAGAGAAACGGTCGAAGAATGTCTGATCTCAATAAATAAAGGTGAAGCAGATTTGATAAACTTGGAAGCTGGAATTGCTTACATAGCATTTCTCAACTATACCATGGAAGCAATAGCTAACGAGGTCTACTGTAAGTCTGTAACCATGCTGAGAGCTACAATGCTGTTGCAGTAGTGCGTCGAGAAATTTGCGAAGAGAAGCGAGCAATTAGCATGAAGGATCTTAAGGGGCTGAGGTCTTGCCATGGGGGCTATTCAACAGCAGCAGGATGGAATTACCCTGTTAATTATCTCAGATATTTTGTGGATGAGGAAAAACCGAGTCATCATGTCATTGTCACGAAATTCTTTTCTAAAGTGTGCGCTCCGTCAGAATTTGAAGGAACAGGAGAATGCAGTGGGTGTGCAAATGAAAATGGCTCGTGCCCAATTGGCACTTCCTACCAGGGTCATTCAGGTGCTTTTAGATGTCTGATGGAGGACCTGGGGGATGTAGCATTTGTGAAGGATGATACACATCTGCTCTACTCTATGGAAGGCCCACTCAGTCCAACATGGTCTATACAGTCAATAAGAAAATTCATGTATGAAGTCATATGCTCAAATTAATGTTTGTGTTTGAGTGTGCTTATTTATAATTTGAGCACTACTTTTGGCTTTAGGTATTTATGCCCACAGGGTGGCTGCCAAGAAATAAATGGATACCCCGGAGATTACAAGTAAGTATCTAGTTCTCTGATGGCAGAAGCCCAGAGTCTTTTGCTTGAAACTCAGTTAAATTTCAAGATTGACTCAATATTGTAGAATTCTTCATCATGTTATAAATTTGCCCAAGCTTTTGTCACAATAACTAGGATTTACTCTACTGATAGCCTGATTTGCCTTCAGTTTTTGACATTTGCTTCCGAGAATTCAATTTCTCATTTATTTAGCTTTACGCCAACCCTTATGGATGAGCATTGTGTATATCTTCCACTTTAGTACAATATAAATTGTCTTTCCTTCTCTAGCAGATTGGGAGCTGTTCCGGCAAATGTAATAATGTCACAGAACTCTATATCAAGCAAAAAAAGGTCAGAAGTACTGCAGGCACTTCTTAATGCAAGCTGGACAGGTTATTTCATCAATGCGAAAAATAGTGACAAACACCTACTTAGTCCCAGGTAACTTCATTGTGCCTGATAAGGGAAGAACGAAGTTTATTCAACTTATTTTTAATGATAGTTGAATTAAGCTAGAAAAACGGTTATCGCCATTTAGGGGAAGAAGAATTTGTTGTACGCATCAGCTTTTGAAAGTTTTGTTTTCTCTCATTAATATTTCATTCAGTGGCATAAGATTTTTATGAAGTAAACAATATCAAAGACAGTGTAAGCATGTTACATGGGGAAGGTAATTGACACTCACCAATAGTAGATATGACACATCAAAGAGCTGAACTGCATGTTGTGTAGCTACTATATGGATGATGAGATCTATCTTCTATCGAGCTCATAATATCATCTTATTGAGCTAGTAATTGTTTTTTCTTCTTGTGAGATACTATCAAATTGAATATCAATATATTTCTTTGTTTTTATAATAATGTCAATATATTTCGGAAGCCATTATCTGGGTAATTGTATACAGAATGTAAAACAGATTTTTTCTAGCATTCTTAAATCAGACATAAAAAGAAAAGTGTTTCGCAATTGTTAAAACCAAATTACATGTGTTTTTGGTGCAGAACACAAGGATTATCTGCAGTGAAACAGCTCACAAGATCATACTTGGGGAAGTCAGCCGTTATATCAGAAAAGATAAAAGATTTAGGTGGAAAGAAGATTGGTGCAATCCAATCTACAATAAAACCAATTACAGGTAAATTGAAGTTACTTCTTCAAAGTTCAATTCCTTTTTAATGCTTGGAGTTATTAAGGGGCAACCAATAAAGTAATTAGAATTCATCAATCACAAGATATTTGAACTCGTTTAGATATAAGCAAACCACTAATTTCATTCAAATAATGATCAACTTCTTGTTTAACAGGCATAGCATCTGTTACACAAGCACATGTTTGGCATCCGTGGATCATCTCCGGTTTCTCAATTATACTTGGGCTTCTGTAATTTGAACTGTTGTAAAACAACATCCAAAAATTGTCACCATAGCAGAATTGTATTAATTCTCTATCCACAGTACATTGAGACAGGACTGAGAAAACGTCATTGTAGGAAATCCAGAACTGACTCATACAGATTAAGAGATAATGGCACTCCATACAGATGACTACATGGACTTGTACAGTAGGGTTTTATAAAATTTCAAATCTTGCTCAAGGCAAAACGCCTCTGGGGATGACGATGTCCCCAATGTTGTTGTGCCAGGGGTCGGCCAAGTGTGTTGCCAAATTCTCCAGTGGTCCTGTCCCTGGATAAGCCGATTGCTGAACGCAGAAGCCGACGAAGGCCAACAAAGCAAGCCGGCCTAAAACACAGAACAATTGCAAAATCACCATTAGCATTACATAATTGGCAACATAGCTTTCACAATTGTTAATCAATAAATAAAGACAGGAAATTATGAACATACCATTTTTTATCTCTTTGATCTTGTATTCCTGGAACTTGACGGGGTCCTTGGAGTAGCCAAGGGGATCGAAGGCGCCGCCAGGGTACTTCTTCTTCTCGGTGTCTTTCTCCATGCTGCGCTGGTGCTCGACGAAAGCAATGGCGAGGAACTCGATCACGAGAATGGTTGGGAGGGTGCCCCATGGGACAGGGTTACCCAGGTAGGTCGCTTGGCCTCCTGGTACGGCAGCCCACTCTTGAGCTTTCACCCAGTTGCCCAATCCCAATGCCTCCGGCACCAAGATCCCTGGCTGCAACAGACAGCACCATCACTCAAACATTAAGTCAAATATGCATTGAATACAACAGCTTATGAAGTCCTAGAAAGTGGCGGGTGGAGATTACTTACAACTGCAAGCATTGCCCATCTGCAGTGAATGAGTTCAGACTCCTTGTATCTCTCTAGATTCTCAGGCACCTCGCCCAGCCGAAGTGGGTCGAATCCAAAGTCACTGAAGAGAGAAAGCACAAGGATTAGATTAGTTGAGGAAGATGATCGAGCAAGAGACAATGACAGAATGAAGTTAATAAAGTAATTAAAGCTGAGTGTTGGATTACCCGGGGGCTGAGCCATCGAGGTAGGGAGGGCGGGGGGAGCCGGGCATCCAGTCGGCGGTCATGGTGAAGCGAGAGGAGGCATTGGAGTAGGCGTTGGGGAGAGCAACGGCGGCGGCGAAGGAGGACTTGGAGGAGGAGAGAACCGAGGGGAAGACGGCGGCCACCCCGCAGCTTCTCAGAGCAGTCGACGCCATTGCTCTTCCTCTGACCTCGGTAGAGCTGGTACTAGGAGCTCTCAGAAGGAATTGATGGAGTTAGTAGAACCAGGGTGATGAGAAGGAAGCAGCAGCGTGGAAGTGGAGTATAAAAGGCGGCGGGAGATGTGGTGATAGGCGAATCTGAATGCTGATTTTCATTGGTCGGAGTCATCCTCTTGCCTTGTTTTCATTGGCACACGTGGACAGGATCATCTTCTGAGGTGGAGATGACGATAGGGAGGTGGGAGAAATTGAGGCTGGTATTCGGGCTCCACAAAAAAAATCTCGCGATATCAGCCAGCCTATCCTCCGTCAATACGGATCGTCGATTAAAATCAACGGTGCATAAGGATGTAATTGGGCGAGCGGATAAAAAATGCTTCTGTCACTTGGTTATGAGTGGGGCTCACAAACTTCCCTATACATTTTTGTAGTTACACTTTTAGTAATTAGTAATCTTCCTTGGAAAATGTTTTAGTGACCTAGTTTAAGGACTAGATTGCAAGACCCCATGCCAAGAAGTGTACAAAGAGAAGAGGTACTCTAGTAGTGCCTCAAACACACTATGGAGATTGCTTCTCCACCAAACTAACGGGAGGTTAGGGTTGTTCTTGTCGTGGTAAGTGTATTTCTCTTTGTACACTTGTTGAAGGAAGATCACCTTTTCTCTACAAATGATAGAGCATGTAAAAAAGACTACAAGTGGATTTAATCGTCTGCCCCTGACGTTAGTGTATGGAACATTTTCATCTGAATTAGTAGCTCACACACCTGAGTGACAACGTGCAAATAGCATACACCAATCTATACCTGCATCTATACTACTACTAAAAGCAAAAGCAGTGGAATGGACAATTTCAGGTGAGTTCCCTAAAATACATGTCATTAGCCATCTAATTCTAATGAATACTCCCTCCGTCCAAATGTTAAGGAACGGCATTTGGAAATGGATCAAATTTATTGATCCGGTAGGGTGACCACACCAGACACATTTTGCATCCTCTCCTTAAGCTAAATTCTGTAATCCTGCCAGTTAATTCTGGATTTGTAAAAAGTCCAACGGAGGGAATAAATATGTTTAATAGTAATGCAGTTTGACTAGTGCTGGATAATTTAACCAATCAATGCTTCCCGAACTCAAGCGCTGAAGCAAGCTTTGGCTCCTCGACACGTCACCCTCTACCCTATCACCCAACCGTTTGCTGCTGCTCCGCTCCCCGCCATCATGTGAGCTCGCCTCCTCTGCTCGCTTCTCCTTCTCCAATGGCGATCGGGGCTTCGCTTCCACTCCCCCCTCATCTCACCCTCCGCGCCTCCTCTCCCTCCGCCCCCGACAAACCCAAGCTCCCCGACACCGTCGCCCAGGTTCTCCGAAAGGACCGCGACTTCATCCAGCGTGGCATCGAGAAGCTCAAGTCCGTCCACCTCCCCACCCTCTCCAAGTCCCTCTCCGACTCCTTCTGGCTCCGTACCCTTGAGGACCCCCGCCATGCCCCCGGGCGTCTCCTCGACCCTCCAAACCCCTCTTACCCAGGTCCCTTAGCTTATCTCCTTTACAAATTTTGGCTTTCATTTTTTTAATTCCTGGAGTTGAGTAGCTGTTATGGAGCTTTTTGTTGGTGAATTTGGATTTTGGGTGCTTTATACTCTCACATATTAATTATACGGTTTCTAAACCAGAAATAAACTGATTTGGAATCTTTTTGGATTCCCAGTCCAGACAATTAATGTGGGACGGTGTATATAGATTGTTGCCTGGTGCTGAGTAGGTGTTGAATGGTTGTGATTGTTCATCATGATTTGAGTATTAGTTTGCTTGGGATTGTTTGGGCGTGGACAGAAAGTTCATTGGGATGCTTGAATTTTGATGAGACTTTGTTGGAATTTGAAATTGAGTTCTGGATATTTCTTTTTACAGGATTGACTGGTGTGGATTTGATGATGGCTGACTTGGAAGCTTTGAAGCAATATGTGCACTATTTCTACTATGCATCGAAAATATGGTCCATGCCTTTACCGGAGGCCTATGACCCAAAAAGAATTGCAGAGTATTTCAAGGGAAGGCCTCATGTCCTGGCCTTCCGAATTCTTGAGGTATCTCAAGTTCTTAGTTTTATATCTTATGCTTTGAAGTCCTTAGTTTTTACAGAAATGTAAAGGATAAACCAGTTTGTCCTGAAAAGATTTGATTCTTTACATACCATTCAACTGTGGCTTTTGCACCATTACGTTTTGATTTTAGAGTATTCTAATATTGGCTTCATGCACTTCTCTTGAAGATATGCTTTGCGGTCGGGTCGGCTATGATAAAATTACGGACCTCAAAGATCCTCGATACTAAAAGATTTGATGCAGAGAAGGATGGTGTTAATAACAGTTCGCAGTACTACACGGGCCAGCTATTGAAAGAAACCATGTTGAACTTGGGTCCTACTTTTATTAAAGGTTAGGGTATTCAGTATAAGTGAGTCAAGTTGGTTTCCACCTAGTTAGAACAATGTGACGCTTAAAGTCACGTGTAGTGTGTTTCTTTTTGGGCAAACAAAAAATTTACATCTCTAGTGGCCACCTCTTTGGTCCGATTTGTAAACGACTATTACATTTTACAATTCTGTCTTTTCCCTGCAGTCACAAGATTGCCAAACATGCTAGTTATATAGCTTTGCTTGCTGATGCAGTTGGTCAGTCACTATCAACAAGGCCAGATATAATTGGTTCCGAGATATCTGAGGTTAGAGTGCAAAAGTTCTATTTGTTCATTTTTTTCATATCAATGAATACCTTTCTGAAAAAATCTGAGATAACTAGCTTTAGATGTATTTACTCAATGCCTTAAATATGTTGTAGACTCTTATCAACACTATTCTTTTAAATATTTTACGTAAGAGCTTAAGTTGCTGGTGTATCAATAATGATGCTCTTGCAAACATGCAAGCGCCAATTAGCAATAAGCATTGCATTGAACAAACACAAAACATATAATACTGCTTCCTCAACAATTTTGAACCTGGGACTTCTAGCTTTGATATAGTGATATTATGTCAGTTTATTTCAAAACAGTAACACTTTCTCTCTCTCTCGTTCTTGTTAAAAACTTTTTTCATTTTAAACAAGTCCTTTTAGCACTCCCTCTCCACATTATTAACCCCATATGGTTTTTCAAAATGAACTAAAATTGTGAATAACCAAATGGGACTATTAATGCAAAACGGAGATAGAAGAAAGGAGTACCAAAAGAATAGCATTAGAAAAGACAAGTGCATTTGATTCTTATGTGATTAGCTTTTGGTAATTTAATATTATTGATTATTATGCTGAATTTATTTTCATTTTGTTTGAATCCCTTTTAGCTGCCATTTCACTTTTTTTTTTATAGTTTCTTAATGTTCTGGATTTTGTTTTAATATGTTGATGCAGGTGCTATCTGAACTGCATGAGCAAATCCCTCCTTTCCCCACGGATGTAGCTATGGAAATCATAGAGAAAGAACTAGGGTGTCCTGTAGAAAAAGCATTCAGCTACATGTCTGAGAAACCTGTTGCTGCTGCTTCATTTGGCCAGGTAATTATGGCGATGACATATATGAGATCTACTGCAATTTTTTTAAGTTCTTGACTGCATGAGTTTATCTGCCTTCATTGTCCTTGAACCTTTTCTGTGTTATAAGGAGCATGGTACTGATTGTTAATGCATTCAAGATAATTTTCGTAGTGCAACATGTTACAGGTTTATCGTGGTTGTACTGTGGATGGATTTGATGTTGCAGTCAAAGTTCAACGCCCCAATGTGCGTCAAACGGTTATAAGAGACATATATCTCCTTCGCCTTGGGGTATGTACATATTAATCTGCATAAGATTTCATTTACATACGTCATAGTAACCTGTTATTCTCATATACGGTCACATATACTCATACGATCACTGGAAAGAAAATAAGGGAAGTGAAGATTGAATATTCTTTTCTACTTTTTGCTTGTGGATTGCTTTCATCTGCCTATTTGTTTTGAAGAAGCTTTTACCATAAGTTTCATATACTTACTTGATTAATTTCTTGCTTTAAAGTCTAAAAATATCTCTTTGCACACCCACATGCCTTTCCATAAATAACTTCTCACTTCTTCTTTTCGTCTTTCCTTATCAAGAATGGCTTAGAGCAGAGTCTCTATTCAGAAGAACAGGCACCTGTCCCTTTCCTTTTTATTTAATTGAAGTTTAGAGGGCATCTCCTTCAGAAAATATTTTCCTAGTTGTTTATTTGATTTTTCCATTAAGGCCATTGCGCTTCTATGTCTAAAACAAACTGGTTCTTTAATGCTAATTTCTCTAAAAAGATGATCACCCTGATCGTGTTTTATCTTTTGTTGGAATAGTGTGTCTGAAAGAGAATCCAGTTTAAAACCTTATGTGTTCACAGTTGTTGGTTCAAGCTATCTGATATAGGCTTTATGAATATGATCAGGCTAAGGTGTATGTTGATAGTCACCACATTTTCCCAACCAGTGTTGGTTAACGACATGAATACTCTACTAATCTACTCAATTAGAGGTTGTGTTGATGGTGGAACATTTTTTGTTGTTATTTATTTATTTTATTTGATTGAAAATGTAGATGACGTCAATGCTTTCAATACTATTTGTGGTTTATTATTTTTTAATCTTACTTGAATGAAGAATAGTTGTGAAATGAGGGTGGTTGTTGTAGCTTCCAAACGAGCAGTGTGAGAATTTTTGTTATGGCCGATCCAGCCTTTGGTGCGCTGGTCGGATCTCTTCCGGTTGTGGTGGAGGTCTCAGAATCAAATTACATTGGCATATAGAGTAATAATGGGAAACCTCAGGGCAAGATAATATTACTTGATGGAAAGTTTTTTTTGGTCTAAATTTCTCTGTCAAATGGTCTTGAACTAATTCGGATGTCAGATGGATCAATCCATTGTAATCTTCTTTTTGGCATTGACCTGCAGTTAGGTATCGTGCGGAAAGTAGCCAAAAGAAAAAGTGATCTTTCGCGCTATGCTGATGAACTTGGGAAAGGCTTTGTTGGAGAGTTAGACTACACTATAGAGGCTTCTAATGCTTTGGAATTTATGGTATGTTTGCTAAATTGGTTACTGAATTTTTATTTGAATATGCTTCTGAAGTTGCCTCTGAAGTGAAATAGTCTTTTGTTCAGAAATGATTATCGTTATCATTCTTGTGTGCAGAGAGCTCATGCCCGCTATCCTTTTATATATGTTCCCAAAGTGTTTGGACATTTAAGCAGAAAGAGAGTCCTGACAATGGAATGGGTTGTTGGTGAAAATCCAAATGATTTACTTCTATCCCGACGTCTGGAAGCAGATGGTGTTGAATCTTTGGAAAGGCAACAACTTGAGGTTAACAAACATCTTCTTGATATGGTATGCGACTGATGAACATGTTATTCACTGTTTTCCTCACGAAGTTTTGATATTTTTGGAGTTTTACTTAGTTATGGTCTAAGTAGAAACTGACTGAGGAGAAAATGGAATTAATGATATGACTTAACATCAATTGAAGGTTAACAAGGGTGTGGAGGCGACACTTGTTCAACTACTTGAAACTGGACTACTGCATGCTGATCCTCATGCTGGGAACTTGCGTTACACCTCTAGTGGACAAATTGGGTATTTTGTTAGTTTTTTCTTCTGTGCAACTGTATTTTTATATCTTACCGTGGATACATACCTTGTGATAGTATAATCTGATTATGCAAGACAGAATTCAAGGACTATGTTGATTCATACGCCATTTGTTACATTAAGTTTTTTTATCAGCTTCCATTTGTAGGAAGTGGCTTTCATGTGAATATATAAAAAGTTATGCCACAGAAAATCACTAACAATAACAGTGCTGCAGTTAACTTTAGCGGACCTTAAGTTTTTACTTTCTTTGAAACATGATAGGTTTCTTGACTTTGGTTTACTTTGCCAAATGGAGAAAAAACACCAGTATGCAATGCTTGCGTCCATTTTGCATATAGTAACTGGAGACTGGGCCTCCCTTGTTTATGATTTCACGGAGATGGATATGGTGAGGCCGGGAACTAATTTGCGCAGTGTGACCATGGTATCGTATATTTCATCTCTTCTCTTTTGAACCTTCGAAATCGTGTTGCTCAATGTATCTTTCTGTTCTAACAGTTCTTTGTGATTATGTAGGATTTAGAAGATGCTTTGGGTGAGGTGGTCTTTGAAGATGGTGTTCCTAATGTCAAATTTAGTCGGGTCAGTTTTCTTATTTTTGTCTATCTTGATGTTATCAAGGCTTTACCAGGACTAGCTATAAATCATTATGACACCTTGGCATGTGCTCCATTGTAACCTACTTACATTGTTGTTAAAAGGTATGTGGCTGACTATGTATGAGGATGTTATTGAAGGTCTTAGTGAGACTAAAAAGGCAAAATCATGCTTTAGCTTGGAAAATTACAAAGGATCAGAGCCTATTAGTTTAATTTTAATTGGATGATGTCTATGTTCGTTGTTCCTCTAAGAGCTTAAGCATTTAGGAAACTGGATCCTATCATAGTACCATAGCCGAAGGTCCCAGATTCGAAACAATGCCGCATATCTGCATGTTTATGTACCACATTTTCATATGTACAATCGCACTTGAATGTTCACAGGAGTGTAAATGTTTGCATGCAATAACACTTGCACGTTTGGAGGAGTGCTAGTTGGTTTAAATTTATTTGGGTTGGTTAATATCCATTGGCAGTCCTTTGCTAACAGCTTCTGCTTTCAGGGGACTTGGTTCTAACTTAGCCCATATTAAGCTTTAGCTTACTAGGTTCACTATCAGCTTGTGTAAGTATTGTACTTCATGTTTTAATAAACAAATTGCTGCTCGTCAATAAAGTAAAGTTTGAACTTATTAGGGAAACAAGTTGGAAGATGTCATGCTTTTGACCTTCCCTTCCTCCAGCACATCTTGAGACATCCAGTAGTAACTATAATGGAAAAGGCCATTGGACAAACGTTTAGACTCTTTCTACCAAACCCTAGATCAGGTTTGACCCATACTGGAAAATAAGCCAATAGGTAGAAAGAGGTTCAACGATGAATGTCTGTGGTGCCCAAATAATAAGAATAATTGGAGATCCATATGTGTTGGCGGGTCCATTTGGGTTGCGGGATTTCATTGCACCGTCCATTTGGGTGGGTTTGTAATAACCCACCTTTAATAACCCACCCATCTCCTCAAAAGCCACAATGCTGCATCTTGATCGGATGGTGCATCATGTGCACCTCGGTGGATATTAAGTTTTTCCATTTAGAATTCCAGACATACGCGGATGTAACTTTTAAATTTGATCAAGGATAAGACTTTCTGATATAATCAGCATTGAAATTTCAAAATCAAAATATTTATAAAATAATGCTCCCCTCCCTCCGTCATGTTTTAGATTCTCCATCTGAAAAAATATTGGCTTTTATTGGATGATGGAAATGCCAACGAATGGGGGGGGGGGAGAAGAGGTTCAAAATCCAGTTAAATTGATGATAGTGAGCATCTAAAACAGGACTGTCCTCTTTTCCAGATGGAGCATCTAAAACAGGACGGATGGAGTATTTACCTGAAAGAACATGTCGAAACTCCTTGTTGTTTGTCCCTTGAAAACAGTTTTGATATTATGTTATGAGGCTTTTGCTGTAAGATACATACAATCAGATTGAAATATGTTGGCAGATGGAATGGATCAATAAAGTTGTTGAGAATAGTGTCGTTAATATGATAAATTTCTATCAGCTTCACTTTTTGTGTATAATAAGTTTAACTCTGTGCTTGGTCAGTTTCTTCAGTAATTTGTGCTTCAGTAATTTTTTTGCTTCCCGGTATTTGTGCTAAACTTTTTTAGTGGATTGCATTATCTGTGCAAAGTACTTTCAACTCTGTGTTTAGTCATCTCCTTCTGTAATTATCTTTTCTACCTCGTGTTTGTGTGGAACCTTTTTAATAGATTACATTATCAGTGCAGAGTATGCTATATTAGAAATGGAAAAAGGTACTACTATCTAAATTAAAAAAATTAGGTATATTTCTTCAAATTTGTCAATTCTTTTTGCAGCTTCCTAAATATATCACTTGCTACCATGAAGCTATTGTTGGTCTTGCACTTATATGGCTGCTTATCACTGATCTGAATTGTAACTGACTAGTAAGCATTGCATTGCAGGTACTTGGTAAAATCTGGTCGGTAGCCTTCAAATATCATTTACAGATGCCTTCATATTACGCTCTGTTGTTACGTGCTCTGGCTTCCTTTGAAGGTAATAGAGAATGGGGTTTTTAGTACATGTCGCTGATGTGCTTTAATTTTTCTTGAAAATTTAATTTTCATGGTGATTGTACATATTATTCAGTTCTTCACAGATTCCGCCATTTAGTTTTGTGTTGCTGAACGTTCGTATATAATACATTCATGTGGTGTGTGGCAAGATTTAGACGCACTTCCTGAGATAATGTTCTAATTTGACAAAATGGATACAAAATTGGCAAAAAATAGCACTTGCTATACACACACCGGCTGGATAAGTTATAGAGTTTAATTTGCATAAATTGGGAATATTCATGTTTATTATGAATTATTAAGTGCACACATGGGGAAACACAAGATTCCTTTGCAAGTTCATACTAAAATGCCCACAATGTATGATATGAAGGGCTGTCCTTGCTATATGTCCTCACTATATTTGGGAGGGACCATGCCTTTTATCTTCTGCTGTATGCTAGGAGAGCCTTAAAATTTTGTGCATATGTTGTTATTATGTGCTTATTTATTCTTTGAAATTACCAGGTCTGGCAGTTGCTGTAGATCCCAATTTCAAGACATTCCATGCTGCTTACCCCTTCGTTGTTCGGAAGCTTCTAACTGATAATTCTGCTGCCACAAGGAGAATTTTTCACTCTGTAATTATCTTTTCTTAAACGCCGCACAATTATTCATCTTTTGTTTTGTCCTTGTTTTCGTGTGTTTCCTGTAGGGAGGATGGGAGAAACCATAGTGACTTTCCCCGTGCTCTGAAACAGACATATGCATTAACTATTTACTAAGAGTGAAATGATCCGTTATTTTTAGCTTAAGCAGCCACAACTCCATAACCAAAAGTAGAGCTTTCATTCATATGCACCAAAATTCTGGTTCATCAAAAGTGCAGTCCATGATTGCTAAAAGTGTTTAGATAATGGCTGAAGATGCTTCTTGACGCCTTACCTTCTCCTTTTTCCTGCCTTGGGACTGGTAGTGCAAAACAGTATAATTACATCTATAGTGGGCTTGGAGGTGTATGATTTGGATGTAGATATGATATATGATAGAGCCAAACACAGAATGTTTGGTTCTGATCTCTTGTAAATGTACCAAGATAATGAAAAAGCTGCTTCATCACTTCACTTTCTATTTTATCATTTTTTTCAGGTTGTACTTGACAAGAAAAAGGAATTCCAATGGCATAGGCTCTCTCTTTTTCTAAAAGTGGGAACATATAGGTAACAAATTTTCAAATTTCACTTTTGACATATCTACCTTCTGTCATTCCTGTGGAAAGGCAATGTGTTAGAGTTCCTAGTTTTTTCGATCTGTTTATATTATCATCCTATTTTAATTAGGATTAGAATTAGGATTAATATTCCTATGTCAAGCAGGACTATAGTTTAGAGTCTATCTTATGTCAATTAGGATTATGGTTCAAGAGCCTATAAATATGTAAAGGGATCTTCCCTACTCCATAATCAATCAAAGATCAATGGAATAGTTATTTTCTAGTTTAGTTTAATCTAGTTTCTTAGCCGTAATCCTACTCTTTTTCCCCTTTCTTCTATGATGGATTCCTATGTAGATTATGGTCTACATCATTGGTATCGGAGCACTCGACCCTTAGCTTCCACCCAACCCACTGTTGCTGCCGCTATGACCGGCGCTATCACTGAGGAGACTACCCTAACAACACAATTGGAGGTGAAATTAGAGCGAGCACTTACCGATTTGAAGACTTCAATCGCGGAGTTTGCGGAGTCCTTCCGTCAGGAGAACCATCGTCGCGAGGAGCTCCCGCTTTCCTTGCATCGCCAGTATATGTCGGCCACTCCTCCGAGCTTTGGAGCCTTCCCGACCCTAATTTCTCCACTGTATTTCGCCGTCGGCACGCAATTGCCGCGTCCGGCATGTTGCCTGAGTGGGACATTGCGCCGTCGGGAACCTTCGCGGCAGACTCAGCCCCGTCTGGGTTCGTTCCATCGGCCGCCTTTGGCTTGTTGGCGCCCCTGTTTCATGGCCAATCCCTTCTCCCGACCATCGGAGTCGTGGCCGCTGCCTCTTTGCTGTTGCCATCTCTGTCTGGTATGTCGGCTCCCATGGCGTTGCCCGGCCAGACCCTTGCTGTCGTAGAACGACTTCCCCCTTTGACGGCGGTGATGGTACATCCTCCCCAACCTGCCGCATCCCTCGATCGGCAGCAGCCCTGCGACAAAGACATCGCCTTTTTGCTTCCAGGTACTTCCCCAACTTCCACCAGGCCGCGTCAGACTTCATTAGGCCAGATTCTCCACTTGCATTCCGGTTCTTCCCCACCGTCAGCATCACCGCCTCTGCCTCTCGTCGCCTCCCCAATCGCCCTGTTAGACGGGTTTCTAGTTGATCCCGGCGGCCGTCCTCTGACGACGGTGACCTCTGGCCTTCCTTTGCCAAAGCCGCCGCCTTCTTCCACCGGATTCCCAATCGACCCCGGCGAACGTCGGATGACTTCCGATCAGTTTCCGGAGGTCTCTATAAAGCCTCCGACACGACCAAAGCTTCTTCTGGTCGCGATGCCGCACCACCTCGATCTACCTCTACTGCCACCGAAGCCTCCGCCTTTAGCCGTTGCTGTTGCCGCCGTATTCCGCCGAAGCCGCCTTCTGAGACTCCTCCGTCGGCGCCGTTCGAAGTGGTTAGGGCTTCACATCGAGACCCAAAGAAGAGGATTACACCTGGAGACATTGTCGCTGCCTCTGTCGTCGGAACCGCCTCCTCCGCCCCCGCCGGAACCGCCTCCTGCACGATGCCCCAAATTGCCTTTCGCCGTCGCGCCAGAAGCTACGGCGGCAGCGCTGTTTGAAGGGCTAGGGCACCAACGAGGTGACTCGGGCCTCTCCTATTTGGTCCAATTTGAACCAGTTGGTTTGGTTCAAAAGCCGGTTCAACACCCTCTCATTCAGCTGGTTCACACCCGGTTCCAACCTCTTTTATCCATCTCGGGTTGGTTCAGCAACCGTTATAAAAATAAAAAAAATAAAAAAATTTAGACGGGTTTTGTGTGGCCCATTATTGGTTCAAGGTTTTTCTCGGCGGTATACTCTAAGCCAAACAGGGTCCACTCCTTTATGAATCCAAGTCAAGCTAACACTTCGTCTATCGGAGCTTTCGTGGGTCTAACACATTTTGCTAAAGTTGAACCTTTCGCATTCTCACCTTCGATGCAAAAAAGACAAGAGCACCCCAAGGACGAGGTGATGCGGAAGCGTTGGTGGAATGTTATGATCCTATTTTAATTAAGATTAGAATTAGGATTAATATTCCTATGTCAAGTAGGACTGTAGTTTAGAGTTATCTTATGTCAATTAAGATTATGGTTCAAGAGCCTATAAATATGTAAAGGGGTCTTCCCTACTCCATAATCAATCAAAGATCAATGGAATAGTTATTTTTTAGTTTAGTTTAATCTAGTTTCTTAGCCTTAATCCTACTCTTTCTCCCATTTCTTCTATGATGGATTCCTATGTAGATTATGGTCTACATCAGTTTAATTCACTCACCCTTCACACACTACACCATAGGGATCAGACCTTGGGGCCTCTCCCTCGACAGGGAGGATCCAAAGAGCACAACACAGCTACTCCTCATATGAGGGTAGAAAATAGCATACATTGCTTTCAGTGCAATGTTTTAAATCTGGGCTGGCCACTCGTCTTTGTGGTTACTTGTGTCCGGTTGGGACACTGGTTACCTATGTTGGATGACCGGACTGGTTTTCAGAAACTCTATTGGCCCAGGTAGTTCAACTCAGCAAGAGGGTTTGGTCTGGAATTAATCAAGTTGCCTGGCCGGGTGAACTGCATTGTAAAGCATCAATGAGTATAAAGTTATCTGTTTACGTGTATTGTATTTGCTTTAGTAAATGTATGTGCAAATTGATTTAAGGTTTCTGAGAAAGAAATGAGAGTATAGTTGCATTATTCTAATGAAGAACGGTTTCACAAGTGAATGAAGAGGTCAGCCTTGTTGGGATGGACCAACAAAACTGCCTCCATATAATGTAAAACTCGCCACAGTAAGATAAATATATACTTCCTCCTCCCCATATCAAGTGTCCTATTTGGTTTTCTTGAAACAAACTAATGAATAAAACTGCCTGTTGCTCTCACCGGTTGTATGTGGATGCTGGTGGTGGTGTCTTGTTGGGTTGGAGGAGGGGGGAAGTCAATTTCCAATCTGAATGGTATGATCTAAATGGTGCTTGTTTGCTATCTTTAACCTTTCTGTATAAACACCCATCTCTTTTGATTCTGATTCTTCATTCTCTCGTAATTGTTAAATTTTTGAAAGTATATTCAGGTGCTTAGGACTAAGAATCAAAAGGTTTTAAAATAAGTAGGACTAAGACAGAGTGCATGGAATTTAATTTTAAGGAAGGTAGAACTATAGATAGAGCCCTAGTTGAAATAGATGGGCAAGAAGTGCCAAGGTGTGATCAATTCCGTTACTTAGGATCCATTATCCATAAAGAAGGGGATATTGATAGTGATGCGGTGCATAGGATAAATGCGGGGTAGGTAAAGTGGAGGGAAGCCTCGGGAGTGTTGTGTGATAGGCGGGCTCCAAAAAGAATTAAAGGCAAGTTCTATAGGACGGCTATTAGGCCTGTAATACTCTATGGAGCGGAGTGCTGGGCACCAAAGAGGAGTCATATAGATAAGTTGAATGTAGCCGAAATGAGAATGTTAAGGTGGATGAGTGGGATAACTAGGAGAGATAGGATTAGAAATAAATATATTCGTGAGAGCCTAGGAGTAGCGCCTTTAGGGGAGAAGCTGAGGGAATGTAGGTTGCGTTGGTATGGGCATATGCAAAGAAGACCTTTAGATGCCCCTGTGAGAAGATTAGAAGGGATACATGTAAACGATGCTAAAAGAGGGAGATGGAGACCTAAGAGAACTTGGATGGAGTTAATAAGAAAGGATTTGACTTTACTATCTCTTACAAAAGAGGTAGCCCAAAACAGGCTGGAATGGAGGAGTAAGATCCGTGACGCCGACCCCAAATAGTTGGGAAAAGGCGCTACTTGATTATGATTATGATTATGATTATGATTATGATGTTCAGGTGCTTAGGATTTCAAACTTGAAGCAGGTAACACTTATTCTTCTTTTCCACACTTTACAGCAACAGTATTCAAGGGCTCATCTCTGTTGACAAAATAGACCAATCGCCTTCCCTGCAAAGTACTGCATCTGAACCGAATGGTTCTGAAATTGCACGTGCACACACGATTTTGAGGCTTTTACTATCAGAAAATGGTGCTGTATTGAGAAGGCTGCTAATGACTGCAGTAAGTATTTTATGCAGAATGCTGACCACCACTTATCTAAATCAATCTTTCATATTGTTATTCTACAAGGAATATTGCACATTGACAGGTTTTAGCAACATTGTTTATCACATTATTCAATGGACAATAATCTGGGAGCCCCACATTTTTTCTGGGTTTCTCTACAAATATAGGCTTATGTGCACCACAATGGTCGAACAAGGGGCAACTGGACTAATCCTTTAAACATTGCAAATCAGTTTTCCTCCTTTAACTTCTACTTGCATTCATGATTTACAGGATGCGGCTTCACTTATCCGAAGTATGATCTCAAAAGAAGCTACTGCCTACCGCCAATATGTATGTAGGGGTCTTGCTGGCTTGCTTTACCAGTGGATTGTTCAAGTAGTTGGAAAGAATGATTCAGTTAGCCTGCTTTACAGTTCTGGCATGAGGTCCCCGATAAGAACCACAGTGGCCTCATCTAAAGAATCACCTGCATCCCTTATTTGGGTGGCCATGAGGGATCGCAGGATTAAAGTAATACTTTTGAGGGTATTAAACGCCTTAAAGAGGGAACCAGTACTGATGTTGAGGTTCTGCTGGACGTCCCTTGTACTTCTGTTATCAGCTTCAGCTGTAGCCTGTCACCGGTTTGTTGTTTCTTTTTCAGAGAGGTACATCAATTCTGAAGCATTCCTGCCGAAACGGTTTGCTGTCAATGTGTAGCTATATGACTGCCACTGCCCACTGGGGAAAGAGGGTAAGATTTATTAGTAAGTAAAACTTCGAAGTTGATGGGAATAGGGATGCGGCGAAAGCCTTCGTATGTCAAGCTTTTCTTTTTACCCTGTATAGAGGTCTAATTGATTGTCCCAAGAACTTAGAAATTCCGTCAGCATTTTAATTAGTAGTCAATTTTCAGATAAAATGCTGAAGATGATCAACATGTCTTTTGTCAGGTTCGAGCATTCTGTTTGCTTGATTCGTGTGTAATATTTACAGCTCTACACCTGTGTTTAAAGAACTCAGAAATTCCAGGATTTTGGTTTACCTTTTCCTTTTTCTTTTTTGCTAAAGTTCAAGGATTGATGCACGCCTGGTCAGGAATATTATTTCTTAAAGTTCATGGGCAACCATAAAGGCATAAACTGATAATACTGATTGTTTTTTCTCCCGACCACCCCTATATTTTGCCGAATCGGCCTGCGATGCCCCTCTGCATGCGAATGCGCGGGGGGCACATGCAGAGGGGCGGGGGTGCACACATACTGGACTTCATATAAAATATCTATATAGGGATTATGCTATATGCGAAGTGCTCTTTGTGGAGTCTTCTCTCATGTACTCCATTCATTAATGCCGGGCATATCCACTTAAATAGAGTAGCTATTTCCCTATCCCAGGTCCAACATTCTTCCATGGCTTTTTTTCTTAGACCATTTCACTTCATTACGTGATGCACACCCTTTTTAATCCCTTGATTTCAAAAACCACAATCTACTTAGTAAACAAAAAAAGGGTATAAGGTCATGGCGACAGCCGCTAGCACTTACGTCGAAGATCACATTCTGTCACTAACAGACACGACAGAATGTGGACGGCCAACAAGTGGCAGCAACAATAGAGAGTGATGAAGTAAGGCTGTTGATCATGTCGTTGGGAAGAATGGTAAGGGACTCTAGTTGGAGAAGGGAGCCAATGGAGAGTGGTGAGGGGCACAAGTAGAGAGGGCTCAGGTAGAAATTTACTTCTTGCCTGCTAGACTGGCGAGAATAAGCACTTGCTAATAAATGAGGCATAAAATAATGAAACATAGGCTTCTTAATAAAATAACCGGCCATTGTGAGAAATTATTGGGTACAACAACGGCCTAACCACGTCACTTTTACGCCAGGGTGCTAGGGAGCCGTCGATCTCCGAGACCCAGCTCTTCGGCACCAAAAGCTTAGAGAGCCCCGCATGTTACGCCATCGATCTCAGAGATCGACGGCTCTCTGGCACTGTGGAGTAGTGTGCCAAGGACACCCAATAATTTCTCTGGTATGGCCTCATGCAGGTTATCTGGGTCTCATGGAATGTTGTATCGGTGATATATCGATATCGGCCTTCAACTAGTAAAACGATACACTATAATATCGATTTACAGTATTTTTAAAATATCGTTGATATATTATTTTTTTAAATATTTAAAAAAAATAATTTTTTTTTAAAAATAAACTTTCCTATTTGTTTCTCATCCTATACCAAGTAGAAAGATACAATTTAAAACACAAACACATATTTTGAATTATATATTTATTTTTAATATATATTTTAAAATTTATACTTGTTTAAATAAGTATCACTTATTTTAGAAGTTATATTATGAAAATATATAATAAAAACTAGTTTTAAACCACAGATATTTTTTTACACAATATCTCCCGTATTTTACCGATATCCGATACGACTTGCTGGGCCTACTTTCAAAGCATACAATCTACGAACATTCCATTGGGAACTTAAAAACAGGTGAGCCAGTCAACGAGTGGCGGGCCTGGCGGCGCGACTGAATCGCTTTCAGGGTTGCTGACCACTGACCTTTCCTGTGGCCGTTGCACCACTCGCAGGAGCAAGCGAGCGCGACCAGAGCTTTGCCGCTCTCTCTCTCTCTCTCTCTCTCTCTCTCTCTCTATCCGCCTCCGGCGACCGCCACCATGTCTGTCGGCGTCCTCGCCTTACAGGGCTCCTACAACGAGCACTTGGCCGGTATCTTCCTCCTCGTAAAGATTGGTTATTTTTCAGATAAGTTGTTTGGGTGGCTTCTTCTGTTTTTTCTTATTGGTGATTGGTGATGATGCTACGCAGCGCTGAAGAGGATTGGAGTGATGGGAGTGGAGATTAAGAAGCCTGAGCAATTGGATAATTTGAGCGCGCTGATTATTCCTGGTGGGGAGAGCACCACCATGGCCAAACTCGCCGAGTACCATAACCTGGTCTGGTTTCCCCCGGCGCCTTTATTTTTGTATACATATACCATGAAATTCAATCTCATCTTTTTTCAGTTTTTTTTTGTTTCTCTTCACTTTGATTGTTGGTCACCGTGTTTGGATGTTGCACGACTGCATAGGGAAAACTCATTAGTTCGTTTTTGAAACGAAATTGGACTAATAATGTGGAACGGAGGGAGTATATGTTATCTCCTTCTTCGTCCTCTGCTATAAAACGGAGAAGATTATAAAACATGGAAATCAATTTTTATGGAAAGAATGTATATTGGCTCACTGTTTAATTGTGGAAATGAGAGTTCTAGTTGCAGACAATGTGTAACGGCTATAAGTTTGTTCGATTTTCAATTGTGTTTTCATCTGCCATTGTGTGAATTTCTCTTTCTCTCATCTGTCATTTTGCAAACATTCCCTCTGACCGAAGAAATATAGGTACAGTTCCTTTTTTCTGTGTTAGAAAATAGGTATGGTTGAACTTATTTCTCAGCAATAGAGAACTTTTCCCACTTGTGAGGTCACTGTGGCTCCAAAATTTCAGTTCTTCACACTGTACCTATCTTTTTTTTTTCGGATGGTGGGAGGGCATTATATGCCTCTTCTCTTTTAATCTCTCTCTCAACATATCATTTGTTGTGTTTTGAAACTATTGATGGTGGGTTGATGACTCAATGAATCAGACTGGGTAGTGCTTGCGGGGTTGTTGAAGTGATCTCTTTTTTGTTTCAGTTTCCTGCCCTGCGTGACTTTGTGAAAATGGGAAAGCCTGTGTGGGGAACCTGTGCTGGGCTTATCTTCTTGGCAAACAAAGCCGTTGGTGAGTAAATTTTGAATTACATTTAATATAGACTAGACATTAACACAATGTCGATTTCTTAGGACAAAAGTCAGGGGGCCAGGAGCTTCTAGGTGGCCTCAATTGCACTGTTCATCGCAATTTTTTTGGAAGTCAGGTATTATCAGAAATGTCTATGTATGGTGACTCAGTCCCTACAAATTTCTTCTTGTTGACCATGTCTGTGATTTCAGATTCAAAGCTTTGAAGCAGAGCTTCCTGTACCTGCTATTTGCACCGAAGAAGGTGGATCAGAAACTTTCCGTGCAGTATTCATTCGTGCACCTGCTATATTGGAAGTTGGTCCTGATGTCGAAGTCCTTGCAGATTATTCCGTACCATCCGTCAAATCAGTGAGTCCAAAATCCAATAATGATGGCTCAGCGGTGCGTTTACTGAGACTTACATGTGTTAATTTAATTTTCATGCAATATTCTTTTAATAGTTCATGTGTTAGCAGTTGTGTACTGGGACACTGTTGCATGATAGCTAGTCTTTTTTGGGGCTTGAAGACTGAGAGCTTAGTGTTTGATAAAGTTATCTTTAAAATAATTTGATAAATATTTGTCTATTCTCCCGTCTCAACTATAGTTTATTATGGCTTGCATGCTGATATTTAGTTGGTTGTTTTTTAGTGAATGTCAGTGAGAAATTCAAAATCGCCATATCTTTTCTCAGATAATCATGCAATGACATTGGTTGTCTGCTCTTATAACCTTTTTTATCATGTACCTTCTCCATATGATTCTTTACAAAGCTTCCATGGTATAACTTTTTTACTTTTTACATTGTCTATGCTGCGTAAGGCATACCCCAGAATGCTATCAAGCTAGCTTAACTTGCTTGGCTCAGCTCAACTCAGATATTGAACTTTAGCTTGATTTGGTTTTGGATAGTTGGTAAATAATTTAGTGCACGAATCATTACATATAAATATAGTGCTTACTATGATTTTTACAATCTAAAAGCATAACTAGAGAAGATATATTAGGGAAGCCAGGCTGTGTTGAGAGCTGGCTCCATTGCTCAGGTCAGCTTGGCTTGGTGGAACTGTTGGATAATTGCTATAATATTTTCCTAATCTTTTCGTGAACAATGATATTGAAATTTAGTTTAAGTTCTACATGTTGCTGTACTATGTTGCAGGAAAACTCTGAATCTGCAGAAAAAGTGATTGTGGCTGTTAAGCAGGGAAATCTGCTTGCAACTGCTTTCCATCCAGAATTGACTGCAGATACTCGATGGTATGTGATTGCTTATAAATTCTCAGCGAAAAAAGTGACTACTTATAAATTACAGTAAAAAATTTGAGGCATCTGAACCTGTAGGATTTGTGCAAAATTGTGGCAGATGATCTTCCTCAATGCTGTTGTTACAATGTTCAAACCTATGCATGCCACATAAAGTTCTTACTATATGTCATCTCTCTTCCATCACATGAGTTGGCTTGGTTCTTTTACAAATTGTCACAACTTTCATATATTTATCATAAATACGGTTTTAATTACTAAAAGATAAACTATAAGAGAGATACTAGGATTGCACTTGACAACAGTATAAAATGAACCAACTAGAAATGATAATACTCCTTCCATCCCAGATTAATAGTCTGATTTTTTTATTGATTTGGGAAATTAAAATAGGACAAATAATTGGGGGAGGGAGAGCTATAATAAAACATGAACATGTTATATAAAAACAATCCTTGTGTTTTTGAGCTGAGTCAAGTGAAGCCAGGCTGAGCTTGAGCCAACGTTGAGATCAGCCGTTTGAGCCAAAAGTGAAGCTCGTAACTCGAGCATTAACATGCTTACTCCAATTAGGTTGAAGCCATACAATTTTGTACTTATGAAAAGAAGGCACGTTTTATGGTAGAGGAACAAATCTCGAAGAGTGCAATGGTATTCTTAGACGAAGTAGACCCAACTCTTTTTCAGGATGGCCTGCCTGAACTACTAGGCGCTTGTTTCATTTATAATGTGCTTTCTATGGTAAATTTTAAGGCATTGGTTATGTGTGCAGGCATAGCTATTTCATGAAAATGGTTGGCAATATGAACTTGGAGAGTGGTTTGACCTCATCAGAGGCGGCTTCAGACAATAACCAGAAGCCAGAGCTTCCAATATTTCAGTAGGTATCAACAGTCAGCTCCAGACGATGGCCCGTGACCAGAATTCCTACAAGCATATCTACTATTAGTGGGAAACATACAGAAGAAAATTTGTCCATTTTTTCATTCTGTAGCTATATCCTTAGGAATTAGGATCAATGCCTTCGATAAGTTAATTAGATGAATTTTATTCCATTGAGAAAAGAAGAAAATTTGCTTGGGTGAATATCAGATTCTTACCTTAGTTGGATTACTGCAAATAATTTGAAAACCAATTTGTTTCAGAAAATTCATTACTCAGTAAAATATCATGGTAGTCACATCTCAATATGCTTGTTTCTTTCAGACTACAAAATAAAAAAGAGAAGACAATTTTCCTTGATGCATCCATAAAAAAAAAGAGGAAGAGATATACACCAAGTGGAGTAGCCCATTAATTCATCTTAATTGTAATTAAATCCGGGTTCCATATTTCTATTTAGTTATGAATAGCCCATTAATCTACCTCAATTGCAAGTTGCAACGACAAATTCCAATGAGCCCCCAAGACTAACGAACGATTCTCATTGCTCGTTGGCAAAGCCAAATTGCTCCTAGAGCACCCACAACCGTTGATATGGTGGGACCGCCCATGTGCAATCTGGAAAAACTCTTCAGGTTTCCACTCCGCACGTGCGGTCACGTCGTCGTTATGCCTCAGACACGAGTCAAAGTGACTCGTTTCGTCTCCCCCACTCCGAACCGCCCCAACCGACGACGACAAATCTGAGAAGAAGAAGCCGCTTCTCGGCCAGGGAGAAGACGGAGACCGGCCTCAGATCGCCGGCGCCGGAACCATAATTTTCGCCAGCCGCTCACTTCTAGTCTACCCTGCCATGAATTATCAGGTACTCAAACGATTCGAAGATTGTACTGCACTAGCCTCTGCTTTCTCATTTGTTGAATCTCAGCTGGGCTGGGTGGGCTCGGCCAGATCTTCTTATTTCTGCCATTTACTGGTGTAATGGAAGCTAGATTTGAACTAGAGGATTTGGATTAGGCGTCTCTCTTTTCACATTTGAAAATGGGAAGTTGGGGATTTATGGAATTGATCGTGAGCTGAACGGATGAACTGTTTCGCTCTGTTTCTAGTTGTTTGAGTTTAACTACTTCGAAAATTCCTGCTCAATATTTCTAGTTTAGATCTGGTTGGGATAATGCTGATTGTTGTGATTATAAAAAATTGCTAATTGGTAACTTAGTGTAGCAGTATCATGTTCATATGGAAAGTTTCGATCTGGCTCTAGTGTGTTAAACTTGGAACGGTTTCTGTCACTCTGTCAATTTTGTAAGGGGAATTTTTTAAGTTGAATGGACTTCTAGATGGAGATTTAAAATTCTGTATACGGATTGTCAAGTGATGGATTTATGAGCAGTCGTGTTTTTTTTCTTTGATGGATAAATGCTGCTTGTTGGACGTTTGCAATGCGGAGAGATGCATGGTTGTTCCGGTGGTTGGAATCTATTAATCTGTCTAATCATGGAAGCCATTACTAAAGAGGTTAATTTAGTTATGTATTGTCCCAGCTATCTGGGGGTGCCAAATTGGGAGAACGAACTGTGTATTTTTCTGTTCGCCCTTTTCATGTTTAAAATATGGTATATTCCATCAAGAAAACATTGCAGCAAGGCCTGTTAATGCCTTTCTTGATGTAATACTCTAACGAGATGAAGATCTACGCTCTTCATTATTATCATATGCATTTCCTTTTATGTTTAGTTGGCTTAATGATATGCACTGCAAGAGTCTTTCATTGCACAACTAAAATACGGAAAAAAAATACTTTTACACAAAACATAGGAAAATAGTTCAAATGTTGTTTAGTAGTGCCTGTACTAAATTCTAGTAAGTGTTGAGAATTTTTTTTCTCGAATTATTACTTGCCTCTGGTTCTCTTTTTCTAATAAATTGTGTTTTTGGTAGGATTGACTCAGACTTGTTTTAGCTTATAATGGCAGGGAATGAGCTCCTTTTCTGGCTTTACTCGTCTATGCAAGGGCCTATCTGTAGTACTTATTGCAGGCTATGCTGTGCTCCAGATATTACCATCTGCCAGTGCCTACCTGGAACTTATACCTGCAAAGTATGGTTTATATTTTTTTCTTTTAAGTACCGTTTAGATTTACTATGAGAGTCATGTTGTTAAGTGTGGGATACTTCTTAGCTTGATGGTTAGCATTTTGTTAGTTATGTATGAGTGTCCAACATCTTAGATGGTAATGTTACTTGATAAGAGATCCAGACTTTTAATGCATGTTTTTACTTGCCTCCCCCGAATAGTTAAATTAGAATTTCTAAAAGCAGTATATTTCAGATGACCCATTGTCATAAATTTAATGCCGATGTGTGTAGAACATTTGCTGGCTTACGTTGCTAATACCATGTTGAAATGTATTTGTAGGACGATCCCTTTTGCCTGGAACCTTATAACAGCCGGTTATGTTGAACAATCCTTTTTCGAGGTATGCAACAGTCATTGATCATTTGTAATCTATTAGAGGGATCCTTCGTTAAAGATATCTCGAATCTATGAGTTCCTTGCTCTTCCTTATTCTATATCTATAGAGCAATGACATGGGTTCTCCACCAAGTTGAAGGCTGTTTCTGTCACATATCCAAATCTGACATTGGAGAAAGGTCCATCAAGTCAGCCAATGTCAGGTCTATGCAGGTGGAGGATGAAGTGGACTGGCCCATGGGCATACTGACAAAAATTGTTGGAATATATCGAAAATTCCAAAAAATAGCGAAATAGGGTTCCAGCGAGAAATGACAGGCAGTTTCGTTCATATCGGCAATTTTCTGATTTTCCGCCTATTCTGGCAAGATTTTGCTATTTTTCAAGATTTTTCCTGTGCAGGTGCGCATGCTAAATTTTGCGCAGGGTGGTGGGCTTGCTGGTTTCCAGGGTGGCAGCCTTGCAAGTGCTGCCAACTTGCTGGCGCCTTTGCAGCTCCTCCAGAAGAAACGAAAGAACGTCAAAGCTTTGGCAAAAAGAAGTTACCTGCAAGAGCCTCGTTAAATAAAATGCCAAGCCTCAGAAGCCCATTAAAAATTGTGCTAATTGTTGCTATATGATCTTGAGTCTTCATTGACGTCTTACTAATTTTTTTGGTTGTTATATCTTGTAAACAAGTTAACTAAATGTTTTCAGGTTAAATTGAAAACAAATACTCAAAATATCGTAATCCAACACAGCTTGACTTGATTAACTTCAACGTGGTCTAGTTTATGCTTAACCCACTTCTTATAATGTGGAACACTTTAGGAAGGTGGAACTATAACAAAAATTTATGAAAATATTGAATTTGGCCCCAACATTCCTATCCCAAATTTTTTTTCTCGAACCTTTTTAACCCAAACCAGTATGACACCTCCTCTTCTGGCAGCCCCGGCAAACTGAATCTGAATTCCGATTTGGCCACTATGCTATGGGACACATAGCATCTCTATAGGCTTCTGTATATATTAAATATTCTAATATCACAGGACAGTTTGCTTCCTTATTTAGAGAGAATTTGGTTGTAATATTGGTGATCCCTCTCTGTACATAGGGAGCTGACTGGTGGGTAAGTGGTGCAGGTTATTATGATGAGAAAACAAGTCATTGTGTGGGTTGTTCATGATCTTCTTCTCCATCTTAAATCTTATTCGTCTTCTGCTTATCTTCTTCTCCTTCTGTAGATTATGCCCTAATCCCTAAAAGAGGTCCTCTATGTTGTCAGACCTAAAGCCCTAGAAGCCTCTCTTATTGTCTGCTCTTTCATACCATTGAATGAAGCCCTAAAATTTTCTTACTTCTTTCCCCTCCAGTTTTCCTTATCCAATTTCTTCTCCTTTTATATTCAATCTACATCGGGGTAGGCAGGCGAGATGAAGGCCAGCCAGGAGAGGATCAGGAGATGTGAGAGGCAAAGGAAGACCGGCAATGTCAGCTTTAGTATAAATTTGGCTGATGGGAAGGGTGCCAACAAGAGGAAGGCCGGCCAGAGAAGTGCTGACTGGAAACTTAACTGTGATAAGGCACAGAGATAGTGGGTTTAAATTGTGTATATGGCAATTGAGAAAAGGAGGAAGGGCTACTTTCAAGAAAAGTCTAGAGTCCCATTGTGTAATTGTGTTAGTAAGAGCTGGAAGGACGTAATGTTTGTGTAGATTCATTTTAGTAGACTCTGAACAGTGTTAGAATTGCTTTTTGTAGCCAAAGATGAATTGGAAGTGCAGACTCTTAATTGTATCAGTCCTTTTGCAGGTGGTTATCAGTGTTATTGGTCTCCTCTTTATTGGGAAATTATTAGAGCCAATTTGGGGTTCCAAGGAGTTCTTCAAGTTCATATTTGTTATCAACTTCTTAACTTCAGTTTGCATCTTCATCACAGCTATAGCCTTCTATTACATTACGAAGCAAGAAAGTTTCCTGTAAGTCCTGTTCTGTGCATAATGCACCAGTATACTCTTTTTATCATTCTTTCGCTGTTAAATTTCCAAGGGTATTTATTGCACAGTGATAGTGGTGGACTTATTTACTATTACGCGTCACCATCTATCTCTTGCCGAATTTGATAATTTCTAATAGAATTTGTCATCTTCAATCTTCTCACGAAGGATATTTCTTTTATATTTTTTTAGTCTGTCATCTATCTCTTGCGTTGTAGCTGGGTACTGAGTAGGATGTAGTGCCTGCATCATCTACAAAACAACATTTTTCAGATAATATGTATACAAATTGTGCTTAAAAAGATCTTTGTAGCCTTTCTTCTCTTATTACTACTACTTTTGTTTTGTTAGTTATACTCCTCTTTCTGGGTTCCATGGGGTCCTCTCAGGATTCTTCGTGGGCATCAAGCAGATTATACCTGAGCAGGAGCTGGGTGTGTTCAAGATTAAGGCAAAGGTATTAAGCGTTTTTTTTTTTGGAGAAAGTATTATCTCTTGCTTCTGGTCATTCTAGAATCTCACATATGGTGTTTATATGGGTTCTTTATCAAGTGGATACCTTCCCTCTTTGTGCTGATCTCAATTGTCGTGTGCATCTCTGCACTGGAGCCAACATCCTATCTTCCAACAATTATATTTGGAACTTACGTGAGTTGGATTTACTTGCGGTATTTCCAAAGGCAGCCAGAGACAAATTATAAGGGAGACCCTAGTGATGAGTTCTCCTTCTCCTCTTTCTTCCCTGCCTTTATGCGGTAATTTTCGTTTTAATTTTTGTAATATAAGATTTTTGGTAAACTTGTGCGTAATGTAAGATTGACATAAAAGTAATGTGTCTTGTGCATTCCTTATGCCATATTGAGCTTGCTCTTGTTGGAATTTGCAGACCAGTTCTGGACCCCATTGCATTGGTATTAGATCGTATGCTGTGTGGCAGATCTAACAACACCAGTGAAGCAAATGGTCAGATTTTGGGGGGTAACCCTCTGCCTGGTTCAGACCCTATTGAAGCTTCAAGGAGAAGGTAATATTCTGTCACACATCAAAACTTTGTACTTTGTTTACTTTTTTTGGTACAACACTTGAATTTTCTTTTAGTTGACGCCAAAAAGTCAGTGAATCAAGTAGTAAGCTGCAGATAATGTTGGTAGGATGAGTCTTGTAATTTCTTTTCCGTGGTGACACTCTCTTCTTCCCTCTTTCTTAACTGCAGAGAACGAGGGGCCCGAGCACTGGAGGAAAGACTAGCTGTAGAGAGATCTTCTGTGGCAGGGGATTCACAGGATCCATCACATGGTGATATAGCTGAGAAGGTTTGAGTTCTCCCAGCAATGGACTTAAACATCCTTGTGCTGTGTTCAATGGCTAAAATGGCGCGAGCTTTCTGGTACCTATCCAATGAACGTACAATATAGATCCCCTACTTTTTGCAATGCGATGAGAAATCCCCGTCTTTTTTTTAAAAAAAAAGAAAGAGAAATCCTTTTCCATAAAGATCAACGTGATTTTTTTTGAAGTGTTGACACTAAAACAGTTGTTCGTTCCTGTTACATTAATACACTTTTTTTTTACATTAATACACTTTAAAATGTTAACATTAAAAAAATCTTTCAAGCATTTGTGAGCTCAGGTTCTCGCACTTGCACAATCTCTTAATTTCCTAAATGTAATATGTAGGGTTAGTATTTGTAAGATGGGATGATCTTGGCCGTGCACTCACGTAAGCATCGGCAACATTGATCTGTCAATGTGTAAATCCCCCAAAAATATTGATAGAGGGTTAATCCTTGCTGATGTCCATACAGTTGCGTACTTAGTGCATACTCTTAACAGTTAGCAATGTATAAGAATTAAAAGGCGATGAACCCACCAGATCCCTCTTCCCATTGAATAAGATTGACTTCGATTATTTAATTCTCAAGTTCACTATCGACTGAAAGAAGTCATGAATTCTATTTTCTTCATTATTGTAGACATTACTCGTGTTTCCTATCGTCTACATTATTGTTAAATTCGTCTTTTCTATCTTCTACATTATTCGCGTTATCTATCTTCTACCTTACTATAGACATAATAAAGAGTTGATTCTATGATTATGTAGAGTCATGCTTTTCCTTTGTTGATTTCTTTTTCCATCTTTTACATTATTATACTTTTTTTATTTTACAAAGTCGCAAAAAAATTATAATTCCTTCGACATATACTCCCTCTATCCGAAAATGTGTCCTCATTAGAAAATCCAAATGAAATAAAATTAGTTCATTTTTATGAGGACACATACACCGGTCTTCCAACCTTACTAAAAAGTTGTGTACCCTGTCAGTAAATACTCACTAAGATTTGATTGAAATAAGACATTAATACTGGGGTAAATACGATAGATCTACTCAAATCTTAATGGGGTACACACATGGTTTTTAAAACCGGTCCAAACCGGCCAGTCCCATCGCAAAACACTGGAACTGGTAGACAAACCAGTTCAGTCAAGGTAGTTAGCCCCGGTCAGTTGGCTTAACTGGTTCGGAAATCAACCAACCGGTTAACTCGCTAAATTGACGCCGTTGCTAATGATTCGAAATTAAAACGTAACCATCATTTTCAATGCTTTAACTATTTGACTACTTGATTTTTTTATATTTATTAGACATAATATATATATTTATTATATATATAAGATGGACATCATTAATGTTCCTTCCTAACATCTATCTCAGGTCAAATCAGTTTGACCGCTGTCCAACCGGACTGGCCAAATTTTTAGATCGATGGCCGGTCTGGTTTTAAAAACATCTGGTACATGACCTTTTTAAGTGTGGTGGGAAGACCGGTATTCTATTTTTGGACCCGCCTTTTGTATTAGTTGACCTGGGGGGTGGGGAACATGGACGTTGGCGTTGCTCATAGTCAATGCTCCGGTCAACCCTCTCCTTGAGTTGGGAGCTGGGCTAGTTCTTCACATCCTTCCGCAAATTTAATATTCGGTCTTAATTATTCCTCTATCACAAACAATGATGTGCAACATACTCCACATTAACTATCTTATTTTGGTTTTCCAAATGAACTAGAAAAAGCAACAAGGACACTTAATATGGGATGGAGGGAAATAACTTGTCAAGTGGGCACCAAAAATGATGGAGGGAAATACATTGTAAAGCGGGCACAAAAAATATGTACACCCTTGGTCCAATGAAGCCTGCCTGCATTTGAAAATGAGTTAAATCCCCCACCCCGTTCTTCCCATCATATTTTTTGTCGTGAAGGAATAAAATTAGCCTTCTAACAATCAATAAATATGAGTTTTTTCCAAATGCAGACAGGCTTCATTAGATGGAAGGAGTACATTTTATCATTTACAGTTGTAGATGTGTACAGTGCACAACCTCACATTAAACAATCTCAAACAAGAAAGGGGTGGAAGATGAATATAAGTTGACTCGGTGCTGATCCGGTTTTGAAGGTGGAAGTGGTTCATGTGAACTCCTCGTGGAAGCAAAGGAAGCGAGTAATGGACAGCCTAAGATGCACACTTTCCTTCAAGATTACAACGCTCCATCCTCGATTCTAGGCGCAGCATATGCTTCTTCCCATGTGCACCCTCCCTCCCTTCCAATCTGTCTCTCTCATACTTAATTAGCTTCATTCTTTGTTCTATAGTATTCTAATTTCTTTACTAAAAGAAAAATAATGTTAAAACTCTTGAGATTAATAAGCGCAGCAATTAATAACACTTGAAAGGATGCTAAGTTTTTCCATTTTGACTTTTGATATGATAGTGAAGCTTTAATCAGGTGGACAGGTTGTTCCCTCTACCACTGTTTGCTCCCTTACAGTTGTTTTGAGAGCCTTGCCTACCCTGACTTCTTCAACCCATGTACTACAACGCAAGCAGAGACTGAATTATTTGTTTGTCTAATTGACCTTGGACATGGATCTTTGGTTTAAAGTTCTTGAAATGAACACAAATCCAAAAGGACAAACAAAAACCCACTCTCGATCGTTTTGTAAATTGAAGTGACTAATCAAGGCACATAAAATCGTTGTTACAGTGTTGGAAGTTGGAACCATTTGATTTCCATTCGGGCCACTTCACAATAATCCGATTTAAAACCTTCCAAGTGGAGCATTTACCCAAAAAAAGCTTCCAAGCAAAAGTAGATGTGTTACTTCCAAGAAAAATAATCAAATCGTTCCAACTTCCAAGCAAGTCACTTTCCAAAAGCTTGAGTACGTTGTGTTAGCAAGATGCTAAAAGTGAAGTTATAGAGTAAGCCGAACTCCATGCATGCACCATACGTTTATCTTCCTCCATTTTCAGCATCTATAAAGCCTTTCCTCATCCTCCAAAAACAGACATGAGAGAAGAAAAAACATGTTTTCAATCTATAGTGACATGTGTTTTTCTGTAAGGCTAGTTTCTGTAAGGCAAAAGTGGTGGTGTAAAGTGATCAAGGCAATGAGAAGGGATGCTCGCAGACTGCTGTGGCCGTGTTTGAGCCTCCGCCAGAGTCGGACACGGACGCGGACACTGGTCTTCGAACTCTGATAATTATGAAGCAAAGAAAGGCTAAGTTTATCACTTTAATAATGACCTGGTAGGCAATAAATGCTCATATGTACTTTTTGTTTTCTTTACTTTTTAGTCATAACATTGACATGAGAGAAATTGGCAAAAAAATTTGTTTTTTTAACTGCATTTTTACCTTCCGGCGTTCACGTGAGAATCAAATGACATGCACAGACTACTTTCGAAAAGTGGCTTGAGTTGTGGCTTCTGTCCTTGTCCGTGGCCGCCGGACAATTGGACAAGCCAGAAGGGTAGCGGACCAGCGTTGATGGACATGCGCACCTTATGTCCGAGGTCCGTCCGTACCGAGACCATCCCTAGCAATGAGAGTGGCACTGAGCTTGGATGTGAGACGAGAAACTTGTGCTATATTTATCAGTTCATTGCTGTTCATATGGCAGGAAACATGAAAGAAGTCAAATGGCGCATGCGCATTGACTAAAGGATGAGGAGGGGAACTTTAAGAAGACTGAAGAACTAGAAGATTTAGCTCTGTCTCAAGGGTCGATAGAGGTGGGCATGCAGGTCATGTAATCTAATAGTATACGAGAGAGCTGTCTCTAAATATGAGCGGAATGTTCATTGGTTCAATTAACTGAACAAATATGATCATGCCTTTTTGCATGTCAACTTTCTTTTTTCCGGACTCGGTGGTTAGAGGCGTGGCCTAAGCCTTATAAGGTGACTTTTGGCTATGTAATATGCGAGTACGGTCTTTCTCAAGAAGAGGAGGCTATAGAGGGCCAATGAGCCCTGATCGCCATATTACCTAGTTTTTTTGGGCCCATGCATTTAACCCGGTTTCAGCACCTAATCTTTGCATTTTGCCTTCCTGAACCCCAACCTCTATCGCATTTTCCATATTAATTGGTTTAAGGTTTTACACTTCAACATATCATATCTCCTTCATTTTTAGTCCATTTTTTTTCTTTTTTTCTTTTTTTATTTTTAGTATTCTTTATTATCATGATGATATCATAATAATCTTGATATAATATCTAAAAAAATATAGTAAAATCCACGATAAATAGCATGCAGTATCTCAACATCCTTATGATATCATCATTATAAGAAAGAACACTAAAAATAATGAAGAATGAAGGATATATGAATTGTTAAAGCTTGTCCCAAAAAAATGATATTGTGTATTGGATCAACACGATAGCCCTCATGTATTTGATTACATGATAGCCATCCTATTGTGTACTCGATTACATGATAGCCATATTGTGTATTTGCATATACACGATAGTATTACAATATCAATTATTGTTTCTGAACCGTTTCACCCATTGTTTTTCATTCTTTCTTCTCATGATGATATCCTAATGATCTTGAGATAATATCTAAAAAAATATAACAAAATTCATGATAAATAGCATGCGATGTGTCAACATCCTTATGATATCATTATTATAATAAAGAGCATTAAAATAAGGAAGAATAAAAAATGGGTGAAAACGAATAAAAAATAAAAGAGATGAATCGTTAAAGCTTGTCCCCAAAAAAATGATATTGTGTAATCGAATACATGATAGTATTACAACATTTAATTAATCATATCTCTTTCATTTCTGATCCGTTTTTGCTAATTTTTCTCGTTCTTCTTTATTTTTAATGATCTTTCTTATCTTAATGATATCATAAGGATCTTGAGATAATATCTAAAAAATATATCAAAATTCATGATAAATAGCATGCAGTGTCTCAACATAGTTAAGTTATCATCATGTCAAGAAAGAGCACTAAAAATAAAGAAGAATGAAAAAAATAGGCAAAAATAGATAAAAAAAATGAGAGAGATATGAATTGTTAAAGCTCTATCGTGTAATCGAATACACGATAATAATTATTGTGTATTTACAAACACGATATTATTACAACATTCAATTAATCATATCTCCTTCATTTCTGGTCAATTTTTGCCATTTTTTTCATTCTTCCTTTTTTAGTGCTCTTTCTAATCATGATGATATCTTAATAATCCTGAAATAATATTTAAAAAATATAACAAAATCCACGATAAATAGCATGCGATGTCTCAACATCCTTATGATATCATCACTATAAAAAACTCTAAAAATAATGAAGAATAAAAAAAATAGGCGAAATAGATCAAAAATGAAGGAGATATGATTAATTAAATGTTGTAATAGTATCGTGTATGCAAATACACAATAACATTTTTTGGGACAAACTTTAACGATTTATATCTATCTCATTTCTTACCCATTTTTTTTCATTCTTCCTTATTTTCAGTGTTTTTTTATAATAATGATATCATAAGGATGTTGAGACACTGCATGCTATTTATCGTGGATTTTACTGTATTTTTTAGATATTATCTCAAGATTACTAGAATATCATAATAATAAGAAAGAACACTAAAAATAAGGAAGAACGAAAAAAATAGACAAAATGGACAAGAAATGATCAAAGATATACGATTAATTGAATGTTGTAATACTCTCATGTATATAAATACACGATAGCAGTTGCTATCGTGTACTTGATAGGATGGCTATTGTGTAATCAAATTCACGATAGCATTTTTTTAGGATAAACTTTAATGATTAATATCTCTTTCATTTCTGATCCATTTTTGCTCATTTTTTTATTATTCTTTATTTTTAGTGCTCTTTCTTACAATGATGATATCATAAGGATGTTGAGACACGACATGCTATTTAACGTGGAGTTTGCTATATTTTTTAGATATTATTTCAAGATCATTATTAGGATATCATATCTAAAATTTTTGTTCGTAACATTCGTGTTGTGTAACAAAATTTTCCTAAGTCTGTAACATGTACAATACAAACCCTAGAAGTAGGGCCCATAAGGAACATGATAGAATTGGTATTAAGCTCTATGCTTTAGCTCAAATATCGAGGGATATACTTTGTACAATTTCATAGAAATCATAATGCTTCCTTTGCTAAATTAATCATTAGAAATAATATCTAAAAATAATAGCAAACTCCACGCTAATCATTAGGATATCATCATGATAAGAAAGAACACTAAAAATAAGGTAGAACAAAAAAAATGGGTGAAAATAGATTAGAAATAAATGAGATATGATTAATTGAATGTTGTAATAGTAATTGAGTACACGATAGCATTTTTTTTTTGGAACAAGCTTTAAAGATTCATATCTCTCTAATTTCTTATCCGTTTTTGCCTATTTTTTTATTTTTTTATTTTTAGTGCTCTTTGTTATAATGATGATATCATAAGGATATTGAGACACTGCATGATATTTATCGTAGATTTTGCTATATTTTTTAAATATAATGAGGATATCATCACGACATCAATGAGTAATAAAAATAAGCAAGAACGAAAAAAAAGGGGCAAAAACGGCTTAAAAATGAAGAAGATATGTGATTAATTAAATGTTGTAATACTATCATGTATACAAATACATGATAGCCATCCTATCGTGTAATCAAATACATGATAGCATTTTTTTTGGATAAGTTTTAACAATTTATATCTTTTTTATTTCTGATCTATTTTCGCCTATTTTTTATTCTTCCTTATTTTTAATTTTTTTTCTTATAATGATAATATCATAAAAATGTTGAGACGTTGTATGCTATTTATTTTAGATTTTTTTATATTTTTTTAGATATTATCTCAAGATCATTATGATATCATCATGATAAAAAATAATACTAAAAATAAGGAAAAATAAAAAATAGACGAAAACGGACTGAAAATGAATGAGATATGATATGTTGAAGTGTAAAACCTAAAACCAGGGAAAACGTGATAGAAAGCATTTAGGATTAGGTGCCAAAACAAGGTTATATGGCATGAGCTCGAAAAAATCAGGTAATATGGCAATCTAAGCTGACTAACAAGGTAATATGGAAAAACCTCCTAGAAGAGATTTCCAAGCTTAAATATTGCTCTAGTATTGAAGAGAGGCACTTTTTACCATAACCATTTGCACGAGGCGTTGGATCTTCTGAGCTATTCAATGCAGGTTTCCGTTGATATTTGGATTAAACGGACAACTGAAACTTGGTAGATGAAGAAATTGGCATGTTCCAGCGGTTCGTAACATTCGTGTCGTGTAACAAAAATTTCTTAAGTCCGTAACATGTACAATACAAACCCTAGAAGGGGTTAGCTAGATGTTCTAGGGTCTATAAGGCACATGATAGAATTGGTATTAAGCTCTATGTTTTTGCTCAGATACTGAGGGATATAATTTGTACAATTTCATAGAAATCATAACGCTTCCTTCGCTAAATTAATCATTAATGTCATACGTTGATTATCGCGACCACATGCCTAGGCATGTGCCTACAATCTAGTAATTACAATTTACAGGTCATACTAATCGAATACTCCATCTGTTAAGATCTCAAAAATCACAGGTCTTCACAGCAAGGATTGCAAGACTATCTATAATCACTCCAATCAATTCCTTGATTCACACTGAATTGTTATTAACTAACAAAAGTTAAAAAAATCCCAATGCATTGCTAGTGGAAAATAAAATACTTGAATGTGGGAGACAAGCACAATGTCGAATAGCCATTAACAACATATATATGAACAACCTGATCAGTGATCAGCCCTGAAAAGAATGAAACTGCAACATGCACAAGTCCCTATAATTTGTGAAGAAAAATCTAACCTCACTAAAGTCTAAACTGTCTTTATGCATTAATTACACCCACTTGCACAATTAGTAATTAAAAACCCCATTTGCAAAGTCAATCTTGCCTTGAATAGGAATGGAAAGCTGTGCTAAGAACATAGATTAGAGAGGTAATAGATCAATACAAACAAAAATAAATGAGCAAGCTGTGGGCTTGACATTGAGATCAGAGTCAACACGTTGTGTGAGGCGAACTTCAAGGCAAGCTAGCTATCTTGAGGTCAGTGGCTCGTACGTCCATCACCTTCCTGTTCTCGCTATAAATCCATCACCACTGCCAACAAAGAACACACCATTGAGAAAGAGGAATATTAACACTCCTTACTATGGGGTTGAAGAATGCCTGGCTTGTACTGGTGCTGGCTGCCCTTATGCTGGTGTTCACGATGGAATCAGTCAGTGCAGATGGACAAGGTGGGAAGAACGACCCCAAGAAAGGGGTCTATGACCCTGCGTCCACCCATTACATTGTGCTCAGCCCTGTAAAGAGAACTGGGCAAGAGCGAGTCTTCTGCCTTGCCAGGGGCAGATGCTTCTTGAAGAGCCTCACTTGCCCCCGTGAGTGCTCTGTGAGGAAGCCCAAGAAGAACAAAAAGGTGAAGGGTTGCTTCATCGACTGCAGCAGCAAGTGTGAAACTACCTGCAAATGTAAGCCTAGCTCATCTTCTCATCTTTCTTGATCACGCCTAGTCCTTACAAAATTTCTAGGCCTCTAGACAATGTAGACAATATCAGAGACGATTTCGTGCGTCGCTACTACTGTAACCTGCAGTATAAATATATAATAGCTGTTTTTGGATCGTCGTTGCAGGGAGGAAGGCCAACTGCAATGGCTATGGCTCGGTATGCTACGATCCGAGATTCGTAGGAGGTGATGGCAAGATATTCTACTTCCATGGCGCCAAGGGTGGCAACTTCGCTTTGGTGTCTGACGACCAGTTCCAGATCAATGCTCACTTCATCGGCACCCGGCCGGTGGGCAGGAGCAGGGACTTCACCTGGGTGCAAGCACTTGCACTCATGTTCCGCTCCCACACCCTGGTCGTCGCCGCCAAGAAGGTGTCAGCGTGGGATGACGCCGTCGATGCTCTCATCTTCCGGTGGGACGGCCAAGAAGTAACGGTGCCAAACGATGGCGAGGCCGAGTGGCGTACGACGAGCAACGATGGTCGGGATGTTGTCGTGGAGAGGACCGACGAGACTAATAGTGTGAAGATAAGTGTTAAGGGTGTGGTGGAGATGGACGTTAAAGTCGTGCCCATCACCGAAGAAGATGACCGTGCCCACAAGTATCGGATACCGGCAGGCGATGCTTTTGCTCATTTGGAGATGCAGTTCAGGTTCGCCGAGCTGACGGAGAAGGTGGAGGGGGTGCTGGGGCAGACGTACCGGCCGGACTACGTGAGCCCAGTGAAGACTGGGGTGGCCATGCCCATGATGGGTGGGGAAGACAAGTACCAGACGCCGGCCTTTCTTTCGACCGACTGTCGATTATGCAGATTCCGGCGACCAAGAGTGGTGGTGGTTGAAGATGAGTCCATGGCTGGAGTTGCACAATACTGATGAAAAAGAGAGAAAAAGAAATGGAGTGCAACTATAATTTCTCATGTATAATGCCTAACAATAAGGGAAGTGTTCTTCCCATTAGTTTTCAGTTTCATTAATTTTGTGAAAAAAGAAAGAAACACAAGCGTATTGTATTATGTTCACTTACTATAATGAAATTATTGGGATCATCCATAATTGCATTTACAGAAATTGTTTTCTTGCAAGTTATTTTTCGTCTTAAAATTTCCAAGGATAGCTTATGTTGGCCTATGGTTGTGATGCATGTGTCTCTAACGTTATCTAAAAGCAAATAATCATGTTTTAGATTGTGTTAAGCGTTCTCTTGATTACATAAAGGTCGATACTTCACAAATGGGGAGATTGACTCTTGCCCCATGTTTGGTCTTTTGTAATATGTGAACTGCAATTCATGTATACACTTCCAAAGAGAGATCCACAATTCACGTCTCGTCCTTGTTGTCATTGTATAAGAACTTTGTTGGGGAACTTACAAATATCCCCCTATCTTTTACCTATTGTCCAATTCCCCACTCTTCCATTTTTACAGCACACTGTTAGGCGATTAACACGCTATTGAATCTGCCCAATAGCAGCACATGCCATGGAAACTCATTGAAGAAGAATTCAACAAATTAGATTAATAAAAAAATTAGATTAATTGGTCAGCTCAATTTTCTCAGTGACTTTGATGGTGCACTCTGTAAGAGGAATTGCTTCCTTCATAAAAAACAATTGTAAATATACAACTTCTCCTGATTTAAGCATTTAAGTATTAACAGATCCTCGTAGTCGTGACTAGTAAAAACTTACAAAAATGAGGGTGGTAGCTTACGAAGTTTTCAGCAATCAACATGAGCGAAAATTCAAGTATTGCCCACAAGTCAGGCTGATTGAAAATGTTAGACTCCCTCCGGTCACTTTGAATAGATACAAATTTTTTCAAATTAACTAATTTTTTAGCTCGTTTGTAAAAAAAACTGTATCTATTAAAAGTGACCCGAGGGAGTACTTTGTAGAATCGTTTACATATTAGAATAATGCTCAAAACTTGGAAACAACAACAGATAGGATTTCGAATTCATCCACATGCAACGAACACTGCTAATAACTATTTCCTCCTAATTGGCCGTCCATATATCCTAATTCCTGTCAAGTAATCCATTCAACACTAGAATGGTTCAAAGTTACGGGCATCTGTAAATTTCCCAATCACTACAACAAAATAACTTTTATCGACGGCAAAAACTGTCGATAAAAGTTTTTAATCTGTCGCTACAAGTTTGTAGCGACGGATTCTTTCCGCCGCTAGCCCGGTCGTTATAAGTGGCGCCGCTAATGACATTTCGACAGAAAAATGGCAATCTGTCGGTAATATCTTTAACGACAGTTTTACCGACGGATTTTTTCTGTTGCTATTGTATTATAGCGACGGTTTTATGCCGTCGGTATAAATGTTTATCGACGGTTTTGAAGACGGACTAGACTCCGTTAGATACCTATTGCGACGGTTTTAGCTGATTTGTGACAGATTTTATCTGTCGGTAAAGAATTCGAAAAAATAAAAAAAAATGCTGCTGTGCTAAATATGGATAATATTTATAAATACAACACATATTCTCATATATAATTAGTATAACATTGTATACATAGGTAACATCTTACAAAATATAATATATAGAAAAGACATAAATACAACTGATATGCAAAAAAATTGTCTAGCACTTTCAAATGGCTTTGTGACAACACAAGACACTCCAAAAGTTAAACCTTGAGCAAGAGCTTCTATTCCTTGACGGATCCCATTCACTTACTCCAGTAATTCTTCTCGATCGCTTAAATAGATCTAGAAGCAGAGAAAGAGAGTGGAGTAATTAGCAAGTGAAAAATCAAACCTAAACACACAATCTGAAAGAAAAAAATAATTCACAGAAAGGTTAGGCAATGTTAAGTTTGATATCTGACACACTACATTATGTCATCACAATCGTGGCTTGAAAACTAGGCCTCACAAATGAACAGTTTCAGAATGATAAAGTAGCTTCTTCGCATATCAGACTCAACTTCAGTACAACATGAATTATTCAGGAAACCTAAATTTTCAGAGCATGTCCAACAGCTGATAAGATTGGCCTCCACACGCTAAGAACACCAGGCAGTCTTTGACTGATATGGCTAGCCAACAAGTTTAGCCATTAGCTCAAATTGTTCTAACACCTCGCCTTGCTTCTTCTACAGATAAAGGGTGCGTTTGGAAAGCTGATAGGTGAAAGGTGAAAATTTATGTCAGCCTGAAAATAATCAAGGGTGTTTTTTCCTGATTGGTGACAGCTCGTTTGGAAGCTGAAAGTAATTCGGCGTCAAGGTGAAAATTTTCACGCCTAATTTGTGAAAGGTGAAATATGTTTGGGAACTGAAAATAAGTTACGCTGATAGGAATATTCGTCAGCATATCGAGTAATTTGATACACTATAGTACTGCATATCGAGTAACTGGTTACACTATAGTACTGCATATCGAGTAACTGGTTACACTATAGTACTGCATATCGAGTAATTTGATATACTATAGTACTGCATATCGAGTAACTGGTTACACTATACTACATATCGAGTAATTTGATACACTATAGTACTGCATATCGAGTAATTTGATACACTATAGTACTGCATATCGAGTAATTTGATACACTATAGTACTGCATATCGAGTAACTGGTTACACTATAGTACTGCATATCGAGTAATTTGATACACTATAGTACTGCATATCGAGTAACTGGTTACACTATAGTACTGCATATTGAGTAATTTGATACACTATAGTACTGCATATCGAGTAACTGGTTACACTATAGTACTGCATATCGAGTAATTTGATACACTATAGTACTGCATATCGAGTAATTTGATACACTATAGTACTATAGTACTGCATATCGAGTAATTAGATACACTATAGTACTGCATATCGAGTAATCGATTACGCGATAACTTTTTTAATGGGCAAACTTCACCGATGCATATCTTACTCATTTCTAATCCGTTTTGGCCCATTTTTTTTTCATTCTTCCTCATTTTTAGTGTTCTTTCTTATAACGATGAAAAAAATGTCCAAAACGGACTAAAAATGAGGGAGATATGACGGGGAGGGGGGGGTCCCTTGGCTTAACGGTGCGGCAGCGGAGGTGTCAGTGTAAATACCGGGGTGACCGGCTTTGGACGACCCGAGCAGTTGCCCGGGAGGGGTGGGCACGGGTTCCCTCAGCTCAACGGGGCGGCAGCGACGAGGTGGGGGCCTCAATCAGCGACGGCGACAACCGGAGGGGAGGGGGGCTCAATGAGCGGCGGGGACGGGGGGCACAACCTCTCTCAGCTCAACGGGGCACCGTCGGGGTGGGGGTACTCACCGGGGGGACGAACCTTGTGAGAGAGTTGATTTTTTTTCGTCGAAGAGGTGCGACGATCGATTCGTCAGCCTGATGCTCACTTTGGTGAGAATCAGCTTTTCAGGGTGAAAGGTGAAAATTTGTCACCTTTCACCTTTCAGGGCCAATTTTTGGCCTTTTAGCAAACAAACACTTTTCAGGGCTGAAAGGTGAAAGAGTGAAAATTTTCACCTATCACCGTCACCGACCATTTTTCACCATTTCAGCTTCCAAACACTTTTCACCCTGAAAGGTGAAAATTTTCACTTTTCAGGGATGAAATATGCTTTTTTTCACCCTGAAAGGTGCAAACAAACGCACCCAAAGTCATGGAAAAAACAGTCAATTTAAATGAATGTAACTATCTAACCAAGAAAAAAACTCAAATATATACTAATGGAAAATTGGAAGTCCTGTGATCCTGGCAGTTTCAGCCACTAGCCCAAATTGTTCAGTACCTAACATAGTCTGGAAATCCAATATGGCAATCTATACCAGGCGCTAAGTACCAACATGCATCCTAAACTACAAAGAACATTTGTCCTCCTTTATGCTTTGTAGTTTACTTCGTTCCTCAGGAAAATGACAAGTCACAAATATTTTTTTTACAAACCATTTGACTTGACTGCTTACCTTGTTATCTTCAATATTCCCCTTTTTGTTTTCACCTTCAGCCTCCAAAGCTAGAGCTGAGGCCTTCTCTAAACATTCTTCAAAAAAATCCTGAACTACAGGAAGGAACAACTATCAAGTACATTTTTTAAAAGTTTTATACCAGCAATATTTCATATGTATATGTCAAACATCGAAAACCTATACCTAATGAAACTGCATTGCCAACAATTAGCACTGAAACTACAATCAAGTAGAAACACAAAATGATCTACGATGCAACCACGCCAAAATCTGCACAATAACACTCTAAGAAACAGATGATACATATTAACGTGATGGGCCTCAATAACAAGGTGGCATCCTGATACTATTAGAATCAAGGAAGATGTGTCATCTCCTTATGACTGGCCTTAACTGTCATTACGTACCCAGATTACAAAGCCCATATAGCAAGCCCCATTATCAGAACATAAAATTATGAAGCCAAAAGGGTAGGGTAAATTTGATTACAAATTTGAGGGAAAGAAGAAGCCCACGTTCTGTATTCAAATTCTAAGGGAAGCAGTGTTTCTTGTTGTATGCTAACATGTTAGCATATATTTGCTAACAGTTAATATATGCAGTTAGTCCATTCCTTGGTAGCTTAGACTTTTAGGTGGAGTATGAAAGAAGAATCATCTAAAAGGAATGGGAAGTTACTGTAAAACAAAATGATAAAAAGAAAAGCATTTTGGAAAGAAAAACTGCAAAATGGCTGCTTGCCTTTGTTATATGGGGAAGATTGAATACCCATCCCTATGAAGGTGGGGAGAGAGAGGTCCAGCAGGAATGATCTCATCCTTAGAATCAGATGCATCAGAAGATTCACTTGGCAGGTTGGGGCATGAACATTCTGCAAAATAGATAATATGGAGTTGCAAATAATCCGAATGGGTGTACAACTTCTAACTAGCTGCATCACAGTCTTTCTATTATTCGTACATATTCAACTCAATATTGATAACTGAAGTACATAAAATCAACAGGATATACTTGCTGGAATTAAAAAATAAGCAATTAAGTGCTTAGATACTCCAAAATCAATGTCGTATAAAACAATAAGCATTAACAAAGAGGCCCAACAAAAATTCAGACCAATGAACAAGGTAACACTAGTTCTTCTCCAGTTCTTCTCTTCCATCTTATTCTTTTCATTTCTAATTGACATTAATCAGGTTGTAATCATCTGAAGTTCTGTGTTGTCAGTGAATTGCTTATGTCCATTATTCTGCTGTCAGTGCTGTCAGGATTTTAGCAGCTATTCATTTGAGAAAAAATCCCACTCCAGAGACTGCTTCAATGGTCTCAATTTACAATAGCCGAAAAATATAAAACTCCAGAAACAAGAAACAAAAGGCCGACCTTATAAACTGCTCTGTATCCAAGAAACCCAGTTTTTGAGGCGACTGATCGCAAAATTATGCCTTCAGCATTCCCAATATCAACTTGTACCTGTTCAATATAATAACATCCAAAGCATGCATTCATTAGGAAACAAAAGTGGCTCTAACAATAGCAGCTACAACTATCTTGCATTTTAAAGGAGCAATAGGCAACTTCTATCTCACAGAATTTCTATGACTATTGTTACACCTATTATGGGAAGTAGAGACAGCAGGTTCCCTTATTCTAGGCAGGACAATGACCTCTTATCGACAATAATGAACTACAGAGAAAAACACACTCAAGCAACTGTGGTCTTGTCTCCTAGGAGAAGCAGAGAAAGAATGGTGAAACAAATTGTTCAATAATCAATTAGTCCAGCACAGCTTCCCTTCCATCTCAAGGACAAAAACCACATTAAGAAACAACTTCCACTACCCAGCACAGCTGTTCAATTGTCCCTCAATGCCAGGACTATGAAGAGATTAATTATACGTTCAATCTAAATACTACTATTATAACACCCAGTTGAACAACATTTCGAACTCAAATTGTTATCCAGAAAGTTCTCTCAATCTGAGAATTACTATATAGCTGAACCTTGTCTATTTGCAAAGTAGTCTAAGACCCAATTCTTAGAAAATTACATGGCAGTAAAGTGAAATTGAACATGACATAATTGATTGCTTATACATTATGAGAGAACTACTCACCGAGAAGTTGTCAGAGATTGTCTGGCGATTGAGTGCCACCTCGATGGTGGTAGAGAAATTGTAGAGCAGAATGGCAATCACGCCGGCCTAGAGCCCACCAAGCAGAGCCTGAACGGGGGACGGCGGGGCACAGGGCTCCAGAGACGCCGACATCATTGTCTTCAAACTACTCAAAGCTTCCTCCTTTATGCCCTTCTTCGTGACCCTGGACGACCTTACCATCTAGCATCAAAACCCACAAACCCACGTACAGCAAATCAACAGATATTCAACACAATACAAACTAATGCTACAAGAAAAGGAAGGAAAAAGAAAAATCAGTTCTTTGGCGCGCAGAAGAGAAAGATGGAGATAGCGCCGGTGAGGAGGACGCTGGTGGAGACCTGAAGCGCGGAGGCACTGTCGAGGTCGCCGAAGAATAGAGGGAAGGAGGAAGGGGGGAGTTCGACCGGGCCATCTTCCCTGCTGTAGCGTCTGCTCCTCTTCGACGACCGGGCCTCGCATTTTCACCGGAGGGGTGGATCGACCAAAATAAGAAACAACAGGGCACAAAAAGGTCACTGGAGGGTTTCTTTTTTTTTCGACAGATTTTTTTCTGCCGCAAATATCTGTCGAAAGATGCAGCTTTATACCCACGGAAAGTTTTCTGCCGCTAATAAATCTCAATACCGACAGATCTGTTTCCGCCAAAAAAAATCCGTCATTAATGGTCCTCTTTTTACGACAGATTTATTTCTGTCGCCAATGACAGATATTATCAACGGATTTCTTTCTGTCACGAAAAAATCCGTCGCTAAAAGCCAAATTTGTTGTAGTGAATTACGTTGGTTATATACTACTTACAGCAGAGGAGAGGAGATGGTTTGTCCACTTCCTTCTCTCAGGAACAAATTGATGGAAGAGCTTGCAAACCGGGTTTTTCCATAAACATGACCACCCACGTGGATGCCCCCTTGACCTCTTCCGTTGGCCCAACAACAATTTTCCTCTCTGGTTTCACGTCCATGCATGCATGCAGTGCAAGAAACCCCTTTCTTCCATCTTTTGCATCACGTCACCACCACACAGCCAGCCGGATGAAGGAGATGGAGTTGAGGACAATTAGACCGCCCCCCACATGCTGAGACAACATGGTTTTCCTCCCATGGTGATGAGACACAAGCAACTACCAAGCCAATTAGTAGTATACGAACCCAGCAAAGCTTGCCTCAATGAACGACCTCCTTTCAACAGGCTCCTTCAAGAGGTACACTGACCTGAAGCAGCAGGTACGGATGGACGAGGATGTGGAGATGGGAGGAATGGGGGAGGGAGATGCGGGTGGAAAAGAGGGCGTCAACCTGGACAAGTTCTTCCAGGACGTGGAGAGCGTGGAGCGCCTACACCGGCAGCTCCAGGAGTTCAACGAGGAGAGCTAGACGGTGCACAATGCCAAGACCATGAAGAAATTACCTCCGTTCCCGAATGGACTCCCACGTCGAACAGGTGCTGAAACGCTCCAAGGCCATCAAGGTCAAGCTTGAGGCCCTCGACCAGTCCAATATTGCCCAGCGGAAGCTGCCAGGATGTGGACCCGGGTCGTCGGCTGACCGGACAAGGATGTCCGTGGTGGTTGGGCTGGGCAAGAAGCTCAAGGACATCATGAATGATTTCCACGCACTCCGGGTCAATATGTCAACAGAGTACAAGGAGACAGTGGAGAGGAGGTACTAATCACAGGGAGAGGGCAGATGAGCAGACCGTTGAGAATCTCATCTCCTCCGGTGAGAGCGAGACATTTCTCAAGAAGGCGATACAGGAGCAGGGTTTGGGGCCAGATTTTGGATACAATATCGGAAATCCAAGAGCGCCATGACGCAGTGAAGGAGATTGAGAAGAACCTCGTTGACCTGCACCAGGTCTTTCTGGACATGGCTGCCTTGGTCGAGGCACAAGGCCATCAGCTGAATGATATAGAGAGCAATGTGGCGCATTCCAACTCCTACGTCTGGTGGGGGGCGGACAGCTGAGACAGCGAGAGAGTACCAGAAAAGCTCTAAGGAAGTGGACTTGCATTGGCACGATTCTTGGACTTGTACTAGTTTGCTCGCTGCCCATCCCCCTCTTACCTACCCTTACACAGATGTTTAGATGAAAAGCTTAGGAGCATATTTAAAAACCCTTCAATCATACACCTCCAAATTACCATTTCTCCACAAGATACCTCATAATTGCTTTTTGGCTGGGTGGCTTTTCGTGAGTGTCATATATATATATGTCACAACTTTAATTTGTCATTCTTCCTGCTTTCTTCCGAAGGGAAAAGTTTAAAGGAGATCGCTCTCATATTGCTTATATGAGGCCACTTTAAATCGTAGCGGTTGGATTTTAATTTGACAGCTATAAATATTTATAATGATCTTACCCACTCCTTGATGCGACACACTCACTTATCCACTGATTTAATATCCACCCTCCGATTGGAATCCAATGATAATAAAGATTGACCTCATGCTCCTTATATGAGAACCGGAACGATCTCATGTAAACTCTTCTCTTCTTCTAATGTGTTTCTAATTCACTGTAGCTCCTGTATTGAGAAACTTCATGACAATTTTATATACCATTTCCAAGGAAAACAGCTGCAATGAAGGAAAGAAAATGGAAAAGTTCAATTCTTCTTTTCAGTAGCATGATTAATACATTCATAAGCCTATGTGTTAAACTTTTGCTTGGAAAATTGCTCAATGCTAACAAAACTGTAAAATACAACAAAAATGCTACAGCTTATAAATTAAAAAAAAGAAGAAGCAAGAATTCACTTACAAAAGCACTTTGTACCAGGTCTGCGTTGTATAAGTAGCTACGCGGTAAAGCTAAAAATCACCAAGGATTTCCCGAAAAGATTAGCTTATCACAGATGTCCTTTGGCTTTATCAGGTACATTAATTAGGGTAAATGGTCACCAATAACCACCAACTTAAAATGATGAAATCGACTGGAATCCCTCAGTATGATTTCATGGTCAACAATTCTAGAAATATAAGTGATTGCACCATGACAGGCCCCGCACACTCTCAGGTTTTTTGTAATCCGAATTGGGATCCCAGATGGGGTGCTCAAAATACCATATGCAAGAGCTAATTTCTCACTATGCTCTGATAGAAGAGATACTTTCTCCTCGTCATCAACATCATGGAGAGCAAAGCTTGTCTCAGGTATATAGCCCATTGCCTTAATCCGAAAAATCAAGTCAGCAAGAACTTCATTTATCTCTTTGGATTGCAGATGGGACCCATCACCAACAAAGAATGATGCCATACCCTTCTTTCCTTGAACCCAACTGCATGCAACCTGGTCTCTTACTGATCCCCCTCTTCTTCATTAAGACTCTGATGCGAGCACATCTCTCCATCTTCCCGAATTGGCGTAGATGTTCGACAGAAGTGTGTAAGATCCATCATTTTCCGACTCCAATTCTAAGAGCCTTTCAGCAGCATATTCACCAAGCTCCACATTGGCGTGTTCACCCACTAAGCAATGCCACCCATACAATTTCATTGGGTTTCATCGGTATTTTCTCTATAAGCTTCTGTGCCTCATCAAGACGGCCAGCACGACCCAGAAGGTCCACAACACAAGCATGCATAGTGCTCAGCCTCAGGAACTACTCCATAGTCCTTTTTCATGCTGTTAAGATAGCGTAAACCCCGGTCCACCGTACCCGAGTGGCTGCAAGCATACAAAACGACAATGAAGGTCACTCCATCAGGAACCGACCAGCTTCAAGCATCAGGTCGGCCGTTTGGGGCGTAAAAGAGTTTCCATATCCAGCCTGAGGGGGCCGTTTGGGACGTGATTATAAGCAAATATCCACAATGAATTTTCCATATCCACTGTAGCATCTATGTTTTTTTTCCTATCCAGCTGAAACACGACCTGAGGTGTTTCAGCTATGGATGTTTTGCTTTTAGGGGCCATTTGGGGCGTGATTATTGCAAAACATTTATAGTGGATTTTGGGCATCCACTGTAGCATCTATGTTTTTTTTTACATCCAGCTGAAATACATCCTGAAGTATTTCAACTAGATATATAAAATACCTGGATGCTATAGTGTATCTGGATGTTTTGCTTTTAATCACGCCCCAAACGGCCCCTGAAACATATCCTGAGGTGTTTCAGCTGGATATAGAAAAAACCTGGATGTTTTGCTTTTAATCACTCCCCAAACGGCCAAGTGCATCAAGCCCATGACCATGTAGTCCATATCCTGTAATCAGGGACGTCCATGAAACAGAATTTCTCTCAGACATTCTATCAAATACTCTCCTAGTCGTGTCTATGTCACCACATTTGGCATACATATCTATTGGAAATAAAGAGCATAACCTTTTCATAACGGTTACGCATCACAAATCCATGGATCTCCCTACCAAACCGCAGATCGGAAAGACAATTGCACAAGCCATAAGTGCACAAGACATGGTGTATGCATTCGGTTTACTATTTGGCTGCCTCAGCAATTGGGAGAAGAGATGTAAAGCACTATTAGCATCTTCATGCTGTGAATAGCCACCGATTATGGCTGTCCAAGTTACAACATTTCTTTGTGATAAACTAGTGGAATCAAACATAGCCTGGGCTAGCTCAGGTCTGTGACATTTTGCATAAATGTCAATTAGAGCATTCTTAATCATTAAACCATTTCCATCATCATTGTGTGGCCACCCCAGCAAATGCCTAAGAGCATATCCATGAGTTTCCTTCCCCTGGATTAGAGCACCCACTGCTGCACATCCTGAGAGAAGGGAGATGATTGTTACTGAATTCGGCTTTCCTCACTCAATCTACATCTGACGGAAGGAGGCGAGAGGAGGCCGGCCGTGAGGATTCGCTGGTGGAGGCGGCGCACGACTGAGAGGGATTGGCATTCTCCAAGGAGGGAAGTGACTGAGGTGGAGAAGAGGCAGACGGGGTTCAGCGGGAGGGGAAGGCGGCCGAGCATCATATGAAAATCCCATTGGAGCAAATCATCGAACAGTTGGCGGGTGAAATCGGAGCTCGACTCTTGATGGCGGGAACTTCGTTCTTGAATTCATGCCGGGGATTTGGGCGGGCTCAGAGTACAAAGCTTTTGGGCTTTTATTTATAATTTGGATTGAAAATAAAAGCCCAATATGGCAGGCCAAGTCGGTTATTTGAGTGGGCTTTTGATCACGGTTGTGAATTTCCCGAGTGGGACAACAAGGTAAGGACAAAAGAACGGCCGCTGGCGAGGGCAATTTCGTCCAATCATGTATTGAAAATGCCGATTTTTTTTCAAAAAATAATGGAGTTTTGTTGATCAGGCTTGCCAGGGGGGTGGGGGGGTCTGGGCGAGGTCCTCGATTCGTCGAATTGGAGGTAGTTTCCGGGATCTATAAGCTCTCCCTTTCTTGAATTGCCTTTTTTTATGGATTTATGATGCCAAAATCGGTTGAATCTGTTTGTTGTTGAATGATGGCTTCTGTTGTTTACAATTGAGTTCCGATCTGAAAATTAGAATCCTAATTCTCTCATATTTTGCCTAGTAAATGTAGCTGTAAAATGCCGTTGTGTTTCTTTCTTTGGCTTCTGCTTGCTGGTTGCTGCCTTGTACATGAGGTGACTTTAGTTGATGTTCTTTTAGTTGTTTTTCCATTAGGTGATTTAAGTTTTAAGTGTAGATTGTTTTTCATGAGGAAATGTTATGAATTCAGGAATTCTATGATAGTAGATGTGGGCTGGGATGTTTCAATTGTATAATATAACCAAGTTTCCCTAAATCTCGAGCTGTTAGTAAGCATCCATCAAATGCAGCATGTCCAACACAATTGCACAATTGGGGTATAATTGCCTCCAAAGAGACTTGAACCCAAGACCTGGGACCATGTAAGATAACCTAGTTTCCAACATATTGTGGGTCTGTGATAAGATTAATCACCAATCATAATCAAGTTGCACCTTCTCCTAACAATACGAAGTTGGCAATAACTAGTCAGTAGCATTTAAAAGACTTTTTTTGTGAAACTAAGTATGCGTTTTGCATGTTGTAGGTGTTCATTCATGTGTGTGTTTTTGTGTTGTAAAGAGGGAAGGGGGGAGAGAGAGTGAGAGAGGGACTTAAGTTCCTGCATATAATCTAGATACCGCCCTTCAATGATGTTATAGGACTGGAAAATTTTTGAACTAGCTCAAGAAGGTCAAGGTTTCATATTTTCTGACACTGCACACAGGCTTATTTGTGCTTTCTAATTGTTTTGTTAATTGCATTATAGGCTTGTATCAGGAATGGCTTCCTCATCTGACTCATGGTTGAGGGAGTTCAGTGAAGCATCGAAGCTTGCCGATGACATCAATGATAGGGTATCGGAAAGAAGTTCTCTTCCTCCTTCAGGACCAGATACTCAACGTCATTTGTCTGCAATTCGGAGAAAGATTACCATTCTCAGTACCAGACTCGACAGCTTGGAATCCCTTCTGTCTAAGCTTCCTAGCAGGCAGCCAATGTATGTGTAATGTGCAGGTATCATGTTTGTGCATTACTATCATTGAGTGTCATTAATCTTGCCAACCTATGTTTGCCATTTGAGTCCAATTATGTGTGTTATTTAGCAAACATCTTACTGTTTAACTGTGTTGATATTTCTTTAGCAATTAAAATTAGGTGTCGCGACCAGTCTTTACCTTATTTAAAGGGTCATGTATTACCTTTTATGAGACCACCTTTTTTGTCAACTTATATTTATCCTTGGATCATGGTAAAGAGATTTAGTAAATGAGTGAAAGAGGTATGTCGGTTATTTGCAAGAATACAACAAATGCTTTTGTAGGTGATTATCTCCTTTCTGGTAGTCAGATTGGTCTAAGGTTCAAAGCTGGTCTGGAAGCTTTTCTCCAGTGTTGTATTTTATGGCCTTTTAATACAATCTCCGAGGTTCTAACAGGTTGAATGGCTTACAAAATTCTGAAAGTCAGTGTATGTACTGCCATTTACCTTCCTTTCTCCTCAAGACAACAAAATTAAAACAATAAATTGGTAACATTTAGGGAATGTTTATCTCTATAGTGTTAGAAATAAACAGTTTTTCCATTATGTTTTGGCCAAGAGGAATTATTTTACAATTTTTTTTTTCATGGGAAAGTATTTTACAAATTGCGTGTGCAGTAGATATGTAAGGCTGGAAGCTTACACCTTGATTAATTGACGTGATTTTTTCAACTATAGGACGCAGAAGGAACTGCATAAGCGGCAGGATATGCTTGTAAACTTAAGGTCTAAGGCTAACCAGATGGCATCTACTTTGAACATGTCAAACTCTGCTAATAGGTAAGGTTAGAGAGCTGACATTTCTTTAAGATCGGCTGTTGCAGCTGATTCCAGTTTCCAGAAACAAATTGACTAAAATATATATGCAATTTGACTTTGGTGTCCAGAGAAAATTTGCTGGGAAAGGACAAATCAGCTGATGCAGTTGACAGAGCGGCTGGTTTGCACAATCATGGTCTTGTTGGTCTGCAGCGACAGATTATGAAAGGCAAATCATTTACAGATTCTCCTTTTTTATGTAATTTGTTAACTGTTAATTCACTGGTTTAAAGAAAGGAAATCATGAGGCTTTTAATGGAACTTTTCCGTTTAATGCATTTTTCATTGCCAAATGTAGAGCAAGATGAGGGGCTTGAGAAGCTTGAAGAAACTGTATTGAGTACAAAGCATATAGCACTGGCTGTTAACGAGGAGCTCGACTTGCACACCAGGCTTCTTGTATATTTGTGAATTCTGTCAAGAATGTTATGCCTAATTTCATCTATAGTTCACATTTGCAACTCCTTGATACTTTTATGATTTAATGCAGGACACCTTGGACCAACATGTGGATACAACAGATTCACGATTACAGGTTATATTTTGGTCCTATCATGGTGGATGGAAAGTATTTATGAAACTTTGTTACACTCCAAATCAGCATATTTGTTAAACTTACTTTTTTTATGTGTGTGTTTTTTGTTTTGTTTTTGGGATATATAACTTTATTCTTGGACATAATGCAGAGGGTGCAGAAGAGGCTGGCAATCCTCAACAAGCGTACAAAGGGAGGCTGCTCTTGCATGTGTCTATTGCTAGCAGTTATTGGTATTGTGATCTTAATTGTTGTTATCTGGGCATTAATTAAATATTTGTGAAATATGGGTCATAATATGTAGATTTCGCCTCCGAGGCTGTGAGTGTATTTTTTGATTTTTTTTCTTCTGCAACTGTGGATTTGATATTTGCGCAAACTGTGTCTCTGGGTAGCTCATATGTGTATCTGTTTCTCATTCTGCAGCGCCAATAGGCCTGTAAATAAAAAGATATTTTTGGGATCTAAACTGGTACCTAAGTTCATGGAGAATTATCTGTCTTTGTTCAGCTTGCTAAGTAGTTTGTGTGTCACAGCACCTATTAATCATTTAAAAGCAGTTGATGTAGACACATTTAATTGGGATTCGATTTACTTTGCTTCCGCAACATGACTTGAAATGAAGTAATTTTCACTCAATCAGCTAAAACTCTTCTTTCAGTTGGAGCAAATACTGTAGTTTAAGGATGAGACGTTGATAATTTCGAGTTGCAAGACTCCCCTGAGTATGAATTGTGATTGGTATTGCAGGATGTTAATAACTTTATGCTATGCCTTTTTTGTTCAATTAGAAGTTCCCGCTTTACCTCAATAAAACAGTTGGTTAAATTGCATGGTATTGCTATCATGTCATACTTGCTTCGACGCTAATGCAGAAATCGAGCAGGTGACGTGTGACATGCTAAATGTTAATCGTATTTGACTAGATGTCACAAAGCATAAGTACACACCTGCACAATATGAAGGAACTTCGCTTCACCATAAAAGGTGATGCAAAACCAGCTAATTTCCGGTTTATAGCTCTATACTCAATGGTAACAAAATTAGATAAATGGTAGCCACAATCAACAAACGGTAACAACTACAGCTGATTTTAATAGTGAAACTACAATTTGAACAATGAAGGATTGGCTTTTATTTGTTTGAATCAATGAAGGATTCACCCAGCAGAGATTCTCTATGTCAAACATCCGCTTCAAGGCGATAGGAAGGGATTGCCAACAAATGATTAGCCCTTGGAACTGTTAGTCCAAACTCCTCGCTCATGTCCAACTCACTAGGCAAAATCCCATTTGGAAGCTGCCAATCAAAGCAATGCACCAACTGGGCCAACACTAGCCTAATCACAGTTAACCCCATATGCATCCCAGGGCAGCCTCTACGCCCAGCCCGAACGGAAGAAGCCGGAAGTCCCTGTCCTTAAAATCGACATCAGAGGCGATGAACCTCTCTGGCAAGAACTCCTCCGGATTTTCCCATGCTGTAGGATCTCGTCCGATTGCCCATGTATTTACAATGATACGAGACTTGTTTGGTATGTTGAACCCTTGGACCACACAATCTTCAGTAGCTTCATGGGGAATGAGCAATGGAGCCACAGGATGTAGCCTTAGGCTCTCTTTGAGCACCATGTCCAAGTATTCGAAGTGAGGAAGGTCTGATTCATCCACCATCCGGCCCATCCCAACCACACTTCTGATCTCGTCCTGCGCCTTCTTCAGCACGCGTGGCTCTCGCAACATTTCCGATAGGGCCCATTCAATGGCCGTGGCAGATGTGTCCATCCCACCAGCCAGCATATCCTGCAAAATTGGAACAAAAAAGCATGAACACTGGATGTGCATGTGTGCACTGTTATTGGAGAATTGCTCAACACTTCAAGAAAACAATTAAGTAGATGTCATAAGCCTGTTACTTACTAATCATGTGCTAATCATTGTGTTGTGCGTTGTAATTGCTTAGTATATACTCCCTCCGTTCAATGAAAATGGACTTAAGGATTACGTTCATTTCCTGAAGTCCATTTTCGTTTTGGGGATCAGACACCCTTGAGGGAGGGAAAATTAGAAATTAACCCCTCTAAGACAACCGTTAGTGTATACTTGTATTTTGCCCCCTTACGTAGTTAGACTGACATGTAATACATCCTTGTTACTTACCAGGATTACAGCTTTGATATTAGTACGTTCGATCTTGATTTCGTTTTCGGACTCCATTAGAGATAACATGACATCCACAAAGTCCTGGTTTTCCTCCTTGTTCTTGGCAAGCATGTGCTCATCAATAATTTTTTCAAAGAAGTCATCAAACACCTTGCTAACAGCCTTCATCCGGCGAGCCAGACCTTGGATGTCAAGGGCCCCAACATAGGGTATGTAGTCTGCTATGTTGAAGGTGGCTGCCAGCTTCATGCCATCCTGAATCACTGCCTTGAACCCTCTCTCATTGAACTCCTTTTCTTCATACTTCTTTCCAAAGACCATCAAGCAAGTTATATCAGCTGTGAGAGAGGCCACCTTTGCACTGATGTCAACCACCTCTCCGGCCAAGGCACACTTCTTCAAGTACTGCACCATGAGCCCCACCTCCTGCCTTCTCGCCGGCTTGAAAGCTTCGATCTTCAGGTTGCTAAGAAGCTGCAAGGTGCATATCTTTCTCATGCTACGCCAATAGGGGCCATACTTGCTGAAGGACAAGCCCTTGGTGTCGTATGAGATGTACTTGGCTGCCTCGGTGAAGGGTCGGCTGGCAAAGCTGAGGTCGTGGGTCCGGAGGAACTCCTCGGCTGCGGCCGGAGACGATACAACGATTGTGGGGACGAAGCCAAGGCGGAGATACATGATGGAGCCATAGTCCTTGGCTAGCTTGTGGAGGTCACGGTGAGGGAGCTCTCCTAGCATGAGAAGGTTGCCTAGTAGGGGGACCCCCAGGGGGCCTGGAGGCAGTCTGCTATCATTTCTGCGCTTGACCTTTCTACTGAGAGCATGGAGAAGATAGGCAAAGGAGTAGAGTCCTACTATTGCCAATGTTACAAGAGCAAGCCAAGAAAAGCTGGCAGACATGGCTGAATTAAGTTAGAGTTGTGACTAATGTCATTTGTATATATATGAGTTAAGGGATCTCTTTCATTCTGTTTGATATTAACGAATTATATGGATGATGTTGTAATCTACTTGGGATGAAAACAAGATGGTCTGCCAAAATTTTTGGGAACACTTAATATGGAAAAAAATCATAGATACACTTCAAGTCACTTGTCTCAAGCAAGGAATTTCGTATCGGATATCGATAGACCAAAGAGACAAAATATCGGAGATATGTCGGAGATATTTGTAAAAAAATATCGGTTGTCTAAAACTAGTTTTTACCATGTATTTTCACAATATAACTTCTAAAATGAGTGATACTAAGACAAGCATAAATTTTAAAATATGCATATATAATTCAAAATATATTTTTGCGTTTTAAACCCATATCCTTCCACTTAGCATAGGATGGAAAACAAATGAGGAAGTTGATTACTGATATATCGGCGATATTTTAAAAAAATAATTAAAACCGATATTACTGGTCTCATTTTATCAGGTGGGGCCGATATCGATATTTCGGCAAGATAACATTCCATGGTCTCGAAGACATGGAACCCATCAAAATATCTAAATGGAAATGTCGGCATCATTGTTTACTGTTTGTTGTTTGTGATTAACGTTGGTGTTTGTGACGACAAGCTAAGAAGTTCCAAGAAGTCACCAACATCCAATAGAAATTGATGTATGCTATGAACTCATAGTAGTCGTACTGAAAAAGACCTGTGCTGCTCTTTAATTTAGTCATTGGCCTGCTTAGATGCTTATCACTTCCGAGTTCCTACTTTGGTTAAAAGGGTTGTATCCTTGTGACAAAAGCCGGCCAACGGCTAAATAGTAAGATCAGCTGAGCCATAACTAGGCAACGAACTGTTCAGTCATACAGAGTATACGCCTACCATGACTATGTTGTCGCACCCTAATTAGTTCCTTTTAGCTAATAGATTCCTTAAACTAATTGTTCTCTTGAAAGCTTAATCCGCGACTAAACTGTATTTGTTCTAATGAGCTAGCTTTATTGCGTTTCGCCTGGCTTGAGCTTGGGGCACTTAAAGGCTTGATATGAACCGAGTAGGAAAATAGAGTAGAAAAGTAGAGTAACAATATCATTACCCTTGTTCGATTTTTTTCATATTACCTGGCGCCATTCACCATTTTCCCATATCACCTGGAATCTACAAAAAACTTTTATATCACTTAAAAATAGAACCTGAATTTTCCAAAATACCCCTCTTTGGCCTTAAAATATTTTAACCGACGGAATTCTTCACTTTTATCTGGCAAGGGCATTCTAATAGCATTTCACTTGGAGGAGGAGGCTTTCCGGCGAAGCTCTGAACGTCGCGGCAATCTAGACCAAAACCAACGGCCGTCCACGCCCAGAAAAAAACTCTCATTGTGGGATTTGAGATAAAAGCAATGGGGAAGCCCGCTCTACTATAAAAATTGATATCTACATATAAAAAAACACATGTAATGACCACTCATTGGTACTTGAACCGCTTGCATAAAATAAGAAGATAAAAATGGGCAAAGACGTAAAATACTCGTCGGCGAGCAGCCTTCCCCATATTCCAGAAATTCTTATCTTATTTTTTATTTTATTTTTGTACTTACAATTTCCCGGTCCATCCATCCATTCTTTTCCTAATGTCAATCATTTCATTTTATCAAGGCAACAATTTTATTTTTTTGCTACACCACTGTCTTTTGAATACTATCATGAATGTGTAAGATAACTAAGTTTCCTAACAAAGCCAACATTTTTGTTTTGGTTTTTGGTTTTTTGCTACACTAGTGGCTTTTGCATACTATCATGAATGTGTAAGACAATCAAATTTTCCAAAAACCTCGAGCGGTTAGGAAACGGAAATTTTTATTCTTTTATTATATATTCTAACATAATGACCCTTATATTTGTTGTAATGGCTCCATTGGGATAAAAAGACGGCTCGATATTAGGAGAAATTATCAGGTAGAATTATTTCGCGTGTCATGTGGATAGTTCCATTTATAATTTTTACACATACACAAGTCTTAGTATCAAGGGTACTCAAGATTTTGACATCTTGCATGTATAAAAACGTGTTGAACATCCACCGTACCTATCTACTAGATAATATCTCCCTAGATTCTTAACCTTTTCTCCCCCTTGACAAAGTCTCTTAGATGGGTTTCCACCATTCATTAAAAATAAAAGATGGATTAAAACAGGACAGTGGGAGCAACATGTTAAAATTTTTGTTGTTTGGTCACAAAACAAGAGACTGAGGGCCAGGCTGATATCCACCTTGTAAGCCTCAGCTTGATTTTTTAGGGCAACAAAGCCTCATCTTGATCGCAGACACCCCCAGGTGGACATTAGACAACTACGCTGGAAATGAGTGACATTCAATACCACTTGGACGGCCCATTAGCCCGTGAGGCAAAATTCGCATTTCGTCATTACTGATTAACTGGGCCTCTACGTCCACAATTATTCCATACAAAAGAAACGAGAGAAGAAAATTTGGGAAAGGGAACTATCAGAAATGCACTATAGAAAGGCCTTTTCCTCATTACTAATTTTTAATTCTAAAAATGTGAAATTTCGAGACTATTTTTATATACAGTGACACTTTTTCTGATAAAATTTGAAGTCAAAATTGAACATTTTTTTATGTATAATGGGGGTTATTTGGGATATGAAATCGAGGTTACGTCCAATAACGAAAAAATTAACATCATGTGCGGGTCTGCTCGCTGTATTATGGGTTCCGCATGATGATCATGAGGGCGAACACCCGAGGTCTCAAAATGGGTTCCGCATGATGATCATGAGGGGGAACACCCGAGGTCTCAAAATCTGAAGCTGCAAGAGGAACATGTGACCCAGCTCTTTTACAACTTTTTTTTTGGCTAGATAAAATTTATAACTTAGGAACGAGGAACATAAAAACCCATCTGGTCCTCTCGGATGATTTGGAGGAGTGCAGGAGGAAGTACAGATCGCTAACAAGCTCCACCAATCTCTGAAAAAACTAGATTAGCAAACCTATCAACTAATCTATTACCTTCCCTATACACATGTTGGAAGGTGATAGGGATAAGGTGGCGTTGCCTTCGATATTGGAATGCCCTTCCAAGTTCCACCGAGTCATCACCCATGGGACAAAGAAGTGTACATGAAGCAACTGGTAGAAAAACATATAAAGTCGTTCCTCATCCGTCATTGCTTATTAGTGCCCTAGGCTACTAGAGAGATGAAATGGAAGCCAAATCAGACGAGATTTCCTGTTACCGATACTAGTGTACATAGTACAGTTTATAACTGTAGCAGACCAATGAGACTTAACCAACGTTTTTCGTCTAGAAGCTCTCTCATCAAGTCATCTTCTCCAACTTCAATTAATCCAATACAGTTTCGATACTAGTGTACATAGTACAGATATGTCTCATTCATAAGTTATAACTGTAACAAACCAATGAGACGTAACCAACGTTTTTCGTCTCGAAGCTCTCTCAGCAAGTCATCTTCTCCAACTTCAATTAATCCAATACAGTTTCCTTTTGTCCTGAGCCCAGCATTGACCCCACTGACCACTATGCCAAAAGCACCAACCAGTCTTAATTCCCAAGTTGAAGCTACCTACCTACCAATCATGACTCCTTCTGAGACCCTCCCCCCCCCCCCCCCCCACACACACACACACACACACACACACAAAATCCCCCAAAATGAAAAACCCTAATACCCCGCCCATTTTGCTGCAAATGTTTCATGTCGACTATATATTTGCATCTCCTAAAGTGTTTGCTAGAGCATAGACCTAGTGTTTCTTCTTGTTACACTCATTAAATGGCATTCATGATCCACCTAGTTGAATCTACAGTCGTGCCAAAGCAAAGTTGGTATAAAGCAAACCAGTAAGCATCTCAATCACAAAGTTTTTTATGGTTTTGTATTTTGTTCTACAAAACACAAAGCCCTTGTTCCTGCAGTTCATCGATTTAATTGTTCGAGCCACAGGTAGGCTTTTTTGTCTGTGAGGTAGATAATCTTCCACCCCTTGAGAATTGTTTAAAGTCTGTGAGTAAATTGCACTCGTCCACCATGACCTATCAAAATTCCAAATGACCCCAGAACCTATTGAAGGTTGCACACAATCCCCTTCACCTATTAAAAATACTGGACATAAACCCCTATTACTTACGTTAAATTTAACTCATGTGAAAACAAGTTTATCCTTATCTTTTAGCATATAACTCTCAGTTTGGAAAGCTGTTCATGACATTCTCGTATCTTTTTTAAGAAGTTTATGTTAGTAAGTTAACTGCTTTAGGTAGACTAGTAGATTACACTAATATCTAACTCTACATTAGTTAGCTTCTTTCATTATATTGTCTTCCATTTTCTTCAGAATTACACTTTTGTAATGTATTCGAGTTACATTTTGGCATCTGAAATTTATGTTGCTGAAAATAAGTGTAGGTTTGTCTTAAAACATAGATTAACTGAAATAACTGAGGGGGGAGGGGGGAGTAAAGTTTCAACCATGGTTTTAAAAACCGGACCGAATCGGCCGGTCGGACCCGGTTCGACCGGAGCCGGCCTCTTTCTCGGTTCGAGTTGGCCGGGTCAGTTCAACCCGGCCGGTCGAACCGGTAACCCGGCCGACTGGTTCGGTCCGGGTTACCTCCTTTCCCTCTGGCGCGCCCCTCTTCTCCCCCTTCCGGCGACTCCCCCAGCACTCTGCCATTGAGCGGGGGCTCTGGTCCGAGCGCGGCCTCCCCGTCGAGCAGAGCCCCCACGGGGGCTCCAGAGGGGGGGGGGGCTCCCCTCTCGGACCAGAGCCCCGACGGGCCCCCCGCCTCGAGCCAATGCCCTCACGGGGGCTCCCCGCTCGAACCAGAGCTCCGACTCCCCCAGCGCTCCGTCGTCAAGCAGAGCCCCCACGGTGGCTCTGGTTCGAGCGCGGATAATCCCGTCGACCAGAGCCACAGGTAGGCTTATTTGTCTGTGAGGACCCCAGAGGCTCTGGTCGACGGGATCCCCGCCTCGGGCTCTGATCGACGGGGCGGCCCGTCCCCTCCGGCGGGGCCAAAGGGAGCCGTCCCTCAATGTGACCTTTTTTTTCTTTTTTCTTTTTTTTCACTGGATCAACCCGAGTTAACCTACCCGGTGGAATTCTGGATCGGTCATTGGTTCGGTTTTTAAAACCTTGCTTTCAACATGTGACGGAAGTTATATACAATATTTATTTAGTTTTGGGGTTATGTGCAACTTTCACATTGGCCATGAAGGGGGTAAGTGTAATTTACCATTTATTAAACTACGTAGATTGGAGTGTACCCCAATATCCTACGGGCTACAGTCTCTTACGCACAGCCCGCATGGAGGGCGGTGACCTCACGTGTAACAGAACTGAAAGATATTCGTAGAAGTTACAGAAGCTGCCATGTGCCATTGCAAGGCTCATGTAGCACTCAACATACGGTGGCTCATGGGAGCTTTTTTGGTCCCTGGAATTTCGAAGCTGCTTGCTTTTAGGTTTTTACCTGTTTGGCAAAATTGCACTAAAGCCGTTTGGATTATAAAAAATCTTAAAAATTCACTGTGAAAAATTCATCAAGGAATTTTATGGGATTATTCACTAACCAGTTTAGATAATCCCAAAATCCAAGTGGATTTTTTGGAGTGGATATTTTTTATTTTTCACGCCCCAAACTGCCCTTAGAATCTTAAGAGTGATGTTATTCCTCTCGCTATTTTATCACGGCTAACCTCACGTGGTGAAAAGAAATAGAACGTGGGGCCTGCAGCATTTCCACGCACATGAGGTAGCCGTAAAAACAAAGCGGCAGAAGAAGCATTTTTCAAATCTTAAAGATACAGATAAGGGTGTTTGGCAGAGCTCCGTTTTATGTGTTGGGTGAAGAGAAAGAAACAACGAGCAACTATCTCCCTTGAAGGCATTCCCCCAAACATCACCTATAACTCTGCAATTCACAAATTGCAGACATTACACAAAGAGAAGAGGGGGAATCTCACAAAACCCCCAAAGCCCTCTGGTTGAAAACTGCAGTGCAACCTATGAAAAGTGATATTTTTGCTTTTGCATCATGGAAACCAAAGATCACCACAGCAGCCAATGAAATCGTTTGAAAACCAAAATCAGTGTAAGGATCTAACTTGCAAAGACGAGGGAATGAGGGAGAGATGGCGGATCGCCAGCCCTTGGTGGCAAACGAGAACGAGAGGCCATTAGAGCGGAGAGGCCATTAGAGCGGGGGAAGGAGAAGAGAGGCTGCTACTGGCTCGAAGTACCCCTAAATTTAAATTTGGGAAAGAAAACGCCCTCCCAAACACCCAATAAGATACAGAAGGCAAAAGTTACTAACCAATGGATAAGATACATCTTGTATCAGGTCTTCTTTATACCATCAGATCATAATTTGGCCGAATGGAGAAGATTAAGGCTGGTTAAGGACTTGGTTTGTCTTAAGTTAACATTGACTTAACTAGCAAGATTGTCATGGAACACAGCTCTCATTAACTAATCTCTCTTTTTTGGCATAAATTAGTACACGTCGTGGTACAAACTAGGATACTTTTGTTTTTCGTAAGAATACAAATAAGTGTACTTGATTGAAGCGATTTATAATCAACTGTACATCTCAATTAAAAATCGATGCCACCATACTTTCATAACCATCCCCAACACCCAAAATATAACTAAAGTTTTTAATTCCAAACTTAGCCAAAGTTGATTTGGCCGCTGAATGCAGAGAGAGAGAGAGAGAGAGAGAGAGAGAGGTTTATCAAACAACTCAAATTATATTTACAAAAGACACTCGCTTAATATTCACAAAATACTCGCTTTAGCTTTATACTCTAATACAGATTAAGAGCCTCATTCATCAAAAACATAACACTGCAGAGTGCAGACTAATAATAATGCAGGAAACTTAAGAGGAACACAAATTGCGGTAACTCTCAAAGGTGCAGAGCGCAAGCAGAAAAGACAAACCCGGAGAACCCAAACGGGGTCTCCACTGGGTCCCACTTCTTTTTCGCCGCATCCATGACGTAAGCCTTGTGCCGGGTCTCCCCTCCGTTGGAAATCCCCGACCCGATCATGAAAAACAGGTCGGACTGTCCGTCCAGCGCCACCAAGCAAGCCGACGACCGGATCCCGTCTAACATGGGCCCCACCACCTTCCAGCTCCGATCCTTGGGATCGTACCTCTTGATCCCCCTCTGCGAAATACCCCCACCAGCCTCCGCGTACAACGCACCCGGGAACGAGGGCGTTTCCGTCATTTCGCACTTCCGTCCCGTCGTGGCGGACGCCGGAGGGAGGAAGGCTGCCGTCCGAGGGCTGGAGTTGGGATTCGGCCACACGCCGTCTACACGTGTCCAAGCGCCGTTAGCCGGGTCGTAGAACTCGGCCGACGAGTCGAACCGGCCCTGCGATTCCGTCCCGTACCCGCTCAGCACCCAGAACCCGGGTCTGCCGTCGGCGGCAGTGGCGGTGATGCCGTGGCACTCGTCGCGCTCCTCGGCCATGTCCGGGAGCGGGCGCCACTCGTCAGCGATTGGATCGTAGAGCTCGGCCGACCGGAGGGCGTTCTTCTGATTGTCGTGGCCGCCAGCCACGTAGACGGAGCCGCCGACGGCGGCGCAGGCGAAAAAGGAACGGGCAGTCGACATGCTGGCCCCTCGTGCCCAACCTCCGCCCCTCACCAGGTCGAAGACGTAGACGTCCGCCACCGAATCCAGGCTCGTCGGATCCCACCCGCCGACGAGGACGAGCTTGCCGGCGACGGCGACGCACTGGCAGAACATGGGGACCCCGTCAGGGAGCAGGTCCGGTGACTTGGGCAGCCTCTGCCAGGTTCCATCTCCGGAGTTGTAAACAGATAGGCCGTACACCGGCGGGGCCTTGCGAGCGGCACCGCCGTCAACGGGAGCGGTTTTATCACCGGCGTGCTCACAGGTAGGGGATCCAGACGGGCCGGCGAGGGCTTGGACGAGGCAGACGAAGTCCTCGCCTTGACCGGCAATCTTGCGCTGGTGGTAAAAGAAGTGGTCGGATAGGAGGCTCCTCCATCGGCGGCAGACGGATTTGATGCCGGAGTGGGAGCCGTAGGGAACTCGGACGAGGCAGTTCAACGCGATTTCGTCCGGCAGGCCGGGTATAAGACTCTGTTCTAATTCCATTTCCTCAATAAAATCTCTACGTCCAACGGCACAATATCAAGCTCAAGACAATAAAATTAAAACTTAGCACTTCCTTTTTTTTTAAAAAAAAAAGAAGGCCTTGGTAGGTGCTAAAACCTACAAAGCTACTGAAGATCAGTGGCTATGATAGGAAGAGATAGAGGGCAAGTATTTGGATGGGAAGGGGAGAAGAGGACGCGATGGGGATGGGGGGTTGAGGAGTGAGCTTTGGAGGGGTTTAAGTAGGGAAACTTGTGGAGGAAGAAGTTGGAGGGGTCCACATGCAGGGATGGAGATGGATGATGAGGATAGAGAGGGGATAGGCATCACAATTTTTGAAACTGATCTTTATCCTGGTTAAGGTCACTTTTTTATTTTTATTTCTTAAAACCATTTAAGGCAAGACAATAATGTGGAAGACATACTTGTGTGGAGGGTTTTTTCTTTGTTTTGGATAAAAGTGCCAGAGTTGTGTCACTTGAGTGTGACTCGGAGTGGTGGACATGAAGGAGATGCATCTTTATTTTATGGGTAAAATAAAATAGATGAAACGTATAGATGTACTCAATCAAACATATGCATGTGGTACATTCTGATATACATGAATCTCATTGGATTGAGAATAGATGAGTAATAATGCCGGTGCAGCAAAGTCTGGGATGGGGTCAGCGCTTCTAGAACCTCTCACTTTCGCAAAACAAAGTGTCAATTTGATAGTGTCAACGTGTCAGTGGATGTCTGGGTGCTTCCCATATCCCAAAGCCTTCTCTTTGCTTTGAACCGCTGCTTTGTGGGGACTAGGGACCAAAGGCTAGACCGGCACTGGCCATGGATATTTTTCCAAATTTCTAGAGGGCTGAAGTAGTAAGCTTTTCATGTATCTCCTCATCTTAGGGGTCTTTAATCATATGAGTATAATTTTATCGTGCCTTTGATCAAATCAATTTATTTGCTCATGTTCTTTGTCTTTTGTTGTACATTTCTTTTTGATAAAGTCTTTTGTAGTACATTGTTCATACTCCCTCCGTCCTGTCCTAACAGTTTTTTTAGTTGGGGTTACCACCATTAAATAAAAATCTACTTTTTTTTTCAGATGGAATCATTGAAATAGGACGGAGGGAGTATAACATTTAGGTGATCGCTTGAAAGATGAGTCTTTTGTAGTACATTGTTCATACTTCCTCCTTCCTGTCCTAACATATTTTTAGTTGGGGTTACCACTATCAAATAAAAATCTACATTTTTTCTCATGTATTCATTGAAATAGGACGGAAGGAGTATAACATTTAGGTGATCGCTTGAAAAATGAGTCTTTTGTAGTACATTGTTCATACTCCCTCCATCCTGGTCTAGTAAATTTTTAATTGGGGTTTCCACCATCAAATAAAAATCTACTTCCTCTGGACACTTTTAATAGATATAGTTGGTTGATCTACTATGAACTAATTTTAATCATTTGAAAAACCAACTTCATCTATTAAAAGTGACCAGAGGAAATATACTTTTTTTGGATGGAATTATTGAAATAGGACGGAGGAAGTATAACATTTAGGTGATCCTTTAAAAGAAGCAGCGAAAGATGATGCTGGTTTATTGCTGTACTAGACCTTATTCACCACCCCGGCACATGTACACATACTAGATGCCATACAGCACCCTAAGAACGAAGAGAGGTCGGATGAGCGTGCCACTTGCTGAAAGATCACCTGTGGTGCATCATGCATGTACATTTATTTGTCAAGTTACTTTTAATGGATGTTAATAAGCCGTAATGAGCAACTTAATGCAGTTCTAAATTAATCCATTAAAGCTAGGACGGCCATTGTTGTACATAATTTCCTTCCATATCTTAATCTATGTTTGAGCCTCTTTTATATGCACTTAGTGTACCTTCCGATTTTGATTGTATGGCAGAGTTTATTACAGGGGTGGGCGTCAAATCATGATGGGGTGCACATTTTCAAATATGCAAGCCAGTGCATAGTGTTTAATTCCTTTGTTTTTTATGATTTTGCAACTGGCTACTAGTTGTTAACTGTTTAGATTCACTTTCCACCGCCTCAACAATACTGATGCAAATTGAACATCCAATTTGCAATTGTGTAGTGTCTAATACTTATATAGTTTTTTCATATTTCTAATCTACGCTGAATGGTTTGGCCATATGCATTACATGTATATCTTCTTTGAAGTTATCATATCAAATAGAGCTATTTTTAATTTGCTCATTCCAATAAAACAATTTGGGCATCGTCAGATACCAAACTTACAATAAAATCGTTGCATATTTGCGGTGTCAAAAAAAGAAAAAGAAACCATGGCTCTTTTGCTCATTCCAATAAAACAATTTGGGCATGTCAGATACCAAACTTGTAATAAAATCGTTAAATATTTGCGGTGTCAAAAAAGAAAAAGAAACCATGGATCTTTCCAACCGAGACGATTTTATAGTTTACGATATCATCACGTTGTCCCTACCCTCGAGTCCTTTCCCAGCAAAGAAAGATATGCGTCCTATTCTCCCTCATATCCATTGTCTTTTTGCTATGTGTGGCAATCAATCACTCTATCTTTATTGTCTGACATTTGTTCTAGTAGGGAGGCATTGTAGTTCTTTGGAACTGTATATGTGATACATGTTTCAACAACCTTCTAGACTCTCAAGTTATTGCAATTGATTATAGCAAAAAAAATTCGTGGCGAAATGCATATGACAGAAATTCACCTTTTTTTCCCATCTAATAATTAGATATAATGATACATAATGACCAGTGTATCATAATCATAATTAAGTACAATTTTTTTTCCAATTATTTAGGATCGGCAACATAAATCTTATTATGATAAGTGTATCATAATTCATTGAGACTTATTTTGTATCAACTCTTTTGTAAGGGATAGTAAAGTCATATCTTTTTTTTTATTAACTTGTAATAAAATCGTTGCATATGTGCGGTGTCAAAAAAGAAAAAGAAACCATGGATCTTTCCAACCGAGACGATTTTATAGTTTACGATATCATCACGTTGTCCCCCATGGAATGTCGTATCGGATATCGGTAAAATATCGGTCAGCCAAAGAGACGAAATATCGGACATATATTGGAGATATTGTGTAAAAAAATATCGGTAGTCAAAAACTAGTTTTTACCGTATATTTTCACAATCTAACTTCTAAAATGAGTTATACTAATTTAAACAAAGAATAAATTTTAAAATATGCCTATTAGAATAGAAAACAAACATGAAAGGTTTTTTTTTAAAAAATATTTTTTTAATTCAAAAAATACCGATATATCGGTCCGAAACCGATATATCGGCGATATTTGGAATTTTTGAAAAAATCGATATTCATTGGTATCGATGTATCGGTTTAGGCCCGATACCGATATATCGGCAAGACGATTTTCCATGGTTGTCCCTACCCTCGAGTCCTTTCCCAGCAAAGAAAGATATGCATCCTATTCTCCCTCATATCCATTGTCTTTTTGCTATGTGTGGCAATCAATCACTCTATCTTTATTGTCTGACATTTGTTCTAAGTAGGGAGGCATTGTAGTTCTTTGGAACTGTATATGTGATACATGTTTCAACAACCTTCTAGACTCTCAAGTTATTGCAATTGATTATAGCAAAAAAATTTCGTGGCTAAATGCATATGACAGAAATTCACCTTTTTTTCCCATCTAATAATTAGATATAATGATACATAATGACCAGTGTATCATAATCATAATTAAGTACAATTTTTTTTCCAATTATTTAGGATCGGCAACATAAATCTTATTATGATAAGTGTATCATAATTCATTGAGACTTATTTTGTATCAACTCTTTTGTAAGAGATAGTGAAGTCATATCTTTTTTTTTTATTAACTTCATCCAAATTTAGGTCTCTCTCCCTCTTTTGGCATCATTTATATATATCCCTTCAAATATTCTCATAGAGGCATTTATCGGTCTTCTTTTGCATATACTCAAACCAACGCAACATATATTCTTTCAATTTCACTCCTAAAAGAGTTACCCCTAAACTCTCACAAATATATTTATTTTTAATCATGTTTCTCCTAGTTATCCCCTTCATCTTCCTTAGCATTCTCATTTCAGCTATATTCAACTTATCTATATGACTTCTCTTTGTAAGATATTGATATAGTTCATGTCCCATATTAATAGTCTTGTTTAGAGGAGTCATCCCTCTCATGTGGAGATGATAGGCTCCCGTGGGCCCAAGGTGGGGCCCACCTAGATGGAAGAGACATTTTTACTGTTTGTAACCGTTATGGAATAAGAATCATGAAAAAAGAATAATTCAAAAAATATCACCCGAATTAGAAATACCCAAATTAGAAATAATCAATTTGGAAATAGCCAAATTGGAAATGTGTGATGGGAGTTGTAACTCCCCAATTTGGGGAACCTTGATGAGAGATTAAAGGGGGGACGTGAACAGTAACGTCCCCCCACCTTTTGGGTGCTCTCTCTCTCCCTTGAGAACTCTCCTTCTCTCCTTGGTGGATTTCTTATTTTTGGCTTTTGGCGATTAAGAATCATCAAAGCAAAGACAAAGGATTAAAGAAATGAAGGAAGTGACATTGCTATCTCGTAGAAAATAGCAAGTCACATATTCACACACGAACGGTTGCAAAAGGGGTGATCTCCGACATATTCAATTTCTCGAAGAAGAACGGTATTTCCTTAGGCACAAAGGCCGCAGGTTAGTACACGTTCTTAGGATTTAATTTGATTGTTCATGATGTTAATCTTTGTTCATTTATATTGCTCATAAACTTGTACTCCATATTGTATTTTGTGTTTGTGAGTGCAAGGGATTTCCTCATCAATCAGAATTTGGAGAATTCAACATCAAAATGAACGCAAGATCCGCTTCTGCTGCGGCTCGATTACTCTTCACTCTTTAATGTCCAACACTCTACTCCATAGAGTATTGCATGCCTAATAATTGTCCTATAGAACTTGCCTTTTAAGTCTTTTTGTCTCACACAAAACTCCCCAGGTTACCCTCCACTTTACCCACCTCGCATTTATTCTATGCACCGCATCACTATCAATATCTTATCAGTAACGACAAATGATCACACATTGGCATTTTTTGCCCTTCTATTTCAACTAAGATTCTACTTATTGTTCTATCTTCCTTAAAATTAAATTTCATGCACTATGTCTTAGTCTTACTTATTTTGAAACCTTTTGATTTTAGAGCCTTCCTCCATAATTCAAGTTTTGCATTCAAGCCTACTTTACTCTCATCAATTAAAACTACATCATCTGCAAAAAAAAAAATACACCAAAGTACACTATCTTGTATTTATCTACTTAGTTTATCCATAACTAAAGCAAAAAGATAAGGACTTAAGGCTAACCCTTGATGAAGACCTACTATAATCAAAAACTTTTTGGTCCCCCCCCCCCTCCCCCCCCGATTGTTCGTACATTTGTCACAAACCCCTCCACTCATATAACCTTTATAATATCTCTTATGACTCTCTTATTCTTCAAAACACTCTAAATGAGCTCTCGTAGTACTCAGTTATTAGCTTTTTTTAAATCTATGAAGGTAATATAGAGGACTTATTTTTTATCCATATAGCTCTCTACTAACTGAAAGTTAATTTGGTTTCATGTCAAAGAGGTCAACAACGGAAAACAAGACCTCTATAGTATGCCCATGAGTTTTATACCCCTGTAGTTTGTGCAACTTTAGATGTCCATTTTATTTTTATACAAGGGCATAAAAATACTTTTTTACTCATCTGGCATCCTCTTAAACTTTCAGATCTTGTTAAACAAACTAGTCAACCAAGTTAAGCCAATACCACCCAGAACCTTCTATACTTCTATAGGAATTCCTTCAATCCTAAAGCGTTGCCTTTCTTCATCTTCCTTAATGTTGTTCCTACCTCTTCTATAGAAAATCTTCTAAAATAAGTTATCTCTTTAACGGGACTAGACTCAATATCCATCCCACTCTACAATTTCCATTCAATAAATGCTCAAAATTTACATGTCATATCTCCCTAATTTCTTCTTCTTTCACTAAAACTATTTGATCATCACTCTTAATATACCTAACAAGCTCCAAATTCATACTTCTCTTATCGCTTAACTTAACTATTTTATATACGTCCCTCTCCCCCTCCTTTGTCCCTAGTTTATTATATAAGTCATCAAACGCCTTATATCTAACTTCACTCGGTATCTTTTTAATTTTTTTCTTAAGCTTATCATATTTTCCAAATTTTCTTAATTTTTATATTTTTGTCACTCCTTAAAAAAACACTATTTTTTCTTGATGACTTTTTAAACTTCCTCACGCCACCACTGTATTTCTTTCTAGACAAATTCATTTATTCAAATACAATTAATCTCTAATGGTGCCCTTATTTCTAGTGCATGGTTCATTCATTCCAAAGGGGCAATAAACAATTAGTCTTGGCAACAATCGAAAAGGTCTTGGTTGTGGCTAATAAAATAATCAACAAACAAATGACAAAGTTAACAAAGCTAAGAGTCCTCTTAATTAATTTGTTTAGCAAAAATACTTCTTAATTAATTAAAAAATAAATGTTGTGTTATTTTTTAATACTCCCTCCGTCACTTTTCGTAGATACATTTTTTTCATACGCACTAAATTTAGTTCATTTGAAAAAAAAAATTGTATCTATTAAAAGTAATCGGAGGGAATACAGAATATTTGTTTTAGTGTTTTTTATTTTGCTGCAATGTGTTGTAGTTGAAGATGGTCCGGATTTATTTTCTTACCTTCCACTCGGCAAAGATGGTGGCGGACTAAGAAGGCCAGCGTGCAGAGCAGGCCGGGTGCCGGATGGGCAGAAACACCTCCCCCTCTCCTTTATTAGGGGCTGTTTGGGAGGCCATACAATGATCGTAGGAAAGGAAAAAATTTTCCTTTTCATTTGATGATTAAAGTATGAGTTTTAGGGATTCAAAAGGGCAAAATTCGCATTTCGTCATTACTGATTAACTGGGCCTCTACGTCCACAATTATTCCATACAAAAGAAACGAGAGAAGAAAATTTGGGAAAGGGAACTATCAGAAATGCACTATAGAAAGGCCTTTTCCTCATTACTAATTTTTAATTCTAAAAATGTGAAATTTCGAGACTATTTTTATATACAGTGACACTTTTTCTGATAAAATTTGAAGTCAAAATTTAACATTTTTTTGTGTATAATGGGAGTTATTTGGGATATGAAATCCAGGTTACATCCAATAACGAAAAAATTAACATCATGTGCGGGTCTGCTCGCTGTATTATGGGTTCCGCATGATGATCATGAGGGCGAACACCCGAGGTCTCAAAATGGGTTCCGCATGATGATCATGAGGGCGAACACCCGAGGTCTCAAAATCTGAAGCTGCATGAGGAACATGTGACCCAGCTCTTTTACAACTTTTTTTTTGAATAGATAAAATTTATAACTTAGGAACGAGGAACATAAAAACCCATCTGGTCCTCTCGGATGATTTGGAGGAGCGCAGGAGGAAGTACTGATCGCTAACAAGCTCCACCAATCTCTGAAAAAACTAGATTAGCAAACCTATCAACTAATGTATTACCTTCCCTATACACATGTTGGAAGGTGATAGGGATAAGGTGGCGTTGCCTTCGATTTTGGAATGCCCTTCCAAGTTCCACCGAGTCATCACCCATGGGACAAAGAAGTGTACATGAAGCAACTGCTAGAAAAACATATAAAGTCGTTCCTCATCCGTCATAGCTTATTAGTGCCCTAGGCTACTAGAGAGATGAAATGGAAGCCAAATCAGACGAAATTTCCTGTTACATAGTACAGTTTATAACTGTAGCAGACCAATGAGACTTAACCAACGTTTTTCGTCTAGAAGCTCTCTCATCAAGTCATCTTCTCCAACTTCAATTAATTCAATACAGTTTCGATACTAGTGTACATAGTACAGATATGTCTCATTCATAAGTTATAACTGTAACAAACCAATGAGACGTAACCAACGTTTTTCGTCTAGAAGCTCTCTCAGCAAGTCATCTTCTCCAACTTCAATTAATCCAATACAGTTTCCTTTTGTCCTGAGCCCAGCATTGACCCCACTGACCACTATGCCAAAAGCACCAACCAGTCTTAATTCCCAAGTTGAAGCTACCTACCTACCAATCATGACTCATGTCGACTATATATTTGCATCTCCTAAAGTGTTTGCTAGAGCATAGACCTAGTGTTTCTTCTTGTTACACTCATTAAATGGCATTCATGATCCACCTAGTTGAATCTACAGTCGTGCCAAAGCAAAGTTGGTATAAAGCAAACCAGTAAGCATCTCAATCACAAAGTTTTTTATGGTTTTGTATTTTGTTCTACAAAACACAAAGCCCTTGTTCCTGCAGTTCATCGATTTAATTGTTCGAGCCACAGGTAGGCTTTTTTGTCTGTGAGGTAGATAATCTTCCACCCCTTGAGAATTGTTTAAAGTCTGTGAGTAAATTGCACTCGTCCACCATGACCTATCAAAATTCCAAATGACCCCAGAACCTATTGAAGGTTGCACACAATCCCCTTCACCTATTAAAAATACTGGACATAAACCCCTATTACTTACGTTAAATTTAACTCGTGTGAAAACAAGTTTATCCTTATCTTTTAGCATATAACTCTCAGTTTGGAAAGCTGTTCATGACATTCTCGTATCTTTTTTAAGAAGTTTATGTTAGTAAGTTAACTGCTTTAGGTAGACTAGTAGATTACACTAATATCTAACTCTACATTAGTTAGCTTCTTTCATTATATTGTCTTCCATTTTCTTCAGAATTACACTTTTGTAATGTATTCGAGTTACATTTTGGCATCTGAAATTTATGTTGCTGAAAATAAGTGTAGGTTTGTCTTAAAACATAGATTAACTGAAATAACTGAGAGGGGAGGGGGGAGTAAAGTTTCAACCATGGTTTTAAAAACCGGACCGAATCGGCCGGTCGGACCCGGTTCGAGTTGGCCGGGTTGGCCGGGTCAGTTCAACCCGGCCGGTCGAACCGGTAACCCGGCCGACTGGTTCGGTCCGGGTTACCTCCTTTCCCTCTGGCGCGCCCCTCTTCTCCCCCTTCCGGCGACTCCCCCGGCGCTCTGCCATTGAGCGGGGGCTCTGGTCCGAGCGCGGCCTCCCCGTCGAGCAGAGCCCCCACAGGGGCTCCAGAGGGGGGGGGGGGGGGGGGGGGGGGGGGGGTGGGGCTCCCCTCTCGGACCAGAGCCCCGACGGGCCCCCCGCCTCGAGCCAATGCCCTCACGGGGGCTCCCCGCTCGAACCAGAGCTCCGACTCCCCCAGCGCTCCGTCGTCAAGCAGAGCCCCCACGGTGGCTCTGGTTCGAGCGCGGATAATCCCGTCGACCAGAGCCACAGGTAGGCTTATTTGTCTGTGAGGACCCCAGAGGCTCTGGTCGACGGGATCCCCGCCTCGGGCTCTGATCGAGGGGGCGGCCCGTCCCCTCCGGCAGGGCCAAAGGGAGCCGTCCCTCAATGTGACCTTTTTTTTCTTTTTTCTTTTTTTTCACTGGATCAACCCGAGTTAACCTACCCGGTGGAATTCTGGATCGGTCATTGGTTCGGTTTTTAAAACCTTGCTTTCAACATGTGACGGAAGTTATGTACAATATTTATTTAGTTTTGGGGTTATGTGCAACTTTCACATTCGCCATGAAGGGGGTAAGTGTAATTTACCAGTTATTAAACTACGTAGATTGGAGTGTACCCCAATATCCTACGGGCTACAGTCTCTTACGCACAGCCCGCATGGAGGGCGGTGACCTCACGTGTAACAGAACTGAAAGATATTCGTAGAAGTTACAGAAGCTGCCATGTGCCATTGCAAGGCTCATGTAGCACTCAACATACGGTGGCTCATGGGAGCTTTTTTGGTCCCTGGAATTTCGAAGCTGCTTGCTTTTAGGTTTTTACCTGTTTGGCAAAATTGCACTAAAGCCGTTTGGATTATAAAAAATCTTAAAAATTCACTGTGAAAAATTCATCAAGGAATTTTATGGGATTATTCACTAACCAGCTTAGATAATCCCAAAATCCAAGTGGATTTTTTGGAGTGGATATTTTTTATTTTTCACGCCCCAAACTGCCCTTAGAATCTTAAGAGTGATGTTATTCCTCTCGCTATTACGGCCAACCTCACGTGGTGAAAGAAAAGAAATAGAACGTGGGGCCTGCAGCATTTCCACGCACATGAGGTAGCCGTAAAAATAAAGCGGCAGAAGAAGCATTTTTCAAATCTTAAAGATACAGATAAGGGTGTTTGGCAGAGCTCCGTTTTATGTGTTGGGTGAAGAGAAAGAAACGACGAGCAACTATCTCCCTTGAAGGCATTCCCCCAAACATCACCTATAACTCTGCAATTCACAAATTGCAGACATTACACAAAGAGAAGAGGGGGAATCTCACAAAACCCCCAAAGCCCTCTGGTTGAAAACTGCAGTGCAACCTATGAAAAGTGATATTTTTGCTTTTGCATCATGGAAACCAAAGATCACCACAGCAGCCAATGAAATCGTTTGAAAACCAAAACCAGTGTAAGGATCTAACTTGCAAAGACGAGGGAATGAGGGAGAGATGGCGGATCGCCAGCCCTTGGTGGCAAACGAGAACGAGAGGCCATTAGAGCGGAGAGGCCATTAGAGCGGGGGAAGGAGAAGAGAGGCTGCTACTGGCTCGAATTACCCCTAAATTTAAATTTGGGAAAGAAAACGCCCTCCCAAACACCCAATAAGATACAGAAGGCAAAAGTTACTAACCAATGGATAAGATACATCTTGTATCAGGTCTTCTTTATACCATCAGATCATAATTTGGCCGAATGGAGAAGATTAAGGCTGGTTAAGGACTTGGTTTGTCTTAAGTTAACATTGACTTAACTAGCAAGATTGTCATGGAACACAGCTCTCATTAACTAATCTCTCTTTTTTGGCACAAATTAGTACACGTCGTGGTACAAACTAGGATACTTTTGTTTTTCGTAAGAGTACAAATAAGTGTACTTGATTGAAGCTATTTATAATCAACTGTACATCTCAATTAAAAATCGATGCCACCATACTTTCATAACCATCCCCAACACCCAAAATATAACTAAAGTTTTTAATTCCAAACTTAGCCAAAGTTGATTTGGCCACTGAATGCAGGGAGAGAGAGAGAGAGAGAGGTTTATCAAACAACTCAAATTATATTTACAAAAGACACTCGCTTAATATTCACAAAATACTCGCTTTAGCTTTATACTCTAATACAGATTAAGAGCCTCATTCATCAAAAACATAACACTGCAGAGTGCAGACTAATAATCATGCAGGAAACTTAAGAGGAACACAAATTGCGGTAACTCTCAAAGGTGCAGAGCGCAAGCAGAAAAGACAAACCCGGAGAACCCAAACGGGGTCTCCACTGGGTCCCACTTCTTTTTCGCCGCATCCATGACGTAAGCCTTGTGCCGGGTCTCCCCTCCGTTGGAAATCCCCGACCCGATCATGAAAAACAGGTCGGACTGTCCGTCCAGCGCCACCAAGCAAGCCGACGACCGGATCCCGTCTAACATGGGCCCCACCACCTTCCAGCTCCGATCCTTGGGATCGTACCTCTTGATCCCCCTCTGCGAAATACCCCCACCAGCCTCCGCGTACAACACACCCGGGAACGAGGGCGTTTCCGTCATTTCGCACTTCCGTCCCGCCGTGCCGGACGCCGGAGGGAGGAAGGCTGCCGTCCGAGGGCTGGAGTTGGGATTCGGCCACACGCCGTCTACACGTGTCCAAGCGCCGTTAGCCGGGTCGTAGAACTCGGCCGACGAGTCGAACCGGCCCTGCGATTCCGTCCCGTACCCGCTCAGCACCCAGAACCCGGGTCTGCCGTCGGCGGCAGTGGCGGTGATGCCGTGGCACTCGTCGCGCTCCTCGGCCATGTCCGGGAGCGGGCGCCACTCGTCAGCGATTGGATCGTAGAGCTCGGCCGACCGGAGGGCGTTCTTCTGATTGTCGTGGCCGCCAGCCACGTAGACGGAGCCGCCGACGGCGGCGCAGGCGAAAAAGGAACGGGCAGTCGACATGCTGGCCCCTCGTGCCCAACCTCCGCCCCTCACCAGGTCGAAGACGTAGACGTCCGCCACCGAATCCAGGCTCGTCGGATCCCACCCGCCGACGAGGACGAGCTTGCCGGCGACGGCGACGCACTGGCAGAACATGGGGACCCCGTCAGGGAGCAGGTCCGGTGACTTGGGCAGCCTCTGCCAGGTTCCATCTCCGGAGTTGTAAACAGATAGGCCGTACACCGGCGGGGCCTTGCGAGCGGCACCGCCGTCAACGGGAGCGGTTTTATCACCGGCGTGCTCACAGGTAGGGGATCCAGACGGGCCGGCGAGGGCTTGGACGAGGCAGACGAAGTCCTCGCCTTGACCGGCAATCTTGCGCTGGTGGTAAAAGAAGTGGTCGGATAGGAGGCTCCTCCATCGGCGGCAGACGGATTTGATGCCGGAGTGGGAGCCGTAGGGAACTCGGACGAGGCAGTTCAACGCGATTTCGTCCGGCAGGCCGGGTATAAGACTCTGTTCTAATTCCATTTCCTCAATAAAATCTCTACGTCCAACGGCACAATATCAAGCTCAAGACAATAAAATTAAAACTTAGCACTTCCTTTTTTTTTAAAAAAAAAGGCCTTGATAGGTGCTAAAACCTACAAAGCTACTGAAGATCAGTGGCTATGACAGGAAGAGATAAAGGGCAAGTATTTGGATGGGAATGGGAGAAGAGGACGCGATGGGGATGGGGGGTTGAGGAGTGAGCTTTGGAGGGGTTTAAGTAGGGAAACTTGTGGAGGAAGAAGTTGGAGGGGTCCACATGCAGGGATGGAGATGGATGATGAGGATAGAGAGGGGATAGGCATCACAATTTTTGAAACTGATCTTTATCCTGGTTAAGGTCACTTTTTTATTTTTATTTCTTAAAACCATTTAAGGCAAGACAATAATGTGGAAGACATACTTGTGTGGAGGAGGGTTTTTTCTTTGTTTTGGATAAAAGTGCCAGAGTTGTGTCACTTGAGTGTGACTCGGAGTGGTGGACATGAAGGAGATGCATCTTTATTTTATGGGTAAAATAAAATAGATGAAACGTATAGATGTACTCAATCAAACGTATGCATGTGGTACATTCTGATATACATGAATCTCATTGGATTGAGAATAGATGAGTAATAATGCCGGTGCAGCAAAGTCTGGGATGGGGTCAGCGCTTCTAGAACCTCTCACTTTCGCAAAACAAAGTGTCAATTTGATAGTGTCAACATGTCAGTGGATGTCTGGGTGCTTCCCATATCCCAAAGCCTTCTCTTTGCTTTGAACCGCTGCTTTGTGGGGACTAGGGACCAAAGGCTAGACCGGCACTGGCCATGGATATTTTTCCAAATTTCTAGAGGGCTATAGTATGCCCATGAGTTTTATACCCCTGTAGTTTGTGCAACTTTAGATGTCCATTTTGTTTTTATACAAGGGCATAAAAATACTTTTTTACTCATCTGGCATCCTCTTAAACTTTCAGATCTTGTTAAACAAACTAGTCAACCAAGTTAAGCCAATACCACCCAGAACCTTCTATACTTCTATAGGAATTCCTTCAATCCTAAAGCGTTGCCTTTCTTCATCTTCCTTAATGTTGTTCCTACCTCTTCTATAGAAAATCTTCTAAAATAAGTTATCTCTTTAACGGGACTAGACTCAATATCCATCCCACTCTACAATTTCCATTCAATAAATGCTCAAAATATACATGTCATATCTCCCTAAATTCTTCATCTTTCACTAAACCTATTTGATCATCACTCTTAATATACCTAACAAGCTCCAAATTCATACTTCTCTTATCGCTTAACTTAACTATTTTATATACGTCCCTCTCCCCCTCCTTTGTCCCTAGTTTATTATATAAGTCATCAAACGCCTTATATCTAACTTCACTCGGTATCTTTTTAATTTTTTTCTTAAGTTTATCATATTTTCCAAATTCTCTTAATTTTTATATTTTTGTCACTCCTTAAAGAAACACTATTTTTTCTTGATGACTTTTTAAACTTCCTCACGCCACCACTGTATTTCTTTCTAGACAAATTCATTTATTCAAATACAATTAATCTCTAATGGTGCCCTTATTTCTAGTGCATGGTTCATTCATTCCAAAGGGGCAATAAACAATTAGTCTTGGCAACAATCGAAAAGGTCTTGGTTGTGGCTAATAAAATAATCAACAAACAAATGACAAAGTTAACAAAGCTAAGAGTCCTCTTAATTAATTTGTTTAGCAAAAATACTTCTTAATTAATTAAAAAATAAATGTTGTGTTATTTTTTAATACTCCCTCCGTCACTTTTCGTAGATACATATTTTTCATACGCACTAAATTTAGTTCATTTGAAAAAAAAAATTGTATCTATTAAAAGTGATCGGAGGGAATACAGAATATTTGTTTTAGTGTTTTTTATTTTGCTGCAATGTGTTGTAGTTGAAGATGGTCCGGATTTATTTTCTTACCTTCCACTCGGCAAAGATGGTGGCGGACTAAGAAGGCCAGCGTGCAGAGCAGGCCGGGTGCCGGATGGGCAGAAACACCTCCCCCTCTCCTTTATTAGTGTCCAACAGGTCTTTAGCAGATTAGAGCATATGCATTGCGCACACAAAGAAGGCAGACTTTCAAAACTCCATGGAACAAAATTGAATGTCTTCTTCCAACAACAATAATTACAAAAATGGCAAGTCGGCAAACCCATGAATCCAATCTCCAATCAACTATCTTGACGTCGTAATCAAAGGCTAACGAGGGCACAGAGCATTTCCTGTTTATTTTTTATTTTTTTGAAAAAATTTCCTGTTTATGGATCTTATTTGCACGAGCAGAGCTATTCCTCCCTCATTTTTATTACGGCCAACCTCATGCACTAGTGTTGTGAGAGGAAATAAAATGTGGGGCTTACAGCATTTCTATGAGGAACATGTGAGGTGGCTGTGAAAATAAAGCGGGAGAAGAAGCATTTTTTTATTTGCACTCGTTAATTTCCTTTTCCTGTATTCCCCTGTTACCTTTAAGCAATTCCTGGTCATAGGCTGTCGTCACTCAAAACAAAACGACCCAACGTTGCGTGCGTTTACTCTGCATGCTATTTTTACAGAGAAACGGAGAATATGAGAATTTTCCTACTTCTCTTATTAGGTTCTGCATTGGTGAAAAGATGGGGTTTGGATAATCGAAGTAACAGAATGGCGATCCATGGCTTCGTGAAAAGGTAAAGCATGACGAAAGGTCTCCTTATCCATCTAGAAGGGGAATTTTCTAATAGCGGTGGGCAGAGGTCAAAGCAATTTTCATGCAAGGTTTGTGCCAATCCGAGCCCCAAACACATCATTGTGGCTAAATGACAACTTTAAAAAATAAAAAGAGGCTCATAAGCGAGTTTCCCTTTTCTTTTCAAGAATAACTATGTGGTTACTTTTTCTAGTTGTTGTATATATGTTAAATAACCAGGTTCTCCGACAGCTCGAGTTGGTTATTATAATATTTAACTCAAGAACACTTTCCACGCATGTGTAAGCATCTATCAAAGAGCAGTTGTAGTTGTAATAAGAAGAGAGAAGAGGAGATACCTACAAATTCGTCCAGACCTATGGGCCAATACCATATCAAATAACTAAGTTTCCAAAAAGTTTAAGCTGTTAAAAAATAGTTATTATAATATTTAACTCAACTTAACAGTACACATACATTCATTCGACAATGAAGCACATAAAACAAAATTAGGGTAAATCAACATGTAAGCCCACTTCTTAAAATTATCATCGTGCCTATCACATTTATTAAAAAGTAAACATAAACTCCCTTACTAACAAAAATTGTGTCACATCCACTTACCTTCTTAGAGATGAAAGTATAAGATATTTTATGTCCCACATGTTTGTGGCCCACGTGATACTTTATTGGTTAATACGAAACATAGGTTCCTGACTTAGACTTAAGATATACATATTGATGGAACATGTATTTAAAGACAGTTATAATAACAGTTATAACGTGTGTTTAAGGGGAGTTATAACGTATCTTGAAGGATAGTTATAATCTTATCAGGAACTGGTCATCTCTTTGCCTATAAAAAAATATAGATTATTATTTTCTATCACGAATTGTAACTGATCTGTGGAACTGAAAGGTTAATAGAGAAACTAAATTCTATATTCTCAGGTTCTGATCTCTACAAAATTTCACTATGGTTCAAGGTATGTTTCTCTCTAGTTTATTTAAATGCTAGAAAGATTTACATGTTATAACTTATGAGATTGAAGTTTTTTTGTGAATTTGATTTATGATGTAAAAATCCTAACAGAAAGTACCCAACTCATTCACAAGCTCTCTTTTTCACCCCTCTCGACCTGCATCTCTTGTGTCAGCACGAGTCTATAACATGGAATGTCGGCTCGCTGACATATCGGTATCGGGCCCCACCTGATACACCGATACGACCCAGTATCATTTTTTAAAAAATTTTCATATATCGCCGGTATATCGGTTTTGGACTGATATATAGCCATTTAAAAAAATATTTTCAAAAAAGAAAATTTGGAAAAAAAAATTGAAAAAAAAGGAAAAAAAGACACTTCCCTGCTTGTATTCCATCCTAATATGCATTTTTATGCATATTTTGAAATCTATGCTTTCTCTAAATTAATATAACTCATTTTAGAAGTTAGATTGAGAAAATATATAGTAAAAACTAGTTTTCGACCACCGATGTTTTTTTTTACATAATATCTCCAATATATCTCCGATATTTCGTCTCTTAGGCCGACCGATATTTTACCGATATCCGATACGACATTCCATGGTCTATAACAAGGTGGGGCAAGGCATGTTAAAGTGCTGAAAGGGCAGCAAAAGAGGATTGCATACCGGATTTGTGTCTATGAAATAAATAAAAAAAATCAAAAAGACTTTAGTGTTGTTTTGAAAAGCTAAAGAAGTTCATGTCTAGTTCATAATTCTACATTTAATTTTGACAAAAGTCAAGAATGTAAGCGTAAAGCCTATAAGAAAAGTGTAATTCACTTAATATCTGTAAAATTCCCTTAAGCCAAAGCATAACTTATTTTTTGCTACATGCATAGCTTTTGTTGTTTTTTCCTCTTTATTTTTCTTTATATTAGTTATTTTTTCCTAATTCTTATACTCCATCAAATCATTTTTAATTAAGACCGTCACATAATTTGTCAGTTTTATCAAGATTTCGGGTTCATAGAAAAAGTCTAAAGCTTTCCAAGTGAGAGAGTCACATTTCATCTCAGAGGCATCGCGACCTCGACCTAGGGTCGCTACCAAGCCGCCATCATTGGTGTCTCATGTAACCCGACCGGAGAATAATTAAGAATAGTATCATCTAATTTTGGTATGCTATTTTTACTAATTGTCTCAATTAAAAGTGATTGGGGGACATATTTAAGCGAAAACTTAAAGTCTCTTACAAGACTCTCATGCAAAAGGTTATCCCATAGCGGGAGGAGTTCGACCATGCGCAGCAGAGCATTGGCATACATTTATCATCTATGCGCATACCACAGGCGGCCTGTCCACTCTTATGCCATCACTTGTACTGGCCCCCACCAAGAGATGGGCGGCAAGTAAAGGCTGCCACGAGACTCCCAGCGGAAGCGATAAAGAGCTTCCAGTCACCCAAATACCCAATTAAAAAATGGAAACATAAGAGCTTCTAGAACATTCTAGATCTGGCCTGTTACTAAAGGCAGATTTCAAAATGCACCAAAGGTCGTCTTTTCTTTTAGAGTTCTGTTTACATGCGCATCGACGCACTGGGGCACCGCAAGCTGTCGAACTTCAATCCGGCGGCTCACGTTAGTATAGGGGGCTGGCGGGTTGCCCCTTTGATTAACGCGTGCTGTCTGATCTCGGTAGACATCGACATGCATGAGCTGGGATGTACATTAACTCAATTTATGTGTTGCCAATTTTCATCAAGTTGGAACCCAAGTAGCATTACCTAAGGCTAGGCTTATTGGAAGTTGCTAATTTGGTAGAAAATTCTAGTTCAAAGACATTGAAAATGTGAATACAACAAATGGTGCAAAGACTTTGATTGATTCAATCAAGTCACGAAAAGCTTGCTAATCTAACTGATGATGTTAAACTGGTGTGGAGTGGCGGCTACATCCTCTTTATTGTCAACTTTTAGGAAAAACTTTATATCAATTAGTTCATTAACTATTATATAGTTGACCAATTTTGATAATGTAGTTATAAGCCACAAGATTATTCTGCATGTGATATGCAGGCCAAATTGATAAAAAGTCAGAAAGGCTTAATTACTTATGTCTTTTGCAAGCAAGGTCCTACCATGTCAGATTAAACCATTCTCATCAATACAAGGTGCTGATGCACATGGCATGCATTCTAATCTATGAAAGATTTGTATTAATGTTATAAAAAAAATGACGAATGCAGGATGATCAGACAAGGTTGTGTTGAGAGTTTTTTACATATTACCTGGCCAATGAGACTAGAATGCCATATTACCTGATTTTTTCTGTCTCATGCTATATAACCTAATTTTGGGACCTAGTCTTCCCATTTTGCCCTCCCGCACAACCCTAAACCGTTTATGTGTTTACCCACCCGAAGCTGCGCCTCATTCACACAAGCTTCCCCCGTATTAATCATATGGCAAGGAAATTCCTTATCGGTGGAGAGACGTTGTGTGGCAGACATAAACATTTTGAGTAGCTTGCTTGGGTCAGACGATTTCTTCTATCCGCATGCAGGCAGAATAAGCTCGCCAATGCGGCCAAAATAAGCGATGAAGTATGTCAATGAAGTGTATGTTTAAATATACGATAGCACTATTATCATGTCGTCGCTTTGCTATCGTATCTTCGATGACACAATACCACTGTTATTGTGTAGTCGATAACACAATAGCACTACTATCGTGTCCTCGATAACACGATACTACTGCTATCATGTGTTTGGGTAGTGCTACCGTGTCATCGATGACACGATACAAGAAAAGTCATCCCTCAAATACAAATGGCATCCTCAACTTCTGTTTGGACATACAATCTTTAAAATGAGTCAATATAATATTCGTGAAATCGATGGTGTACTTGGATTCCCTCCTTGGCTTCTACCTCAAGACACCCTTATACAGACCACCTTCTAACTCTCATACTAGAATGATCCATTATGGAGTGAAAGATGGTAGTGTTCTCGAAAAACTATATCTGCATAATCAATTAAACATCATTGACAACTATCGTATAAGAAAGCACACTTCAAGCATGTCGTGTTCCTAAGAACATGACTAGCATTGCTATCGTGTTCTCGAAGACACGACTTAAATCTATCGTGTCATCGAATATACAATAGCACTGCTATCATGTCCTCGATGACACGATACCTCTGGTACCGTGTCATCGAGGACAAGATATGAAAACTGTAACCTTGCGACGAGTTGACACAAGTAGAGATAGAATTGGATGTCGATTAAATCTACCCAAATGTTTGTAAGCATTACCTATAATATGTGGGATCGTGTCTTCGAGGACACGACTTTTCTCGTATCATGTCCTCGATGACATGACTCACTATCTATTATTTGTAATACTCATTGTATTATATTTCATTTACACGAAGAATGGAGCATGTGGCAATGCAAAACAATGATAGATAAATGGAAAGCACTTGAAGAACCTCTTATTCAAAACCGCTCATAAATTTAGAAGTTTAAATTTTGATGGGGACATAGAACAAATTAAGCAACACAATGAGGATGCATTCAAATACATTTATAACTTCAACTATAAAAATTAGGCTAATGTTGAATTCTCTAGTAGAAGATATGGTATTTTCACCTAAAGAAGATCAGAGAGTGCGAATTAGGCATAGTTGGTCAATCACTACCAGTGGTATCATGTCATCGGGGATGCGATAGTCTCGGTATCATGTTATCGATGACACGATAGTAGTGCTATCATGTATTCAAGGACACAATAAATTTAAGTCGTGTCTTCGAGAACATGATAGTTGTGCTAGTCGTGTTCTACTCCGGGGTAAGATTGAGAAGGAATTTGACAATGACTCTGATTGATGGGGATGAAATGTAAATTTTTAAGTAGATGTCAAATATGTAATTAGATGTACATTTGCAAGAAATACCAGTCAACATATTTTTTTATTAGATGTTTGCTTAAATACACAAAAGACAAGTGTATAGTATCTATATTTGAGGTATTGTGTCTTCGATGACACAATAACACTACCCAAACACATGATAGCAATGGTATCATGTCATCGAGGACACGATAGCAAAGCTATTGTGTATTTAAGTACACTCTTCATTGACATACTTCAATGAGTCATATCTCCTTCATTTTTTATCCGTTTTCGTAGGGCTGAGAATCGGGTCGGGTCAAGTAAAATAGGGTCGGGTCGACCATTACCCTACCTAAATAGGGTCAGGTAATTATCTGGCCCTATTCATGAATAGGGTCAAGAATGGCCGACCCTAACCCTACTTGGCTCGGGTCGGGTTATGACCCGACCCTATTTTTTTTTTTAAAAAGTACTTTTATTCTATTTTGCAGCAGTCCACCAATAGAATGGCATTTAGCTCAGAGAGAGGGCCCAAGGACATTGAAGCGATGGCCGAAGGCGAGCTAAGCGCGTCCGGTCCCAGCACCGCTGGCGATTGTCGGTCCGACCCATCGCCGCCTACATCCTGACCTTCTCGTCGTCGCTCTTTGCGCTGTTGGTGCGGGTGGCAGTGTCGCTGCACCCTTACTCCGGCGTCGACAACCCACCGATGTACAAAGACTTCAAGGCGCAGAGGCACTAGATGGAGGTGACGGTCAACATGCCGGCCCGTTTCTGGTACCGGAACTCGTCGAAGAACCCGATGGGATACTAGGGGCTGGACTACCCTCCCCTCACCGCCTACCAGAGCCTGGCTCATGACCTCCTCCTCCGCTGCCTCCACCCTCCCTCCGTGGCCCTTGTCTCCTCCCGCGGCCATGAATCGCCCTATGGGTAATCACTAATTGACCTCTCTCTTTTCAAGAACATCTTAGACATTACATTGATAACAAAAGCTATCTCCTTTTCCGAATTGAGGAGTGTTGGAAGATTATATACAAAATTTCTTATTCGGAGCTGTTTGGATGTCTTCAGTTGTAGCATTAGCATCTCCCTGTAGTCCTTGTCCCTCTGTTCCAGCTGGTTCTGTGAAGGTTGTAAAAGTTTAGTAATGCAATGAGAAGGAGAGGATCGCGAAGATCACAAGGGAAAGACATGACATGACAAGCTGTAAATTAGTAACCAGACACTGGCCCAAGGATTTGCAAGTTGCAGTTTCTTGTTCATCCAGCTTAAAAGTAAAAATCAAAGCTTGCTGCAAGGCAATGGGGATCACGTGTTGCCCATACTGCCATTCGTACGGTTAGATCAACTTGACTACGTCTTATCACACCCACCTTCCCCCACACACCAAAAACATTGGGCCGGGTTACACATGACTTGCAGGTAATTACCCGACCCGACCCTCAATTCGAACGGGTAATAACATTGAACCCACAACCCGACCCTATTTTGCAATAGGGTCGGGTCGGGTTTGCGGGTCGGGTACAAAATTCTCAGCCCTACGATTTCGCCCATTCATTGATGACACGACTCATTGTCTGTTACTTGGAATTCAAAATATACAATACATATCACAAAATGCACTTTTTAAATTTCTTTTATTATGTTCATATACACATTTTTTATACACACAATGCATTTGTAAAAGAATACTAGTCAACACGTTTTTTATTAGTCATCTACTTAAACACACGAATGACAAGTCTATCTTGTCTGTATTTGAGGGATCATATCTTCAAAGACATGACTTTTCTCGTATAATTTCCTCAAGTGCCAACGAGGACACAGTAACAGTGTTATCGTATATTTAAATACATAATTTGATGACAACATTCAATCTCGTCATATCTCCCTCATTTCTAATTTATTTTCGCCCATTCTTTTTTCGTTCTCCTATATTTTTTCTCCTCTTTCTCCCTATGAGGATATCTCAAATTCTTTGAAACACCTTCTTGTAGGGATGATGAATTTAAAAGAGTAGTTTGCCACTAGGCCACAAGTACTTCTCGGTGCAAAATTTTAACTTTCTTCGTTCCTAGAACGTGTAAATAAAATAATAATAATTTTGAGCTGTCAAACCACTTCCGCAATAGAATAAAGAGGTTGTGAAAGTGCTTCTTCGGGCCGCGTTGGTGAGCTTTTTTTGCCTGCTCGTCGGTTAAAGAGGTCGTCTGATCTGAGTAAGCTGCCGAAAATATTTGTGTCTGCCACACAACACCGTCTCTTCACCGGCAAGTCTTTGCCTCTAACAGGGAACTTCTTCGTCGTATGATCATTGTAGAGGAAGCTTGTGTAAAATGGGGCGGGTAAAACATGAAGGGTTTAGGTTTAGGGTTGTATGGGAGGGCAAAATGGGAAGATCATGTCCCGAAACCAATTTATATGGCATGAGCCCAGAAAAAATAGGTTATATGGTATTTCAGGCTCATTGGCCAAGTAATATAGAAATGTAGTCACTACTCATATTTAATTGGCAGATGACTCACAAGCCATGTTGTAGAAGACTATCTACATCCATTGATCTGAAGGCCCTAGCTCTAAAATGTGGCAGTATACATCAAGACTCAAGAGGCATGTTTTCTAAGTGTTCAGATTTGAACTTAAGAGAAAGGTTGTTCTATGTAGAGGTAGCTATCAAAGGGCTTTTAATGTCACTTAGGAGATAAAATTTCCAGCCATAATGAGGCCAGTTCCTAGAAAAAGACAGAGAGGGAGGTGTTATCTGAACTCAAACAGGGGAATTAAATTTTTAAGATTGGCAGATCTCGGATTGAACTTATGTTATGTTATCTTAATAATATTATTGTATTCCCTCCGTTCTAAAATACTATGTACTTCTAAAATACTATGTACTTTTGAAAAAAAATCTCATCTTTATTGGACCATAAAGCCCACAAAGAAGTCACATGACTTCTTCTCCCCGACATTCCGTCCAAATCGTATGCTCGTTCACAAACCTAATTCAAGTTAATCCTTACAAGTCTCCTCCAATTTTGGAAAGAGGAAGTCATGTGATTTCGTAAAACGTACATAGTATTTTGGAACAATGAATATTTTAAAATATACATAGTATTTTGGAACGGAGGGAATATGTGTTTAAGATAGAAATATATAATTAACTGATGAGAGAGGCAATTTGTCGACCGTCCATGTGGAGTATTACGAGATACTCTCAGATATTTTTGTAGCAACTTTTTTTTATTTTATGAGGTGGGCATACGAACTGATATTAGAGCTTTGTTTGATGTGCTTAACTTTGATTATAATCATAGTCTAACTCATTTAGGGGCCGTTTGGATTGTGAAAAATGAGAAACATCCTTTATTTGATTATCCACTAACCAAATAAAGGTGTTTCAGCTAGTTAGTGGGATATTTGGGATTTTTCACGATCCAAACGGGCCCCTTAAAGGGGAAAACGGAGTGTCAACTTTTGAGCTAAATTGAAAATCGCTTTTGGGCTGGATAATATTTTTTATATATAAATTGCTAGATATTAATTTAAGGTACGTAGTCAACCCTTCGTTTAATGTTATTTTCGTTTTTATGATAAGAAAACGAGAGATGTCTTGACTATTGATTAGCTATATCTCCCTCAGTCGTTCTACTTCTTCTCCATCTGTTAATAAAAGAAGTTTTTATAATAACCAAAAAATATTTCTCATAAAAGAACATCTATTTCTGTGGGGGGAATACATAGAAGGGCATACTTTCTTCTTTTTTTTGGTTGCCTTATCATATACGTTTGAATACTTGCACGCATATGAAGTAATTAGATGCATAATAAAAAGCAGATTAAGAGTTGAGAACGTGCATCTCCTATACGTAACAGAGCTAATTTAGTGTTACTTACTAACAGTCATCTCTGCTCAACCGGAATGCAGACAAGTTTTCTAGGGAAGGTTGAAAAGCTGGGCAAAGCTTGAGATAGCAATTTCAATGTTTCATTTTTTTATAGCAAAAAAAAGGAGGAAACATTTGGAGGATCCTTTACGACTGAACTCTCCTATTTTCTAAATGTAAGCGGCATGCCACTTTCATGCAGCTAAGCTAGCCGCATGCTCGCTGAGATGTGCAGGCCCAACATAGACCAGCACGCCAGCTATGTTATCAGGGGCGAGTGTGTTTAGCCTTTCCATATGATAAAAACTAAAGAACTCAAGCAAATAAAAAAAAATTTAAAGAGTCCAAATTTTGGTAATACACCAACGACCACATTATTGAATGAGCTGTACATTCAGTTTCTTAGAAGATTAAGTTGTAGAACTCTTCTGATATATACCGGTTTGTTCCCAGCATATATATTGCTAGAATGACAAGAGATGCTGGTCTTTCTACCCAAAATAAAAAAGAGAGAAAGACAAGAGATGCTTGTCGAGGTTATTGCATTTACCCCCACTGAGAAAGTGAAATCTAATGGGACCGGACGTATGTGTTTAGCCCTCCAATGGTCATCAAGCTAGCAACAAGACTATGATGCTTTTGGAGCTACTTGACAAGAAGTTTAAATAACTTAATATCAATTTCGAGTAGAAATTTTTTTTCCTAACCACATTATGTGATCAAAAGCAGGACCAAAGGACAAGTAGAGAGGGGACCCAGGAATCTTAGGTAAAGTTGTAATTTCTCCTTTTATTAAGTCTTTCTTCCTCTCCTCTGATGACGTGGTAAGTGACAATGTGATGCTGGTAATGAAAATTGGTCAGGCTAGACAAACCCTTTGGAGTATTGCTTGATGTTCCCTACCTCCGCTAAGCTCACAAAACAGTAAAAAGAAGGCATATTTTACGCTGGCCTCCATGTCCAACCTTAATCATAGGAATTGGAAAGAAGGTGGGGCTGGCTAGATCAATCTCGACTTCAAGGGGCCCATAGGATCCACACTAATCCAAGTTTAGGAACTTAATTTTCAATTTTTTAACGGTGAAACAAGGTACCAAGTAGCAATTTAAAACGCCATTGATGAATTATTTGCCAGCTTTGATGAATTTAATTCTAAACTTAAGATGCAATTCAATCAAGAAAAATGACAGAATAGAGGCGACGGCCGGGCTGGTTCGGGTCCAGCCACGTGATCCTGACTTAGGCATCTCAATTGGCTGAAGTCGCTCTTTTTTCTTTCCCTTTGTTTTGCTCATCTTCTGTCATTTATAATCGATCAGATGTTGGGTGCCTGATAGACATGGAGACATCCGACCTGAAGACATGGCGTTTTCTTTGTAGACTTCCACATAGCGACAGTTGTTTCTCTAATCTCTCCTTCAATCACTTAGACAAGAGGGGTGCCATCTCCATCACCTGTTCATCTTCTGTCATTTATAATCGATCAGAAAGAAAAAATCGAGACAAGAAGGGGACACCTCTCATAATTTCCACTATAAGATATTTACCTTTAGAAGCTTCAAATATCAATTTCTCTCCTCTATTGAGACCGTTCACCAAAAAAGCACATCCAAACATAAAAGGAGCCTTATGAAACTCAGGTACCTGTTGACAAAATTTAACTAAGGAAAACGTGGATTGATTATCATGCCTTGCAGAACAAAAAATAAAATTTCTGTCATATGACAGGACCAATCTAATTTACTATACTTTTGTTTGGTAACTCTAAGCCCTCATGGGGGGGCTACAGTTTCATTGATCTCAAATTTACTTTTATCAAGTGGACAAAGAATCAATCTTCGGCGAGAAGAAAGGACAAAGATAGGTGATTGCATTGCATTAAAAAAAATTGGCATGGCATTTAAGTGGCTGAGAACATGAGACCTACCTTCAACTAAAGCCTAAACTGGTTGAATGGTTGATTCCATAAATTTTCTTTTTTTGATACAGGTTGATTCTATATATCACAGTAGGGCTAGAAGACTTTCTCATTAATACAAGGAGCTGAGGCACTTGGCACGCGCTCTAACCTGTGCATAATTCATATCAGAAACCTATGCAAGATTTAAATGCCAAGCTCTCAATCTGCCATGTACATCAACACTCAAGAGACATGTTTCAGACAAATAGGAGCAATGTCGAAGATATTTGAACTCAGAGCTCAGAACAACTTAGACAATTAATTTAATTATTCGGCATTGAAAGGGGCTTGATTGAGTTTATATTATACTCCCTCCGTTCGGCTTTACTCTTCCGATTTGAGAAAAAAATTGTTTTTATCGTAGTGCAGAGCCCACAAAAAGTCACGTGACTAAGTAATATATGTTCATCATAAATTACCAAAAACATGTTTAAGTAAACATCTCGCTATTCCACTCAAACACGGAACAGACGTTAGAAACTCAGACATCCCAACTTTTTTTCGAGCATGCACAGATTTCCACTTGCTACACAATCGATACTGGCAGCATAGAAAATAAAAGGTGTTTTCATCAAAAGAGAGTATTTTAATAGGAAAAAAAAAAGAAGAAAGTTGGGATTCATTACAGACCCTTACACAACACTTTAACCTAATTGACTTATATTAAGTAGGGCAAGTGTCAATCTTGGGCTAGAAGAAGGGAACAATATAGGTGACCACATTCAGAAGCACTAACCTGATGACATGGCATTTGGTTGGTTTAGAACATGAGACGTCTGCCTCATCCTAGCTCAGTTGTATGGTTACACATTCAGAAGCACTAACTTGATGACATGGCATTTGGTTGGTTTAGAACATGAGACGTCTGCCTCATCCTAGCTCAAGAGTATGGTTACACATTCAGAAGTACTAACCTAATGACATGGCATTTGGTTGGTTTAGAACATTCACCTCTGCCTCATCCTAGCTCAGTAGTATGGTTGTCTTTTTTTGGGGGGGGGGGTTGGTTAATTGGTCATGTGAATGTCTATTCCACAGCTCCAGCCTCCAGCTCAACGGCTCTGTGCATTTACTCACCCTAAGACCTAAGTTGTCCTCAGCTTCACTCACCCAAATTCTTCCCTCTCCTCCACTTTGCCTCCCTTTCCACAAGGCCTCCCCCTGGCATACCCATCCCTCCACACCTCTATTAAATGGCCTCCACATCCCTTACCATCTCTACCTCCTCCTGGCCACCCCACCTTTGCACATTCTACCCTTGATAGCCAGCTCCTGAAACCTTAAGCTGTCAGAGAAGGGACCACTGACAAATCCAGGCGAAGAAACAACATAATCCATATAACTACAAGTAATCAATCATCCACATAAGCCTCTCCATCTGAATCCCCCACCTGCCCTGCAGTGGCCTTGCTTTGCTAGTTCATTTATCTGGCCTACTTTGTTCATGTCTATCTCCGGGGACAAAACTCAAAAGCAGCTTAGGGACACAGAAAAGCATGCCCAAGTCCAAGCAATAGTGGAAGTAGTCAAATCAACATGCACTCGACACCCCTCAACTTAACAAAAAATAAAAAAATATATACATGTCCAAGGTCCATCTAGCTGACTTCTAATCCCTATATACTTACAGCTACTGTGAATTGAAGCTGACGCATTCACAACTCACAAATGGGATTGATTGATTGCTTATCCAGGCAACATAACAACATGAGATACAGTTCTTTTACAAACTAAACCTGTAAAAAAGAACACCAAAAATTTATATGTTCCTTGGATCCTGTATGCTACCAGGAGAGAGTGGGCACCACTAAAATGCTAACCAAACAATAACAATAAGAATCCAAAACCCAAATAGGCAAAACTCCAGGTGAAGAAGCCAGTAGAAGCGGGGATGAAATTTTCACTGTTCTCATCTCATGGTATGCCTTCCACTCTAAATACAATACAAAGCTATTATATGCATGCAAAGAGCTGCAAAATTATTCCTTGCCTGAACCTTCTGTGCCTTTAACTGCCTCATATACAGCTGAAAAATCTTGATCACCCAACCCCAAGCTTCTGGCCTTCTTAAACACCTACAACCATTACAGAACTGGTTAGAAAGAGGTTGTGTTTGTGTCTTTTGAATGCATGTAATCAAAGGAAAATGTAATTACCTCATTAGCTGCTGCAGCAACGGGCATAGACACTGAATTTTCATCGCCAAGTGCAAGAGCCAACCTCATATCCTTCTGTTGATGCTTTAGAGGAAAATTAGGAGGGTGACTACTTTGGATCATCGCAGGTCCCTTCATTCTGAACATTGGATTCGCCATACCACCTAAATCCTGTATGGCAGTAAAAAAATGATTACATTGAATAATGACTATAATATATATTGCCAAAGCGCACTATACATATTTTAAGTGGTATCTTACTCACCAATATATCCAAAAGTGTCTGTTGACGCAGCCCACTCCTATCAACCAAACTAAGTCCCTCAGAGAAAGCAGTCATCATACTGTGAAACAAAGAAAAGTAAGAGTCATAGAAACTTGGAGTTGTTGGACCATGTGGGGAAAAGTTCAAAATACCATAACAAGGTAATTCGAATTAGTAATGCTCATAATGGAACACAAAATATTATTTTTTTATAAGATAATACCCAGTATGTTATTTGTTTGAGAAAGAGCTTCATTCTGGGAGAGAAGGTTCTCAATCCCTAAAACTGTCTATAAGGTTCAATTTTTATTTGTCATCTTACTACTAGTCTCTCTTAAAACAAAATATTGAAAAAGAAAAAATGCAGACTTATTGTCTATTGAAAAAGAACTGAAGCATCAAAATGGAATACCAACACAATTACAGTTATCTCAATCAATCCTACACTAGATTGCCTTCTTACCTGCCCATAATCATGTTGACGACAAGCTTCATTTTAGCACCATTCCCCACCTCCCCTAAATAAAAAGATTTCTTGCCAAGGACATCAAATGCAGGAAGTACTTCATCATAAAGGGCCTGCATTTTTACAAAGTGGAAGCATGTCTTATGAGTCCAAAATATTAAAACGAGATAAAAGTTCAAACTGCAGTAGTCACTAAAGATACAAACTTAATCAGCCACTCATAGCTTAGGTGCAACATGTATACCAATCTAGAAAGCCGCTAAGGATACAGAAAAAGTGAAGATGTGCATGAACCGACCTTTTCTCCAGCTGCAAGAATAATTAGCTGGCCATCCTCGGCGGGCTTTTTGCTGCCTGATACTGGGGCTTCAAGAAAATAGCCTCCCTTTTGGCTTATTGCCTGCTGAAGTTGTTAAATCAGATCGACTACGACAACGTGGAAATCATAATAGCTCAGATATCATAATTGGGTGAGTAACCTTAGTAACGTTTTGGAGGATTACTAATTACATTTACCACATATTTATAATAGCCAATCAAAAAAACATTACGTTAAGCTTTCAAAAAAAAAAGACAATCAACAGTATTTCACCTGTAAAAAAAAACGATAATCAACATTACTCCGCCATTGTGTCTCACAATGCCTGGTCCCAAGTCCGGAGAAAAGGAGGAGGGTTAGCGTCAGGTTGACAGCCGGCTGTAAAAACTCCGTCAATCTCTATGGATCTTACACCACACATTCTAGCTAGAGCTAGGGCGTTCCCTGGAAGCGACGCGTTGTGCCAAAACCCGGGTGCAATGATAAGTAAGCAAGGGTTAGCTAAGGCGTTTCCTGGAAGAGACGCATTGCAACAACGCCCGGTTGCAATGAAAAGTGAGCAAGGGTTATCGCGTTGGTCTGGACGAGCGCGAGTAAAGAAGCTAGTCCATGAGCGTAGGATTAGAGTGGCATTGTGGAATATTGGGACCTTAAAAGGTAAGGGTATGGAGTTAGTAGAAACCAAGGTTTTCAAAACCGAACCGGCCATTGACCCGGATCGATGGCCGATCCGGTTGGACCGCGGTCAAACCGGATAGACCCGGTTTAGGTGAGGATGATAGATATATAATAAATATATGTTTGGTAAAACAATAACACAAATCCACTAGTAGCCCAGGTGGTTGAGGCGTAGGTAACCCATCAGGGGGGAGGTTCGAATCCCCCCTCCAGCAGAAGCTTTTTTCAAAAAAAAAAAACGATTTCAACTGGTCCGGTTTAAGAGAAAACCGGCCGGTTTGGCAAACCGGGGTGAACCGGCTGAACCGAACCGGTTTTCTGGCCGGTTCCAGTTCTCCGTGGTCGGACCGGCTGGTCCGGTCCGATTTTGAAAACCATGGTAGAAACGTTCAAGAGAAGGAGGGTTAACATAGCTTGCTTGCAGGAGACTAAATTTGTAGGAGAGAAGGCTAGGGAACTGGGAGAAGGCCTTAAACTAGTGTATGTAGGTAAAGTTTCAAATAGAAATGGGGTGGGTATAGTGGTGGATAAAGACTTGAAGCAAAGTCTTGTAGGTGTCAAGAGATTTAGTGGTAGAATTATATTAGTAAAGCTAGTGTTAGGGGATTTCATAGTTAATGTGGTTAGTGCGTATGCACCTCAAGTAGGATTAAGAGGAACCTTAAGAGGCAATTTTGGGAGGAAATGGACTTAGTAATGCAAGGGATACCTAACGGGGAAAAGGTTATTATAGGAGGCGACTTAAATGGGCATGTAGGGGAGAAGAATATAGGTTTTGAGAGGGTGCATGGGGGGTACGGTTTTGGGGAGCGGAATGAAATAGGAGAAGCTATTCTTGATTTTGTAATAGCAAACGATCTAATCATAGTAAATACCTATTTCAAGAAGAGGGAAGAACATCTAGTAACTTTCAAGAGTGGACCTCACAAGAGCCAAATAGATTTTTTCTTAGTTAGAAGCGAGGACAGAACTACTTGTAAGGATTGTAAGGTTATACCCGGAGAACCTATAACACTTCAGCATAGATTAGTTGTTTTAGATGTTCACATAAAGGGGTGGAAGAAGTGAAGTTCGGATAAAGTGGAGCCTAGGATCAAGTGGTGGAACTTGAAAGGTGAAGTGCTCAACACTTTTGTGGAGAGGTTGAGGATGGAAGGGGATTGGAACTTAAATGAGGAGCCAACAATGATGTGGGTAAGCATGGCTAATTGTATTAAAAAAGTGGAAAAAGAAGTACTTGGTGAAGTGAGGAGGAGAAGGGACGTTAAGAAAGAAACATGGTGGTGGTGTGAGAAAGTTCAAAGAGTCATAAAAGAAAAGAAGTGTTTCTTTAAGGAGTGGCAGAAATGCAAAAATCAAGAGAATTGGGAGAGATATCTTAAAGGAAAGAGAGAGGTTAAAAAGATAGTGAATGAAGCTAAATTTAGGGCGTTTGATGACTTATATAATAGGTTAGGGACGAAGGAGGGGGAGAGAGACATTTATAAGATAGCTAAGTTAAAGGATAGGAGTAGGGACTTAGAGCAAATTAGGTGTATTAAAAGTGAAGATTAAACGGTTTTAGTGAAAAATGAGGAAATTAGGGAGAGATGGCGCGAGTATTTTGAGTGTTTATTGAATAAAAAGTATAGTAATGGGATAGATTTTGAGTCTAGTCCTGTTAAAGAGAGAACTTATTTTAGGAGATTCTCCATAGAGGAAGTAGGAGTTGCGTTAAGGAAAATGAAGAAAGGCAAAGCTCTGGAACCTGATGGAATTCCTATTGAAGTGTGGAAGGCACTAGGAGGTGTTGGCTTAACTTTGTTGACTAGTTTGTTTAACAAGATTTGGAAGTCTAAGAGGATGCCAGAGGAGTGGAGGAGAAGTACCCTCATACCCTTGTATAAAAATAAAGAGGATATCCAAAGCTGTACAAACTATAGAGGTATAAAAGTTATGGGACATACTATGAAATTATGGGAAAGAGTATTAGAAGGTCGTTTGCGAAAAGTAACTAGAGTGTCAAAGAATCAATTTGGTTTCATGCCGGAGAGGTCAACAACGGAAGCTATATTTTTATTACGGCAGTTAGTAGAGAGGTACAGGGATAGAAAACAAAACCTCTATATGACCTTCAAAGATTTGGAAAAGCCTACGATAGAGTGCCGAGAGAGCTTATTTAGGGTGTTTTGAAGAAGAAGGGTATAATAAGAGGTTACATAGATATCATAAAGGATATGTATGGGAGGGTTATGACTAGTGTGCGGACTATTGGGGGCAAACTAAGGAGTTTCCAATTATGGTAGGTCTTCATCAAGGGTCATCCTTAAGTCCTTATCTTTTCGCTTTGGTTATGGATGAGCTGACTAGTCATTTGCAAGATAATGTACCTTGGTGTATGCTTTTTGCAGATGATGTAGTTTTAATTGATGAGAGTAAAGTAGGTTTGAATGAGAAACTGGAATTGTGGAGGGCCGCTCTAGAATCAAAAGGTTTTAAAATTAGTAGGACTAAGACAGAGTGCGTGGAATTTATTTTTAAGGAAGGTAGAACTATAGATAGAGCCTTAGTTGAAATAGATGGGCAAGAAGTGCCAAGGTGTGATCAATTCCGTTACTTAGGATCCATTATCCATAAAGAAGGGGATATTGATAGTGATGTGGTGCATAGGATTAATACAGGGTGGGTAAAGTGGAGGGTAGCCTCGGGAGTGTTGTGTGATAGGCGTGTTCCGAAAAGGCTTAAAGGCAAGTTCTATAGGATAGCCATTAGGCCTGCAATACTCTATGGAGCGGAGTGTTGGGCACCAAAGAGGAGTCATATAGATAAATTGAATGTAGCCGAAATTAGAATGTTAAGGTGGATGAGTGGGATAACTAGGAGAAATAAGATTAGAAATGAATATATTCAGGAGAGCCTAGGAGTAGCTCTCTTAGGGGAGAAGCTACGGGAATGTAGGTTGCGTTGGTATGGGCATGTGCAAAGAAGACTATTAGATGCCCCTGTGAGAAGATTAGAAGGGATATATGTAAACGATGCTAAAAGAGGGAGAGGGAGACCGAAGAGAACTTGGATGGAGTTAATAAAAAAGGATTTGACTTTACTATCTCTTACAAAAGAGGTAGCCCAAAACAGGCTTGAATGGAGGAGTAAGATCCGTGTCGCCGACCCCAAATAGTTGGAAAAAGGCGCTATTTGATTATGATTATGAACAGTATTTCACCCGAACCTAAAAATTCAGTTACCAACATTAATACTCCATCCGTTCCACATGAAAAGTCCTATTTGGTTTTTCAAAGGGAATTGATTTTCATCCATTTTGAAAACCAAATAGGACTTTTAATATTAAAGAGAGGGCGTAGGTTGTCTTACCGGGATCACCTAAGGTCATGTCTCCAAGGCTCCAATAATTTCACCAGAGTAGGACATATGTTTTGCATTTCCGTAATTGCAATTGTACTTTCTTTCCTAACTAGATCGTTCAAAAAGATGCAGAAGCGGCTAGGAACGCAATACCAAAAAACAATAATAAAAGGATTAATGAGGAACATTTTGCGACCTCATTGATCCGTGATGAGGTGTCTGCATCAACAGTTGACATGTCAATATACCCTTTGCCAGCACATAATTCCTCCAACACACCATCTTTATCAAACACCACCTGTATAAATAGCAGAACAATATTCTAAGTGAACCTAAGGAGTCCTTCCTTTGAAATACTAAACTAGGAACTAGAATCTTGTTTTCTAACCGAGAGAGCAGCAGCAGGATCAGACAACATTGCAATGGTGTACTTGCACTTCTTAATCACAGCTGCTGGAGTTTCTCCAGTAGAAGCACCATACTCCACAAGCTCATCACACTGAAACCAAAGTTGACAAGTAAATAACGTTTTTTAAGAAAACGTATTAAACAAACTAGAAACATAATTTGCTTGTAGTAAAAATTGGAAAGCTTAATCCCAGGAAGACAAATAGTGTTCAATCACATATTCAGGGCGGCGAATGAAGTTGCTCATGCTCTAGCTAAGGATGCTCTAAACTATGAGGAGCTGAAAATATGGCTAAACTGCAATCCTATATTTTTAGATACTTTTGTAATTCTGTTTAGGCTCTCTTCTTAGCTTTTTCAATAAAAAAATTGGTTGAGTAATCCGTGTATACAGAGTGATCTATAATCTAAAAGTAAACTCAATAAAATTGTCTTTGCAGTTTCCATGTTACTAGTAAATTTTCAGGGGAACGATTTTGCACCATTTTGGAGTCATAAAAACAATGTACTATGTTCCTATCTGTCACTTCCTTGCTCCTGATCCCTAAAGGACTCCCTTCTTTATAATTAGAAGCTTTTGTTTTAATCGATATCATCGCCTTGTAAATAGGCCTTAATATTAAAAAGGCAGAGAAGGTCCTATCTGACATTTCAGCATCAGAAACAAAAGCTTACTACAGAATCAATTTCAACAGGATTTCGAAGGCAAAAAGGAAAGGTTTAACATTTCTCAATTCTCTTCCTTTTCACTTGATGGGGATATTTAAGCCTCCATTTCAACAATTAGTGCATGCAATTCTTTGAATTTCCATGCAGCAATTCATTCCACAAAGCAAAAAAAGGTAGTACTTGGATTAATTATCTCGAATGGCAAAACAACAAAAGCAGAACCTTCTGTCCAATAACAGCAAGTACCCATTAGAAAAGAAGAAGCAAATATTAATCTAGAATGATTCAGAGAGGTTGAAACATAGGATTCCAAATACCTTGGACAGAGTCCGGTTCCACACAGTGACCTTGAATCCGTTTCGAAGGAGGTTCATGGCCATGGCCTTCCCCATTATGCCCAATCCAAGAAACCCAACCTCCATTTCTCCTACGCTCCAAATCTCTCTCCTCTCTGCTTCTCCTTCTTGGGCTACTCCCTGCTTCTCCACTAGCTGTGAGATAGTACACTCCAAGTTTACAAATATATTTTCCTTTTTTTAATCAAAAATTATGAATGTGTCGATGTTGGCCACGTCAGATTCCTTTGGCTATGCTTTTGGAAGTAAGCTGGAAGTGCCGAAATGATAAGGCCCAATATGTCATTGGAGGCCAAGAAGCCCATGTGGTTTCGGGATCACTGGGCCAAATAATACTTCAGGTTTCGATCCCTATCTTCTGTTTTTTAACACACTGATCGCTATCTTGTGTGCTGAACTTTAGGAGCTACTATGGGAAGCCCACTGATCGCAACACTGACGTGCAACTGGGTAAAACACGTAGTTTCCCAATACACTTCTATACAACGTCCAAACCAGTTGGGATGGGCCCATGGGCCTTTTCGATAAAAGATAAGCCCCGCAGCCCATCAATGTGAAGATGTACACCGTTTTCCCATCTTTTTTTTTTCTTCGTGTCATAACTTTGCCAGTGGGTTTTTGTACATTGCCTGCCGGCCCTGTACTTTTTTATATCATTACTCGTATTCTCCATGTCAACATCATACTTTGACAAATTTGTTCTCCATACGAAGTTGATGTCGACGTCATAATTTGACAAAATCATAATGCTTCCTCGTTTACACATGGACTACCCCCCAGTAGGCGAGCAAACATGTTGGCGAGCAGTGAAGCGGTTAGCCTGCCCCAATAGTAGCCTAGGCAAATCACTTTTTTCTTACAAAAAAAGTAAGAGACAGAAATGCAAGAGCCAGTCTCTTCAATAATTATAAAAAAAATAAAAATGAATCAGTCTCCTTGATGATCACACAGTTGGCCCATTCTTTACAGATCAAATCTCCCCCATTTAAGGTTTAACGAACTACTCCCTCCAGTTTTTTTAAATAGATGCAAGTGATTTTAAAAACAAACTAAAATATTGATTCTTAAACTGAATTAGATTCATTTTGAAAATTAATACATCTATTAAAAAAGTCGGAGGGAGTATTTTTTTTTTATGCCCAGGTATCCGGGCGACACCTCAATTGGTGACTAGCACAGCAACCCACCGCCATGATCTCCCGCTTAAATCACAGAGGATGGACCGGGGGGATTTGAACGTGGGAGTATTATTAAAGGATTGAAAAGTTGGGTACCCTTCCGCGCGCGTAAGGGCGTTAATGTCACACCCCAAAATTCCCGGCCTCGTCGGAGTGCGGAAGACAATTTTTTTTTTCTTTCATGAGTATGTTTGAGGCCAGAAACCCTGAGATATGACCGAATACTCGAACATCCCATCTAATACATCACCATGAATAGATGTGTACTCGACATAATACAACTGAGCCTTTAAATAACATCATTAACACATATGAAATGGAAACTTAATAATCTTAAAATTAATCCATAATACAAGTCATCTAAAATAACTAAAAATCAAAATCATTAAAATGCTTTGGCCAACATTAACACTAAATTTAAAATAATAAAGATAGCTTTATCTTCCACGATTGTCTTTAAGTCTTCCATTATCTGCACTTGCCATAGCTATACTTTCTTCATGCCTGCATCAGAGGATGCATGAGTATTCCGAAGAAATACCCAGTAGAATGCAAAAACCCACAAGAACAGAATATACAATATAGGACAAAGAATAGGGTTTAATATGAGACAGTTGAATAATCAAGAATATTTGAACTGATCAACAAGAATTCCACTATAAGAGGAATTAACATCATCAATGAAGACTCCTAAACATCCAAAGTGTAAGGAGAGAAATTACTATAATCCAAGACTCTAAACATCAAAGCTTCCTGACTCTCAAGTATAGAGCAAGGACAATAAATTATACGACTCCAAACAAATACCGGTGTAAGGAGAGAATGGTCAAAATACCAAAGGCTCAAGGCATCAAAAGTGCAAGGAGTTACAATTTCTGCTCGCTGAATTTACCGATCTCGAAAAGTAAAATATACCAGAATCATGCTAGAGGTTCTCCCTTCGGAACCCGGCCACGCGTCTAGACATGCTGGCCCCATCCGTGCTTACGGGCACAATGGGTGGAGACTGCAGACCTTCCGTAATATCATACAGCCTAAACATACGTATTTGCCTCCTTTCGGGCAATAAGGAATCAAAATTCTATAAATATCGGAGGTCACTCATGACCTAGCAATGGCTCGTGAGCATACTATGATTCCACCGAACAATTAGTGGAGAAATAGGTCAATGTCGAACTGGACAATGTTTCAATAATAGCAGAGGTCTCAACTTGCTGAGAATAGGGTGACTCTTACTTCAATGACGGACTCATGGAGTATGAATAGAACAGCAAAGACTCTTAACAACGTATGACTCACGTTCTGGAGTATGAAATAGAATAGCAAAGACTCTCAACAATGACCATGTTACACATGCATAGCCCTAGATAAGACTTATGAAGAAAGACTTGATCAAGAATTGCCTTTCAAGACTCCAAGAAAACTCAAGTTATATCATGAAGAATATCAAGTTCTGGTTTTAAAGAAGACTTGACTCAAACAGACTCAATAACAGGTCAACTGAAGTTTCTCAAACGAATAGAATGCATTGGTCAAATAGGAATAGATGGTTCGGTTTCCAATTGGAAACACGAATCGAGTCAATATTTGATGAACATCAAACCACTCACCATTAGCCCATGATACTATAGTATTATACTTAGTCCATCCTACTGTAATACTTACTTAAAGTCTTATATAATACATATAAAGTTCTTAGTATACTTAATATAGTATAGGCTATTGTTTTGATAAAGTTTTCCCAACCTTTACTATAATTACAGTGTTCTATTTTTACATATTAGTCAAATTCCGACCCTTACCAACGTCAGAACAGAATGAATTAGACTCTGAAATTTTACTGTGATTACTCCTATGTGTCTAGTTTACAACCCAACAAACGGTATATTTTTATGATTTTTATATAATTAGTTACAAATATTTTATTGAAGATCGTCAGTGCAAAAATAGTTCTGGCCGAGACCCTTAATCATAGTTCTAATCAAATTATGAGTGTGTTTACCCCATAATCCGTTCAATAATACATAGTATACTTGAATATCTTCCATATCTTACTTATTCCAGAACTTTATTAGATATGATACGTCATAATATTTACAAGGATTTAGGTGTACTTTCATTATCTTAATTCATCTCACACACATATCCCTTTTTCTAGTTGAATTAGGCAAACTGGACAACTAATTAAGGACAATAAAATTTGGACAGCAATGTCAGAGACCAAAAGGGACACAAGGAAGCTTCAAATAAGACTCCAAATAATTCAAACTTCTCATCATTGGGCTAGCATGTGTAACAATTAGGAATTGGAACATCAAGGTTCACACGATTAAGCAACAACACGTAATAACTAGATAATTTAAAAGATTGGTACATAGCGATTGACTCTCATGAAGACTCACAATCATAAATCAATATATTGACACAAGAAGCACTTGAACAAGGTATGAAATTCAGATCGAAGAGTGTGGGAAAAATCATCCTACTTAATCCTCCAAAGATCTCGCCTTTCTACGCGCCTCTCGTCTCTTCCGCTTCTTCCAAAGCTCCCGCTCCAAGCTCTCGCAAACTCCCACAAGAACAAGCCTCCAAGGAGATGGGTGAACGTGGGAAGGAGAAGGGAAAGCTCTCTGGACGTTCTAGGGTTAGAACAAGCCAATACTCTAGGGTTTATATAGAGTTGGGAGGGAATCTATTCTCAAACCAATCTTCCAAATCATGGACACTTCCAACCAATGGGAAGGCCTCAAAATCTTATAGGAGACGTGCAAATCAAGTCCTAAAGAGTTATGGTATCTTTCCCAAACAAATCCACCCAAAGATAAGCTTGAAAACGCAAAACCGCAACTGGCGATCGATCAGCAATACGGCGATCGATCGTCGTATGCACTGTTTTAACACTATACGCTACTGCCGATCGATCGCTTTACACGAAACACAAAATTCACAAATTCCAGTAACTACGATCGATCAGTTTGGTAAGGCGTCGATCGGCTCAGCTTGCCGATCGATCGACTCTTATGGCGATCGATCGCTGTCACGTTTAATCAAATTCAATTTCTCATATCTTTTTACCCCGAACTCCAAATCGCACATAATAGGTGGCGTTGGAAAGCTCTTCTCACCAACTTTAATTTGCACAAGGTGTAGCACGATCAATTTAAACGTTAAGAGGGTCAAATTTTGGTTTTAAGATACTTACTAATTTTTTGGATGTTACAGTTAATGAGCTGAACAAAATCATTAGGCTGACACGGCTTGAATTTAAATTTTTAATTTTGAGTTTGAGCTAAACTCTAGTCGAATCACATTAGCTTGCGAACCAACTTGGTTTAGTTGACTCTTATTTTTGAATCTATACTCCACATAGAGCTTAACAAAATCATTAGGCTGACACGGCTTGAATTTAAGTTTTTAATTTTGAGTTTGAGCTAAACTCGAGTCGAATCATATTAGCTTGCGAACCAACTTGGTTTAGTTGATTCTTATTTTTAAATCCATATTCTACTATCAATATGGGAGGGAGGGAGTATTATGTATATGTTTTAAACATTTTGAATTTATAAAGGTTAAACGTGGTCTTATTTTCATAAAACTTCTTCCATATATCTTCTGACCTAATAATTAAAGTAGTCGTGCCTAAAAATAAAATGAAAAAAGTGTTATTGGACTTTAAACTTGATTGACATGAAATTCATACATATAATGAAATATTCATAATATATGCATGGACATGATCGGAAAGACAATATACAAAGTATAAGTTCCAAGAGTTTTTCGAGTTTCGAGTCGAGCCTAATCGAACATGGGTATGTTTGAGCTAATCCTGTCAAGCCAAGCTAAACAGGATTAGCTCACGAGCTGGCTGGGTCCCCTTGCTTCGGCGTGATGACTTGATTAGGAAAACCCTAACCGCCCAACGGGCACGTTACCTTCTATACGGCCACACCCAATTCATTCACTACGCTTCCTTCATGCACCCATATTAATGAGGGGCCGTTTGGGCCGTGGATGTTTTGCTTCACTATAGCATCCATATTTTTTTCTCTATCTAGCTGAAACACAGAAAAAAAACATAGATGCTACAGTAGATTTTGGATATTTGCTTATAATCACGCCCCAAACAGCCCTTGAATCGTGTGCCCGCCAAAGATCACTGAACCAAACTGTCCATTTCTCTTATCATTCAAGTATACCAAGAATAATTATAGCAAAAAAAGTATATATAAAAGAATTATATTAAAAAAAGTACATAAAAAAAGAAAGTGTCCATTTATCTCAACACTTGTCATCTTCGGGTGCCCGCCCACTGATGTTAGCTACAGAGTCCAGAGTCAGTTAGTTGGCTGGAATAAAGAAGAGAGAAGCAAGTAGGGACTCAACAGATCCCCGGGTCGTCCCCCAACCACACCCTGGCCCCCTCCTCCTTGACGGGGAAGGGAAGGTCACATGGAAGTTGCCTGGGTGTTTTGGGTGCAGAACACGGTTGGATGACTAGTTCACCATTTCAATGTCACATACGAGTTGACTGGTGGTGTGGGCGTTATTTTGGATGAGTAGTTCTGGCTTTTTATTCTGATTGGTCTTATTACTCCTAGATTGCGGATTGATTTCCGCCCTGGAACAAAACAAAGTGTGTGGAATGTTTCTTCTTTTCAGATGGAGAAAGAAGAGAAACAGTCCTTAACACGAGGAAGCATTTTTATCTGATATCTGGCCGAATTTCCACCATAATATGGGAGCCGCCGATCATCAGGATGCTTTTTGCTGGAGCGCACATGACACATTCATATGCGCCGTCAATTATAATCGTCAGCGCCAGATATGATGGAGGTGGATAGAAAATGCTTCCGGCAAATATCATGTGTTAAAGATGGAGGATAGGTGTTCTGATACTTTTTAACAATCAGCCAATATAGTGTAAACTACAAAATCTGGCATATATGTGCAACATGTGGGATGAACCACAAGTTTTTGAAAAATACATGGAAACATAATTAAAATTTAATGATTTTTAAAAACTTTGGACAAAAGAATAAATCCCCTTCTCCATCCCTTTCTTCTTCTTTCTCTTCTACCTCCGTCGTGTCTGGCACATCCTCCGCCTACCACCCCACTCAAAATGGGCATCCTCATATTCCACAATCCCTGCCTTGAACACCATTTATATTAACACGCTAATCAAACATATGCAGCTCAATTCAATTGGAAGTCATTGTAATCATTTGCACCTAAGTTGTGATGTTCTTCTTTACTGCCCTTTTGAAAAGGAAATTACCATCGACTACCACTATATGTAACAAGGTGGACATTAAACATATAAACTTCCACTGCTAAGCAAAAAGTACAGAGAATTAATTTGTTGCTAAGTAGCTTAGTACCCCCTCCAACCCACACTACTAGTCGAATTGATATCTCATAATGAAGTTCAAAAACCAAATGGGATGAAGGGAGTAAACTACGGCGAAGCTCCGGATGTTGGAATGCTTTCACTTTCTTCTTATTTTTTCTTCTTTTTTCCATCCTATATCTTATTGAGGTGGAAGAGGAGGAAAAATAAGGAAAAACGAAAAAAAAAGGGCAAAAACGGATAAAAAATGAGCAAGTTATGCAATTTTGAAAATTACCCATTTATCGTGTTGTCGACGATACGACTTGATTCTCTGAAAAATGAAAAATCATCAAGGTGAAAGAAGTATAAAAAATTTTAGTTTGAAAATTTTTCAGGTTTGAAACGTACTTTTAGGGTGCATTTATTTTAAATTATCCAAACATATTTAAGTCTTTACAAAGTTTTGGTACTTCTTTCACCTTGACAATTTTTTATTTTTCAACAAACAAACACACCCTAAGTCGTGTCACATAGTACACGACTTGGAATCAAGTCGTGTCATCGACAACATGATAAATACTAATTTTCAAAATGTCATAACTTGCTCATTTTTTTATCCGTTTTGTCCTTTTTTTTGCATTCTTCCTTATTTTTCCTCCTCTTCTACTTCATTAGGATCACATAAAGATATATAAATTGAACTTGTCGCGCGCCGACGAGTATTTTATATTTTTATCCATTTTTATCCTTTTATTTCATGTCCAGGAGCGGTCGAACACTAATGGGTGATCTTTATTTGTGTTTCTTTACATGTAGATCTTAATTTTTGTAGTTGGAAGGGCTTTCCCGCTGCTCTTACATTAAAATCCCTTCATCACATATTTTTTTCGTCTTTCCCGCTATTTTTACAGTTTTTCGTCATGAATTTTTTTTTTTCGAGTTGGACGGTGCCGACGATGGTTTGAACCTCGATTATGGACGGATCTTTACTGGAATGTCTTCTTCCCCAACTTGATAATCTTATAAATCGCTAATTTTTGGAAGAATGAAGCATTTCAGGTACAAAATGCATAAAAATGTAAAAAGGGCATTTTCGGTACTCTAGGTGCCAATTCCAGGTCATATGAGAAGTCACAAGAAAAACCAGGTAATATGATAATAACATAGTTGGCTCTAGGTAATATGTAAAAAGCCCCAGCTTCTGCAAATCAAGTCAGAGCCTGGAGCCGAGCCCGGGAAGGATCTCTTGGGGCCACTGGAGCTCGGATGTCGGAAAAGTGCCTGGACGCTAGAGATGAGGAAAGGAGGGGAGAGGGTGATAAGGAGGAGGTTCAACGGATGGGCCAATGGCCGGCCGTCAGAGGCTGGGCAGGCGAAGGGAGGTGATGGCAAGGCTATTGGAAAAAATATAGTGCTCAAGCACAACGATTATATACGGCTGACTTCGAAATAGATATTGTCACCCTCTCATGCATGCATGCATGCACGGGAATCTATTCCCAAGATATACCAACGAATGTGTACATCATCAATTGGGGAGAGTCTCCACAATCATAAGATATACACAGAGGAAGATTTTTTCCTCATATAACTCTATCACACTCATGTGTGCTTCCTATGTGGGACTAAAGAATTCTTTCAATTAACTTAGTATAATATTTACATTAAATTACTAATAATCTTATTTCAATCAATTAATAAAATATGGGTTTAAGATAAGACTTAGATGGAATTCAATTAGTGGGCTCACACCACTGAGGAGCCGTTTAGGACGTGATAAAAAGCAAAATATCTACAGTGGATATTTTATTTTTACTATTTATTTCTTTTTTTTTCACTTTGAACTGAAACATCAGGACATGTTTTGGATTAATCACGAACTAAACGGCCCCTAAATTAGATTGGACATATATACCTAAACCATGACCCATCCCCAACAGAGGGGTGGAGGGAGGTGATTGGCCGGTCTGGGTCTGGACACAATAAATGTAAGGACCGGTATTAGAGGGTTGATGTGGCGAGACCACGTCATTGCCGTGAGGTTGCACGCGATATTTTGGTCTGCAATATAGCCTACTCAAGAGTCAATACATGCTGCCATGCCATACAAAAAATCAGCTAAATACAAATCATAAATGAATAAGATACAATCCCGAAGAGTTGTTGTTGAGCAAGATATGTTTATTCTCCACTTATATATTATCCCAAATACTCACTGCTTCTGCTTTTTTAGTCTCAGGCAGAGTCTTTCTTTTTATCTACAGAAATTTGTTGCAAAAAAAGGACCATCTTCCGCTTTATCTTTTAATGCCCGAAGTTTCACGCGGAGCTTCTGGTCTTCCGCCATTAAAGCCGGTGGCCAACCTCTTCTAAGTTCGTATGTATCTGTTCCTCCTTCCCCACTTGGCTGACTTCTTTGATTGCTCTTCAAACTGTTGATTACTGCTGCTTCTGTTGTTGTTGGAGAATATACAGAGATGGCGGGTGGTGGAGGGGAGGACTCCACCCCGTTGGAGTTCACGCCCACCTGGGTGGTCGCCTCCGTTTGCTCTGTTATCGTCATCATCTCGCTCGCCCTTGAGCGTGTCCTCCATTTCTTCGGAAAGGTCAGTTCATCAACGACCAACAACTCTGTTGTCTGTCTGTTCTTCATCTAAGCTGGTGTTTTGCGTGGTAAAGTTGTTATCTTGTTCATTGCTTTTGTATTTTGCTGCAGTATTTGAAGAGGAAGGGTCAGAAGCCCCTGTTTGAAGCATTACAGAAAGTGAAGGAAGGTTAGTTGCCTCCTTCTGTCCCTCTGTCCTGTTAAAATATATGACTTTTATTTATATTTGATAAAATTTGGAGCTTTGGGTGATGCAGAGTTGATGCTTCTGGGTTTCATTTCTCTGCTGCTGGCGGTGTTACAAGGGACGATCGCCCGTATATGCATTCCGGAGCATCTCAGCCGCCACCTCCTTCCCTGCAAAAGGGAGACTGAAGGTGCTGCAAAAGAGACTGCTCACTTTCAGACCTTCTTGCTTAACGGCATCTTGGGTGGTGGTGGCCGTAGGCGCTTGCTGGCAGCGACTGAACAGCGATGTTCAGATGTAAGAAACATGAGTGTTCTTTTGGTTTAAGATCTTTGTGCAAATCATCATCATCATACGCCTTATCCTAGCTATGGGTCGGCGGCATGGATTATATACCGCGTTTGACTCTTAGTATAAAATCCATACCAAGAAACATAGTGGCAAGTTTTGATACAGCATGCTCTTCCTGACACAACCCTCCGAAGAGGGGACGATGATAGGAAGATTCAACGTCATCGTATTCATCATTTGCACATGAAATATTAATCGTTGTGCAAATGTTGCCTTAAAAAAGTTTTGAGTCCTTATTTTTTCCTTCCTAAAAAAAAACTGTTTTCTAAAAAAAAAACCATTGTGACATCAGGGCAAGGTGCCATTGTTATCTATTGAAGCCCTCCATCAGCTGCACATTTTCATTTTTGTGTTGGCTATCGTCCATGTAGTGTTCTCCCTTTTGACTATGATCCTGGGAGGAGCAAAGGTAAACTTGCAATTGCATTTCCTATTCTAATTTTTTTTCTTTCACGAATCCAGTTTATTCCATATTGCTTGCTGTTTGATGCTATCGATTTTGCTTCCGTATATTGAAGATACGCGAATGGAAGCATTGGGAGGACTCTATTGCCAAAGACAAATATGACACGGACAAGTGTATGGTTTTCTGCCCCGTGAATAATCTATTTGGACGTTGCATTTGTATTTCCAAAAATAATCTGCAGTATTTATCGAGTTTTCACTCACGCATTCCCAACAATCTTTGAAGTACTGAGGAACAAGGTCACCCATGTACATCAGCATGCTTTTATTAGGGAACGATTTCTTGGCTTCGGAAACAATTCAGCTATACTCAGTTGGCTGGTAAATGTCTTTTAATTTTAGTGATAGCTAATGAGTGGAAAATTTTTCAATAGTTCCAGTTGTAAATAGAGTTTTTTACCCTTTTCTCAGAATTCTTTCATCAAACAATTCTATCCAGCTGTGACCAAAGCCGATTACATCACATTGCGACTCGGTTTCGTTATGGTAACTTTGATTTAAAATCAGTCCTGATATTTGTTATGATAGTGGATATAGTTAATTTTGATCTCTCAAATTTGTCACATTTTCAAAATGATAATGGGCAAATTATAGCTTACTAACAGATGATACTATAATTATGAGATGTGTGACATTTTTATGATCTCTTTTGTTGCCGTTGCAGACACATTGTAGGGGAAACCCAAAGTTTAATTTTCACAGGTACATGATGCGAGCCCTGGAAGCTGACTTCAAGAAAGTTGTTGGTATAAGGTATCAAACAATCATCAAGAACGCACATTTCCACAACTTTTCATGTGCAAAGTTCTCCATGCTTGTATGGTTTTTCTTTGTTGCAGCTGGTACCTTTGGATATTTGTGGTCATTTTCTTGTTGCTGAATGTTGATGGTAAGTCCCATGTTTAGAGGATTTAGTTTTGTTTTTTTGTTTCATTTGTCAATGAAAAAATACATTTGATTTGGCTGCCAAAGGTTTAGACTGTGGACCATCCTCCTCAGATTATCCTTTGTGGCATGCTGCAACCCCATTGAACACTGTAGTTTGCAACTTATTAAGATGAGCATTGTAGATGCTGGTGGGATCCCCCTAAACAAATGGTGGGCGACCAACTAATTAGCAGGCCAGAGTAGAGATTTATGCTAACAGTTGTTATGTCATCTTTTGTTTTTTGGTCTCATTCAAAGAACCATTTTTTTTCTTTATTGTGTGATGTAGGGTGGCATACATACTTTTGGATAGCTTTCCTTCCATTAATTGTGAGTGCACTCAATCTTTCTTTTAAATCATGTTCAGTATTTTCCATATGGCATTATACATTACATGTATGTTAGCCTCCACACGGTTCACCTAAAAAACTATATTTCCCATTCTGAACTTTCCGTGTTCTTTATGAAGATATGTATTGCTCTTCTCTACACAAGAAAATGTGTATGAAGGTGCATTTCTGCTATTCGGTTATTGATTGCTGATATGTTTATCGATGTTACCATCTATTGCAGCTTCTGCTTGCTGTTGGGACGAAGCTGGAGCATGTCATTACGCAGTTGGCCCATGAAGTGGCTGAAAAGCATACAGCAATACAAGGGGACTTGGTGGTTCAGCCTTCTGATGATCACTTCTGGTTCCATCGGCCACGCATTGTCCTCTACTTGATTCATTTCATCCTCTTCCAAAATGCTTTTGAGATAGCGTTTTTCTTTTGGATTTTGGTGAAAAATCTTAAATTTTGTTTGAGCTATGGATTTTCAAAATTACCTACGACCAATCTAACCCTTTTGCACTAATTACTTCATTGCGTGTTTACAGACCACATATGGTTTTGATTCCTGTATTATGGGACAAACTCGCTACATAATCCCTAGACTAGTGATTGGGTATAACATTCTCGCTTCTTTTAATGGACATCAAATGCCTCTGTTCACTCAAAAATGTATGCATGTAAACATTTACAAATGTTCATTGTTCCTTCAGGGTGATTATTCAGCTTCTATGCAGCTACAGTACACTGCCACTATATGCACTTGTCACTCAGGTATGTCTTTGATGTTTAACTTTCTTACTAGTCACTACTATTCCTTATGTCTCTAAAACGGTTCATTCTTCAGTTTTTTCTTTTTTATTTTGCACCAATGCTGGAAGATTGATTCTCATGCCTGCTTATGCAGATGGGAAGCTCATTTAAAAAGGCCATATTCGACGAGCATGTGCAACAAGGTCTAGTTGGCTGGGCACAGAAGGTGAGGAAAAGGCAGGGGCTGAGACCTGCAAATGGTGAGGAGGGATCTACCCAAGCAAGTGATAAGTCGTCAGTGGGGATCCAGTTACAGCAGGTGGCTAGAAGAGAATCTCTGATGGAAGAGGGAAATGCTGCAGCTAATGGCTCAAGACCAGCAGACACCTGACCTGAGCCCTTCCAATATGCGTGACATTATATGTTGGACTCCTCTGAAGAAGAATTAAGGGAAGTGCCATTCACTTGACAAAGTGCCTATGAGATGGCATTCTTTTTTTTTTGGCTACATATGAGATGGCATTGAGTGCATCCTTTATATATATAATCTTTGGTGGTGGCAGTTTTTTTCGGTTCCCTTTTTTATGGTAATCTTTTATGGTTGGAGTTGAGTTGCCTGTGGCCTGTGAGTGCAGCGAGTGCAGCTCTTGTATCAACTGTTCGATACTAGTATGAAGTGGAGATTAGTTTCTAGTGATTCATGGGTTGTCCAATATATAGCCATAGGTGGTTGTTGTACTTGTCAAATTATTAATAGCTTTATCTTTCTTTTCAAGTGAAATAGATTGACTTCTTTCGGATTTTTTTTTTGGGCACAGAACTCTACACTTGTTATAAAGACTATCGTTGTTCCAATTTTATCAGATGTCTCTAAAGAGGCTTTACATACATGAGGTGCAAGCCTCGGAAACATTCAATTCAGTTACAATTTATGAAGTGAATTGAAGGAAAAGATGAGTATCATTTAAAGTTGAACCGAAAATTGTTAAAAAATATAAAGTACAAAATTGGAGAACAACTCCGTTGTGTATTGTGTGTAATACCCAAAATAAAAATGAAACGCTTAGAGGCCTTGTGGATCTGTATATTCTTTCTGTTTTGCTCGATCCTTTTATTAGGTCTATAACTATTTTAGATGGTCATGAAAAAACTAATTTAAGTGTTCTATAACTGTTCTTTAAATTTTTTACGTGCAAACTAAGCCAACTAAAATTGAAATCAGAACTTACAGAAACTTCTCAATCTTATTTTTATGTTCCAGCAGAACAAAAAATATACTCCATAATAAATCAATACAAAAATAAGTACGTTCATGTTAATTTTTGTAAGGCCACATGGTCAGGGGCACGAGTGTGAGTTGTAATTGGCTGGTGAAGCTTCATACATGAAGAGAAATCCTTGATTAATCCTTGATGCACCCATTAGCGTATAGTCACTGCATAGTTACAATCCTCGTCAATTACTTAGTTAAATGTACATTTAACTTCCATGTTTTATACATATCTAATTTAATATAGTATGCAATCAGTAATATTAGGTCATGTTGTAGTCTGATTAAGTCCTTAGGAATTTATGTTAAAAGTTTTATGTATATGAGTTGGACCTTCTTGGTTATGGTACTTCAGGGTACATGTTGTCCACTGGTACAAAGCAAACCAGAAAATGGTGTACAATATGTTTAGTGGTACAACATTACTTTCTAATGTAGGTAAGTGGTGTAGTTTACAACACTAATAACGTGTAGTAAGTAGTGTTTATAGTTGAGAAGTCTATGCAGTATCACTACAGATTACGTTTCTTCCTACAATACCTTATCCTCATCAAATGCCATCCGAGATGTATTACACTTTTTTTTTATAATTGAGATGTATTACACTTATTAAAGCTTAGGTGGTGTGTGACCGTGGGAGTGTGGGAGTTGATACTACAGTGAGCAGTTGTTGGAAAAAGAATATTCATAATCTGATGAATATTCTCTCCGTTGCATATTAATAGTCTAATCAGTTATTTGGAAAATCAAATAGGACTATTAATATGGAATAGAAAGAGTAATTGGTAATCTCATTGAACAATATTTCATCAATCATCACTACAAAATATTTCATCAGTCATAACGACAATATCTAAAAAAAAAATCTATTAGTATTAATATTTTGTCAGTCATAACAATAATACTCCCTCCATTCCATAATTACTATCACCATAAGGTTTTCTAAAATGAACTAATTTTAGTTCATTCTAAAAATCGATGGTGATAATAATTCTAGACGGAGGGAGTATTTCATTGGCATTAATATGTACTCATCAGTCATCACTACAAAATACTAAAAAATGCAGGAAAATGTTAAGAACTCACACTGATGAAATATTGGTGTGAGTATTTTGAAAAAAAAATAACTGAAAATGCAGGGAAAAAATTTAAAAAAGAGTAAAGAAAAATATTTGGGCCGCATTGGGCCCAGCTCGTGTTCGTCCGTCCCTGTCCGAAATCTCCATTTGCAGTTGGCTGTTACGAATTCCCGATTGATCGCAAACCGCCACGCTTCGATTCTTCGTGAGCACCTTCTGCTTCTATTTCTTAATTTTTTTTTTTTTATATTTTATGTTTTGCGAAGGAAGAACACTGATTCATTTGTAAATTCGTCTTTTTTTGTGTGTAAATAATGATTATTGGAACCTTGTGTGCGAGCTGCATAACTGGGATCTTTTTTTGGTTTTTTCCATCTTTTGTTTGATTAGCACTGGCATTTGGAGCTAATGTGGAAACAGTCTGTAAATTCTTTGGGGAAGATTTGTCGGGGATTCTCATATACTTTGGATTGTGTGCATTTTTTGTTAGGGAAGACGGCTCTTGCCCAGCAAGGGCTTTCGACGGTCGGATCGAAGTCTGATTCCAGGTGTATTGGCATTCGCTACAGCGGGTGCTAGTATTGCATGGTTGACCCCCCCCCACCCCTCTTGTTTGTAATTAAGGGTAGGATTACAATACACAGAAGTGATTTTTTGAATATATATGTCTGTTAGATATAGAATTCTGCAAAACATAAACTACGACTGGGAAAGCTTCACTGTTATGTTCTCCCTCCGTCCATAATTGTTATCACCAAAAAGGAACGGCGGGGTGGGGGAAGAGGGGGTGCCGAATGAACGAATTTTAGTTCATTCTCAAGGAGGAGGAGGAGGAGGAGGGCGGCGGGGTGGGGGAAGAGGGGGGCGGTCGCGGAGGGGAGGACCGAGGGGCCACCCATGGGTCATCGACGCGGTCGCAGAGGAGGAGGGCCGGCGCGCCGACGACCCCGTCGATGACCACCGGTGACAGATTAAAAAAAATGTGTTTTTTACCTGTCTTTCGGCACGCTGTGGCTTCCAGCCGTCGATGACGCGTTCGCTGAAAGAGGGGTGCGGCGGGGGTGGAGGAGGAGGAAGGAGGGGTGGCGGCGGGGGTGGGGGTGGGGGGAGGGGGGATGTCACGGAGGAGGAGGAGGAGGAGACGCGGAGGAGGAGGGGTGGCGCCGCCACGGGGTGGAGAGGAGGAGGGGCGGTTCCGCGGTGGGGTGGAGGGGCGGGGGGTGGAGGAGGAGGGAGAGAGGGCGGCGGGAGAAGGAAAGGGGAGGGGGGGAGGGACTGGGGGGTGGGGTATTAAAAAAAAAAAGTTGTTGGCTATGTCTGCATCCGCCGGACACGTACAATGTAATCTCGGACAAGTTTTACGGACACGGACACGGACAACCTCTGTCCTAGTTTTGTCCGGTCCGTGAACTTGAGGTGTAGAAATAGAATAATTTCTTATCATTTTACCACAATTTAGGGGCTTCAAATAGCACAACTCAATACGAATTGCAAAGATGATCCACAATAAGGTTTCAAATAAAACCTTTCAAAATGAAATGCAAAGATGATCCACAATACTTACATTTTTATGCTATTTAGTGGGAGAAAGTCGTGCCTGCCTGCCTTTCTGACTTCTTTTGCATGCTCAAAAGTTCCAGTTGGATGATTAGGATACTGCATATTTCTTTTTTTAGAGTATAAGAAACCAGCCGAGCACTTTTTAAATGTTCTTTATTATCTCTGGGAGCGTGTTTGTAAATTGTGAAGAGATTTGGGAAAGTTGCATTGAGTTGTTGATTTATCTAGTTTATATGCATTCTCCAAGACTGAATAGGGGAGCTAATATGATGACTTTGGAGATGACCATAAGTTATGCAATGCTTTTCAGGTTTTTACTTGTGCTTTGGCAGTTCAACTTTAGCTTGTCTTCTTATTTTCTTAGGGCAGTTCTGTAGCTTAACTACTTATTTTTCTTCTTTGGATCAGTAGCTTAGCTACCAGTTTCCTGATGCTTGCCGACGATTGTCTTCATTTTTGTTGTCTGTACTCGTAATTGTCAGCATCATGCTCATCAACATTATTAGAAAAATAGTCAAACAAAAAGGCCCCAGTTTTATTATTGGCTGTTTCTACTTCCATTGCTACAGTTTAAGATGTCTTATCTGATTTATCCTGGTTATATTCACATCTCCTTTTTAACTCAAGTTTCCTTTATATCACTTTGCATGAAATTTCAGAGACATCATTGTCTTTGCATCCTCAATTACGCGAGCTTTTCTTGCAACCATGGCAGGATTTACAAGAGCTTCCTCATTCTGTTCTGTGGGATCACTTCTTTAATTCAGGTCATAACAAATTTTGACAGCAGTTGTGCATACGTGCATTTTTGTATTCATTTTGCCTCACTCAGCATTCCATTCTATATTTCAGTGTATATTCCGCTGCAATTATCTATGGCTGGTCCCATCCCTTCAAATATATCAATGAAGAAGATTTCTGGAGGAGATGACAGTAGACTACCCTTGACAGATTCAAGGGATACTTCTGAATACAGTAATACTGGGAACAAGTGTTCTAATGGTTGTTTAGGTAGAAATTCCATTGCAAATAGTTGCTCCTGCTGTTGTCAACATATCCGTTATACACGGTAATTTATTTTGTCAAATACTACAGAATTTCTCTAAGTAAAAGACTTCAACACTTTTGCTGTGGCTGCATTACTTTATATCTTTTGTCTTTGTGTGTCATAGGCTTTTATGGCATGTCTATGCGTAGTATAGGTTCTGGAACCGTAATTGATTCCGATGGCACAATCTTAACATGTGCTAATGTTGTGGTCGACAGTCAAAGCAGAAGAACTGGTTCCAATGCAAAGGCCTATATATCTTTTATGGCATCTTAAAGTGTCATCAAGTCTGTGAGATACATTATTAGTGCTACTCTTTTTATCCCTTTTTACATGCCTCTTTTCTTGTACTCAAAATTTAAAAGAAAGAGAATTAGTCATTGTCTCTAGTTTGTTAACTAATGACAATGTAAATGGCAGGTTGAAGTAACTTTGCAAGATGGACGGACATTTGATGGCATTGTATCACATGTTGATTTGCATTCTGATATAGCAGTGGTGAAGATTGAGTCTAAAATTCCACTACCAGCTGCGAAACTGGGATCTTCAGCCAAGCTTCTTCCTGGGGAGTGGGTGCTTGCTCTGGGTTGTCCTCATTCTCTGCAAAATGCTATCACTGCTGGCATTGTGAGGTATTGTCTGAATAAGTTGTGGTGACGACTTTGGTTGGCGTTCTTGGTTTCTTGAGTACACATGACTAATATCCCATGTTCAAATATACTGTGGATTTGTGGAACAATAATGTGGTGTACGTTTGATGAATTCCTGATGTCAATGTATAGGCAGGCAATGCCAGCAAGCAACCATGAATTCTGGAAAAATTTATCTTCTCCATAGTTCTTTACCATAGTCTGCATAACTGGCACTGATTTGAGATTTTAGAGCTTCTTCAATCACTTGATCTGATAGGATTGATGTTAAATGTACAGTGCACACTGATCACACAAGAGTAGTGATTTGGGCATTTCTGGCATGAAAAGGGAGTATCTGCAGACAGATTGTGCAATCAATGAGGTGAAGTGGCTTCTTATGTTCACTGTCAATTCTGTGATATGAATATGGCAAATTTGTTAGTACTGTTCTATATCTAATTTCCTAGAGATACATTGAGTGACTTTACACTATCTCTTAACTTGTCACAGGGCAATTCAGGTGGCCCCTTGTTAATCTTGACGGTGAAGTTGTTGGCGTCAACCTCAAGAAGATAAAGGCTGCCGATGGTGTGAGCTTTGTTGTACCAATTGACACGGTTTCTAAAATTATTGAGCAATTTAGAAAGAAAGGGTATGTTCATTGATTGTTATGATTTTTACTATTTTACTTGCAATCGCACGAGCCTAATTATAGACTAGTGGCTACGAGGTCGAACCCAAACTTGTTATGATTAAAATTAGCTAGACAAAGAAATAGAGAAAGAAAAAGCGTGTTGTGTTGAATTCATTGGCATCTGAAATTTAGAAACGGTTCTGCAATATGCTATGTTCTTCTCTGTCGTGCAAGCAGCCCCGAAATCAGTTCTGTCAGTTCTCTTCTTTTCTCTCCCAGCCAGCAAAAACAACAGTTCTTCCCCCTCTATTCTAGTTTGTTGAGAGCAAAACAGTAGTTCCTTCTTCCAAACCGCTCTCTTCTCTCGTCTGTTTTTCTCAGAACCCTCCTTTGTTCTTATATAGACAGCCACAGTTCACATGAACTGCCAAAAACAGCAATTTTCCCCAATTGATTCTCGTGTAGAAACTCCTCCAATTAAGTGCCTTCTAAATCAAGTAATCTGCAATTCGAATTGCCTCCAATCCCGTCCAAATTTTTAGTAAAAATCCCAATTTTTCTCTTCTCGAAACAGAGCTAAAAACACCCAAACGTGAAGCTTTCCTTTTAATCCCAAATCATACATCTCAGAGAGCTTCAATCGAACCAAAAATTGGGACTTACCATTCTGAAACAAGGCCTTCAACACGTCTTTCCCGATTCGCCCTTTTCTTTCCCAAATCAGAGCTTTCTAAAATCAGAACCTCTCTTCGTCTTTTTTGCTGTTCATGCCGGATTCTTCATTGCCACCAGCTTCTCTGTCATCGCCGTGACCCAGGACCATCGTCGCCATCGAGCACCGACCGCCGTGAGCTCATTGCCATCAAGACCCATTGCCTTGCCTCTGTTGTTGACCGCCATGAGCGCTCGAGCGAAAGCTCGAGCCTTTGTTCTGCTGGAACACCCGACAGCTCGAGTCGAGTTCTTTTTGTTTTGTTTTTCCTAACCGAACCGGCTCGTCGGTTCGATTCATTTCTTTTCTTTTCTCTTTTTTTTTTGCATGGATTAAAACTCATTGTACCAAACTCATCCGCCGGATCTTCGATATCTTCACAGAAGCTGTTTGACGTGCATACTTTTGCCTCCCTGCATTTGGACTCTTAAAACCTGCATAAATAAAATTAAATCTTAAGTTAGACGCATAATAAAATATAAATCTATTAAATCTAATTAATACATTTAAATTAATTAATTAAGCGCATTTATTTATTAAACTCCTAATTGCTCACTTAACATTAATAACCATTATTTGTCCTTATTTTACTAAAATTACGACTAACATATAGGTAGAAAGGCATATAAAAATATAGATATTTTGTAGATATCATTCATCTGTTGAATTATAATCCCTTTTCATTGCTTAGAGGTTGTTCCAGATTTTTAGCCTTCTGTTTTCTGAACGATATGGACACAATACATCATCATCATCATACGCCTTATTCCAGCTATCTGGGATCGGCCGCATAGATTATATATGGTGTTTGACTCTTATCGGAATCAAAATGGTACAAAATCCATACAAAGAAACGTAGTGGCAAGTTTTTTTTACGCCAGATGCCCTTCCTGACCTAACCCTATGAAGAGGGGGCGATGTGGACACAATATGCAGGCATTTTTAGGACATGCTAAATCCTTGCCACGTCTATCATTTAACTTGCTCCTTCACGTATGTTCTTGAAGAAGTACCGAGTTTTCTATAAAATTTGACATTTTCTTGCTTCCGGTGTTTAATTGGTTTTTTTGTCTCATTTATTATGTGCATGTAGGAGTATGAATATACATAATGTTCAGCTATTTCTTGATTTTTTTCAAAGATATTAAGCTACTTCTTGGTTTGATCTATGCCTATGTGTCCTGTTTTTTAAGATTCCATGCAAATTCAGCACTTAGGAATTTCCGTCTTTGTGGGGAGCATTCACTTTCTTTCACTCGACTTACATTAGAAGATAGAACCGCTTCGCTTATTTCTTTTTGAATATCACTTTCAGTATAACTATCTTGCAGGAGAGTGATTCGCCCGTGGCTTGGATTGAAGATGCTTGATCTAAATGATATGGTCATTGCTCAACTGAAAGAAAGAGATCCATCATTTCCTAGTGTAGGCAAAGGGATCCTTGTTCCAATGGTGAGCACCTTCTGTCACCTACTCACCTGTAGTTCACTTCCCTTTATATCAACTTGCCCATAATGCATACTTTCTCGAATTATTTAATTAGGTAACGCCAGGGAGCCCTGCTGAACGAGCTGGTTTCCGCCCTGGTGATGTAGTTGAATTGGAGGGAAAACCTGTAGACAGCTGTTGTGACCCGTAAGGATCACAAGGTACCAAATCAGCAAAGAAGAAGGAAGAATAGAGAAGATAACTAGAACTTGTTTGATTGTATAACTCAAATGAGGAGAACGACCTCCTTTTTAAAGAGAGCAGATGGCGCCAGGGCCATCTGGCCAATCTGATGGGCCACTAATTGGCACTAATTATTCTCATTCAGCCCGTTACCTAACAATTAGCCTAAACGGGTCTGATTACAATAAGATACGGTTCAATCAAATATCCTAATGGATATCGTGATGGGCCAGTGACGTGGGTTGCATGGGCCTGGCCTGACGTCACAACAATCCACCACGCTCCGCTGGTCGCCTTGTCCTCAAGGCGACAGTTCCGGAAAACGAGTCACAATATCGTCTTCCAACTCCCATGTAGCATCATCCAACGGTTTACCCCGCCAGGCGACCAAAATCTCTGTAGTAATACGCCCAGCCCGCCGTACCCGGCGTTTGTCCATAACTGACGCCGGAACCGGTGCATCGGAGTCGGCCCGAGGCTGAAGCGGAAGTGGTCCACCAATAGTCACGGTAGAAGGGTCACCAACAAACCGACGGGGGCGGGAAACGTGGAAGACAGGATGAACCAGCGATTCCGGAGGTAAGGCCAGACGATAAGCCACGACACCAACACGCTCCACCACTGCCTAGGGACCATGGTAACGGGGCGCCAGCTTGGCCTGGTCTGTCCGAAACAAGGACGTCTGGCGCTGAGGAAGAACGGACACCCAGATCACCCTCCTGAAACTCCCTGTCCGTGCGCTTTTTATCATATATCTGCTTCATGCGATTCTGCGCTGATGCCAAGTTAGCCTTTAACTGTCGGAGTACCTAATCTCGCGACTGAAGCATATAATCTACTTCCGCAACGGAAGAACGCTGTCGAATGTAAGAGAGAACCGATGGTGGGGGTCGGCCATATACCACTTCAAAAGGGGAAAAACCCGTCCGAGTATGATAGGCCGTATTATACGACCATTCGGCCCAAGGGAGCAGCTGTAACCATTTGCGAGGCTGAGTCCCCACAAAACACCGTAGATACTGCTCCAAACATCTGTTGACCACCTCAGTTTGGCCATCGGTCTGGGGATGATAGGCCGTGCTCATGTGAAGTGTTGTTCCCTGAAGAGCAAAAAACTCACGCCAGAAGGTAGATAGGAATACCTTATCGCGATCGGACACAATAGTTCGAGGCATCCCATGTAACTTAGCGATATGGCTGACTAAACTTCCGCCACCGTCCTGGCAGTGAAAGGGTGGCTCAGGGGGCAGAAGTGGGCATACTTGGACAGCCGGTCCACAACCACTAGAATGACAGATTTTCCTTGCACCACTTGCAACGCTTCAATAAAATCCATCGAAATATCCTCCCAAACCCGATCTGGAATCGGAAGGGGCTGAAGCAATCCCTGCGGGGAAGTGGTTGCCGCCTTGGCGGGCTGACAAATGTCACAAGTGGCCACATAGTTCTGGATGGCGCGTCGGATACCAGGCCATAGGAAACTTTGACTCACCCTCTTGTACGTCCGGAACACACCTTCATGACCTGCCATCACTGTATCATGGAAATGAGAAATGATTCACTGGCGCAAATCTCCCGTATCTGGGACCCATAATCTGCCTCGCCATAATAAAATGCCATCATGCCATGCGTAGGACGGCTCATCCGCGGGCTGCTCCTGAAGGCGTGTGATGAGGCGCTGAGTGAAAGGGTCGTCCTTATACGCCTGGCGGAGGTCGGGCAGGAACGGGCAACTCAGAACGGAGAGTGCCAAACATGTGCCCATGCTGTCCCGGCGCGACAAGGCGTCCGCCACTGTGTTCTCAGACCCCTTCTTGTAGATAATTTCATAGTCATACCCCAATAATTTGCTCACCCAGCGTTGCTGTGCTGGTCTCGATACCCGCTGTTCAAGGAAATACTTAAGAGGCTGATGATCAGTGCGGATGGTGAACCGACGCCCCAGTAAATATGGTCGCCATTTGGTCACTGCATGAACGATGGCCATCATTTCTTTCTCATACGCGGATAGCTGCAATGAACGACCAGAGAGTGATTTGCTAAAGAAGGCCACAGGTCGGTCTTGTTGCAATAGGACCGCCCCCAGGCCCGTGTCTGATGCATCCGTCTCCACCACAAACGGAAGAGTAAAATCCGGCAATAGAAGAACAGGCGCTGGTGTTGAACCCTGCGCTGAGTTGATAGGGACCCGCTGTACGATTCCCCCACGTCCACCTCGTCGCTGTCGGCCCAGTTTTTCCTCTTCGATGCGAGCATGACGTACCACATCCCTCATCGTGTGGCAAGGGTAGTGTCTCATCTCGTCTGATATCTCCTGCTTCAATCCCCTCTTGAATGTTCCCACAAGAGCAGCGACTGGCCAATCAGGCAGACGATTGGCAATCTTCATGAACTCGGTATAATATGCTCGTACTGTTGTGGTCTGGCCCAAGCTGGATAACATCTCGTTAAAGTCCTGGAATTCATTGGGGCCAAACTGTACGCAGAGTTCATCAGCAAAGGGCGCCCATGTCGGATATCTGACCTCCTTTTCGTAATAGCGGAACCACACCGAGGCATCACCATCCAGGTGGAACGCTGCTATGCGCAACCGTTCGGTCTCCGAATAGGTCCCCTGATAGTCGAAGAATTTCTCCTCCTTATAGATCCACTCCGTGGGATCTTCTTCTCCACTGTATCGGGGAAATTGAAGACGAGCCAGTCGGGGCTCTGCCCCTCCACGCAGGCCCCCTTGATGACCCAGCGGCTCCTCATAGTCCCCCTCGAACTCCTGTTGGATATTCCGGAGAGGTGTGGTCATAGAGGCATTTTGTCGAACACCTGGAATGCCTCGTACTCCTCCTCCCCAACGGCCGCCATCTCCTGTCTGGTGAAGGGATCCAAATCGAACCCCTTGCATGGTGTTGTTAGGCGGAGGGATCCATGTTCCTGATCCACCATAACCCCTCGATCCACCCGCCTGAGACGTCTCTCCATTAGGTGCCGAAAACACTGGCGGAGGAGTCAGTACCCCTCCTGTTTGGTTGGCCGTGGTTTGTGCGTGCGAGGTCTGTAACTGAAGCAGTTTCGCAAGCATGGACCTGATCTCGGCCATGTCGTTCTCGCTGGTCGCCTTCGGGCTAGTGGCCTCGTTGGTCACGCCTTGATCTGGCTGTGCCTCACTGGCCGTCGCTGGCTGCTTACGAGGCGGCATCTCTGTCACGGATCGGGACGGCTCTGATACCAATGTTGTGACCCGTAAGGATCACAAGGTACCAAATCAGCAAAGAAGAAGGAAGAATAGAGAACTAGAACTTGTTTGATTGCATAACTCAAATGAGGAGGACGACCTCCTTTTTAAAGAGAGCAGATGGCGCCAGGGCCATCTGGCCAATCTGATGGGCCACTAATTGGCACTAATTATTCCCATTCAGCCCGTTACCTAACAATTAGCCTAAACAGGTCTGATTACAATAAGATACGGTTCAATCAAATATCCTAATGACTATCGTGATGGGCCAGTGACGTGGGTTGCATGGGCCTGGCCTGACGTCACAACAACAGCATAAGGAATTTGTTGAAATTACGGGGGATCAAGTTGGCCAGCAACTAAAGGTTCTTGTGAAACGAGCAAACAACAAGACAGTTTTGTTGACTGTGGTACCAGAAGAGGTAAATCAGGGAATGTAAACATGAATGCTTTCCCTGCTTTGTATCTTCTCTCTTTGATCATTCATTTTGTTGGCTGTCAATAAACCATCAATTTTGAGAAATTAGTCGTTTATGCAGCATGCCTCAGTTTTGCAAGATGGAGGGCAAAGCCGCACCGAAGGGTTTGGTGCCAACTTAAATTTGGGCGGTTAGCGTTTGACATTTCTCTTGCAGACCTCCGGCACCTCCCTAGTACCTCCTATGGCAAGGAGGCTTGGCCAAGCCGAGATGAATTGCACGAGGCTGCCATTGCAGGGAAGACTTTACAGTCCACGCCTGGAGGACGTTTGTCCGGATATCCTCCATTAATAGGAGCCGCCAATCATCAAGGAGCACAAATAAGTAGATGTGCGCCATCGATCCTCTGATTGACGGCTCCCACATCATCAAGGCGAATAAAAAATGCTTCCTGCAGAGCTTGGGCATTTTGTGGGCTGCTGCTGCGCTATGCCGCACAAAATAAGGATGTGCATCGTCGATCCTGATGATATCGATCTTGATGACCTACGGTTCTCTCCTCATGGTGAATATCTTGGCTTCCATGCTGAGCCACTGTGCCATCTTTTGTTTGTGACTTCTTTCAACCGCCTCCGGTGTACCTTCACCAACCTCTCCTTTGCTTGTTTCTATGAGTCTCTTCAACCCCTTCAACTTCTCCTATAATTCTTCTTCTTTCTCTTCTTCTGTTAGTCCCCCCAGACCAACCCCCTATCCTTTTCAATCGCCATCATTTGCCTGCTGGCTGCATTTTCTTTTCACTTCTCCATGTCCCTCTCCTTCAGTGAGCATCCCACCAGTTGAACATGTCCCTTCTCTTGCCATTGGAGACCGAATGGGCGATTTTCAGTCATTCGCCCCCCATTCAGCTGGATGGTGTTTGGATGGCGAATAAGCAGTGAATGGGAATTCAGCTGAATGCACCATTCAGCCCGCTCCTCATTTGCCCACATTCAGCAGAATGGTGAAATTTATAGACCCTCAACGTATTCAGACGTTTTTTAACTCATCCATGGAATTAGAACTGCTTCTAACGGCCCTTTGATCAATGTTGCCCACATTTTCCATGATTCCATCTGGGTATCTTGCGGCCAACAGAGCCTGTGGTGGAGAAACCATTGGGTGTTCGAGGAGCACTACTCCCTGGTGACAGTAATTGTCGATCTTAGAGATCAATGATGCCCACGACGCTCACGTGCCGTCGATCTCCACGATCAACAACCCCTAGCAACCTAAGAATACATCCCACCAAGGAATGTCGTATCGGATATCGGTAAAATACCGGTCGACTAAAGAGACAAAATATCGGAGATATTGTGTAAAAAAATATTAGTGGTCCAAAACTAGTTTTTACCGTATATTTTCACAATATAACTTCTAAAAGAAGTGATATTCATTTAGACAAGCATAAATTTTAAAACATGTATAAATATGCATTTTAAACCCATATCCTTCCATTTGCATAGGATGGGAAATAAACTAGAAAATTAATTTTTTAAAAAAATTAAAAAATTTTATTTTTTTCAAAAATACTAATATATTAGACCGAAACTGATATATTGACGATATTTAAAAAAAAATTAAAATCGGTATTACAATGTATCGTTTTATGCCGATATCAATATATCGCCCATGCAATATTCCATGCATCCCACGTTGTTGGCAACGCGCACACAATAATTCCCACGTTGTTGGCCGGACGCACCTAATAATTCTCTAGTGGGCCATCCCCTCCATAGCTGGGGGCCACATAGTGCGATTATAACACGTAATCAAGGACACAAATGTATAACGAACAAATTTCAAGGGTACATTCGGAAGACAAATAAGACAAGAGAGAGAAAAGGGTGGAGAGAGAGAAACAAGGCACCCGAGTATGGAGCGAAGAGTGAGAGGCCCCCAGTATCATCACTGCAGAGGGTCCCACAATTGCAACATAAGGTCCTAAAGGAAGGCACTGGGCCCCACAAAGCCCACCAAAGCCTTTGGGCCAACCTCTCTCTCTCTGGTGTCTTCTGTGACCAAGCATCTCCACCATTTCCCCTTCCTCTCTCTAGAAAATATCAAGCCAAAAAAACCCCCATTTTTCGTCCCTTTCTGGCCGCGATCGGAGATGCCTCCCTCCTCTCCGTCTTCCTTTGATTGAAGTCTCCCTTTTCCTGCTTTTTCCCTGTATTTTTTTATATTTTTTTCATCTTTTTCGGTGCTGGTTTCAGGTTGTTTTTGTTGTTTTTCGCTTTTTCTATGTCGTTGCTTAATTTGCTTGAATTTGGTTGGATTCGAGACTGGCGAAATTGGGATTTGAGCGGATTCAATAACGGCCGGAAATTGGGATTTTTTTAAGCTTAAGTGTTTCTGGGATGGAGCGTTGATGGGGTTTTGACATGGTAGATTCAGCTTGGAGATTGTAATTGCTTGGAAGAGATAAAGGGGACAGCTTTTTGTTTGTGTATTTTTGTTCTGAGGCTGCTCATGGGTGTCTTGATCGTTCCTATCTCCAATTGAGTTAAATTGAAGTTTTGTTTCATCTTTCTTTAATCATAGCAGCTGTGCTTTGGAGGATGAATTACTTTGTTAGGGGTTTGATTGATCAGATTGTCTGATTGATTTAGTAGAAGATTGGTATTACTAGTAGCCATGCAGTTTTTTTGATTTGAATGTGGGGTTTTGCTCCCGAAGTTGGGATTGAATTTGGAAGTATATAATGGAAGGGGAGATACTGTATGCCAATGAAAACCATGCAGTCGAGCATTTCTGTTCGGCAATGGATATGGATGAGAGTGTAGTTGAAATGCCTAAAGGCGGTGGGGATGCTCATGCTCTTGATTTTGAGAAAGGGGAGGCTAGCACTGTGGTCTTCTCCCGGGAATCCCCTTTGCTTCCTAAAAGTCCAACGATCTCGGGGAGCTGTGGCTGCAGCACTAAGAAGCACAAGGCGAGAATGGCGACTGCTGAGCTCGACCCATGTAAAAAGGATAAGCATGGGCAAGACAAAAAGCTTAGCAGGCAGAACCGTGTGGAGTTGGGCCGTGTCTTTCAATCTGCGGTGACTTCTCGCGACTGGGGACTGGCTGAGAGTTTGATTGTGGTGGCTGACCCGCAGACGCTCAACGATGCATTATGCATAGCCTTGGACTCTATATGGTTCTTGAGCAATGAAGAGGAGTTGTACGGGATCAATGGGTTGATAAAGAAGATAGTTGCCAATGGTGCTTATGATTTCACAAGAGCAGCTCTTAGGACTTCATTTCTTGCTTCATGTGTTTCTGCATGTCAGAGTCGGACAATGAGTCTAACTGATACTGTAACGGTTATGGCTCAAAGGTGCGCTACTAATCTAGTTAATTTTTGCTATTTTCCTGTTCTTTTTCACGTAGCTAATCAGTAACAAATAATCGTAGGTACAATCATATATTATTTTTAGGGTCGGATGTGTCAGGAGATATACGAGATTGTACATGTAAAATCCTTTGTAATTCTAAATTGCTTGCTATCTGTGCTATATATGCCTCAAGACAGCTCTGACATGTTGCTCTCGTAGTAACACAATGGGTTATTTGATCAGTTAAATTTGTGCCTTTGCTATACTTCATAATCTGCATGCTAAACGAAACCGGTTTGATAGAGAATTTTTGTATTTCAAGGTTGCTTGGCTTTTTTAGCATATGGTATGATTAGAGTTCTTAATTTTTCATTGTTGCGGACAGCTACAGGAGAATTTAAATGACCATAACATGAACTTGGTTAACTTTATCTGTGTTAAATTTTATTCTTTCATATTACATATGTGACTTTTAACACAAAATGATAAGTAGCGGTAGAGCTTAGTTGTAGACTATTAGTAAGTTTCATTATGTCTGCTTATTTGGGTCCCCTCTCTGTTTTTTATATTAGGAAGTTCTCTGTTTATCTTTCATTCTGCTATGGCATGCAAGGTTTAGTTTCATCCAGTCCGTGATCGCTACATCACCTGGCAAATAAAAGGGGCCTCCCTTATAATAAAATAGGGAAGGGTGTGTGTGGGGTACTCGAATGCGTCTTTTATTATCCTTGTGATTAATGTCTACTGCATGGAACCTAAGTTCATTCTCTTTGTTTATGGTTGTATCTTTGATAGGCTTCATGAGCGTCTTCAGGAGTGTAACGGAGATGATGTATTAAAAGCAGAAGCTGGTGCTAAGGTTCAGAAATTTACAGACTGGGCTTTGAGGTGTATTGGGTTTCATTCCCGCTGTCATGGTAACCGAGACAGAGTTGGCCACAACTCTACCCTGGAAATTCAACTCCAGTTATCTGCGTTCAAGTCATTTCTTGATCTTGCGGGAAATCAGCTTTCGGGAAAAGACTTCACAGAGGCGTTTGATGCTGCCTGTTTCCCTCTCACGCTCTTCTCAAGTTCATTTGATCCCGGTTGGGCATCTGGAATATCCGCAACTGCTATTCAAGGTTTGCTGGGAATGTTGGTGGAAGGAGGTGCAGATAATGTTAATCAGTGTTTTCTTGAAGCTTCTCGCTTTGGAAGCACAGAACTTGTACGAATTTTACTGCAGGTAACTATGGTAATTCTTTATTTGTTTGGTAATTTTCTTTTCATTTCTGTGGCTCTTTTCTCTGCGTTGATTCATTGATTGAGACGTCCCTGTAAAGCTAAGGTTTATTATATGAATTTGTGAGAGCGTGTATCAGGGAGTCTAGAGGTAACAACCTTGCACAATTGCAGAGATATTGGAAGGTTGAGTGATAAAATCAGAAGCTATGTTAACTGCTTTTGCTATAATGTAATTTTTTTAAATCCTGAAGGTTATGTTTTCTTAGATTAGGGTATTTGTGAATTGTTTGTACGTTTTTCTCATATATATTTCGGTAACTTTATAATTAGAAGTACAATTTGGTGCTGCACCTTTGGGGTGTTATATTTATATACATTGACAATAAAAATACAGCGAAGACACTTTCTTTTTAACATTTAATGAATTTAACTTTACCCAAATACAAAATTTATGAAATTTCTATAGGATTCAGCAGACTATGAAGTATTTCTGTTATTTCTAAAACTTTTGTAGCGTTGTTGTTAATGTGGATCCCAATTCTCATTGCTCCATTTGATAGTCATTGTCTTTTCCTAATAAATATTGAAAGTCTGTTTTCGGTTTGCAGTTTTCTTGACATTTGCTTCTGAGGATTTTTTGGTTAGTAAACCTTAGCATGGTGAAAAATTGCAGTTTTGACTTTTCTTCTATGTATCTTGAGTCGATGAGTAATAGATACATCATTGGACACATTGGCTTTCCCAAGAGATTTATATATAGAATAAAAAACTTCTGTGAGAGTTGTGATACATCTTAAGGGTTTGTTGACGAAATAGTTAATGCATCTATGTGTGAGAAAATAACTTTTGGCTATATACGGGAAATATTTTTTTCTTTTAGTTTCAATATTATTGTGAAAAGCATATAACTTTTGTAAGTCAAGCTATGAAAAGCTTATAATTTTTGTAGTCGAGACCATGTTTTATATTGTCTGGAGTTACAAAGTTTTACTGAACTTTATATCTTTTTTGCCTTTTCAGAAAACAAAAAATAAATCTAAATACTTGTCCCCATTTGATTGTTGAGTCTGATGTCGATAATTGTATGGTAAAAAGTTATTACATCTGGATTTTGGGATGTATTCGTTGCATTTCTTTGTTTATAGTTCCAATGACTGCTAGAAAAGGCTCTAGTTATACTTTGTGCTGTGCAATGTTAAGATGTGACAAAACCAGTAATCTGGGCCTTCTTTTAACATAGTTCCCGTGGAGTTTTTTTTTCAGATTGCTCAGAGAAACAGTTTGGATGTGGATGTGGATCTTGCCTTGGGTTTTGCTTCACACTATTGCAAAATTGGTACCATGGAGTGCTTGGTTGAAGAAGGTAATGCCATTGCCTTTCTGGGACCGCTAATGAGAGCCGCAGAAAGAGGATGCATGCAGGTAGTTCAGTGGTTTGTTCAGAGGGGGTGTCGTGACATGGAGCTGTGTCTTGCCCTCACAGCTGCCACATCCAGCAGCCAAGTGGAAGTGGTTGCATACCTTCTTCCCCATGTGCCTCAGCATGTTCTTGCGGCGCTCAGTGTTGAGATACTGAAAGCTGCCGGGGAACGCAGTTGGGGTTCTCTTGAGGGTGTCCACTTCCTTCTGCGGTCTGACTTTCTTGGTGATCCTGCCGCTACATACGCTGTTGCAGATAGCATTGCTACTACAGAGGATGAAGGTGTGGCAACTGAGCTTAGAGCATTTCTTCGTGAACACTGGTCGGAGGCAGCTTTTATGGATGGGTTGAAGTATGGGGAAGATCATTATGTTAATGTAATGAGGGTTTTAAGGCGGGGCATGTCACCCATTTGCCTGCAAGATCTACCAGTGCTTCTGGTGACGGCTATTGCATACTTGCCATTGTATAGAGAATGTGTGCAAACGGGTGGGAGTTTATTATCTCAGCGGCTTAGAGGGCAACTTGTAGCGGCAGTGAGAAGGCTTGGGAGTGGTCTTAATGATGATTCAAGGAAGGGGAGAGAATTGCTGGCAGTTTTGGAACGCCATCTTCCTCCTTTTTTTGTTTAATCTACCGGATATCATTACCTGCTAGGTTCAAAAGGAAACCAAGAGAGATCAGTGGTCACACTCTTGGACTCAGCTATCTTCATATGTAATTTTTGAGAAGTGAAGGTATAGCTTGGTTACAATGTGGATTGTGTGACTGAGTACCATACTGATCTTTCTATGAGGATTATATTATTGTTCCTATGGGAATATAAGCACCTTAGTTCGGTGCGAAACTTGTTGAGAGGGCTAAAGCCTGAAGCTATACGCTTGAGAACATGTAAAATGAGGCATCCATCACCTGGAAAATCTACTTGTCTGAGGCAGCAGTCGAATAATATCTGTAAAGATTGGGGGGGTGCGCTTGATTCATAAGCTTTTCAAATTTTAGTGAATATTTGTGATGTGTATGATACTGGTTTGTTTATCACTGGGAAAGCGGTGGTAAGTTGCCTGTGAACTACAATGGTAGTGGGTTTCGATTTGCCAAGTAAGTTTATGGGACTTCCTGCGCGCATGGTCAAAAGAAGAGATGAGAGAACACGTTAAAACCTTCGCGTATGCGACTGTATGAGGTATCATATTGCCTTGTTTATGTCGGTTCCATTGATATATCATGTCGTAAATGTAATGTGCTATGATTTTAAGAACTATGAAACTTTATTTGACGTGTTCATACGATCATTAGATTAGGCTAACACCAAATTCTATGTCTAACGTAGAATTGTGAAATCTAGTAGTAGGAAAGGACAAGTCCTTGCCAATTTTATCTTAACACAAAAGTTAAAAACCCATGTTGACTGATCATGCTCTTGATTGAATGACAATCCAGACTATCCGAGGGTAGCCATTGTATTGAAAAGTTAAATGGCTATTTGAAGGTGGAAAAGGCTCTTAAAATGGTGAAAAGCACTTTGGACTTTGGAGTCGTATCAACTGTCATTATCGCCATAAAATGGTTCGCAAAAAATCAATAGCTACGGCACATCGTGCAGTGGAATTTTTACGATTTGAAAGATCTGATGCCTTCCACTATGAGGGAACTTTAGTGCACTGACAAGTCGATGCCAAATCTGCATCCCACAAGAGCTTCAAGTTGGCCGTTTGGGGCGTGATTATTGCAAAAATATCCAGACCGGATATTGGATATATACTGTAGCATCCACGTGGATTTTTACATCCAGCTGAAACATCAGCTGGATATATAAAATATCCAGATGCTACAGTGTAGCAAAACATCCCATCTGGATGTTTTGCTTTTAATCACGCCCCAAACGGCCCCTTAAGCTTCCACGCATGTCAGACTCTGAGAGGCCAGTTGCCCTCGTTATTCATCATTAAAAAGAATAGTACTCTGCCAGTCTGCCCTCGTTGTAACAAAAAAAGACGTAAGATAACTGGACTTTATACCGATAAATAAAAATTGGATTTATTTCCGTCTTTTTAATGATGCATTCTCGTGCATTACTTCTTCATCTACTTATGTAATTCTTGTTTAAAGAAAAGTCCGACAAACTATTGACAGGAAGGGGCTGTTTGGGAGGCCATTTGATGACCGTAGGAAAGGTAATTTTTTTCATTTTCCTTTCCCTAAATAAAATAAAAATAATAGTTTGTTTGGCAAGGCCTATATTTTATATTTTTCTTTAAATCATTTAGAATGTAAAGTGTTGTTTGGGAGGTTTATTTGCAAACCCATTTAAAGATAAAAAATGTCATCTTTATCCTTGAGTGTTATTTTCACCTAAAGCATCTCAATTGATCGTATATTGTAATGCATTAAATTTTGAATATTATAAATAAAATGACCTGTGTGCTTTTTTTCGAGAATTCGGAATTAATTTGACTTCTTGGCATTTTGCATGCGAGCGGGTAATCGTGCAAGTCGTGGGCATCCAGTCCAACATTTTAACAAATAACAAAAAACCTACCCTTTGGGCAAAACTATAATAAAAAAATAAATGTTTTTTTTGCACTAACCAAAACATATAAGTTCTTCTAAAAAAGAAAGCGATGAGAGTGGTCACTGATCCGGATCTATACTATCTCAAGTTTCTAGAGGCAACCCATAATAGTCGCCAATTGCATCCCGAATTCCATTGCGAACAATAGCCATTGATGCATCATCATTTACAATACTTGAGCCTATATTTTCTTCTTCCTCTTGAGCAGGAACCATATTTTCGTTCTCCCATTTTTTGAACAAAACATCAACAAGATCTGGATCATTTGTAGCTCCTTGTTCTTCTTTGATGAAATTATGGAGTGCCATTGTGACTAGCACAATCTTGCATTGCTTTTTAAAGCTGTATTTTGGGAAATCAGACAAAATAATCCATCGTTCCTTCCAAACACCAAAAGTCCTCTCAATAATGTTGCACAGGGAAGAATGATGGCTGTTATACCTCTCATTTCTTCCTAGAGGCCCACGTTGGCGAAATTCTGGGATATGGTATCTAGTTCCTTTGTAAGGGCTAAGGTATCCTTTCATATTTGGGTATCCTGCATCAACCAGATAATATTTGCCTAATGGGGGATGTGGAAATCTCGAATCTGTGTCATTTATTGCATGACTAAACACCTTTGAATCGTGTGCTGAACCCATCCCAACCTGTGACTGCAAAAGTGAATCGCATACTAAAGTCGCACATTGCCATTATGTTTTGAGTCACCTTCTTTGTTTTTCCCCTGAAAGCTTGCTCCTCTTCTGGTGGTACTCTAGCTACTACATGTGTTCCATCAATAGCTCCTATGCAATTCATAAACCAAGGATAGTATTTCTCCTTATTCCTGTATGAGGGTGTATGTTCAAGACTCAAAAGTGGAACAATCTTTTTTGTAGACGACATATATAAAGATTTCAGAACCTTGTTGAAATGTCGGTTTATTGTTTCTGTTGAGTGCGACATGCGATGTCCAACTACCCGCTGCCCTTCTCTATGGCCACAAAGCTCAAGGAAAAAATGCAGTTGCTCCTCAACTGCCACATTCATTGTGTCCTTGAGATAATTGATCTATACATGAAATATACATTTTATTATCTCTTAAACTTATGTTTCTGCTAGTGTTTGGTTAGAATTTATGCTACTTTAATATAGTTTTTGGTTTTTGTAGGAAATAAGAGTAAAACGCAGAAATGGGGTGAAACGCGACTCTAATGATTGAATATTCACAACTTCGATTTCATATCTCTGATGGGACTGATTTAAGCTTCATGTTAAAGTACACGAAGTCAGCTTTCCAACGCCACTGACTGTTCGCAATTCGGAGTTCTGAGCAAAAAGTTATGAGCATTTGAAATATCGCACGCGAAAGAGACACGATTAAAGAGAAGAACCGTCAAGATGAGATCCGATGAACGAGAGCAGTACAACGGGTTATAAAGAAGAAAAAGAAAAAAAGAAGAAGAGAAAACCAGACCGGCCCGAATTAGAATGGTTTGGGTCGGTTCGGTTTTAAAAGAAAAAAAATAATAACAAAAGACGGCCCGAGCCGAAGCTCGGGCAGTCTGTTGCAGAGCTCGAGCGCCGGCAGAGAAGCGGCTTTCATGGCGGCTGGGCAACGACGGCGGGGTCTGGGCTGAGACGACGATTCCGATGGAGGAAGGCGAGGCTGGGAGAGGCCGGCGGCGAGACTCGAAGAAAAAAAGAAAACAGAGAAAACAGAGCTCTGTTTGAGCTCTGTTTGGAAGGCGAGGTTCGATGCTGTGATGAGGTGGGCTGAGCTCCGGTGGACTGACGAGGAAGACGACGGCGGAGCTGAAGACGCCGGCATGGATCGATTGAGCAGATAACGACGACGGCACAATGGATTAGAAAAAAATAGAGAGTCATGTTCGATTTGGGATTCTTTTTAAAAACAGATTTGTGCTTCGATTTCACGGCGGATTTGGGCTCATCTCTATCAGAAATTGACGGGGTAGGGACTCTCTCGAAGTCTATAAAAACTGAGGAAAGAATTGGGAACTGGACGGAGTTTTGAGACGAGAACAGAGGACTGGTTTTTGCGGAAAAACAGAGCTATTCCGGGAGCAAAAACCAGACACTTTGGGTGCTATTTCCGCCGGAAAAGTCAGACTTTCCGGTGTGATTTTCGCCGGAGGAAGAAGACAGTGAATAGTGATGCTACAGTGCTACAGTACCGGGAATAGTAATTTGTGAACCGTTTTTCTGCAAATGACTTTTTCGACAAATCAGGCTTCTTCTTTCTCTTATTCCATGTCTAGCTAATTTTCTTATCAAGGCTAGATGAAGCCCTAAATTTGTATTTACTACTCTTATTTGTTTAATTTAGTGAAAGTTGATAATGATTTCCATGCTTAATGCGATTTCGTTATTGTTCCTCTTAAGTGCTTTGACCGAGACTTAATGAATGATTAATGGAATTTGATCTTGATATATCCTGTGTCTAGATAATAACGGGATTATAATTGATTCTATGCCCGGCCAAGGATAGAGTTAGTTATATTAATTTATAGTGGATGAATTTTTCGTGTCTGGACAAGAACGTATAGTTCATTCACTGGTAATTTGTGTGTCCGGCCAAGAACATAAATTACTATATCTTATCAATTTGTGGAGATAATAATTGAGAGTAGTAATTGCATGTTTAGTGGTGGATTCGACGCTTTGATATTCTTATTCATTTGATATTCTTATTCATTTGATTTCTCAGTAAAATTTATTTTCTTTAGTTAATTAAAATCATAAAAAATTCAATCTTTCATTAGAATTAGATTAATCAACCAAGTCCTTTGGGTTCGACCTCGTTTCCACTAGTCTATACGTAGTCTCGTGCGATTGCGAGTAAAATAGTGAAAAATTCAATCAATCAATTGGCGCCGTTCCTCATTTCATAACACAATTGAACAAATGTCAACATATAAAAATTAGAACTCAGTACAAATATATATCTAGCTAAAGGCAAACATCAATCCATAGATGAAGTGAATTACCTTCAAGAATCCCGCCCATTGCTCGTTAGTCAAAATGTAAGTGCAAGACTTGTGGTCCCACCCAACCCCAGTCATATCCGATAATTCCTTCCATCCTTGATAAAACCTCCTTGCCGCATCATAGTAGTTTCTCAACTGTTGAACATCAACTTCAATATGGTTGCGTACCATGAAGAGCTCAATGACTAATTCCCAACCCTTTTTGTCTAGACCAGCTCCTTTCATGTGTCCTTTGTTCATTGCAAATGACATGTGTTCAAGGAAGATGTAATGCTTTTCTTTGTCCCAATTCACTTTTTTGGCATATTTTTTGTCACCATTATTTCCACAAGTATCATTAAACTTAAAAGGATTCCAGTGCTTAGAAGCCATTTCAATCCAAAGTAAACCTTTCTCACATAAGCACTTCAAAGTGAGCATACAAGGAGAATATAATCTATAATAAATATGTTTATTGAGACATTACATTTTTTTACAAGTGAGACAATACTTTGAATCTAACCGACCAGATAGTAAACATCACCCACATACGTCTATTTGATGTAAAAATGCAAAAGTACTCTTCATTGTTAGTTTGTGCCTCCTGACACTTTATCTAATTCTTTTTGCTCAGCTTTTTTACTAATCAATTGATCCTATGAACATATCTTTGACACTTAGACTATCTGACAATCAATCTCAGAAACTGCAAAAATACAGTTTTTGGGTTGTGATGACCAAATACAGTTTATGGAATCTAAAGTCCAGTCTGCATTTTATTTAGCAGTTAGAGCGTTGGATATCCCTAATTTCTTGTTGATTGATTGGCAACTTTTGAGGCAGTAATTAGTAGTATTTGTGCATATGTTTCTTATGTCAGTTTCCCACGCAAGCTTAATTCATCGAGCTAAAAATGTTACAATAGATTAAAGGCCTTATATAATATAGCCTGATACAGCTCGAGAGGAGCTTCCCAGTACAATAGCGGCAATTAGGCTCTCAGGGATGGAAATCAGTGACCTTACTCTTGAATTGAGTGATTTGAGGTAATAAATAAGCTACACATATAATCTGGCTCAATTGTCATCTGCAGATAAGAACTACCATTTTGTATGTAGATTTGAATCACCTGACTTGCTAATACTGCACTGAATATTATGCTATGAGAAAAGTATGGGTCTCCTTAATGGGTAGTCTTGTCTGAACCAGATTAGTTGTTCAAGAACCAAAACATTATATCATCATTTCAACATGATGGTTTTGTACCTCATCCGGCAATTAATATGACCTGCACTTTTTTATTAGGTCCTGACAATGCCTAATATTGAATTTGTTGTCTTTGTTTGCTTGTATATTGACAACTTACAATTCTTAGCTATGGTATTTTGCCCTTTTGCAGCCTTATAACAGATCTGTTAGCTGCAAAATGCAATGTTGCTGTATACTTGTAGAGAACTAGCTAGGTATATGTAGAGAAGTAGAGTATATAACTCACAAAATCATGACCCATCCCGCCTTGCTCATGCATGTAGTCTCATATTTTGGCTAATATTATAGTGATAATCATATAATATTATTGAAACAATTATCAGTATCTGCCCCTTCTGCAACTTACTGAAAATGGTGCTACCAGTAAGTTGAGAATCCTTTTGATCCAGCCAGTCCTTGCATGATTTGAGGCGCTGGTCTGAATCTCTTGGGGTTTCTAACTAAAGAATTTAGAAATGCTCTGAAATGCGATTATTTTCCCTCTGGTGTTCAACCCTTTCATGGATTCAGGCAAGGGGAGTCCTACTAGAAAACGAAAAGCTCATGAGCCTTTTACAGAAGTGCCAAACAAGTAAAAGACAAACTAACTATAATGAAAATGGATAAAGTTATATAACCCCAGTTAATTACTTATTATGCATCAAGACCTTTACTTGGCACAATATTAATGCCTCTTCTAAAAATAAAAGCTTTCATTATGTAGTTGAATTTGGTTAATCGATGAGATTTTTTTTTAAAACTAGGATCATCTAGTGTCCAGCTTCTTGTTCCTAAACATTGACAATTGGTTTCACAGTTTGTTATACTGATTGAATATTGTGCACTACTGTGCTGTTTATGACTTTTTTTAACATACAGTTCTGTATTGTGTGTAGGGAATGAGTACATTGACCCTATTAGCATCAGTCCCGGCATTCAAACCTCCCCCTTGTGATGGTTCGGTTTGCCCAACCACAACTACTGCTCAGTATGCTATATTTTTTATCTGTCTTTACATGATTGCACTGGGAACTGGTGGCATTAAACCCTGTGTATCATCATTTGGGGCAGATCAATTTGGGCTCATAGCAAAAAAAAAAGATATTACACCTCTACACTCAAAGGATCAAACGCAAATCTCCTCTTGAACATTTAGTATTATAATTGAAGGGTATATGTTACACAACATACAAGAATAGTATTATAATGGAATCTAGCATAACAACAACTAATTCTTTGTCTCAACTCTCAATCATAAACAAAGTTACTAAAATGAAAGATGAGAAAAAATTAATTTTAACACAGCAGAAAAGATTTGATTTTTACCTGTGGATCGTGCTTCTCTTCACTCTCCTTGACACCAACTCCTTCACAGGTTTGCCTTTCAAAGGATGAGGAGCAGAGGAGAAGCAATGAGGATGCAGGGAGAGATTTTGGGGATTTAGGAGAGAAAGATGGGGTTTTGTGGGCGGGAGATTTTTTAGGGATTTAGAAGTAAAATGAGAATAATAAAGGGTATTGGAGGTCTTTTTTCACATGATTCCCATTTAAAAACTCATTCGACGTGTGAATGTCCTCAGGTAAATGAGAATAACCCCCTAAATGGCCTTAAATGATCCTTTACCACGTGAATGTAATTCATTGTTTAAATGTGCCTTCCAAACAGGTTTTGGTGGGAAATGGCCTTAAATGAAGTGGGAAATGGCCTCCCAAACAGCCCCGAAATGTTGTTGTTGTGCAACCACTATAGAAACCATGACCGACTCGCGTTGCGCACTGCCCTTGTTTAGTGCTTCTACTTAGCGAGAGCAGATCGGCTGCACGTACGCTCATTTGCTGCTACGTGTCCCCTACAAACCACTCGTCTCCGTTTCTCGTTTTCCAAACCAAATTGGCTCACGTGAAAAGTCGTTTGTATGGGACACGCGGTAGCAAATAAACATACGTCCAGTGGATTTCTTCTGGACGTACGTGCAGCTAGTCCGCTCTCCTACTTAGCACTCCTTTAAATCAAGTAAAATGTATTTCATTCTTATCGCTTGTGTATTTCATGGGTAGTTTACAGTGTAAATTGCACTTGGGCCCCTATGTATTATAGCAAAATTACACTTAACCCCATGACTTATGAAAATATGCACTCAACCTATATGACTTATACATGAGACAATCTCTTTACTAATAAATCCAACATTTTCATAATTCACAGGGGCAAGTGCAATTTACCCTAATTTATATTAGGGTTGGTCAAGACAGATGATGCATAGGATAGACTCGCAATATATGAAAATAAGACAGAAATAATAACACGAGGCTCATGCGTTAGGCGGCTAGCAGGGGCGCTTATCAGATTTTCGTAATCAACTGCTGGTGGCCAATAGCTTTAACTTCTTGGAACTCTAGCCGCCAAAAGAAGCCTATCGTTGTAAACTGTTCAACCAACATTAAGGCACCTCTAAGGGTATAATATCATTGCATAAAGCTTTACAGAAGCGCTTGCATTCACAAAGTGGAAAAATAACTCTAATATGACCCTTTTTTTTGCATCAACCATAATATAAACATGTTATAAGTAATGCTCAAATATTTTCTAATCGTCCTGGGACAGCAACCAACTCAAGTATTCTGATCCGCTAGTTAAAACAGACTCTGTTCCGTGCCCAGGAGGAACAATCCTCTTCCGCAGCAAACTTTCTGCATTCACAGCCTTTCTTTTCCTACCACCCCTAGGTCGTGACTGGAATTGCCTATCAGATTCCAGAAAATCTCCCTGCATTAAAATTCAATGATTAAATTAGCAACATGCTGGTCGCACGTAAGGTGTCATATCTCAAGGAAATATGGCAATAAAATACAAAAGAAAACAAGTTAGGTATCATTCTAACTACAAGCACTCAGTGACTAGATGAAGTTATACTTGACCTAAAACAAATAACTCACATGAACATGTACATGAGCTCCAGATTTTTCATGATTGTCCCTGACATGCTTGTATGGAAACGTCTTCCCACAGCCAGACACTCGACAAGTAAAACGCCGGAGATTAAGGTGGACAGAATTCACATGTTGCTTGAGATTTGAAATCTGCACATCAACATAGTGGTATTATATGATGTTAGTCAGAGGTACTATATGAAACTTATTTTTCTAACAAACACAATCTTGAAACAAAAAAAGGCCACACTAGAGAAAGGAATATGGATATTACCGTTGAAAATGTGCAATCACAATCATTGAAGGAGCAGCGGATTTTCTCTGCATCTACAACTTCTTTATGACTGTCCAAATGTCGCTTTAAGTTTTTCTTCAGCTGTCGACTCCCACAAACTTCACATGTAACATATTTATGACAAGTACGAATATGAGCTTGAAGACATTCCACATTTGAAAAGTACTTCATGCATCCCGGTTCAGAGCATATCACTTCAGCAAATTCCAATTTAACTGTACAAAAGAATAAAGTAATTGTTTTCAAACCTTATGACCCAAAACCTAGATATATGTATTGAGAAGACGTTTGCTGCAGATGCAGATGCAAGTAGGTCATACACAATGAGCTCATTAAAGACCTACCATGCGACAACTCATGCTTTTTCAGTTTTGATGCAAACTTGAAAGCCTTTCTACATCCAATTTCTGGACAAATATGCAACTTCGGACCCCCAACATAAGAACCTTCCTCATGAAATTCCTTCATATGTCGCTTCAAGTTTGCCTGGAAGGCGAACTTCCGATTGCAATTTTCATTGGAACATGCGAAGAGCTTTCCTTGGTGCCCAAGCAGGTGTCTATTTAAATGATCCTTCCGTCTATACTTTGCATGACAGTTATCCACAGGACATTGAAATGGCCTCTTCAAGAATAGAAAATTAAAAGTCAACAGCTTAACCCAGTAAAATAAGACAAAAAAAAATCCTCGGCAGCTCATTCGGAATGGATTGCCACATTTCTAGCATCGCCTAACAGAATTCAAATCAAGCTCTTCTGTCTCCAATTAACAACCAGTGAATGAAGCCAATCAAGAGAAGAAACAAATGTAGTTCACTATAGCAAGATACAGGGCAACCCACAAGTCACCATTCAATCTCAGAACAGAAATACAGCACAAAAGAGATATTATATAATATAACAAAAGAATACGGAGTAATGATGAAGTCGCAAGAGAAAAAGCAGACCTTGTGCGTGATTGAGGCGTCGCTTGAAGGAGCTTCACAGGAGGGTCACCCGTCCTGCTACTGGTCCATTCAAGCACATCAAATCTGCCTCTTTGCATTTTGGAGTTCATCAATGGGATCCAATGCTTCACACACCATTACAGAATTCGGATATGACTACCAAATAAAAACCCCAATCCTGCACATCCAGCACCATTTTAGAAGAGCATAAAAAATAATACCGCAAGCCACACATAAAATAGTTGATCATAAAAAATTTCAAAGACTTCTCCAATCAAAATTCGCGGTTAAACAAATCATAATCAAGTAACACCTTCTCCCAACAATTTAAGGTCGTAGACATGGATCTTACTCCAATCTAGCCTGTTTTCCACCCAACTCTTTTGTGAGAGATTGGGAAGTTATATCCTTTTTTATTAGCTCCATCCAAGTTCTCTTACGTCTCCCTCTCCTTCTCTTGGTATCAAATATGAATCCCTTCTAATCTTATTAGCGAGAAATCCATTAATCTTCACCCCTAAGCTTTCCCCTTATAGGTGTTACCCCTAATTTCTCACAAGTGTACTCATTTCTAATCCGAACTCAAATTGGAATGATGTTCCAGACGATATCCAAAAACATTCTTGAACACATCCAACAAATTGGCAACGATTACCAGTTTACCAATGAAAGAGCGCTCAAAATCAGAAACCAAGTAGGGGGAGCATCTTGGGGCCAAGGTACCTCAGTGGAATGGCTTGTCATATGCTGCTTCAGATGCGCGGGCTTCCGAAAGCTCGCGCCGCACTCTTCGCAATCGTACGAAGAAAGCGGTGGCGCGCCGGCACCATCGCCCGCCTCATTCTTTTTCATCTCAGCCTCCTCCTGATTACAATTGAATTGTCTCTCAAGAATTACTAAAACGAAAACCAGAAGAACGCATAATTGGAGATGAGGAAGTTGGGAGAGCAGTACCTTATGGTGCGAAAGGATGTGGGCGGCGATTAGGGCTTTTTTGGATCTGCAAATGCCGCAGAATTCGCAGTAGTAGCGCCTTATGTCTCTGGAGGCTGCCTCCTCCTTCCCCTCCTCCATTGCCGATTAGTTGAACGCGGCGAGAGGAGCGGCGGCGGAGGCGAGCGGAGCGGTGGCGCGGGAACGGATCGATGAGAAAGGAGGAGAGATATAAAGGCTTAGGGATTATTGAATGAACCGTGGAGATTGGATTTCGTTATTTCAACGGTGAAGATTTGATTTAGATTTTTTAAATGATGGGTTTGGTTCGGTTATTGTTTTTTCGTACTTAAGCAGTTGAAACCAATGTTTTAAAACTCGGACCGGTAACCGACCGATTCTGTCGGGTAGATCCAACTGGATTCAACTAAGGTTAACACCCGGTGATAATGTCATTAAAAAAATTTAAAAAAAGGGGGGGGGAGGAGAGACGTCGGACTCCCCTCTGCCTCGACGGGGGGCTCGGGCTCGGCGAAATGGGGGGGGGGGGGGTTTAAAATCCGAAGCGGACTGGTCGGCAGGGTCACCGATTGGACCAGCCGGTCCAATTTTAAAAACCATGGCTGAAACCAAATTCGAACCGAAGTACAATCGTTAACATCCAGCTAAAGCTAAATTCACGTGCGTTGTCCGATTTCGATCTGATGGTGCAAGTTAATACAGAGGTTGAGCGGCTGAGGGTGATTAAAACCTGCCTACAACTTGTATGAGAAGGAGCTACACCCGACGACTCTCGATACGCTTGAGGAATGCCCTACCAGATCTGCCAAGCACATACTAACAGGACTCGGTATGATGTACAAATTAGTTTTTAATTAAAAATATCTTTTAATTCTCACATTCAAAGGTGAATTCTCAAATTACTATTTGATAATGAGGGTGTTCGAATCGTTAAGACCCAACTCCTGATGCGAGTTCTTATTCCACCGCCAATCACCTCGGCACATACAAGGCCCTCCCATCATACTCGTCCCGGATGGGTGGCCAACGGAGGAGCATGCGTACAATTCTCTATCAAGTATTAAGAGTAATGTTATTATTACTCTACTTTTCTACTCTATTTCGTGCTGGCACAAATTGATTGGCACGTCATTGGTACAAACTGAAATTCTCCATCAGTGTGTGTTTCTAGCAACCTAATTGCTAAAATTATCTGGGTTAACTATCCTTATGAAACAAATTACTTGTTACTGAGATAACTAACTGTTAACATCTTCTTTCAAAATCAGTTCATTTATTTGAAATAGTATGCATGACCAGTTTTTTTTTAAAAAGAGAGTATGTATTTACGTAGTTTTAAAATAAATTGCTCCATCAAATACTAAGATACTTCTGTAGGCATCCTACTCCGATACCATGTCATGGAAGGGACCAATTATGTATGTCAATGTATGAGTCTATTTGTTGGATGATATGTTGCTATAAATGGGAGACTACCGTGGAGTATTATCATCCAAAAAAATTGAAGGTCAAACTTTCAGATAGAAAAGCTATAAATGATTTTCTTGAAGAAATACTGAATCAGAAAGCCAGTCCGTAGAGGAAATGCTCAGTGTGCTCAATTTTTGCCCTGATGAGCAGTTCATCACCCCACGGTTTAGCCAGCCCACCACCTATATACAAAGATGGTGAGTGTCAACTGTCTGAAAATACACGGACTGTGGACATCCACCAACCGTATAAAGGGGTGGGCTGGCTGACTGAAACATGGGGTGGTGAAGTACTCATCCTTTTTCTCCATCCGGTTGGGACTCTTGAGCACCCAAATGACTGCAACCTGCTAATAGTCGCGAAGACGATGAACTTCACTAATGGTGTGACTGGTGTGGCTAGGGGCCATCGAAGCCAACAACTCACCTTGCTCTTCAAGGTGCTCAAGTTGATGGAGCTGCCGAGTGCCGTTTGTGGCTTTCAAGTCCCATGTCTAGTAAGTAGTAAGCTTTTCTACCAAAATGGACCCAAGGCAGGAGGTGGCTCAGCAGGATGGTCTTATTTATTTATGGCTAATTCCTCCCCATGTTTTAACATTCAACTATTGGAATTGGTCATGCAAAAACCAATGTTTTTCAGAAGGTGAAACTGTCTCCACATCATGCAACTCCTAAACTAACTTAACTATTCCAAATCACATGACTCAGATAGCGTTGACCCAGAGCACCAAACAACTCCAATCTCGGCATGGGCACCCAGGGTTTGATGAAATTTCCAATTCCGAATGCTCTGAATAATAAAGGCTCATCACAAAGCCCATTCGAGACAGATGACCCATGGCCATTCTATACAACCCTGCAAGCACATTCTTGAGAAGGTATGTTCACACAGCTATAAACAAACTTCACCATGGATATTATTTTCGAAGGATAGGTTAGATATGAGCTTTATCAATGTATGAGTGTCACATCTGTTCCAACTACATCAGGCAATTGTAAGATGTCAATAGCTTTAGGCTGAAAGGGAAAGGAGTGGACCAACAATCCTATGCAGGTGAAGACTCAACTAGGCTTTATGGACTCTCGTAAAAAAACAAGGCTTTATGGACAAGAACATAAGACTATTGCCTACATTTGCGATTGAACCCACGTCCACTTGAGACCTGCTTAGGTACCATCTAACCCAACCATCAGATCCCAAAAGTTCGAGCTGATAGGGAACCGACTAAACTATACACAATAGCAGGAATTGCTGCTTTTCATGACTTCACAACTATGTAATAGTATGAAGCTTTTTCCGATAGCTGAAATAGATGACTATGATAATGAATAAGGGAAATTATTGTGAGATATCAACATAATATTCATTCACGAGAAGAAGTTCTGGTATATAACTTGTGATATGTCTATTCTCAAAAGGTTGCCCGCATTATCGTTTTGCCCAATATGGGTGTGACAATTTTCCTTCAAACATCAAGTGAACAGATAAAACATGCAGTCGGGAGTATAAGATCATAATCAAATAGCGCCTTTACCCAACAATCCCCCATTCTTGCCTGGTGATAATATCCAGAAATGCCGTGGGCAGGGATCATAGAATCCATTATACAATTCAAACAAGAAGCAAATGAATCGTACAACAAAGAGCCATATTTTTGACAGACAAAAATAATGATACCTTTTTCGACAAGAGAAAACTCAAGCTTTGTTACACGTACGAAGTAGCTATGTCTCGGATATCTGACGGCATAAAAGCCAGTATCAAAAGCACAACAAGTATACCTATAGGAAGCAACAACAACATGAAGGGTGGAGGTGGCAATGGAGGCAGTATAACAGGGAGTATCAGTAGCGAGGCCGTTAGGCACAGCAATATCAACAATGACTCTATACTGAAATAGCTGAAGGAGAAGGATCTCTTGTTGTTTCCTTGAGAAGTAGATCTAGTGCTATTGCTATAACATTTGGCCTTTCCCTCCAAATTCCTCCAAGCCCTACGTTCCATTACACCAAACCGATGAGATTCTAGGTTTTCTAAACCTCTTGTTACTCTCTGATCCACATCTGGCAAATCAAAACTCATTTAAAATCTTCCGTACACGTCGAAAACTTAGTTTACAAATAATTGCAGAACCTCTTTAAATGATTTACTAATCAAAGGTCTTTCCCAAGCTGCAAGATAAGAATCAACCCTCAGGACAGAGCAGCTATCAACTGTTCTTTGTAATTTAAAACCTCCTTTCAACTAGCAAAGTTGAGCACGAGAATGAACGGAATCAGCCTCAAAAGAACCGGTTGAAAATCTAACTATTAGTTCCTTTACTTTGCTTCCCTCCTGCAATTAGATGCACTCTCTTCCACAGAAAGTACTACAGCACGCAACTGGATCCTCAGAAACACTCTTATCAGCTGCACTGAAACGAATAAATCCTAATCAGCAGACCAGAATTTCAGTTTCCAAAAGTGGGCTCTAGATCCAAACATAAATGCACTGGAACTCTTGCGTGCTCCTTTGGCCATCTAAGGGTGCCAAACCCTCAAAAGATAGCAACAAGGCAATATGTGATTGTATGCTTGCTGGACAACCCAACTAAAACCTGTTAACCATACCAAGCAATTTCACCTATCAAACCCAAGTATTGCACATTCAAAATCCTATGGTATGAAAAGAGATTTAACAGACACTCTTTGTTTTTAATCACAAGTTTAAACAAACATGAAAGCAGCTAAATCAACAGAGTCTAACCATAGAAAATGATACATAATCTAATTTTCACAGCCAGAACTTTAGTTTTAAAAAAGAAATATTGCCCGCTCCATAGCTTCTTAAGAGACGAATATGTGATAGTTTGAATCCGTTGAATGCAGGAGAAACTCAGTTAAATTTTCCTAAAAAAACTAACTCAAACCAATGCAAAAGGCAGAAATGCTTATGGGATTTTCTTCAATCAAACCTCTCAACCCATCTAAGAGTAATATTACAAATTTGGGCACTCAATGCATACACCGCCCCCTCCTCTTCTAACCCCTGAAATCACGAGGTCTGAAAGAGAGAAATTCCAAGCAAGCAGGAGACTCACTTTCTAGTAGTTTCAAAGTTATCTCTTCGGTTATGACATCTATCAAAATCTCCAAATGAATATAGAAAAAAAAACAAAGTTTATGTGATACAGGTGCTAGCATTTCAACCTATGGAAACTGCATGGGTGTAGAAAAAAAAATCAGAGACATGACTGCTTGACAATTTCATTTACTAATCATCTTGACACTTGCAGCCCTTTTCCAAGGCATAAACATGAAAATCAAACTGGTTACAAATTAATCACTGCATCTCAACCTTCCCATCAATCTTCCATCGACACCGTATAAAAGAGATCAGATTATCCCTTAAAGAAATAAAGAAAACCCTTTTGGTCACAAAGATGGAGAATTGTATGTAATAAAAATGTGATGTAGACGATCCAATCACATGAGACTGATTATTTCCAAAACTGACAAACAAGTTTCTTCCTTTGGATAAAGGCAAACAAGTTAAAAAATATCTATCCCCAACCAACTTGCATTACCATGGATCCTACTCCTGAGTCATGACAGCACCAATCACAAAACAAAGTAGGCACCAAAGGGAACTGCTTCTTCATATAAAGAGACATCTAACATCAATACAATACAACTCTCACATGAATATGTCTAAACCAATCACATACATGAAAGAACGAAAATGCATGTTATCTTTTCAAAACTTACCATGAATATTTCCTTTTGACTCATGTAGCAAGCATCAGAGGGAGGGAGAGAGAGAAAAGATGGTCGCTTTGCAGAAAATAGCAAACACATGAGAGAGAGAGAGAGGCAGAGAGAGAAGGGAAACATTACAATACCTGTGATGCTGATGTTGAGATGGTTTCTCGGGGATGGATGTGACGGGTATGAGGAGGCGTGGTGGTGTGGGTGGCGGTATAAAAGAGAAGAGGGAAGAAAGAGAGAGAAAGGGGAGAGGGAGCCGAAGGTGGGTCGGATTCAGTGTACACAAACCAAGTTGGCTGCCTTCCATGCAAGTGGGCGAGATTCAAAAAGGGGAGTGTGCCTGTTAAGGTTCTTCTCCCCTGCCAACTTGAGACTTCTCCCCTAACCACTTGTCCGTTGCCACTCCCCTCCTTCCATCTGTAGAAAAGTACCTTAAAATTCAACTTTTCTGTGGAGCCCAGCTCTCCCTCTGTTTCCAGCAATGGCCTTTCATCAATGCCAATGGGCCCTCTCCATCTTCCTTCAAAGAAAATTGAAAACGGCGTCAGGGGTCATCAAAGAATTCTTCATTATATGGACAACACGATGTGTTTACTGTTTTAGCTCACGTGGGTCGCCTGCCATGTCCGAATCCTTACCATGCTACCGGCCGAATAGAGCACCCTATCTTGCGACCAGATCCTCAGATATGTACAAGAGGAATTTTCTGAGTAACACGGGTGATTTGTGAAGAGAACCATTCAATTTTTGACACATACACTAGTCGTAAAGTGACTAGATACTCAGACCTTGACACTTTCAAACATACAATGAACCTCTCTACTAGGTGTCCGGTAAAACCGTTCCAATGGATAAATGATAATCTCTCGTACTCCATCATACACACCTGTTAAAATCCGGATATGACTCCCTGAGATTAGTTCGCCATCCCACGGCTTAGCCAGCCCACCCCATTACACGGTATATAGATCTCCAGCGTCCATGTACTTCAGACGGTGGGGGGATGGGGTAGCTAAACGGTGGGGGTGGTGAACTCCTCATCCTATTCCAGGGTGGGTGGCTAACCGAGTACGGGTTTGAACTTATGGCCTCCACTTTCTGACGTGGGTCATAAACATCACACCAATACTCGTTGATCCCCCTCAATTACCTCATCCTTCCTCCCCTTCAATTAGAAGGTCACATGGATAATCTGCAGACGACACATTTTCATGAACTGGTTTATATCTCATCTTCCAATAAAGATGGCAGTTCCCATCTCTCTTTCTCCCAAGTATGGACTCTGGTCCCCTTTCTTATCTTGAAGCTAGGGGTGCTAGCGAGTCTGGAGTTTCCAGTCTCTCTGTAACATATTGAAGAAGGCATGGGCAGCAGGATTTCCAGCTGTGCAAAACAAGCTGACAGAGTACAGACCAAAATTGTTGGTCTGCAGATTTGTAGTTTTAGAGAAGAGATATGAAACTTGTAGAAATTACGCCAAGTATGGGAGGTGGGACTAAAGAGTGCAACTTGCCTATAAAATTATACACTTATCAGTTATATGTCTGAGATGTGTTGTTGTTCACTGCCATCAATTTGGCTTATTAAAGAAAAAAATGGGTTTGTGACTCTGTAATCAATGGAAGATAAGCTGGAAGCCCACGAGTCTTCTCCATGCATCTTGTAGGCTTCTTGGTTTTCTAAATGATGCTCATTTGGGAAATGTCAGATATCTTGTACTTGAATCTTGCAATATATGATAATCTATTCTATACAAACATGGCAATTGGCATAAGATTATTTAATTTGGATTACATTAATATTTTTCCTGACATCCCATACCACACGCTCTAAAGATTCATCGTTATATCAGCATCGTCACCATACGCCTTATCTCGGCGACATGGATTATATAGTTTGACTCTTATCTTATTTTTATTATAAAAACCGAAAAAATAAAGAAATACATATTATTATTCAACAAACTACTGATAACTGACCACGTGGTACACTTCTGCCTATTAGAAAAACAAACAAATAGCATTCACCAATTTAATACCACATCACTTCTGTATTGACAATCCTATTTGGTTTTCAACTAAGGGGCCGTTTAGGGCGCGATTATTGCAAAAATATCCAAATTGGATATTGGATATCTACTGTAGCATTTATGTGGTTTTTTACGTCAAGCTGGATATATAAAATATCTAGATGCTACAGTGTAGCAAAACATCCCATCTGGATGTTTTGCTTTTAGGGGCCGTTTGGGGCATGATTATTGCAAAAATATCCAGACTGGATATTGGATATATACTATAGCATCCATGTGGATTTTTACATCCAGCTGAAACACCTCCTTAGGTGATATAAAATATCCAGATGCTACAGTGTAGCAAAATATCCCATCTGGATGTTTTGCTTTTAATCACGCCCCAAACGGCCCCTAAGGCTGCATCATGAGTTGGGTAGGGTCGGGTTTTGAGATAAGACCCGGGATTTCTAAACCCGACCCGAACCCGAGATAAAACCTATAATACCCGACCCTACCCGAGAACTCGAGATAAAACTCGAGATTTTAATAAAATAATTAATACAATTATAAAAAAATTTAATAAAATAATTTATATCATTATAATAATAATAATAAATATATATATATATTAAAAAACTGATTTAAATGGTATATCTCGGGTCGGGTCGGTTCTTGGGTATTTTAAAATAAAACACAATCCGACCCGAGATAGAACCCAAGTTTTAAAACTTTGGAACCGACCCTACCCGAGATAGGACCCGACCCGACCCGGTTAATCTCAGGTTGGGTCGGTTCCGGGTTTTTTGTGCGGCCCTATTTTCAACAAACCACTGTACTTGGTACATGAGATCACTCTCGTATAATTTATATGAGGTCAATTCAATTCGTAGTCATTAGATCTTGATCTGATACTTATAAACGGCTATAAAAGCCTCATCTACTCATTGATGTGACATATTTGCATACTCACTAATTTGATATCCACCTTCGGATTAAAATCCAACGATCCAAAAAATTGGCCTCATGCTCCTTAATGACAACGATGTCATGTAAATTGTTATGTTTTCAAACCCCAAATAGGAATCTTAATGTGGAAGGAATGGAGGGAGTAGCACATAGAGGCATACTTGAAGAAACGATTACAGGTTAATTAGTCGACCATTAAGGGGCTTGCATTTCTAAATTATTTCGTCTTCGTCAAAAAACTCCTCTAAAGTAAAACTTTCCTTGTCCAATATAGTCTCCACTGGCGAAGCCGGGGTCAATCAAGTCGTCCATCAAAACATAGCCCAAAAACCCTAGAATCCTCATATCCATGAACTAAATCACTAGGAGGAATCCCCGATGGAATACTCTAGAAAGGAAAAGGGGGTGGGTTGCTAACGGAGAAGCCCTAAAGTTTCACTGGGGATAGGCAGGGAAGGAGGGAGAGGAGGGGGTTGAGATCGACGGCGGGAAGCACGAGGAGGGGATTCGATTAGACGGGAGAGGGGCAGGTGGCTAAGCCCCTCCAATAGTTGGTGTTCGAAGAAGGGGGGAGTTGATTCCTATAGGGTAAGAATCAAAATGGTATAAAATTCATACAATGAAACATATGGGTTGTTTAGTTTGTGTGTGAATTTGACTCCAAATTAAGTATGAATTATATTTGGTTTAAGAATTTAAATTGAATTTAAAATTCAAGTTGAAAGAGTATTTTTCCCAATTTATGATTAATTTCTTAATCTCATTGTGAGGAGATTCATGAAATTAAAAGTGAATTGTGAATTTTGAATTTAGCAACTAAACTACATTCCCATTTCATATCAATTCAGCCTAAATAATTTTTATCTTAATCAATACTCAAATTCATTAAAATTCACTAACCAAATAGCCCCATAATGGTAACTTTTTATATCGACGCCCTTCTTAACACAACCCTCTGAAGAGGAAGACGACGATAACTTCATGACACGCTCTAAAGATTGAACGGAAAAATCATATTCCTTACCCCCGATTTTGTTGGGATTGTCATATACAAGAGGGCAAGAATACTACCAAATATTCACTTCAATTGACAAATAATTATATGAAAATACTAGTAATAGATGAATAAATTAAAACCCAGTTCGAGGCACGCTATGCGTTGTCCTTGAAACAGATACGTCCCCCTCTGTGCACAGGCAATCAATGACGTTCTGTTCCCGAGATACAACGAACCACACCGTCAGTTTAAAGGTGTACACAAATCAAACTGACTGGATCACGATTAGAGAAGATTCTATTGCTCAATGATGGACAAAGAATTGAGAGAGAAGAAGAATGAGTTCTTTTGTTGTTTTTGTCTCTTTTTCTGAGAAATTTTGTTCTCAATATATAGAGGGACTCTGTTAGGTATTTTTCTGGAAGAAGAGACGCAATTTTTCACATAGAAATGGCCATTTTCCCTACTGTAACCGTATAGCCGATCGATCTCATTATAAGACGATCGCGTCATTTAGCCTGTTTCAAGCCAGCCGATCGTTTAATTGCGGTGTACATATCCTCTAATTCAAGTAGATACGATTGATCGGTTTCAACACGATCGATCGGTGCCAATACGAAAACAACTTTAAGAAAATCACAGATGGTCGATCGATCGCCTCATTTAATTATTTTTTATTTAATTTCAAGTAAAATTTTAACAGATTTCACGCTTCCCATTTTTATCAATTTAATAACTAGACATCCTCCTAAAGATTGAATGGGAAATCGTATTCTTTCTCCCGATTTCACGCTTCCCATTTTTTATCAATTTAATAACTAGAAAGACATGCTCAATCTTGTTTAAGAAGACTGTCTCATTATCATTTTGAACGGTGGGCTGAATCACATGATGAGAGTAAGAGAAGCAGCTGGCAGTGGGTCTCACTTGATGAAACTACCAAAATGGTGTCAGGCAAAAGACTGAAAGACGAGACTGACTTTGATCAGTGATCTTCTTGATATCATTATACTGAACATTTTTTAGCAATTCTCTTGGCCTAATGAATGGTGTTCGACTTGCTTACAGCTTTGTAAGTTGGTTGCAGAAAGAAAAAGTTGATGAGACAGAACCATGGACATTCATTATAATAGTGGGATCCTAGGAATCCACTCATTTCATAAGGTCCTTTTTTTTTTCAAACTTTTGTTTCATTTAACTCCATCCTGAGGTAATCATACGAGCCTATTGGGCCATCACTTTAGAAGCTAGACCCATTCTCTAAACACCTTACCTATCAGTTTTTTTCTCCATTCAGGAGTAGCTTAGTGAAAAAAATATTAGTATCGTATGTGTGGCAGATTGGTGTCCGTTAATCGAGGTTATCAAGGTTCTGCCTTAAACCATATAGCCAACTGGCATTACTATTATATTGAAACCTTACGTGGAACCAACAATTAAATCCAAAAAATTATTTGGTGATAATAATTTTGAACTTTGGATGCCCAGTCAATCTCATAGCCTTGAGCTTTTTACATATGACCTGGCGCCAAACACCGGTTTGTCATATTACCCGGAATCCTTTTCTTCCTTCCATATGACCCGGAAAGTACCCAAAATGCCCTTAGGTTTAGGTATAAGGCACCCACACTTTGGTTTTCCATATTACCCGGAAAGGGAGCGACTACCCGGAAAGGGAGCGAGTACCCGGAGAAGCTGCCGCTAGTCGGAGAAGAAGGCGTTCCGTCCGGCCGCTCCGCCCATATCATCGCCGGCGCCGGCGTCGTCGAAGTCCGAAAAGGTCATCTTCGCGGCAACAAGCGGGAAAAGGAGCGGGAAAGATCGGGTATTGGAAAACAACTTCAACGGAGGCAAGGCACATCGAAAAACTGGTAGGTGAAGTTAAAATACGACAATTTATATGTTGAAAGTTGGTTCCAGAGAAGAAAGTTGAAAACGTAGCAAGTTTTCAACTGTTGTTACAGTCGTGTCGTCGACAACACGACTGTAACCATAGTCGTGTTTGATGAAACACGACTCATATACGATGCACTCATATACGGTTTTCAATATATCGTGTCTCACGGATTTGTAACTTATGTCGGGTTTTTAATGGCAGGTACAGATGGAGAAGATAGTTCTTTGTTTACACTACGATGGAGTTTTGACGGATTCTGGTAAGTACGTGGGCGGGATACGGAAGCTCCTGCCTATAGATACACGAATAAAGTACCTAGAACTGTTGCAGCTAGTCGAAGAAAGATTACCGCTTAAGTCTACACCTGGTACATTGACTTTGTCATATCATGTTGAATCTGAAGAATACACATTTCTCCTTGAAGACGATAAAGACGTAGAGTCAATATTTATACTTCACAAGAGCAAGCAAGGCATAAATGGACTAGTCCGCCTGTACGTGGAGTGGACTTCTACGGGCAATAACACCGAGACATCGACTCTCAATAAGGAAATAAATGCCAATGCGAATAACAGCCCGGCCGAGAGGCTACCAGAGGCAGAAGTGATGCCGGGCAGTAACACACCGCCGGAGAGGCTACCAGAGGCACAAGTAATGCCGGGCAGTAACACACCGCCGGAGAGGCTACCAGAGGCACAAGTGATGCCGGGCAGTAACACACCGCCGGAGAGGCCGTCCAGCCCGGGCAATAAGACACCCGCATCAGCAGTCGAAGGAGGAAGAGATGGGGACTATGCGAGGTGAGACTTCTAAGGCGCGGATACAAGCAACTCGTGTGCTATTATAGTCGACTATAATAGTACACGACTAAAAGGGTTATCGTGCCGTATTGAACACGACTATATACTCGTCGTGTTGAATCGTAGACGACTATAAATCAATTCGTGTTGCATAAAACAATACCTCATAGTACGTGCAATCGTTTTGTCAAGTCCATTCATACATGTTTTTGCCCGCAGTTTCGGAGATGGAGAAGGTGAAGATGAAGAAGATGACGATGAAGATTCCAGTCCAGATGAAGAAGAATTGTTGGATGAAGATGAATTACCGTGGTCTGCAGATGAGTGGGATGAGCCTCTTACAGTACCACATTTCAGCCAGCCATATCACACGCGAACATCAACCTCTAGAGGTCCAACGGCAAGAGACACATCTAAAGGGAAATCTGTCGCGTCGGAGGACGATGACTATCTCAATATTGAGGGTGATGGTGGTTGGGATTGGGGTACCTATTCTGCAGAGGCCGGTCCTTCAAAACATTGTGAAGAGGAGACGATGTTGACCGGAAGTTTGCAAGCAGAAGACTACGAGGCACAACTTACGTTAGGGGCTAGATTCGAAAGCGTCAAGCAGTTCAAGATGGTTCTAACTGATCTGGCAATCAAGAGGAAATTCATGTTCAAAGTAGCGGATGAGAGCAAGGACACATTCGCTGCAAGTTGCAAGGTTTCGGGGTGCAAGTGGTACATACGAGCGTCGAACAGACTTGATGGAGTCAGCGTAACAAGGAGGGAAGAACGGCATACATGTGACACTTCTCTAAGTTCGAAAGATCATCCATTGGCTTCTCACCTCTGGATCGCGAGGAAGTGTCATGGCCTCCATAAGGATTCAAACTCCATAAAAATCTCAAATATCCAACAATACATTGAGAAGCATTGGGGCGTCACCGTCAACTATAAAAGGGCATGGAGGGCGAAAGAGGAATTGATCCGATTGATCGATGGCAACCCTGAAGACGCTTATCGTATTTTGCCACAATACGGAAGGGAATTAGAGCGGTCTAACGCAGGTACACATGTGGTCATCGAAAGATCAGCTGATATACCTGATATCCCAATTGAGTTAGCCGGCTACGACTTCAGACGTGTGTTTTGGATGTTCGGCCCGGTTGCAAGAGCATTCCGAAGAACACTGAGACCGTTGCTCACGCTTGATGGAACATTCCTAAAAGGAAAGTACCCTGGAGTATTATTGGTTGCTACAGCAATCGACGGCAATCAACAATTAATGTGTCTTGCATATGCAATTGTGGATAAAGAGAATATCAAAACGTGGTAAGTTTAGAACCAGGAAAGACGACTGTATGAGTAGTCGTGTTAGGCACGACACGACTGGGCACACAGTCGTGTAATCGACAACACGACTACTCATCTAGTCGTCCTTTGCTTATAGACGACCTTGTAACAACCTGAAGCATTCTATGTTTAATATGTTTGTCTCTCACTTGTACAGGACGTGGTTCCTCACCTTACTTAAATGTTTTCTCTTTACGGACCCCCCGGCATCCCTGGACACTATTGTCTCTGATAGACAGAAGGGACTTCTGAGAGCGGTCGCCGATGTCTTTCCCGAGGCTCACCATGGGTTTTGCCTCCGGCATATGGCCGCAAATATGCTTAATACTTGGAAGGATAAGTACCTGAAGGAACTCCTATTCCGAGCTGCAAAATGCTTCAGGAGACCAGAATTCGACGCTACGATGGAGAAGATGAAGGAACACAATGAGGCGGCCTGGAAATATGTTGACAATATTCCGAAAACACATTGGGCGAACGTCGAATATCCGGGTAAAAGGTACGGCACTCTCACGTCGAACGCGTCAGAAAGTGTAAATAATATGCTTCTAAAGGCAAGGTTTTGGCCAATAACTCGGTTGATCGAGCAAACGCAGGCGACCACAAGCGTCCATTTTCAGAGACGCCGAATAGAGGCAGACGGCCTACCGACTCCGTTAACAAAATATGCACAGAATCATATCAATCAGATGAGGAATCAGAGTGCTGGAACAGTTCGAGTTCAACCGCTATCATTACGGCAGTTTGAAGTGACATCTTTATACCATGTGGTAAGCATAAATTTGTTTTCTGTAAGAGACGCCTATAACAAAGTCGTGTCGTCGAAGACACGACTACCCATACAGTCGTGTCTTCGACGACACGACTGTATTGTCGAATACACTAATTAATTCATGTTTTCGCATCAGGATGTTGTGGACCTTACGAATAGAACATGCACATGCGGCTTCTTCCAGAGCATGGGACTTCCGTGCAAGCACGCCATGGCATGTATTGATGAGAGGAGTCTGGAAGCGGTAGAATATTGTGAGAAGTGGTACTGCGCAAGTACGTACCGCACCACGTACGAAGAAGTAGTGTTCCCTACTTTAGACAGAAGTCAGTGGGGAAATTACGGCGTATTATTTAAATGCGAACCGCCAAGGCTTGAAGCTCCAAAGAAGGGCAGGAGAAAGACAAAAAGAATTGAGTCACAGCCCGATCCACCTGCAAGGCCACGTGCGAAATGTGGGAATTGTCGTGAAGTTGGTCACAACCGTACAAAGTGCACAAAAAGCCCCGTTCCGAAAGAACATCGGACGCGCAGGAAACGAAAACTTCCGCAACAAGGCAAACTGTCTACGAACGAGACAGCGGATGTACGCCGCTCCGGCTTACCTCAGCCCCCACCATTCTTCACTTAGGATGTAGTCAAAGTCTTGTATAGCGCAGAAGGCCTACCCAAATTAACATCTCTACTGTCGTGTATTGTGAAACACGACTACATATAACGTCGTGTTGAATCAGAGACGATTATATACGTAGTCGTGTTGTTCCAGAGACGATTATATGCGTAGTCGTTTTCCATCAGAGACGATTATATGAAACTAACCTGTTGTATCAAGGCCGTATTCACATTCATGATAGCGATATTTTGTCTACATCTGGTATGAGTCAAATATGTGAACTTTGTACATTAAAAATGAACTTTGTACAGTGAAAGAATGTGAATAAAATGAACTTTGTACAGTGACATCTGGTATTTACAGGAAATGAACTTTGTACATTAAAAGAATGTGAATAAAATGAATTTGAAGTTATTCTTTATCCGGAAGCCGCAAAAAACCCGCAACTGTGACAGCATCTTTTGTGCCTTGTCCGGAATCGTCGTCAAACTCGCTGTTAATAAGCCCCCGAATCAAGGTTGAAGCGATGACTGGTCGCCACAGTCGTGTGATTGTGGACTGGTCAAACTCCGGGGGGTTCACATTGGACGCCAAATGCGCGACGTACATCATGATGAAGATGCCACAGTCTTTCGAATTTTGTTGCCACGGTGCTTTGGTTATCTGAGTCATCTTCCAGTCTAGCAAACCAAACCACCCCAGCTTGCCTGCCATAACGACGTTCATGAACTGCGTGAATTTGTCAGCAGCTTTTCTGTGATGCGGATATAATTGGGATCTGCCAGACAGTGGGTTGTAGAAGCGCCATACACAGTGCGGGAAATGGACATACACGAGGCAGAAGTGGGAGCCGGTGCGGATTGGGAAAAATGCGTAGAACATGTTCCTATTCAAGCCGTCCAGCATCCTCCCGAGCTTTTTAACCAATTTAGCATTATTTCCCCCTTCCTGGTGCTCCTGCGAAAGCGAAAGAGATTTAGACAACGATCTAATAATATCATAATTATTTACTTATCACTCCTTCTGCAGGGAACACTTACGTTGTCGAATATCTCTTTGAATGCGTGGCAACCAAAAAATGCCCACGGATATTTCATCGGGTTTCTCTCGTTGCGCTGGCTCAACAGACTTAAAAAAGCATATATAACCTACAGAAAACATATTGAGGAGTCATTACACTTCGGTAAGGCAACATGCAACTTCCAATTAAAAGTCGATTATTCTATATATACGATCTGCATAGTAGTCGTGTCCTCGATAGACACGACTATGCGTATAGTCGTGTATTCCATAGACACGACTACGCGCAAAGTCGTGTATTCGAATACCGACTTTATGTCTACAACCCTATATATGAGGAGCATAGGTTTACTTACATTGGTGTTTATTTCTGTTGTTTGTAGGAGGGATAAATAGTCATCATCACATAGCGTTGGGATTGGATAAGCCTTCCTCGGATTGGCCATCCATCCATCTATTGCCACTCTATCCCGCTCTAACAGTACCCCCATGTCGAAGCATAACTCCGAATCGGCATAGTGGTCGGGGAGAGCAATTACAGACTTAGACTTCTGAGGGGTTAGGAGGACATCGACGTCAACCGGCTGTGATGCGGTTAAGCCAGTGCCCTCGGCGACCTCCTCCTCCTCCCTCGCCTTCTCCTCCTCAGCCTCCTCTTCCTTCAACTCCTCCGTCTTCTCCTCCTCCATCGCCTCTTCGTCTGCTTGCACCTCCTCCTCCTTCCCCTCCTCCTCCTCCTTCCCCTCCCCCTCCTTCGTCTCTTTGTCCAGAACATCCGCCTTCACCTCCTCCTCTTCGACGTCCCCGCCCTTCACATCCTCCTTCACCTCCTCCTTCACGGTTTGGATATCCGACTGCCGTATGGAAGAGATGACCTCATCGATGATAGAGGTCGCCTCTCTATCGGATATGGTTTGTTCGGAGTCGGCTTTCGGCTGAGGGGACCTATTTCTTCTTTTCTGCTCCTCCGCCATTCTCCGTATATGGTCCTCTTCTCTAATCCTCTGCTCCTCCTTCGAGCCGACAGTCCTGAAGCGCTTCCTTATCACTACACCAGGGGGGAATATGTCCCGGCCGTACGTCGGACGGGACTCGACTTCTGCACGCTCCATATCTTCCTTGAATTCTGGTTGGAGCTTCTTCAAAAACATCTTGGCAGAGGATCTCTTCGCAGCCCGTTCCATCTTGTCTTCCTCAACCGCGCGTTTGATGGGAGCTGAAATGACATTTTACTTCTTCATGTCAGTAGTAGCAGCACGATAAAAAACATAGTCGTGTTATATAGAACACGATAAACCACATAGTCGTGTACAATGAAACACGACAAATATAGTAGTCGTGTATGATGGGGCACGAAAAAATAAATCATCGTCTACAACTTACCTTTACCCCATTTCGTCGAATCCAGATGTGACTTCCTTGCCAGCTCCTTCGTCCGCATACCGATAGGAGTGTTCTTATTATGCTCCTTTTGAAGGGGCCGCTTCTTTGGGTCCATCTGATGCACTGATGACGATTGTGGCCCCATTTGGGGCCGCTTCTTCGGCTCCATCTGATGCACCGATGACTTCTTTCTCTCCATTTCGGGGCGCTTCTTCGGCTCATTCGTCGGCTCGTCAGTCATCTCCTCCTTCGGATGCTCGAAGATCTGACCTTCTAACAGCATTGACGCTGAGGCGGCAGAGGACTTCATAGAGTGGAGAATCTCTCGCAGAGGTCCCACTCTCCTTCCCATCTCCTCATAGGAAGACAGAGCTATCTCTATTAGTGACTGTATGCCCTGAAGGGCACCCTCCAATCGGCCCATTGCAGTTGCAGTCGACTGGGCAGCCTTTCTCGAGGAAGTGGAGGCAGGTTGGTTGGGAGTCGTCTTCATTTCCGGCCTCTGCGGCCTCTGCCGTCGTGGAGGATGGGCCCCTGAGGTTGACGAAGCAAGGAGATATGCCTCTCCGGCCATGGGGCTGATTACGTCGACGAGTTCCTCCCCTATTTGAAGATTGTGGAACACTCCCGTCCAATAGTCGGCCATGCGGTGCTTCTTCTGTGCACCTTTCTTCACCTCTGTAATGAGGGCCCCACTTCCTGGCCATCTTTTCGCCCGTGGGCTGGTAGGGCCCATGACAGGATGGAAGATTGTCGTGTGCTCAAAAAACCAAATCTGCAAATTAAACAGTTGAAAACATTATAACAATGCGCGGTTGCCTTAGTCGACTATAAGTTCAACACGAATTGAACTATGGTCGTGTCCTAAAAAACACGACTATATACCTAGTCGTGTTTCATTATACACGACTATAAATATAGTCGTGTTCTATAATACATGACTATATATATAGTGGTATTGTATAAGACTTTTTCCCGATCGAAGACTATGAATGCTACATACCTGAAGGACATATGCGGCGCCATTTAGGCATCCACCGCCCAGGCACTCTCCTTGCGATCTCGCTCCCACTAGGCGGCTGGTATGGGTTATACCAGAAACCAACATCTTATGTATAGCCCCAGCCCAATTGTATGACCTCAATCTTGGGAGGTCGTCAATGTAACGGTACAAAGAGGGATGAACCGCTCTAGTGCTGTGTGGAAACAACACCGTGGAGAAGAGGAGGCAGATGATCATCCTCGCAATGTCCTCCTCTTCCATCTTCAGTTCGCCCGCGCTAAGCTTGTCTATCATTTCCTCAATGTGTGGAATGTCTGCTCTCCTCGCGGCGAAGTACTTTCTGAAGAATTGACCTTCCGGTCGGCGTGTCAAAGAGGGGAGGACCTCAACTCTGTCGCCCTTTGCGGGCAATCCGGTGATAAGGGCAACATCTTCCTCTGTGAAATGTAGCGTCCTACCCTTGATATTGAAGACCTTCGCCGACTCATCCCAGTACCTGACCAAATGGTCGAGGAGGTTCCGAGATACAACAACGTCCTCACCTTCAAAAATGACAGCGAAACCAGCCTCGTTCATCACTTGGGCACATCTTTGGTGACGCTGTAGGAGGGCCGCACACTTTTTCATCGCCCCCGGTTGAGAACACGTCTTCAGCGCCGGTCGCGCATTATATGTTCTCTTCACTGGTCGGTCCATCGGAGCCTTCCTTTTCCTGCCCCTCTGATTTCGCTGCCGAGGTGCGAAGACAAAATCATGATCCTCCTCCTCTTCCGGTGGTATTTCCTCCATAGACTCATCTCTTTTTTTATCCATCTGCAAGGAGTGAGGTATAGTGGTCAGTACAAAAGTGTCCTCGGTGCAACACGAAAATATAAAAGTCGTGTCGTCGCGGACACGACTAAATACACAGTCGTGTCTACTCTAGACACGACTTTATAGTTCATAGTAAAAATTAAAAATTCAAATGTCCGACCTTATGAAACTAAAATCAGGTAGGATAGTTGTAACTTACCGTAGTTTAGTCGTCTGTATGTCTGTATTTCCTCGCAGGTGCCTTCACAGTCTTCCTCGCCGTGCACCGAAGCTCAATCCGGTCAATCCGCCTGTTGCATGCAGGCGGAGGGAGCCGCGGGGGTCTTCTCAAGGTTGAAGATCAGAAATCCCGACGGATGCGCTTCAAATCGCCGCCTTTGTCCACTCTCCCTCAGTCGTGTCGTCGAAATCCAGCTGGGGGGCAGCTCGATATCGAGATGGGGGACGCGAATAGGCTCGAACTCGTCCGTGTATTCCGCCGGTTGAATCGCCGCTCCAACTCGCCGGTCGCCGGTGCCGTCGCCGATGGGAATCACCGGAGAACTTCACACTCGAGGCGTGTTGTACACAACACGCCTCTTCGCACAGTGTTAACACGAAAAAATAGAAGAAAGGGCATTTTGGGTACATCAAGTCCAGATTCCGGGTCATATGAGATTTCACGGGAAAAACCTGGTAATATGGGAATATGAGATTTTGCGCCAGGTAATATGGAAAAAACTCCGTAGCCTTTTGCTAGTCATACGTTATCATAATGATACCAACCATTCCACTTTATGCTAAACCAAATAGAGTAGTTAACTGACACACCCTGAGCTAATGACAAAATGTGTGCCGTCCATGGTGGGCAATGCCCTTTCCAGTTTAGAATTTTTTTGGTTATTCCAAAATGTCACTTAGCTTTTAGGCCGTCTTGATCAGCCGAATACTTTGAAACAAGAGATAAGAAGAGCCTGGTGTCGAACTAGAACCCACATATCTCCATGATTCCTAGATAACAAAGCAGTTAGCCTTCTGGTCAGAGAATATAAAAAATTTTAATTGTATAATAGGTGAAAGATCGATTTAGGTGTCTAATTCCAATAAAAAGGATTCAATATAAATGTCAGCAAAGACCCACATAGTATTTTTTAAGTGGAGAAGATAGAGTACATGCTTATATAATAAATATAAGAAGATTTGGCTATACTGCTGAAGATTGCATGAGATATGCATGACAGAGTTCATTTTCATAATAAGCACATACAAGAATTCACTGAACCTATCTTTTGACTAGCTATCTTGGCATCATGAGAATCACATATATGCTTATGAGGCAAATGTAACATCAAATTATATGCTCAAAAGGAAAAGAGGAAGTAAAGAGAAAGGCCATTAAATATGGGGATCTTTCAATCTTTGCTCCTTGGAAATGTTGATAAGAGAGATTCTTTAGCAGAAGAAAAAGGAAAGGAAGGAGTATAGGTTAGGCCAGGCCCCATCTTTGATTGTGACTCAAACCTCTAGATTAGGATGCTAGGAATTGAGGATTCATGAACCTTGACCGACCCATCTCCAGTCTCCAATACCACCACCCCTTAAGATCTTTTACGAATAATTTGGATTAAACATTTAAGACGAAATCCCATGACTCAAGCGTCTGTGGTTTGAAGCGTATACATGGCAACAAAAGTCAGCTTTTGGCAAGTGGTCCCCGAATTAGTCTAAGTTCTTCGTGTCAATAAAAACATCTTCTACAGAACAATGGTTGATGGCAATGGCTGGAACTAGAAGAATGTCTCCTGCTACTAGACCAGTGGTTTTGGGATGAATCACATACAATTTGCTTTATAAAATTGGTGACGATGCCGAGGGTGCCAAATGAGCCAGATGACTTTTGTTTAGCATAGTTTTTACCTGAAATTTGGGCTTAAGTTCTGTGTAAATAAAATAGTAGATAGTTTTACTTGTAACAGGAGCTAATTGTTGAAATCCTAAGTTTTTATACATAACTAAATTACCTACATCAAGTTAGATTCTTGTTTGTAGACATAAATTTAATACTCTATTAGTATCTGGATTCTGTATCACCATCTAGATTGTATCATCAAAACTGCAATCAAATTTGTTAAAAGGTCTTACCAAACAAAATTTTGTTTCTTTCAAATTTGGGGGGATTTTTTCTGTCCAACATCCGCCGATTAACCACTCTTCGAACATTACAAAAAATTAAATATACAAAAGAAAGTGCAGATATAACAGAAATCACAAAAGATAATACACAAGGTTGTGACTATATGCAGCTCATCAAAGCAGAGTAGAAGACCATGGTAGCCACTAGCCAACTCGAAGATAGAATCAAATTAAAGTTGACGATTTTCCGGTGGCGCAGAAGTGGGTCAAATTCCTCCATCCTCCAGCTGTGCAGCAACAAAACGTGAAAAAATGCTGTCTGTGATTCTAGTATTAGGCAGCCTATCCAATTGGTGGACTGGATGCTGGGAGGTCTATCTGTCAAATCTCACCATTCCTGAACATGTTGTAGGGTCCATCTTAATCCGTGGGTCTGTCTCAACTGGGAGGGGCCCAGCTATGAGTTCACATCAGGGCCGGCTACATGCAGCATTCTCTGTCCATGACCCATCTCCAATGTTCTCTCTAACACGGTCATCTCCGTTGAACATGTGTAGGTGTATATAGGATACACTGATACAGATACATTCAGCGTATAATTTTTTTTGTTAAAAAATATTTATCTATACTGATATTAGAAGTGAAAGGAGTGGAACAAACAATTTAGAGTGTGTAACATGGTTTTCAAAATTGGACCGGACTGGTCGGTCCGACCGTGAAGAACCGGAATTAGTTTAAAAAACGGTCTGGGCAATCTGGTTCGGGACGGTCCGATCCATTCGAAACCGGCCTGTTCAACCGGTGAACCGTCGTACCAGAACCGGTCCGGTTCATTGCCAAATTATTTTTTTATTATTTTTTTTAAATTGTATTTTAAGTGGGGATTCGAACGCTCCCATAGGATTAACTCCTCAGCATCTTAATCAAAATAAGAAATTCACACTAAACTAATATAGTTTAGCATTAGTGTTATTTTTTTTATGTACGGGAGGGTTTTTTTTTTAAATCGTGTGTCAAACCGGTTGAATCGGACTGGCCAGATTTCCAGGTTGAAGGCCGATCCGGTTTTGAAAACCTTGGTGTGTAATCTAATATACTTTCTAATTTCCATGATACACGTACAAGAGGGATTTGCATTTAGAGAGGAAGTAGCGGATTTTTTCTTTGGCCAAAAGCTTTAGAGCATTTGACTAGAATAAACGATCTACACGTACAAGGGATTTGTATTTGAAATAATTCGATTATCAATTCTCACATCACATATTCAATCAAAAGGATGTAATGCAATTTTGCTAGTCTCTATGTAAGATGGGAAGTACTGAACTTATTATGGTTCGCACTTGTCAATGGGGCTAACCTTTTTGCTTCTTTTTTTTTTTTGAACTTTTCTTTTCTTACACCACCTTGCACACAAATTAGGTGATTCGTGTATTGCATTAGACCCCAATGTCAGTGAAGAGTACTGAAGACTCATAGGGAGGCATCTTCCTGCTGGAATTGTGAAGCAGGCCTAGATTTGGTCGATCACATTTACATGAAGTCTTGATTGATTCCACAAATTCCCGTACAGATGAGCAGGATGTTTCGTTACAAACGTAAGCATTGGTCATGCCATCTGCCAATTAGCGAGCGGCTCAGAACTTTCTAACTTTAAGATCACAAGCAGTTCGTGAACTAGATGGTAGCTTTAAATGGAAGAAGCAAACGATGAAAGTGGCACGACTATCCATCCAGGATGGACCAATTTCCCTGCCTATCAAACTATCTCTATCTGCTCCAAAAAAAAATCTTGGGAACTAGCCATCACACCGCCAAATTTCTTACACAATAGATGATGAGAAAAAGATAAATTTCCAGCTTTTCTGCCAAGCAACAATGGCCTATGATGAGGAGGTATAATATAATTGGGATCCATCAATCCGGGCGTAATGCAAAGTCGATAGGTGCTAAACTTCCAAATTGTATCTAATATATTACTATGCATTATTGGCGGGCATTTAACACAACTCAAGTAAAAAAATTCTCCAACATATATAAGAAACCAGATTCAAACAGGAAATGAACAGTACTCCATAACCGGCAGCTGCTGGTGTACGCTATCACCAAATTCTCTAGTCCTGCAAGAAAGATAACGTGAAACAGTTAACCAACTCTAGAACTCTAATATCGAAGTTCATCAGTTCAGCTGCATTTTTTGCAGTAATCATGGCTCATCTAAAGAAAACTTTAATCATGGCTCATCTAAAGAAAACTTGCTAAAAAAACTATACCCGTCAGGGTTCATGATAATATGCACCCAATTTACATAAAGCCGTTGATTTGGCCGATCACTATGGATCTTCCTGTGCAAGCCGCCTCAGCAAAAAGCAAAGAGGGCTATTCTTAGATGTAGTGGAAGGTAGCCAACCGACATTCAACAGTGACACTCCTCCCTTCATATAAATATTGAAGTTCACATATATGTTGCACGCCGAGGTGATACAAACTCGGGTCCAACAATGAGGCATGCAAGTTCTTATGACCAAATTATTCACTTACGAAATTGCAGCAGATAGTCAAAACAGAAGAAAAAACCGTTACTAACAATTAAATAATAGAAACCTACATCGTGCGTCCGAGATGAGTGATATATTAAAAGCACCTAGTCTGTGCTGCCAGCTTAGGCAAGCACACTTTGCTACAGGTATCGAGCCGTCAGATGTAGATCTGAAGGCTCGGCCCTTCCTCCGCACAGCATTACATAGTAGCAAACTTTTACAACATTTTACTCTGTCAAGTGAAAACACATCACATAGCAGTTTGATAGCGCAGAAAATGCGTCTGCACTATCTTTTCTCTATATACACTTCCCACTGTCCAAATTTACCTGTCCTCATTAGAAAACCAAAATGAACTCAGTTCATTTTTCATTTTGATTTTCTAACGAGGACAGGTACTTTTGGCAGAGGGAGTATCAAATTGTCGAATTCATCAGCAAATTTTATCCTGGTGACTAAGGTTATTGCAAATGTGATGGGGAAGTTTTGCACCGTCTTGCCACAAGTTCGAGCTTTTCTCTTTGAAATACAGCTATCCACCACCACGAGAGAGAGAGAGAGAGTTGGCATACCTCATCATTATCATTGTCATCATCCTTCTTGAGGCGAGTGGTCCCGCCCTCTCTGCTGATAGGTAGTTTCATAGGCCCAAATGGAGTATCCACGTCAATGTTTCCTTTCATGGTATAACCGGTACCCCGTCCCCTGATCATGTCCCATACTGCAGAGCCTAAGTCCTTTGGCCTAAATGTAATAGGTATGTCAATGTAGCTGATACCATTCTTCTCAAGCTTACTAGATTGAGTGAGCTCTGCACCACCAATGCTCACATCAGAAAGCCAAACTTCATAATCAAGAGCATTAAGCCCCAGGTCGAAGTCATTCTTATTCTCCAATTTCAAATGGAGGGAGGCTACGGTTTCCTCAAACGAGAATTTCTCAAAATGTATTTTCTCAAGGTCAATATCAGGCTTGTATGGTATAGGAATCTCCCCGGTTTTCTCCAGTGGAATTGTAATTCTACCAAAAACTGGCACATCAACAATGAGATCAACTTTAATCTTATATGGGATAATGCTCCCAGGCCTAATATCATCATAGGTATCCTTGATATCATCATAGATTAAGGTCATGGGTATCTTAACAGTCTCAGAACCATGAGCATGGATAGTTCCTGTATCAGGAATCAGCCCAGAAACAAGTTTCCTTCCATCACTTTCAACCAAGTAGTTGATGTCAATCAATGGGATGGGAACGGGATTGGGATTGGATACAAGGACATCCACCACAATATCTGCCTTCTTTAGATTGATTGAAGGGATGTGAATCCCAGTCACATCAGCAGTTGGCTTTCCAAATCCGATTGCTTCCTCAATTTTCTCTCCAATATTGTGAATGAAGTCCTTAACCTTATCTATGAAGCCACCCTTCTCTCCATCTTTATCTTCTTCCTCATGATCTTTGTCCTTGATTTTCCTTTCAACTACTTCCGGTTCATCAGAGGACGCCATTCCTATAAGATCACAAAACAGAACATCATAATGGGTAGTACTTCAGTCCCATCATTAACAACAGAGTGATATATGAAGAGGTAAAAACACAAGTTTCTTAGTACAAAAACAAATTGAAGTGAATGGCCCCAAATGCAATTGCCCCTTCAAAAACATTCATCCAAAGACATATCAACAACTACCAACGTCAACTGCAATACACCTAAAATAACACAAATGGAAGATATGGACGAAGAGTTCCATTAGTATGCCCCAGGGTGTTGCAGGCTATTGGATTTCGATCTGACAGTGCACATTAATACAGGGGGCAGGCAGATTTAAATTGCCCATCCGTCCCCCTGTATAAACGCACACCTTCATATCTCGATTAGACAGCTCATGAGGACACGCGTGTGTGGGTGGTATATTCACGTTTTCTTATGCATGTACATGCCAAAGGAATATAAATATGAGATGAACTAATTCCAAGTCCCAAAGTCCAACTATTGAAAACAATTCATCATAAAGAAAGAAGCCGATTGATTATAATCTGCCAAACGATAATGCAAAACAAAATGGTGAGAAACATAAAATGAGGACAAAAGATCTGCCTTTGCTATTTTAAAATAACATGAGAAATAAACAGAAAATAATAGCAATTGCAACCAACTTTTCAAGTATTATAGCTCATAGGAGGATGACAAAGTTTCATGGTAAACAAGAAAATCTGCTACTTGGCTGCTATAAAAACATTGTACAAAGGAGGCCAATATATCATGGAAGTAAAATAAATGACCCAATAGTCACCAATGTGCACTGAATTAAAGTGGAAACAAAAGAAGTTGATGTTATAAATATTTCTCTCAACCATATTTTTTCCCTACAAGTCCTGACGCTCCTGGTTAATTAAGAACAACTCCTCAAAATAGTTTGAGATAATACACGAGTTTATCTGTGGGAAAATAACTTAGCGTATTCATAAAATTTTAGAAAATATAAAATAAAGCATAATATGAAGCGAAGACTATAACATTAAAGAGATGGAACATGTAGTATCCAGACAATATTTTGATTCCTATTCCTATTGAAACAAAGAGCTGAAAGTGGGTTAAGCATTTAAACAATCTTAGGTTTTCAGCAATCATTTTACAAAACTGAATATCTAGGAGCAATCACATCATATATATCTCAAAATAAGCCATTTGCAACGACTTAGCCTCATATTTGTTCAATTAAGCAGCTCCTTATAGTTAGGCATTCTACTCATTCTCATGGAAAAATCATAAATTGTGTCCAAAACAAAAGATTTCCATCTTTCTTCCTCTTCACTTTGACAACTGAGACCCTCAACTGGATTTCATGACCTCACATAAACCATATGCTTAAATAAGACTATTATGTATCAAACAACTTTTCAAACATTATCACCGGCTAGAATCAATCAATGTGTATCTCTATGCTTTGACAGTAGACTTCATCTATCTATGGATAGTATTTTTTGCACATACCAAAGCCAACTTCGTACTATGAACCAAAGAGTAGCTCCAATGCTTCCTTTCAATAGGAAAAAACGAATTGAAGTTAAATAGTAAGCAAGCAAACAAAGATTGAGAAGAGCACAGCATGACAAAAGATCCAGCTCAAAAAGCTCAAAGTCCAACACTGAAGGAAATTAATGTATAGAGTAACATTATTTACCCATAAGGATGCCTTTCAAAAAAAAAAAACCCACAAGAACCATATAGAGCCATGTTATCAATACAAAGAAGATGCTTTCAGTTTCTCCATAATCGCAGTTTTGGAAAAAGCTTGGCTACACAACTGTATACAGCAATATCTAATGCACCCAGAGATAGGTAAAGCCGTTCACGTGGTGAGTGCTAAGACGATTATCAACATCAAAATTGGCATTCCTACATTCCGATGCCAGAATGCTTACTTTCATACTATGAACAAACTGACTTGACAAACTACCAGATGCCTATCAACAGATACACTAGCTTCATCCATGATCCAAGGCCAAGAAGACTTCACATTCTGACAGATCAAGCACCAGACCAGAAATTTCATGATTTCAAGTACAACTGACATCCCAGCGACTAACCACAAGATGAAGTGAACATATTCGTCTAAAAAAAAGGTGATAATGAACATTAATGATGGATTTTCCGGTTAAGTAACTTAGATCGTCGAAATCAGGCCGCATGATCTACTTCACTAAGCTCAACGACTGATCAAATCGGTATCAAACCAAAACGGTCCAAATCAAAGAGATCAAATGCTTGCGATCAATATCAAACAAAAAAGGTCCAAATCAAAGAGATCAAATGCTTTTGATCAGTATCAAACAAAAAAGGTACAAGTCAAAGAGATCAAGTGCTTTTGATCAGTATCAAACAAAAAAGGTCCAAGTCAAAGAGATCAAATGCTTCAAAGAGAGTAAAAATTCAGGAAAAAAAGGAGACGCAAAAAGGATCAGATCTCAAGTGGAGAGAAGAGGCCGATACCTTTTGATCGTCGCTTCTTTTGCAGATTTTCTCGAGTCCACAGTCGAAATCGAAGCAAGCAGAGCAGAGCGCGCGACCATGCGGGACGACAGCCACTTATATCAATGCCAGTGACTCGCGCCGGCCACTTGAGGGATGCGGATTGCGGAGTGGTCAGAGAGAGACACGGATCCACGGCCCGAGGCACCGACCTTTGTTTAATCTATCTATCCACTTCGGTGGAACCCACGGGAACACGAAGCCGCGTCGATGTCGTGGAACGTGGAAGGCAGGTTCTTGAGAGGTGCCACCGTAGAAGTAGAGTCCTGTCATAACAGTTCGCCCTAGCCCTCCTTCAGGAGACTTTTTTCGAGCCCCAATCAAGCAAAATGGATTCTGTCATATGGAAAACTTGAAGAGATTTCAGGAATTTATTAAGGAAAATTCACTCTGGTTGGTGGGTAATGGAAAGTCTGTCAAACTTTTTAAGGACGATGGCTATCAGCAGGGGAATATGTTCCATACATTGGATCATTAGATGAAGATACTACGGTGGATTTTCTAATTATTCAAGATCATAATTGGAACCTCTCCCCGATTGCCTCACTCTGGCCTCCTGACATGGTTTGTAGAATCGTCCAAACTCCTATATCTATGGGGGAAAGAGATATGCAAAGCTGGTGTGCACCATCAATTGGACATTATACAGAAATGAAAACAATAATGTATGGACCTCTCTTTGGAAGACGAGTTCCCTTTCGTGTTCGGCATTTTACCTGGAAAAACATGTATAAAATGGGCTCCCTACGGGCTACGGCAGAGTTATCACATCAACGTTTACATATTTATCCAAGTTTGTGGTATCCATGTACTTCCATGACAGAATCCACAAGTCATCTATTCTTGCAATGTGCTTTCTTCCGACGGCTGTGGACTCATGAATTACAAGGACCCTCATTATGCAAGGAATATGGTTAATATCAACCTGCTTGAAGCCTACATGATCATTGTATCAGTCATGTGGATATATAGGAATGACATCTTGTTCAATAAAAAAACAATTAAAATTCTCCCAGGTTGGAATGATATTGTATACTCCCTCTCTTCTTGTGTACATTGGAAAAAAAAATTATTCAGGTTTACTTAGGGCCTATTTGGCAGCATTGCAGCAGGGAAGAATCCGTTTTCACTTCATTGTTTTTTTTACAAAAATTGACTTTTTTCAATAGTATTTGTTATAATTTAAAAAAAAAGACAAGGCAATTAATAAAAAAAATGCGGCTTCATGAACTGCATTTTTTGTTATTAAGTGCCTATGTCTTTCATATTATTAACAAAACACGTCATTGGATCCTAAATTCTTCTCCAAAAATTACTTATTTCCAACTAAATACCTAGATCTTCCCAACTAAATCTCCAACCAAAGAGACCCTTAGTAGATTTGAAGATCTCAAATGGCAGCTTTTGGGATATCTCCTAGCCTATTAATTAAGTTTTGTACTTTTTTTATTCATTTTTTATTTTACCCCTGTCATTCATCACCCCTTTTTTTTAATTAGATGATACAAAAATTTCCCAGCTTGGTTATTCTCTCTCTCCTAAATTTTCAAGCCCTTCCTCTTTGCACTTAGCCATGTGACTTTTGGTAGGACTATACTCTAATTATTTTTTTCTCAAATTAGAAGCATAAATCCAAACGGAGAGAGTATAATATTATACTGCTTATATTAAGGGCATTTTTAGTATTTCATAAAAATGCTCTCGGACTCATGTGTTGGTCAGGTGTTTGCTCCATTGTCTTCAGTAAAACTTTTTTCTCAAACGGTTTAAGATAAAAAAGTGACAATTTGTCGGACAATCGAAACGCAGGGCATGTTTGATAACCACTTTTGCTTTGTAAAAATAATTTTTATACAAGTTTATTTTTGTTATAGCAAAGCTAAAATATAACTCGTATGATAACACTAATACCTAAAGCAATTTTGTCAAAAGCCAAACGCTTAATATTTGGATGGGCAGATTTTAAACAAAGAATAAATACCTTATTAGATGATTTTACCGTAAGAGAGAGGGAATGAAACTCCATCATAGCAGGGGCAAATAGAATTATTTCTACATTATTCGTCGCATAAAAGCGATTTTTTACAAAATTTCGTCATTTTTTAAAGAGATAAGTTTACATGAGATCGTTCTCATATAAGGAGCATGAGGCCAATCTTTATTGCCGTTAGATTCCGATCGGAGGGTGGATATCAAATCAATCGGTAGGTGAGTGTGTCACATCAAGGAGTGGGTGAGATGATTATGGATATTTGTAGCCGTCAGATCAAGATCCAATGGCTACGATTCAAAGTGGCCTCATATAAGCAATATGAGAGCGATCTCATTTAAACTTTTCCCTTTTTTAAAAAGTAATTTTAAGACCTAAGTTATATAAAAAGTCGCTTTCCTTGTTTTATATACAATCTACCGACCGGGCTATGAAGGGACTTTCCAGGTTGGTTGTCGTATCTACAGTCTACACCGAAAAAATTCTCGAGAAGAGGACTAGACCAGCGAGGGGAAAAGAGGCGGAGACTGGTGGGAGGTGAGGAGGAGGAGGAGGGGAACCAGACCACTTCTCTCCAACCCCGACGCTCTCACTCCCTGAAAAGAAGATGCTCGAGAACCCCTCCGATACTGCCGTCAAGCGCAACGCTTCTCCTTCTCAGAGGCACATCTTCCCTATCCCTATCCCTCTTCCTTTTTTCTTTTCTTCGTTCTATTGAATGGTATGCAACCTGTCTGCCTTTACGATTTGGTCCGACCAGCTTGGGCAGAATTTGGGTTGAATTTTATCCTTTTTTTTAAGAATTAATTTGGCATCATTGGACTGCATTTGTGGATCTTGGGGTTTTATATGTTTATATATGTATACGAGGAATTGATTTTAGAGATATAGAACAACTGCCCTCGTCAAGATGCCTGCTTTTACACTTCAAAGTTTCAAATTTGGATTTCTTTTTGGTTTATTGCTTTTGGGTGTCCAATTGATAATGTGTTGATTACTGATTCAGATTGTAGTATGCTGAAATTAATACTATGAGCTTATGCAGCACTTTCTGTATGTGTGCGTTTTACCAATTTTTTTGTTGGATGTATATGGTAATCGTTATTAACTCCCCGTCTTTCACTTCTGCAGAAACCGAACCCTTAGCAGGCGCAAGTCCGGAGGTTTAGGTAACGATTAAGTTTCGACTAGTTTTTCATTTCTTCTCTATTTAGTAAATTGGTGAGAGATTCAGGGTTTAACGTTGACAACTGATTTTTAAGTTTTAATAACATAATGCGGCTGGTAGGCTTCTGGTATTGGGCGTAGCAAATCTCTAGAATTGGACTGTCTAATTTCTATTTCTGCCTGTGCATAATTTACATTTGGAAAAGAATTTAGTTTTTATTGAAAAGAAGTGTAAGCATAGGCATCTTTAACTATTTTGCAAAGATAGCTGCTTGTTTAACTTTTTATACCAAACAACGCTTGTGTCATCTTAATTAATAGATCTGGGTCATAATAATAGAATTGAGCAGATTATGTATGCTCTCGGTGACTTTAATGTAATTAACTCTTATAATGGTCATTGGTTAGATTTATCTGGGAATACTGCAAATAATTCCAGCAAATACCTTATCATAATAGATATGTTAGCCCATGCATGGGAGCTGAATAACACCTTTTTTGTTGCATGAAAGTCGCACCATTCACACTAAGCAAGTTAGCAGATTAGGAAGTTGATATTGGAACCCATTTTTTTCACATTAACTATAATATACTACGCAATTGGGTCATATAGACATTTAAAACCTTTTTGCTGTAATTTGTCCTTCTTCTTATATTCCTGTCATCTGTGATTGCTACTCTTTATTTGTGCATTTATTATCATAGTTTTAAATGCAAGAACATGAAGTTGTGAACCATCTTCTGTCCGCCATCATTATCATTTTTCGCACATATATGATTTAATGTGGTGCTTGACATCCGATGTTCAAGCGGTTGTTATTACTCATTTATTTGTTCATCTTGATACGAATTTCCCAGATCGCTTTGAAAGGGTATATTCTCATGGGACTGACGGAGAAAAGAGCCATATGGGCACTTCAACAGTCAGCTCTGCTGTTGATCATGGGGAAGTGGTTCAAAGTAATCCTCAGAATGAAGGACGGCATCCAGTTTTTAATACCTATTGATGGATGTTGTAGAAGTGATGCTTCTCAGCTTATGCACAATCGTATGTCTGCAGCTAGAAGCCATACTATTTGCTTTGTGTTTAATTTACAGCTGTGGTGTTATGTGGAGTTTTGTAGGCTGGTTTCCTGATTGATTGTTTTTTTTATATATATCTGTGCAGGCTGGGCGGCTGCCATTCACTCTTATAATGATCCTTCGTTAGATTTATCTGGTAATTCTGCACAAATTTTTAGCAAATAGCTTACTATGTGAGATGCATTAGCCTGTTCTTCGCCAACACATCTGCATTTACTGCATGAAAATCGTGCAGCACACTTCTAATAAGGGTCAGGTGGATTTTCATAAATCCTCTGCTCTGTTGTCACCAGTTACGGAGGCCCGTCAATAAGTAGAGTGGTTGATTGGTTGTTTAATTATGTGTTAAGGAAGGTAGTAGTAGTTCTTATTGGGTGGGGAGTTAATAGCTATTTTCACTGATAGTGTGACTAATGGGCTTTATGATTAGTTGTCTAGGCCCATTAATCTCTTCTATTTGATGTAAAGGCTGTGTCCTGATTTCAGTTAGTCAACGAATTAAAATTTAGCATTGGCTTTCCTTTACAACAGGCTAGAATGGAGGCGAGGCGTAAGATCCATGTCGCCGACCCCGAATGGTTGGGAAAAGGCTACTTGATTATGATTATGATTTAGCATCCTTTTATCCCTCCTTGTCCACTTCGTCAGTTATTCTTTAATTTCTCTGATTATCCTCCTCTTTTGTCAGAATTTACTCCTAATCTCGTCAATCTGAAAATATTTTACCAAAAGAAAGTCCGGCCTAATCTGTCACTCCTTATTTCCTCTTTTCATCCAAAAGTCTCGTCTAATCGCTAATTCCTTCCCCTCTCCATCGAGCCTTCCCTATGGCCCCTCCTTGCCTCTTTGGCTTTGACTCCAAAACCCTTGTGAACTCTAGGATTTACAACATGTCTCGTTGTGCGCATTCTGATTCAAATCTGGTGCATGTTGCTTATTATACTTATATTTTTTAGCCTTGTTGGCAGTCACTAAATATCACAAGCATCAGTTGAATTTTAACTATCAACTTTCTAAGCGCATATTGTAAAATTAGTAGCATTTAGGAAAATTCACAGTTTGATTGCATGATATGTCAAATATTACTCCCTCCGTCCAAAAATATGTGTGCTCATTAGAAAACCAAAATGAACTTAGGACACATATTTTTGGACGAAGGGAGTACTTAACATCTCTCTCTCTCTCTTCCTCTCTCTCTCTCTCATGCACACACACATGCACACACACACATGTTCAAATTTACATGTTTAGTATTGTTTGACGCCAGTATGACACCAATGACATGCTTTTTTAGTGTAAAATTTTTAAATGATCGTATGGCACACACGGTCTTTTACAAAAGAGGTAGCCCAAAACAGGCTGGAATGGAGGAGTAAGATCCGTGTCGCCGACCCCAAATAGTTGGGAAAAGGCGCTACTTGATTATGTTATATGAAAAGACAAAGAGTGAGCGTCCTTTCTAATGGCGATGTACTGATGTTACAAACTATAGTCATTACAATTCTCAGCTGGCTTCTGAATAAATGTATAGAATGAAAACAAGAATGCTGGGTTTGTTGTCTGCATTACAGTCTGCTATTTTTTTTATTTGTTCTTCCATTCAAGTTTCTTAGTGTCTATACAAGCAGGTATTATTTTTTATTTGTTCTTCCATTCAAGTTTCTTAGTGTCTATATAAGCAGGATGCTTGACATACAAAGAGCACAAGGATTCAATTCTTAAGAATGTCTACAAGAGATTTCAGTTTTGAGTTTAATTTTCATAAGAGAAAAAAATTTGTATAACGAAAGAGAAAAAATTACTCAATCTATCTTTTGTACATAACATTTATATTTTGAGCTTTATTTTATGCAGTTTTCACTTACACAATCCTTTTTTATGTTTCTTTGTTTTCTTACCAGAAAGACCTGTTATGTATTCTGGGGCTAGTAGTGGATCAGCATGGGGACAGTCAAAGCTTCCTCAACAGGTAGATGGAAGGTCTCTTGGTTAATTGTAAATATATTTTCGTTATTTTTGTCTGTTGTAATTTTTTTTGTTGATAATTGCATCTGATGAAATATAGTTTGACCAACTTCAGATTGACTTTTTGGCTGAGCTAAGACGAGCCATCCGCAATGCCAATGTGCTGTCAAATACCAGAACGTACAACTAATTTGGCGAGCCAAATTAAGAAGTGCCTAGAAAGATGCGGTTAAGCATGTTTCCATATTTAATGAGAGTTTATGCGCTATTATTTTCATGGTGTTCATTACCAGACAGGATATGTAAGGAGGATCCTACAGTGTTTCACCACTTTGTACACAAGACAGAAAATTGCAGTAATAGTGTTGTGTACTATGTACAATGTACTTGTGTTTTATGACGTCGCCAACCCTTCTTTGTTAGAAGTTTGTTCTTATGTCTCAGTAGTTTTACTGTTAACCAATTAGATTAGACAGATCTTAACTCTTCATTGTGGCTCTTTGCTAGAAAATTTTATGTTTGTATCTATGTTCTTTTATTTTTCCATTGATTTTTCAGGGATCCTAATTCTATGTGGCTTGTGAACAATGATTGACGCGGCAGCAATAAAAGTTGATTTACTGAAGAGTTTAATGAGGGAAGCTATGTCTTGCTGTAGCACCTTTGTTTTGGTGCTGGAGGGACTGGAGTTGATGAAGGCGTTCTCTGCAGACTCTTTTCAACCATCCCATAATTAACAATTGTGGTTCATACTCTTGCGAGTAGTCAAGCTCTTGAGCTCGCTTTAGCACCCTTTCTAGGTATAAAATAGAGGCGACGGTCCATGACCCTGATTCAGGCATCTTGACTGGTTGTGGTTGATGTTGCTCTTTCTTGTTCAGCTTCGGTTATTGTTTAATTGATCAAATGTTGGGTGCTTGATAGACACCACGACGTCAGGCCTTTAGTAATGGTGTTGTCTTTGCAGTCTTCCACATAGCAACAATTGATCTTTTCTTCTCTAGAGATAAATAATTTTATCTTAATTATGGAGACGAGAAGGGGTGCCAGCTCTCATAATTTCCATTTAGCTCTCTCTCTCTCTCTCTCTCTCTCTCTCTCTCTCAGGAGATGGTATGTTTATAGTTATCATGAATGCCATGACAAAGAAGAATTAGGAGGGGGATTTTTTTTTCCATCCGTGTTCCACAAAAAAAATCATCGCATGTGGGTGATCCTACGTCAAACATACGGACTGTATCCTTGAAGTGTCCTGTTCTGAAATCGATCTGGGTCTCTCCCTGCTGTTCTCTTCCCCAGCTCTCTCTGAGAAGCCTTTCCCTTTGTTATGAGCTGCTTGCATGGGTTTCATATAGATGGTCGTTAAGGATTTTCCTGAGATATTCCCGCTGCTCAAATTCACCTTGAAGTTCCTCCCACTGTAGAAAAAATGCGCACAAGTCATGAGTGATTCTCAATACAAGTGCATCGTCATGTTGTTTTTTCTCCTTTTCAGAATAGATCTTGAAAACTATCATTTCTAATGACTGATAATCACATACAACCTCGATGTAACTTGGTAAACTGAACTTCAACCTAATAAATATGAGAGAAGCGAGATTTAAATGGTCAAAACAAAGGCTTTTTTTTAATGCTAAAATCAAAACAATGGCTTTTGCTTGAAGGCTTTGCATTTTTATTGCAATGGCAAGGATGACTTGCCACATGATAAGAGCTCCAGGTACAAGATTTGATATCCAGGTAATGATACAATATGTTGAACTGGGGCACTACTACAATTCATACTGCAGTAAACTACTCATATGTCATTCGTATAATTTTTACTATAGCAAGACGGAGACCATTATGAAGAACTTGGACTACTTATTCAAAGCCATAGCAGATGAAATTATCATCTCCAGCATTTTCCCATAGAACCAGTTAATACCAAAAAATAATTTAATGTCTTACCTCTTGATGACATACAGAAACCAGCTTCCAACCAGCAACATCAATATACCGTCGTTTAAGCATTGTGTGACCTAGAGGGGTCCCTACGAAGGCCAAAAGGGATGTATTAATCGATGTGTCTGAAAAAGAAAGACATCCCCACTCAGAATTTGCAATTTCAGACTCAGAAGACCTACATAAGTTTCTTGAGAAGTGAGTAGGCCCATCAACTTCCAAATCAGTTTTGTTATCAACCAAGACAGCATCGAAAGCGTATCAATCAATAACATATTCTCTAATCCATTCAAGACCAGTGCTGACAAGAAGTCGAGCCACCTCCTTCTGAAAGGAAGAAGTTATCTTCTGATTAAACCTCTTGGTCTTTCCAGCACCCATAATTTTCTCCTCCAGATCACTTCCAAGTGACAATCCAAGATGTGGGTATTTATGTTTCAAGAAAAGGTTTGCTTGGTGAACTTGTGAAGCAAACATGATGTCCTCTCTGTACTGCTCTGAGAGTTTTTGCTCCTCAAAGTTGCTCAAACTTGACCATACTTGAGAAAAGAAGGGCCGATCCATCTGCCCAAATACACCATAGGACCAGGCCATGCTTCCAAGTTGGTCTCTGGTGGAATTCAGAACGGGCACATTGGATCGTGTCACTGAAGAAAGATCTTCTACCCTTTTCAGATTTTTTTCTTCCAGGTCGCCAAATAAGTTCTCCACAGCACTGGAAGTTGCTTTTCCAATGCAGTGAATATGACCTGCATCTTTAAAAGTATTGTCCAGGGCATCGAGTAAGGGGTTAACATTCTCATTCAGGGATGCAAATGCCCATAACACTTGAGCAAGCTCTTGCTCTTTAAAAGTACAAACAACTTCAGACGCTCTTTGCAATAATTCAGCAAACAGAGATGGTACTGAATGTCTCATGGAAGCAAATGCACCTGCAACATTGGCCACATTCTGTGCATTAAACTCCTTAAACCTTGGTTACTGCAACTTCAGCAACTCTATCCATCTCCGACAGATAAAGAAGCTCACCATCAATCTTAGAAAGGGCCCAGGCCATATTCGATATTCCTTGTGAGGAGCATTCAGGCGAGCTGCCATTGCAATACCCACAAGCATTGACATTTCTCGTTTTCGAGCAAAGGCCAATCTGTGGCTTTTCATCATTGATACCTTCTCCATGTTCCATGTTCTTGGCTATTCTATGAAGCGCTGCAAAGGCGTGAGAGGAGAAGGCGCTTCTCACCCTACACGAACTAATCTTCCCATTTTTTATTTGTAGAACTGGAAACATTAGCATACTTTTCACAGACAAACCAATGGATGATAATAGACATTGGTGAGCTGCAATTGATGTAAACAAAGCTTCCATTTTTTCCTAACTAATATCCAATAACAAGTCAAAAAATGAAGATCCCAGCACCTAAAAGCTCTTTTTTCACAACATAAACTTTCATTCAAAGGTAGAAGCAAATGGCAAAGCTACACCACAGTAGTATTAAGATTTTATAGAAGCAAAGCGGATAATGGAACCAACTGAATGGCGGCAAAAGCAAGAAATTTCCTTCAAAACCCAATTCTGAATTCTGCAACACTCGTTCCTTCTCTCCTCCCAAATCAGTACCCAAAACCAGATGAAGCAGGAGCGAAGGATAAAAAGCGCGTCTTTTTGCCCGGCATGGACTCAGAGAGTGCTGGAGCTGTGAGAAGCAGGTAAGACGAGAGACAAGGCTTGGGCCCACCTACCAATTCTCTGATTAGCCCAATCTCGTATGCTCCATCCGTCCAATAAAGCCTATCTGCATTGTAAAATAAGTTGAATAAACCGTGATCTCATCTTCGGACAGGGATTGAGTCTCTGTCGGAGCCTCGCATTGCGCCGCCGCCCGCTGGTCCGGCCGCCTCCCCCCCCGCCTTCTCCACCACCTCCCCTCCGCCTAACCAACTTTTACATTTGGCAATTTCAAACATAAGAAGCACGTAAGATGCCTCCCTGCCGATCAAATTGGGCAAATCCAGACATTTAATTTTGGATCTGTATTTTTTCAAATGCAGACAGGCTTTATTGAACGGAGGGAGTATCACTCATTGCCTTCTTCTGCCTCGGCCCTGGCCTGGTGCACCACCACCGCCGACCGTGTCGCCGCCTCCGCGTCGCCTCTTACTGCCTTAGCTTCTCTGGTGTTTCTTCTTGAAGAAAAAGAAGAGAAATTTCGTGCTTGCAGTTGGAGGCATAAGGCTATGGATTCGACGGCAATGCTGTTCAATCAGCTCAAGGTGCATTTCTAGCCATTTGAACATCTCCTGTATTTTGAACACTTTTGAAAACCCAAGATCCATAAGCTTATTCGCGGGAGATGTTGTTGTCATCCTTATTTTAGTTGGTGACTCTGTAGTCTAAATGTTCAGTTTGTTAATTGCTTGTATTGCTGTGTAGATTATGTCTAAATTACATGTATGTGATGAATTTGAACTGATTCGGGCATAATTTATACTCCCTCCGTTCAGAAATAGAGGGAGGATTTGAAAAACTTTGGTTAGTGTTAATAACACAGACCACACTTTTCAAATCCTCCCTCTATTTCTTAACGGAGGGAGTACATTTTACGTCATCGGTGCAACAAAATTTTGGGAGATCTTCTGCATAATGGTGCCTTTGATTTGGATACAATATGTGTTAAAGATCTTTTCTTTTGATCTTTTGTGAACACAAATGAATCTTACTCGTGGCAACTGAACTGATGCGTTTATGTGTGTATTGTCTATGCAACATTAAACAGGGTGCGGAACCATTTTTCTTGCTAGCTGGGCCAAACGTTATTGAATCTGAGGAGCATGTTCTACGGATGGCGAAGCACATAAAAAATATCACTTCTAAGTAAGAGCATTGTTTGGCTGCGGACAATAGTTACGCTTGTTGTTTTACTAGGCTTCTGACTGCTACTCTTCTTTTAGACATGGATTACAGCTGGTTTTTAAGTCGAGTTTTGACAAGGCTAATCGTACATCCTCGAAATCATTTCGTGGTCCTGGTCTGGAGGAAGGCTTGAAGGTAGAGAATTCCATGCTGATAACACAATAGTGGAATGACTTGATTAAGGGCGACATCTTTAGTGCGTTGCAACATTTTAAGCATCAATTATATAAGATGTGTGTGAATGCATAGGTCATACCTGTGCCTGAGGATGCCATCCTTTAGTTACCATTCTTACTGCTATTAGTACTTGTATACGATAACAATGAGGGAATCGTCATCTTAATCGATTGATATATATTGTGCATTGTCATTACTTCATCTATTCATATAATTATATTGTGTCTAAAATTATTTTTGACAAATGCAGATCCTTGAAAAGGTTAAAATAACTTATGACCTTCCTATCGTGACTGATGTCCATGAGACAAGCCAGGTAATATTCTGGTTATTCTTTGTTGAAATTATTAACTGATAAAAATATGCACGAGTTGAGCTCTTCACTCACCGTTAACCTTAATACAATGTTTGTCCTAATTTTCTCAGATGTTCTTTGATTTTACTTGTAATATTTACATGGAAGCATGTCTTTCATTTTTATGCGGCGTCTAGTTATTATTTCTTACTAAATGTTACACCAGACTGCATCAGCTCATTAGTAAATGTTGTCATGTACCATTCTCTTGTATATTCCTCACACAATTGGCTATCATATAGTGCGAAGCTGTCGGGAGAGTTGCTGATATTATTCAGATTCCAGCTTTCCTGTGTCGTCAGGTAATATAATCTAAATTTTATTAGTTCTTCTTTTACCATTTTGGATGAATGTCAGAAGATCTTCACCAAATACTGTGATTCTGAATACAATGAACATTATGTTTACCACTTCCTGCAGACAGACCTTTTAGTTGCAGCGGCTAAGACTGGGAAAATAGTCAACATAAAGAAAGGCCAATTTTGTGCTCCTTCTGTAAGTTTTACAACTTTCCAATGTAGCTTCTCATTTTTTTTTTGGATGTTGTGTGTATCATGGACCTTGAATCGTTTGTAACGAAGTCTGACTCCACATTTTTTATCAAAGATTGGCTGTTTATCTTATTGTTAACAACATGAGCATGATTAGAGTTTCAAGTTTCTTAATTATGAAGTTTGTCCTTTTTATCATTTCCATACTGTGAGTTACTTGAGATAGGAATACTTCAACGCCTCTAGTGATTCTTGAACGGGTTGAATGTTTGGTGAATTACATGTCAGGATATTGGACCAAGCTATTTCTATATGCTACTCTTGTTGATATTGATCCATACCTTAACATGTCTAATACCATCTTTGGTGTTTTAACTCATCTTCTGGTGATAATTGTTAATTTTTTCGCTTTTCAGATGAAAATTGATATAATAAATTGAGTATAAGGCCCATTTAACTGTCTCTTTGATAGGTCATGATGAACTCTGCAGAAAAAATTAGATTGGCAGGAAACGAGCAAGTGATGGTTTGTGAAAGAGGAACCATGTTTGGCTACAGTAAATTTCTTTTTCCATATCCTTTTGTGTCTCTTTCGAAGGCCTTTAGAATATCCATAAAAAGATGTCTTTAGTATTTTTCACAAATTATAGTCCTCTTGTATGATAAATGCATTTTTCGAATTTGTTTTAGATGATCTCATTGTTGATCCACGAAACCTGGAATGGATGAGGGAAGCAAATTGTCCTGTTGTAAGCAATCTTTCTTTCTGATCTCAATTTTTGTTGATACGCCTCTCATATGTTCTTGGTGGTAAATTCAATGTTGTTGTGAATGTTTCTTTATTAGAAGGATTTTTTTCTTAAAAAGATTCACAAAGAAGTTATACACTATGTATTGTTGCAGGTAGCAGATATTACTCATTCGCTTCAACAACCTGCTGGAAGAAAGGTGAACATCCTTTACCTTTTGCATTTATTCCTATGGAGGAGCATTATAAGAACTTTTTTTTTTCTAAAAGTGTTCTAGGAGCTTGCTTTGATAAAAGAAGTGCGTCCTTCCAGTAATTGATACTTGTTTTGGAATCATCAGACGCCTTAAGTTTCTCAACAGAGGTTTCATATGTACTAACTTCTAGAAGCTAAATTGGACTGGGAAATTTTGTAGCTGATTGTGCTCTTTTTCCTTTTCCTTCTTTCTTTCCATTACTATTTTATCTTCTAATCTCCAGCTTGCAAAGAGACTTGATTTTATTTTGTCTGTCTGATAGCTTGAAGGTGGAGGTGTTGCCAGCGGAGGCCTTCGTGAACTAATACCATGTATTGCAAGAACAGCTGTTGCAGTTGGTGTTGATGGAATTTTTATGGAGGTGCAGTCTTCATCTATTGCTTTTGTAATTATAGCAACCACTGAGTGTTACGTGTTTACTAATTTCAAGGTTGATCGACTCAGAGATCAGTGTCTTAAACATCTAGCATATATTTCGTTCTTAGTGTCCTCTTTGTGGATACTGTTAAGGCCTAATGCAAAGCTGATGAACAAGGCTCGTCCTTATTTTCTGCTGATAGCTTGTAATGCTTACTTTTTCTTTAGGTGCATGACGATCCTTTGAACGCACCTGTTGATGGTCCAACTCAGTGGGTAAGTTCTGTTTTGGTTCAAGCTGTAGATGATTGAAGAGTTTTGTCACTTGTCAAACTATACTTCTGAGTTTTTGAACATAACTATTATTGCAGCCTCTACGCCAGTTTGATGAGTTACTGGAAGAGCTCATAGCGATTGCTGTAAGTTTTTCATAGCATTCGAACATTGAAAAGCTGGCAGCTGACTATTTTCATGTTCTGTCTCTGACCTCTTGATGTTTGGTTTGAAGAGGGTCAGCAAGGGAAAGCAAACTATGAAGATTGATCTGACACCTTTCCGTGATCCTTGAGACTTTCGGGGCTGTGTGGTCACAAGGGAAGAAGCTTTGGCGCTGGTTCATGGCCCATATTGAGGTCCTTCATTTATACGTATACTGTGGGGGTGCCAAAAGCATCACAAATTCACAATCCAACTGCACGAATTGAGATCTCCATCTGCACCTGAAATAAGGGCTCACTACTTTTTTTCCTTTAGTTTCATATTTCATTTAAATAACTAATATGTCTGCCATTTTCTTGGAAGATCCCTGTTCTGATTTGCTAAACTTGTAAAGCATTCCAAAGTAAATTCTTCAATTGGATCATATGTTGAATGTAGATACTTTATAATTGATAATTCTATGTTATTCTTATGAAAATTCTCCAGTATTACGAGTTCATGCTAACCATTACTAACATTTTTGGTACATGAACTACAATGTCTGAATAAAAGTCAAGGATTCATTAGTGTTTTCTAATTAAAAAGTGATACTGTAATTAGTCAGCCAAATTTCCCTTGGAACAAAGACTTTTGTTTTGGGCCTTCGATAAAATATGATCCGACAATACAGCTAATTTGGCAATAAGCTAGGATCTGTCCATTGTTGATCCACTTAACCAACATTGATTAAATCCATTCTCTATTCTTCTAATAATTATTCTACTTTCTAGGTGAAAAGTGTATCATGAATGCAAACCACATCCTTGTAAGTTGTAACATTTATGTATTCGTCTATATCACTGCCATAATATTTCATTTACATAATTAAATTACAAAGAAAGCATACAACCATTTAGACAGCATAACCGCTATATAATATGAAAATCAAACAATAACAAGAGAAACTAGCTATTGACTTGCAGATAGTCCTTGAAAACCTTCCATAAATAAGGTATAATTCTTGAGAAATCGACAAAAAAGAAAATGAATGTGGCTATAGAATCAGCTCCTTTATCTAGCTCGCACCTGCAGTCACTGAAAAGCAACATAAAATTGGTGCAGAAGTGAGAATGCAAGTGAGACAGGAAGGCCTGTGATCTATTATCAGAGAACTACTCGTAACTCTGACATCGCATGATCTTTCTTTTTATGGCCTCTCCAGAATTGACTGTCATTTCATTTTGCTTAAAATCCATAACCATGTCGTAAACCTGCAAGTAAAGACCACTCATCTTTGTTACCATCTTCTTAATCATCATGTCCAAGTTTCAGAAGTCAGTATACCAGCCAAGAGCGGTAAGTTGGTAAAATATCAAAGAGAAGCATGAATTCACAAAAAATAATTTGAAGTTTAACGGGTTCAGATAAAACAGAGAAAATACAGAAAAAAAGTAAAGCAATACATATACAGCAGTGTTTGTTCTGAAAGGGTCATCTTCAGTTATTTATTAAGTAATTTTATTTGAATCTGCCACAACTAAATTAGCAGATACCGACAAAAGAACTATATTAGTAGGCACAAATGTATGCTCATCTTGCTACTTTTAAGCATGTAACATGTTCCAGACCTACCTTCCTGACCCCGGATGTTAATCCCATGTGTTTCATCGACTCAATATCAGCAGACTTCCACTCGGTTGTTATCTGATCCACTTTACCATCTATAAGGCTTCTTCCACCTAGCATCAACAAAAAACCTCAGCATTAACCTTCTATAAAATACTAACCAATCAACTTGAAATTGAGTTACGACTGCCTTCAAACCTTTCACATACAGAACCAACAACTCTATATACATCTTTAGGCGAATGTGAGAGAAAACATGAACATATTCACCAACATCTTTTCTCAGAATTAGTCTCCCCTTTTTCTTCACATTGAGTTTAAATGAGTCTTCCAAATACTGATCCATTGCATGTCTCCTCTTGCTTGAGTTGTCTTCCTTGCCACCTAACAGAACGGACGGGAACTCCCAGAGTCCTGCTAACAATCCAGTCTCCGGCCTCTTTGTAAGAAGGAAAACATTATTTGTGTTGCATTTTGCTTTCCACGAGTTTAGATCTTCACTTTCTGTTATTTCAAGAACACAGATTGCAGCAAACTCATGCCTTTGTTTAGCTTTTACCACCTTCATGGGGAAATCTGTGACCTGTATCGATTCAGTTGTGCTGCAAATATCATAGGCACAGCATTGACCAGAGATAGGACATATGGAACAACCAGGGCTTGTTACACTACATAATGTTGCTCCCAGTTCCATGAGAGCCTGATTGAAATCTCCAGGTCTTGAAGGATCAACTAGCTGCCCTGCTAAACTCCTGAAAAAAGCAAATATCAAAGGTAATTCTAATATGTTTTCCAGATCATCCCTGCCAAGGATTTCATAGTAAACAAAAAATAGAACTAAATACAATACATGATAAAACTATTCTATCCTAAAGTAACGAACCAGAACTTTTGGACTGTTGTGGACTCCTTGGGGTTTGCAGAAATGGCTTTAAGTCTGGCAATCACTCTTATTACATTTCCATCAACTACTGGTACTGGCTGAAATCAGAAAGCATTAAATTATTGTTGTTCCCAATATGAAAAATGTGAAAAGAGCAAAGCATATGTAACCACCTCTCTAAAAGCTATGGATGCAATCGCTCCTGCTGTATACTTTCCTATTCCGGGAACCTTCAGAAGTGCTGATGCAGTTTTAGGAAATTCACTTGCTTCCACAATAGATTTTGCTCCCTATACAAAGCATTATACAAATATTCTCTCGGTGAAAAAAAAAGGAAAGAGAATGATTTGTATGCACGAATGTACTTCAGGCCATTTAAACTCAGTCCTAACCATATTAATATTAAAAGCTTGGTACCACCTCTAAGAGAAAGCGAGCACGCCTGTAATAGCCTAAGCCAGCCCACACCTCATTCACTTCCTGGAGAAAATGCACTCATATAATTAGTACATCGAACAATAAAGGCTCATCGGGTGATATTTTCATTGCTCCTGCAAAACTGAATAACTCCTTTTTATAGAAGAACAGTCCCTCTTGTTTTCTTATAATCTTCTTTCACGGATTAAGCTCCTGGGCAAGTAGACCAGTGTTTAATGTACTTATAAATTGTCTATGATTATTATAGCAGTATACACAATGTATTTTAACTTTCTTAATTTTCAACTCAAAAGCTGAAAAAGAAAAGAACATTTCTGGAAGAAATAACCTAGGATGTCTAGTAGCTTGAGTTTAACCGGTCAAGTTTTGAACTTTCATTTAAGTTCAACTAGAACTTCATATGTAGGCCTAAGCCAGCCCAAGCCTCAGTCACTTTCTGATGAAACATGCAACTCATATAATTCATGACACACTGCCACAAAAGCTCATCCTATAATGATGTTCATTACTCATGCAAAGCTGAAAATATTCAGCACAGTTCATTTTTCCTTTTTCGTAGTCGTTCTTCACAGGTTACGCTGCTTTTAAGTAGACTAGAATCTAACACGCTTATAAAATGCTTTGCAATATACTTCACTTTTCTTAAAACTCACAAGAAAAGCTAAAAAAAGAAAGAACGTGTTAGTAATAAAGTGTAAGATATTCAACTTTCCCAAAAACTCAGAGCTTTTGTAAACTCTATTATTTTACATGGTATCAGACCTCCAGAACCTGGAGCTCTGAAACCGTGTAAGATAACCAAGTTTCCCAATAGGATAACCGAGTTTCCAAAAGCTCGAGCTATTAGGAAATGGAAATCTTACTCATTTATTCTATATTCCAACATAAAGAGCCTAATAAGGCTAGGAACATTAAGGCATTTTCCCCTAACCTACATTGGTCCAACCATTTAAATTTTGAACTTTCATTCAAATTCAACAAGTAACTTAACCAGTGAACAAAATGTGGCAATTATCTAACATCAATACTTTAGAGATCAACAAACTACAATCAATCAGTTCCAACAGCAGAAACATCAAAATCATGAAATTCAGAACCATAGCAGAAGACAACTGATCCCCTCCTACCTCCTGGGATGCTCCAGCGAGATCATGAACCGTGGGCCATCTCTCCATCCAACGATTGTAATAGCCAATGACCGTGGCCACCCTGGTCTGCTGCAGCATCACCTCCGAAACCCACACAGCATACGCCCGTCTCTCCCTCTCCCCTTCTTCCTCTTCCTCACTCTGGTTGACCCTCCAGGGCAAGTCCCTCTGGTTTTCATAATACCACTGTAGCAAACACCCTCGAATCTTCTGAGACTCATCCCCGGAGAAGTCCTCGATGTCCCCAGTGCCCCCGCAGGCGACCACCCCTTGAGAGCCCTTCTTTGGGTTCCCATTGGAGACCCTTTTCACGACTCGCTTCCTTTTCCCACTTTCCTTCTTCCCTTGCTTTCCCATGGAAATGGAGGCGGCGCGAGAAAGCAAGGCCAGCGCTGGGGCTGCTGGTACAAAGGTTTTTCCCGCCCGAAGTGCTGTAGGATTCATGTAAAGCGCTTGGGAATGTAAATCGCTTTGTTTGAAGCCGCGCGCTTTCCCCAAGAATTAAAGAAAGTGGCTTCTTTTAAAGCCGCTTTCCATTACATCAAAGTGCAGTAGGAGATATGGCTGTAAGACACATCGATGCTTATTGATTGTCTAACTTGATAAAGTAGCAGGAGCAGTTCGTACTTATCATGGCCCTATTGGACTAGCAGGCAAAATGGAAGAAACGATGGAGAATGCAGTTATGCTTGGACCTATTCCATATAGTTCTTCAGTGTTTAATCTGTTTTTGAATGAGTGCCTGTTAATGCAGTGAATTTGCAGAAACTGCTACTCAAATAGCTTTGTGAACCCCCACTGCCACCCACATATTATATCCCAACTTAACCGGTGTGTATGTTATGTGGATGTTGTGCGCACCAGAGTGACCCGAGGGGATTGGCGGCGGATACGGTGCTCTAAGAAGCTGGTTGCCCTGCCCCTTCTAGTTGGGTCCTAAGGACTGGGACACTCGTTATTAAAAAAAAAGCTTTGTAAATGAAATGATCATTTTTTTCTATGATGCCCTTATATCTGTCACAAAGTCTTCGAGTTTGTTGCTAAATATCTTCAAACTCTCTGAATCGCAGCTCAAACGAATAGTCAAGCGAATAAGTCTTTAGATTATCCAAATTTACAATCTTTTACAGATTTCATTCAAATAATATATGATTTGGCAATTTTTTGCCTGTGGGTGAGAAAAATAGGATACTACCGATTAGGTTCGACTTCCTATGAGTAAATTTTGTGGTTTTGACTTCTCTAATGAAAAATTATCTTTAGATACTTCGTTGGATAATCATTGCCTTATTGATGTGTCAATATTCCTTAAGCCTAATGCTGAATCTTTCTTTATATATCCCAAATTTCCTGAACCGAACCGAATTGCCCTGTTGCTGGTTTAACCTGATTACAACTTTTTGATAGAGGATAACCGTAGTTTATCCTTAAAAAGAGAAATAACCGTTGTTTCCCAATACCTTAAGCAGACAAATGTGGGATATATATATGCCTCTACCAATATTTGTACCCAATAAAAGGAAAAAAAATTGAACCTAGGATCTTCCCCAGACCCTGGAGCTCTGATACCTTGTTAGATAGAAATTGTTTCCCAATAGTTTAATATGATGCGAAGCAGCACTTCATGTTTCAACACTTATGCTTCCATTGTGTCATGTCTGATGCCATAATATCTTTCAGTATTCTTAAAGAATGAAATCTACTGTAATTTGATAAAATTTTTCCTTCTGGTGTTTGCTGTGTGCATTTTTAATTCTTCTTCTGTGACAAGTAGTTAAGTTATGTTGCTGCAAAATAAGCTGATCGGACGGTAATTGGAGCTACAAAATGCTGTCATCTGGTATCACAGCACTTCTCAGGACAATGACAATTCCGTCATTGATCACATATCCATGAGCTTCTCTGCCTCCTTCTTGGACATTGTCTACATTCAAAATCTGTGGAAAGTGGACAAAGTAATTAACAGATTAGCTGATCCATTGACAGGGTAAAGTAGGAAATTGTATATGGTAACAATGCAGAATGCCAAAGCATAAATTGTATATGTTGGGTCAAGCTGATAATATTGGCAGAGTTAAAATTGAAATGATTACTTTATGGCCAAATAATTACTTAGATATAAAACGAGATTTTTATCTCGTTCATGCCTTCATGGTAGTTACCCTAACGTTTCTGCCAATCCTTGCATTTTTGTCAATTATAGCCTTCCTAATGTGAGATTGCTGTCCAATTCCAATAGGAATTTCCGTGCCACTCTTCTCCTTCCTAAAAAAATGAGGAGTCTGCTGACAAATAAGGAAAAAATTATAAATCAATAATGAAAGACTAATTTAGTGCACTGCATGTTCTTGAGAGAATCCTACTTGGTGTGTGTCATTTCCAAACACCACTGAGTCCTCGATCACAGCTCCATCTCCAATCCATGTCCGCATACCTATTACAGAACCCATAATCTTGCATCTCTACTTTAAAAAGAATCCCATTTCCACAAAAAGAAAAACAATATTAGTGAATATTCTTGATCAACTTTTGGAAGCAGGATAATCAAGTGTTGTATACATAATTTGAGGTATCATTTGTGACTGTAAGAATTCTATAAATCAGCTTTGTTGATGCCTACATTGAAGTGACAACCATCTCCAACAATGCTGTCTGTTATGATAGCATCCTCTATGACAGAGGGTGGAAGACATCGTGGCAAAGTGTAAACAAGAGAATCACTGTCGTAGAAACTGTCACAGATTGGTTGTTAGTTAACTGAAAGTAGGTTATTAACTTTTAGTAATGATTTCTGTTACTGAATACAAACTTGAATCCAGAAGGTGTTCTCCTTGTGCTATCTATGTTGGCCTGATAGAAATTTCCAATGCTCCCCATATTGTCCCAATACCCATCATGAACGTATGATTGAACCTGTTAATAGCCCAGATGAGTTGTTACAATCACCCTCCAATGTGCCTCCCAAAAGGTCATAATCAGCTGAAATATGTTCAAAGTACCGAGAAATGAAATGTAATTTTGGTCAAATGGTACCTTCATTCCCACGGAAATTGCACCAGATAATATTTCACTACTAAAATGATTGGCCCTGGGGAAGAACTCTGTTAAGAGCTTGACTATTACACTTCTTTTCACTATATAGATTCCCATGTTCGCCAAAAAGGTACTAGCAGATGTTTTGGTGCTTCCTCCCTGAATTTTTCATGTATAAAACAGTTGGAACATTCATCAATGACAATATGCTAAACCTACTTTAAAAAGATCATTCAAAACCAACTTCCTACCCTGCAAAAAAAATAAAAGGAACGGTTTATAACGATCATAAACTATGACACTTGCTATATAGGCTGGACAATAGTTTTCTGTTACCTAAAATTGGATAATTATTTCCTTGCTATAGAATTAAAAAACAAGTAACCACCATCTAATTAGGTTTTCTTCCTTTTCCAGGTACAAGTTTTACAAATATACTTACTTTGTCAATATTCTCTTGTTTATAGCGATCATAAATTATGACACTTGCTATATAGGCTGGACAATAGTTTTCTATTACCTACGGATAATTATTTCCTTGCTATAGAATTAAAAAACAAGCAACCACTATCTAATTAGGTTTTCTTCCTTTTCCAGGTAACGAGGTTTACAAATATACTTACTTTGTCAATATTCTCTTGCTCCCATGCAGGCTTTTCTGTATATTCGACAACCTGATTTTTGTTATTTACTTTCAGGAATCCTGTTCTTGGAATTTGGCTGCTCTTGTTAGATGATACAGCAACAGTAATGTCTGCATTACTATTGCGATGAGCCTGTATAAGTTTCTGGTAATCCATTCTATAAAGATGGTGACCTGGAAGTATTAGGAACTCGGTCACTGGAGGTTCCTCCATTACCCACAAGCATCTTCTGATAGCATCTGCAGTTCCCTGTGGAAAAATGATAATATTAAGCATTTTCGTTTAGTTTAAAATCAATGAACAAGGCAAACAACTAAAAAAAGCAGCTAATAGATTAATGATGGTTCTATTATTTGACTCTTCTAACATAATAAACCTGAAACCAGCTTTGCTCTTCAGGGCTCTGATATGCAGCCAAAACTTGAAGAAATCCCCCCTTCCCCAATCCAATAGTAGAATATGCTCTGGAAAGATGAGAATTAAGAGAGGTAGAGTTGAACTGAGTTATAGTATATATCTTGGTGATGTTACTGTTAATGCAGTTGCTAACAACAATGTCAATTAGACGATAATTTGCGAGCATAGGGATGGCTCCCCCTGATCTTCTCTTTGTCAATGGATATAGGCCTGGTTCAGAGCCGTCTCCAAAGATGATTGCTGCCACATTCTGAAATTTAACAAATAGATAAGCATTATATAGTTTGATAAGAAGATGCTACTCAATAAACACTAGCATTGAGTACAGAACTAAAAGAACACCTGAATGTTGCATAGGCAAAAGCAAAAGGTAGTATGGAAGGCTAAACATCGCACGAAAATGCAAGGGGTGTAAAGAAGCATGGCATGCAGAACTACCTGAGAAGAGAATGTAAAATTCAAACAAATAATAGCTTTGCACACCTGATTCAGTGGAGGAGACACTGACATGTGGGGTTGCGACTCCCAAGAGTTTGATACAAATGGGCATCTGTATGAACAGAACTGTTTAGCATTGAATTTATGGTGATTATAAACTGAACCGAGCATCGGAAGCTTAGATGTCTGGAATCCATTAGTGGGAATGGAAAACATCATGCTTACTCAGCACGGCAGGACAGGGAAAGAAATCTGGCCTGCTGCTATGGAGTTTTTGCCGGATTTCTGGTCCTTTATCTTCCCCTCCACTGTTACGGAGAAGAGCCTGCAAGAAGAGAGCAACAAACAGAATATGTGGCTTTCTTCTCCTTCATGGGGACTCACCCTCACTTGCATGGCTTGGACCAACTTCTGTATCTAGACTATCTAGTGCTTTTGGCGTAATACGTAACCTTAAAATATGGTTCAATTGATAAAACTGTATTATGTTCTACTATCACTTATTCTTAGTAAAGTCTACAAACCAAGAAGGAAATATGCGTAAAGAACCTGTCATAACAGCAAATGCTTATATATGACAGTTTTAAACTCATCTTTCTCTTTCTATCTACTCATATAACCAATCAATGACATTGTTTACCGTGGGCATCATTGAACAGGTTTCATGTATCAAGCATAACTATACGAATATAGTATCTTAGAAATGTTTTATGTATCTGATGCGGGTCACGAGCCAAGTAATCAATTTATGTTTTAAACAGGATCTGATACTAAACCATGGTTGGCTAGTTTGGGACGAGGCAGTAAGAATAAGTCTGTTTCAAGAAAGGTATGGTTCCACGTGATGGAATGTGGCATTTCCCCAGCAACCTTTAATATGTAAAGATTTGATTTTTTCTTCCGACTTCCTCGCTTAATGATGAACTAAAGAGCAAATAAGCATTAATTTAGACAAATACAATCGCATTGGTGGGTATTAGTTGGTGCGGGCGCTTATTGATGCTCACTGACAAATCTTAAACAATGAGAACATGGACGGAAACAGTTATGCAGTTTCGCGTTCCATTGCAAAAACCTTGCTTGAACTTCAATTAACCAGTTTTCGGACAGATGCCCTTCCTTTTACAGATTGCATTACCGGCGTCTTTCATCTGAACTGAAAAACCTGCCCTACAACATGATCATCATCATACAGTGAAGCAAATTAACGGAGAATGAATTAACTGGTAATACACAGAAGTTGCACATAACACTTTTCGCTCCAATACAACTCGGACAAACGAAACATACAGCCGAGTTAGAATATTACAGTCTTATATGAATCGTCTAGAACAAAACAATGGGGAACAAAGATTGATATAACACAATCCTGAAGTGACAACCTCATTTGTCCAAATGAAAGAGCCAAGTTGACTGAAAAAAGATCCAGGAGTAGAGACTAAAGACAAAGAACTTCATCATATATAGTGCATTCCAGTACAGCTGATTATTGAAAATTGCCTTTAAAAAGTGATGCCATCTCAATCTGCTCAACGAGAAAGAAATGGAGGAAACAATTGGTTATCAGAACACAACCACAGATGGAAAAGGCCTACCAAAAACTCTCTTGTCCTTTTCATGTTAGCTCGTGATTGACATTGCAAGAGGTCATCAAATCTTTTTGACATGTATTTGCACGAAAAACTTAATGATGATAAGCAAGATAAAAATAAGATGTAAAAAATGCACTGACAATTATGTACTAATGACTAGGTTTACTGGGACGTAATTGCCTTAATCACTTATATATTTCTATTCCTTATCATCCTAGATGGAAGTCTTTAACTAGCTTCTAAGTTCTAACACTTAATTTTTAAAATGGACCTCCTAATAGTTTATGTAATCCTAAGAGGACATTACTTAATATTCAGGCAGTGCTTAACCAAACTAGTTTTCCATCTGGTTTGGTCGTGATTGCTATTTTGACTTAGAGGTTGCTACAAGTTGATATTCAACTACATAACACTTTAAACACTTACGGCTGTGACGGCAGCCTCGGCACCTTTGTTTCCAGCCTTACCCCCAGCACGGTTTAAAGCCTGCACAAATTAAAAAGTATGTGGGTACGAGTTAGATATCATATAAAAATCCATTAAAGGTGACAACCAAAGAATCATATCATAATAGCGAGATTCAACAACCCTTTAAAAACATAAAAATGGTTCTAAACTCTGACAAGGAATTCCCGCAGGATTATTATATCCATTCCAGATTATCTTATTGAATGATTCAGGTTTACCTGGTCCATGTCATCACAGGTCAAGACACCGAAGACTGTTGGAACTCCTACAATGTAGGAAAAAAAGCACTTCACTTTCCATGGGTTCATCATCTTTTTCTTTCACGCACTTGAACAGGATAAGAAGATAACAAGGACCGAACAAATCATATAATAACTACCTTAACATATCTAAATTAGTATCATATATGTCGAGCAGGGTTATAATAACACAAGCTGTATTAAACTGATTCATGTGCCACCAAAAGTTGCTCCCTTTTGTATAATTCACTTTTTTCTTTTCTTTCATAATATCGAGAAAAAGATAAACGAATGAGCACTATGGGTGAAAAGGTGGAACCTTCATGAGACAACATTCACCTGATAGTTTAGTGTCACAACGTATTGGCCACATCTACATTAAGAAATGGTAACAAAAAACTAACCAGAGTTCAAACTAGATGAAAGCACTCCAGATGCAGCAGAATTGGCAACAGCATCATAATGTGTAGTATCGCCTCTTATCTAATCACAAGAATTCAACAACATAATTGCAGCTCAAGAACAGGCAATCAGCAGATGCAGAAAAGATGGTATCCCACATCTAAGGTCTCTCATTTAAATGACAAGATAAAGATAAAACTCTGCGTCTTTTGATTTAGATGGGCCTCAAACCAAACAATTAACAGGAAGTCTGCAGGACGACAGTTGAACTGTTCATCCTGGCTATATAATCAAGAATAAACTGATACAAAACCAACAAGTTGAATATACAGCATTAAATTCCTGAAACTGATTATAGGATATTTTTAAAAGTTGCATATCATAAGCAATTTTGCAGATGCGGGTGTTTGCAAAATAGCAACCAGTTTATCGTAAAGAGGCCCCAAAGAGAAAGGTTACTGCCTAATTTTGAACCCACTTAACTGACTGGACAAGTCTGCTCTTAAACATATCTCGTACTGGCATGTGCTTTTGTCAATGAACCACATCAACAAAAAGAATACCAAAAAGTTATCTCATTACAATCATTTAACATGGAATTTTTACATGCCATTCTGTTCTTAAATTAATCATTCCACCTCCTTCTCATGCTTTTCAAAAAAAAATTCTCACTAAATCCTTCCAAATCCACTTTGCATTCCTCTCCTGCTAAGGCCTCCAAGAGTCTCTAGTGAGCATATAGCTTAAAGTTATAGTCAGCCTTTTCCTTTCCACATGTCTAGACCATCCCGTCCATTTCTCTAACTTCCTTATCAGAGCTATTCCTATACTCTCCTTACTGTTGGCTTATTAAAGCTTGCCTTAATAAATTTGAAAGTTCATGCAGTAAAGTATAATTTAAGGGAAAAATTTTCAGAACATTCAATAAATCCGCACCACAGCTCCAATACAGAGAACAGCGTCATATTTTCCAGACTTCCCAAGGTTCTGTGCAAGAACGGGAATCTCAAAGCTACCTGGAACCCACCACACCTGTGGCAAAAGCAAAGGTCATGACTTCAGGCTTTCCATACAAAATCAATGATCAAAGAGCAAATCATGGCGTTATATGACAATAGAAAATCCATCCATGCAGCAGCATCTTGGCACATACTCCAAACACTATCCAGTGAAGCTACAAACATTTTCATGCCGAAAAGATGCTATAAGAATTAACTAAGAAGACAAAAAGGCATGAGAAAAGCCTGCATACTTCAACGTCCTCTTCTCTAACTGAATATCTTTGGAAAGTCTCTAAAGCTCCCTCCAACAGCAACTTGGTCACAATCTCATTAAACCGAGCAACAACCTTTTGTACCAAAAAAGAAATATCGGTGAATTGAATACTGAATAAGAAATGTTAGGAACTGGAAAAGATCATACTCCATGTTAGGAACGAAAAAAATATACTTCCTCCATCCAGAATTAATAAATATATTTGGTCTTGGAAGTGAACTAGAACTTATTCATTTCCAATTACCAAATGTATCTATTAATTCCGGACGATACAAAACTAAAGGCGAACTCCCTCTTGCAACCAAAAACTGAATTAAAAAAAGCTAAATTCTAATCGGTATCTGTATATGCAGCAGATTAAAAATCTAATTTTTTACCCATAATTAAGACATAAATCTATATTAAAAGCTCTAAACACTCATAATTCATTGCATTTGAATACAACTTACAACGGCAAAGCGTAGGCCTTCACCCCTGGACAACGACCCAACAAAATGCCGGACTTTCGCCGACGCCACGACCGTTGGGCTCCTTCCATTACTCCTACATACCGCGCTCTTTGACCAACCTGAACTCACCAGACTCGACAAGAACATCAATTCCAGCTTAAAACAAGAGACAAAAAACACAAAAAAAAATCAAATCTTTGACAACGATGAGCTACCTCTCGCAGAAGAAAACGAAACGAACCGTCTCCCGGAGCATGCCGGCACAGACGAAGTGCTCGGGAGTGGTTTCGACGCCGGCGAAATTCGGCCGGTGAGCTCGGCGGTTGGTAGAGACGCCATGGAAGAGGAGAGGTCAGCGACTGAGTGCCAGTGGCGAGATCAGAGATCGGCTTATGCATGATTGAACCGAACCGCCGGTTATAGAGGCTCGGACCGGGTTTGGGATGTCGGCGCATTATAACAGGGCGACCACTAAACTGCGCCTGGGGTGAAGCGCGGTCGTCGTCTCTGGCGCGGAAATGGCGGAAGAGCCCGGCGCCGGGAGAGGGACGGAGGTGGAAGCCCGGAGAGAGGATTTGGATTCGATTCTTCCGTTTCTGCCCCTGGTGGCCCGATCGTCGGAGTCTTGTCTGTTCTGGACGCCGGGGGCGGTGGAGGCGTTGAGGGCACTGTCGAGAGGGCCCGAGGTCAGCGGCGTCAACTCCGGAGCCGTTCTATTCGATTCGATTGTCGATCTCCGGGACGCGGTGGGGCTCGCCGGTGAGAAGTTGCCCTGGGAGACCGCCGAGGGATACGCCCTATTCTTCGACGAGGTCTGCGACTTTGATCTGGAAGTTGTAAACTTTGGTTTTGAATTGGAAGTTTAGTTTGCAAAGTTGAGATTTTTATGTGTTATTTGTTGTTTGGTTGAAGTTGATTACTCGGGTTGAGGCTGGGAAGTGGTTTGAAGAGACTGTTCCGGCGTTGGCTGGATTATTGATGAGGCTGCCTTCTTTGTTGGAGGACCATTATCGAAATGCAGATCGAGTTTTCGGCAGAATTAAAACTGGGCTTCGAATATTGGGTCCCCAAGAAGCTGGAATTGTGTTTCTTAGCCAGGTTTGTTCCACTTTCAATGGATACCATGTTTTAGAAATTGCTAAATGATAAATTGAAGGGGAGTATGTACATGGTGTAATGAGTTTATATTAATAACTTCTTATGCATATCTGATTTGTGGGTTCTGAAACTTTGCTTACAAATGACATACTTAAACATCGAGAGAAATATTATGTGGTTGTGTGTTTCGAAGTGTAGATGAGCATTTTTATTGTGCGCCTTAATGATAATATGAGGTTCTTACTAGTTTTCTTTTTTGCTTTTTGGTTGTTAGGAATTGATAGGGGCTCTGCTTGCTTGCTCCCTTTTCTGTTTGTTTCCAGTTGCCAATAGATATGCTGTAGACCTGCCGACGATTAACTTCAATCATTTGTTTGGGTATGTGATCTTTTTTGTTTGAAAGCAGCTTGGTTGTGTGATATACTGCCAGATAGAGAAGTATCAATTCGTTGATTCTATGCGTCTGTTTAGAGAAGTATAATTTTGTAATGTAGGTCTCTTTGTCGTAATGGGAGGCAGAGCCAAGAGCACAAAATAAAGTGCCTTAAGCATTATTTTGAACGGATATGCTCGTGCATGCCAACTGGATTTGTTTCTTTTGAGCGAAAAGTTTTGTGCTTGGAACAACGTCCTGCTTGTGTCTCGTATCCTGATTCTGAATTTTGGAGCGAGTCCACATCATGCCTTTGCACTTTTGAGGTGAGAATGTATAAATAGTGTTTTGTTTGTTATATTCATATATACTTCTCTTTCTTGTTTGAACAAATGCCTCACTTCTTTATTGTTTTAATTAGTTAGATTTTACATTTGGGTCTGATAGAGGACCAACAGCATGGAGCTCTTGAAGTAGATTTTGCTAATAAATACATTGGAGGTGGCGCTCTTCATAGTGGCTGTGTTCAGGTCAGCTTCTCCAGGGTTTGAAAGAAAAGATGCTTCTTTGTACCGTTCTCAATTCTTGATCTAAAATCTATGTCAGCTAATTTTGATAAGTGTAAAATCTGTGTTAGTAATATAATCTGCTGAAAGTGCCTTGCAATAAAATTCAGTGGGCATTACTTTGGATAGGAGGAGATCAGTTTCGGACCTGTGCATTTTGGTCTATGTTCTGTGACAGCCATATGATTTACTTATATGCATAACATGTCCTGTGCACTGTTACTTTCTTGATAAATTATTCATTGAGTTGCAGTAGATGGCATTTTGTTAAATTCTTGGTGATCTCATTATCCCTGCAGGAGGAGATTCGTTTTATGATCAATCCTGAACTCATTGTAGCTATGTTTTTCTTGCCATCCATGGAAGCTAATGAAGCTGTGGAAATTGTCGGCGCTGAGAGATTTTCTAGTTACAGAGGGTACATTGTTCATTTCTGCCATAGTATTTTCTGTTTTCTTTGGCTGAATATAAGTAAAATTACAGAACTTGCGTTAAGTTTGTTGGGAACTTATAATGGTTGATTTGATTAAAACTATAAGAAAGGGTTCTGATGTTGACAAACCGTATTCACATTTTATTTATATAAATCTATTGCACTGTATCTATTGTTACTCAGTGGTTTTCCTCATTGTCCCCTTTGTGGTGCAGATATGCTTCCTCCTTTCAATTTTTGGGTGATTATCAGGATGATAGACCAGTAGATTCTATGGGTAGGCGCAAAACAAGGATTGTGGCAATAGATGCTTTATGTGACCCAAGAAATAGACAGTATACTCTTGGAGGACTACTTCGGTGTGTTAATTTGTGTTACTAGTGATATCTCTACCACTTTATATGCTACAATTATTTTTTTTGCAGAGTTTTCCAATCTTTTCTGTCAAGTCTGATTTTTTAACTAATTTGGTTGTGGTAGGGAAATAAATAAGGCTTACTGTGGATTTTTGGAGCAACCAGTCAACCAATTCGACCCAAAGGTAATGACCTCACTTAGGAAATTTATGCCTTGGATTTTCAGCTGGCCGTTAAAAGAGTTAAATTATAGTATACCTA